>CAWUFW010000889.1:687557-1375115 GCA_963921515.1 Calotriton arnoldi | reverse complement strand
GGGATTAGCATGTGTGAGCAGTGTAAAGTCACACAAGTTAATACTTTCCAGGCTACAGCTGTTGGAAAAAAACGTTTCAAATTGATAAGGGAAGGGTTTGATAACTTCTGCTTCAATGTTGTTAAATTCAACATAAACAACTTGCCACTTTTTCACAAACCGGTCACCTCTGGGCAGGCATAAGATATACATACTACAAAGGCAGAAGTAAGTTAGCTATAGTAGGTTCAATAAGGTAGATTACATACAGTGACGGAAATAAAAAGTGGTGGGGTGGGTAGAGGGGATGCAGGGGAGGGGCTAATAATAAATAAAACTTACTTGATGCTGCTAGCCACCTCGCGCCTCAGTGCCTCTCTGCTTCTTGCTCCCAGCAGTCCCTGGGACAGCATCAGACTCCCCATCGAATCCCCGCGCTGCTCTCATGCTTTATTACCAAGCATGAGAGCAGCGCGGGGATTGGCCTGAGTGGGCTGGTTTAACGCTCGCTCAGACTCAGGGAGTCTGTGCTGTTTCTCCAACCCAGCTGTGCAATACAGCTGGGTTGGAGAAATCTAACTGCACATGTTTGTTTGAGACAGCAAATTGGCAACCAGGCAAAAGAACTGAGAAACCGGGCGCTCTACAATCATATAGGGCAAATGTAATAATACAAAACAATTGTGTGCTGGTGCTCCAAGGGAAGAGTGGTCGGCTGCCAATTCAACAACAAATGATCCTCACAACGGAGGAAATACAATGACACTATGTTCACGGTGCACGCCATACAGAGGACTTTCCGATTCGGGAGATCTTTAATTTGTATCATGGACTCGTGATCATAGAACACCGTCATAGTTAATCTGGATTCGTATTGCTAGTCGCTTATCAGAGGCTGTAGTTAACTGACGGATTGTATTCGTGGAAATTACCGTAACTTGCTGAAATATCTATATCGACCTGGCTGGCTCAGGATTGGGGGCCATAAGGACATTACTTTATTTTATTGGTGGACTGTTTCGACCGGATTGGTTATTTAGTTGGCTACTGAATCAGCCCTGAAGAAGTCATTGTGTGTTAAACAATACGACGAAACACGTGTTGGCTGTAAATTGCTCGTCTGTACTTCAACATCTGTGGAAGCTGTGTATTGGAAACATTCATACTGCTGAATGTCGGACGCCGAGTACCTGAATAAATAATTGGAACAAAAAAGACAAGAGACTTTTTTCATTACTGTTGGACTTTTTCATTATCTATCTTGGAGTGCTCAGGGGGGACCCATAGTGTCTCTGCGCATGTCTATTTGGCTGTCCTAAGACGGCCGGACAAACCAACAAACCAACATGCGCACTTAGCAGTGCACATCACTGCGCCCAATCTAGCATGGCCCGGCCCCACCTGTCCCTACACACGTTGGCTCAGCCAGCAGCTGAAAAATAAAGCAATATATAAAATATCCTTGTATTTTTCAGCTGCTGGCCCTGAGCCAGCGGGGTGACGCTCCTCCGCCATAGTGGAGGAGCCTCTGCTAATTATATATGGTATTTTAATTTATAGGAAGTGGTGAGGGAAGCAGGTATGGTAGGCACAGTATGTTAAGTAGGAGTGGTTATCAAAGGTTGCTAATTGTGGCAGGTAGGTATGTAGTTATGGTAGTTGAGTATGGGGTTAGGTATGTGGGTAAGGTAGCTGTGGTAGATAGGTATGCTAGGTGAGGTGCGGTAGGTAAGTATGGTGGTTAGATATGGTACATTAAGTAAAGTATGATGTAGGACTTATGTGGAGAGGTTGAAGCATCATAAAAAAGTAGTAATTAGTTATTATATTGTACATTTGTCTTAACAAAAAAATTACTGACAAGAAACTAAAATGTGTGTTCTGTATCAATAGACGTGATGATAATAAAATAATAACGTTTTTATTAAAGAAACATGCTGTGAAAATATATCATAGAAAACACCTTTTGATCCGTATTCTCGGTTGACAGTACCATTCTTTAATTAAAACTACAGCACTGCTGCATCCGTCCAAGCGTTGGCAAAGCATGAAAAGCAAATTAAAGCCAATGGTTAAAGTGGGCTGGCCCAAAGTCCACTCCCTCTGTTCTTCACGTCTTCTTAGTGCTCCTTTTTCAAGAACTGATAAGGATTGAGGCCTAAAAAGGGAGTTACCGTCGATAACTCGAACCTTATTTAGAGTTAGGTCAGACACTGATTTTGAAGACACCAAGCCATCCATATACACACTCAATTCACATCTACTTACCATGAAAGACAGTGTCACAAATAATTTATACTACCAGCCTACAGTTTTAAGCATGAATCTGAGTTATGTTTCGACCACACAGACAGAATACATGCATACATATTCCGCTGGGAAATGTCTTGCACACGTGTTTCACTCACCGTCGCTATTTAATGTCAGTCATGTACCATGCTAGCATCATTGTACCAAGTATCCTACATCACTCGGTGATAACCACATCTACACTTGGCGGTCATCCCGATGAAAACCTGTAAACACGTGTTGCTAACTTACAACTCAATCACGTATCGCCAATCTACCTCTATATAGCCATCTGAACCGCTAATGGTTTTAGATGCTACGCAGAGCACTTTTTTTTAATAGTCCTCCAATTCTACAGAATATTGTACAACAAAATACAATAAATGCGATTCTAGATTTCAAATACATCAAATTCGACAACTGCACCCTTTAGCTGTACTTTTACTTTATTTCGCTCACCTAGTGTAACTCAAAGTCAGTCTTCAACCCCGTTACTTGACAGGATATTAATGGAATTAATTCAGTGTAACAGAACTACTCAGTCCTAAAGCGCCCTCCAATCACAATGTGTGAGGTAACAGCGCCACCCTGTGGACCATATGGCAGTTGCCCGAGCATTTTGGAAGAAAGTGTCCTTTCAAATTACATTATTTATGCCTCACCTCTGCTTCAGTTTCAACAACAGATGACCGGCAGAATCCTGCTGACAGAGCACATTAAATACTAAGAGAAGTGGCGACTGAATGATTCCCTTTTTGTGTCATGGTCCTCAATGCAAACTCGAAGACAGATCATCGATCAAGAAACTCCGCGGAGGACGTAGTCCAGCTTGGAATTCCTGCCACCCGCCACAGGACTTGTTGAGTGGCGGCTTATTAGAGTTTTCCATATAACTCACCCGAAAAAAATGCAAAATATCAACTGAAGAATGAAGTATGTATAGGAGATGAGCATGTGGCTAGGGCATTAAGTTGAGCGCTTCTGAACCTTTGAACTCTCCACGTGTACCTATCACACAGGTGAGAGTGAAAGAGATAGAGAGAAAAGCGAGAGACAGAAAGAGTGAGAGAACAACGCATAAAAGGCACCGTGTATTTCATTTCCCTCTAACATCCATGGAATACATAATACACCTGCAACTTACAAATTGCACCAGCTTCACATTTCAGGCCTTACCCTATGTATTCTAGATCCGAGAAGATGAACGTTTTGTTTACATCGAAGCCACAGGCTATAATGTCTTTGGCATTCTCAATGGCAAACTGGTAGGCCTTCTCGGGCGTCAAATCCTTCCACAGATACTTCTCGTCGTCAGTCATCTGGACGACCAGGGGGACATTAAAGACTTCTTGCAACCACCTGTTCCGTAAAAAACATTGTATGGTTAAGACTGACAAGGAACACGTAAGAGTGAAAAAATGTAGCTGCAAAATATTACATAAAAACAGCACTCTGGTAGTAAATTAGTCTGTATTTCTGTTTGTGTTACTTCATGAGGATATTCCAAGAATGATTACTTCCACTCAGCCCTGCCAAGTACCACACATCAGGCGTTAGACTAACGCATTTTAGAGTGGTGGTCCGCATCACCACACTAAAATGCGGTCGCGGATTTATAGCGCTTCCTGAAGCTGTCAAACCAGAGCGCTATAATTAGCAGAGACTGACAGAGACTCTGTCTGCAGGCCTGGCTCAGCTTGATCGCTCCATTCGGCATTAATGTGACATGGAGACTGTAACAAGGAGTCCAACTTTCACCCAATGCTGAGACTGTGCTCGTAATATAGGGTGGGGTGCCTGCGGCGCGAGGCGACCAGGCGGCAGTTATCAGATAGATAGTTTCAAAGTTTGAATGGAGTGGAGCCCGCACCTGCTTGCACCGCCGCTTGTGCTGCCAGCCAGTATGATACGTGCTGCTGCCTCTCATCAAAGTGCCGCTCAAATCCAGATCGGAGTTGGACCGTGGCCAGTGCAGTGCTGGAGAGACACTTAACTGGTGCCTGCAGCCTCTCTTATTTATTTTATTTATTTGAAATGTTTTATAAAGCGCGAACATGACCCATACGGGTATCAGAGCACTGTACAAACTAGTGTAAGTATGAGTACAACAACAAAATGGAACAAAAAAGAGAACTTAACAACCAAAAGGTCAAAAGGGGGGGGGACACAAAAGGTCAAAGGGGGCATGCTGAGTCAGCCAATCTAGTGGACCTGTAAGGTTTCAGCAGATCAAAAGGACAAGTGAGAAGAAACATAAACCCAATTGAAACCACACGTTAAAAAGAGTATCCAGACCGGAGAAAGAAGTAGATTGAGATGATATCAGGGTTAATGCTGTTGAAGGGGAGTATCCATTTGACATGTTTTTTTAAAGAGGCAGTAGATGGGTTGGTTCGGATCTCGGGGGGAAGAGTGTTCCATATTCTTGGAGCAAGACCAGAGAAAGCACAATTAGAAGTTCTTTTCTTATTGAATTTGGGAGGTTTCAATAATAAGGTGTTAGAGCTTCTTAAGTTCCGACTCGAGCCAGATAGCTCACTTTTTTTGCCAGGTAAACGGGGGTGCTGTGATGAATAGCTTTGTGCGTCAGGCCAGCTATCTTGAACCGGGTCCTAGCTACAATGGTCAGCCAGTTTAGTTGAATTAGGTCTGGGGTGACGTGGTCATGTTTTCTGGAGCCAGTAATGAGTCTGGCCGAAGCGTTCAGAGTGGCTCTAAGCGGAGCCAAACTAGTTTTAGGTAGCCCAGCTAGGGTCACCAAACCATATTCCAAGCGTGAGATAAATGGGGATTGAACAGCTGGCTGTATGTCCTCAGGTGGAAGGAAAGACTTTATTTTCTTTAGGGTGTTGAGCTGAAGATTGGCTGCCTTAATAGTTGCACTGATGTGATCTTGCATATTTAGGCATTTGTTCAAGGTTATACCTAAAGATTTAGCCGACAACAACATGAGGAGTGCAGTTAAGCGCAGTAAGATGTTTGAGCCAGTCCAAGGTAGGTGCAGAGTGGTTGCAGGGGGCAATCAGAAGGATTTCAGTTTTGAGTGTATTTAACAATAGATTGTTATGAGTTAACCATTGTTGAGTTTTTAGGAGTGCATCATTTACAGTTTTTATGTCATCTGGAGAGGAGATCTTCAAATATAGTGGAGTGTCATCAGCATACATATGGTACTGGATGTTAGAGTGGTTCAGAATATCGGAGAGCGGTTCCATAAAAAGGTTGAAAAGAGTGGGCGAAAGTGCGGAGCCTTGAGGTACTCCAATGGTGACGTGGTATTGGTTGCAAGGGATTGGTTAACTTTGATTCTTGAGGTGCGGTTCTGTAAGAAAGAGGCAAACCAGTTTAAGACAGGGCCCGAAAATCCCATCCTATATTGAAGAAGAGCAATTAGGTTTTCATGTTTGATGGTGTCAAATGCTGAGGACAGGCCAAGAAGGATCAGAAGACAAGGGACATTTTGATCAAGGGATCTCAAGGCGTCATCAACGATGTGAGTTAGTGCTGTTTCAGTACTGTGCCCCGCTCTGAAACCCGACTGGTAGAGGTCAAGGAGCTGAAATTTCTCAATATGGTTCCAGAGCTGTGTGTGGACGCATTTCTCGAGCAGTTTTGCTGGAGTCATGATGCGGTTGATCAGACGGAAGTTGTTAGGATCAGCTAAGTCGGCATTGGGCTTCTTTGGGATGGGAGTGACTTGACCCGGCTTGAAGCAATCTGGAATCCTCCCATGTAAGAGGGATTCTTGGATGATCCGGGACCACAGTGGGAGGATGGCCGAATTGAGATCTTTAAAAAACGTGGCCGGTAGTGGATCGCTGAAGAAGACTAGAAGGTTTTAAGGACGCCATAGATTGGCACAGCTCCGTGTCATCTGGAAGAAAAGTATTCCATGATAGTTGTTTTTGGGAGCGCAAGTTATGTGGTAGGAAGGTGCACTCGCTGCAGAAGGTTCCGAAGGTTCCACTGATGAAGCGAGAAAGTTCAAAGAGCGCCAATTTGGAGTGGTAGGTTGCAGCTCAAGTTCAGTTTTCCTTGCCTTTTCAGAGAAGTGTGCTGAGAAGTTCTCCTCACTAGGAAAGGAGGTTATGTGTGCCGAGCTATGGTTGGTAGAGTGGTTAGCTTGCTGTTTGATGATTTCGAAGAGTTTCTTGGGTCTGATTTTAGCGCTGTCAAGCTGAGCCCTGAAATGGTCCGTTTTAGAATTGCAAATACGTTTCTTGTATGTGCTTCTCATCTTCCTTAACTGATTGAGGCTGGTAGTGGAGAGAGAGTTTCTCCAAAGTCTGCCTGAAAGCCTAAGTTTGCGACGTTCATCATTTAAGGAGCTATTAAACCAGGGTTTGGATTGTTTGATCAGAATCCTTTTGAGTTGCTTTGGAGCAATAGTCTCGAAAATACTAGTCATAGAGTTAATGTAGTGATCAGTAAGGTCGTCCAGATTGGTCAAGTTAGGGGGTGGCTGAAGACTATTCTTGCTAATAGATGTTAGATTACTAATGTTGATGTCTCTCAGGTTACGAGACAGTTGTTTGGTTTTACGTGGTTGGCCCCGTCTGTGAATGACCTTTTCCAGGATGCGGAAGGATATTTGGTGATGATCCGACCAATCACAGGGTAAAATGTCGTCAAGTCGAATGATGTTGTCTTTAGCTATGATAAGGTCGAGGGTGGCGCCCTTGTTGTGGGTAGGTCCCTTGCATACCTGGGTGAAATAGAGGTCGGAGAGGAAGGCCTTAAAGGAGCATATTAAAGGATCATCAGTGTCGTTCCAATGAAGGTTAAAGTCTCCTTGGAAGATATGGCTGTGTTGGTCCGAGCATGAGGTTATGGACGCCATCATTTGCTCGATGAAGAGAAGATTATCCCGGGGTGGATGATAAATCGTGTGGAGCACACAGACAATCTTGTCGTTGTTCCAGATTTCGGTGACTAGTTGGTCACAGGAGGACATCAGAGCATTTTAAGTTGTTTCAACATGAGACTGGAGCGATGTATGCAAGCAATGCACCCCACCCATCCCCCCCAATTTTAACAGGTCGATCACATCTGATAATGTCATAATCAGGAGGGATTAAGATGTCGAGAATTGGAGAGGAGTAATTGAGCCAAGTTTCAGGATCAGGAGGTCAAAGTTTTGCGAAATGATGTGTTCCGAAATATCTGCTGCGTGTTTCACAGCAGATCTGCAGTTGAGAAGCAATGATTTGATGTGTGAGTTGGTAGTGACTGCTTCACTGCGAGACGTGGTGATGTGAAGTAGGTTATCCCTATTCACAGATCGTAGGTTCACACTAGGTTCTCTACCAGGGTCAGAGTAGATAGTTGAGATGTTGGTTGTAGAGTCAGAGGGGCCAAACCCAGAGCCACTGTACGATATAAGAAGAGCGAGGGTGTCATCATCCGACAACTGATGCAAAAACCTAAGGGGCCTAGACTGGTGGTTTGGAAGAGGCCGGGTTCTCCAGAGAGGGCTAAGTGGGTAAATGAGAGAAGACCGTTCATCCCCGCAGTGCTTAGCCCTTAGAGGACGACTGGGTTGGTCGGTCCCCAGGGAGGGATAAAGTTTCCAAAACTTCTCCATCTTCGGGGAGAACTGTAAAAGGGTCTGCAGGTTATCTTTGACAGTAAGTAGATCCTGCTTGAGGTCAGCCATCTTCTCCTCAATGTAAGGGAGGCCATCGCAGTCAGTGGCCGGCCTAGAGTACGATAACGGGTAAGTCCCCTTGGGAAGAGGGGTGTTGGATGGCAGAATAAATCCCTCACAACTGTTGCCGGGGGAGATGGAGTCCCTCTTGAGATTGGACTTAATGTCCATTAAGGGGTGAGGATTGGCATAGAGGGTAGTAGGACTCAGTGTAGGAGGATGCAGAGATAATCCTAGATTAGGATTGGTGGCGGGCAAGGTAATTTTATCCAAAGAGATGGGGGACGCACTGGGGGAGGAGATAGTTAGGTGTGGGTAAATGGGAGAAGTACTGGGGAAAGAAGCTGGGAGCAGGGCCCTCGAGTTGGTAGTACAGGAGCCAAGGTTTCGATTATCCGGGTTCTCAGGGTTAGGTATGTGTGTATTACACTCACCCTCCGTGAAGGGGGAAATGACAGACCGGTTCATAGGGAATGAGGGGGAAGCAGAGCGGGAGGAAAGAGGCGGAGGGAACCGAAGGTTCAGCATTAGTGGGGAGACTGATATGATGATGACTAGCAGGATTCGAGTTAAGTGTATTTTTAATCCTCATAAATATTCTGTCAAGATTCAGGTCGGAGGTTTGAATGGGGATGTTACCATTATTGTATAGGGAGATGGTCAGATCAGCATGAAGGACCAGAGAGGGGAGTATAATTATACGGAAACCGTGGGGGTTTTTGCTCAGCGGTTTGGTACGAAGCAAAGAATTTAAAGCTCTTCTCCATTGGGCTCTTCTGGTAGTGTCGAAAATGAGGTCAGTAACCACCGTACCCTTTGCCGTGGAAAAGTAGGTGTCAGAGATGAGCATTTCCAGACATCGTTTGAGCAGATTGTGCTTGAAGGACTTTGCCGCTTTCTTCGAGAGGTTGGGGGGGGGGTAGACAATCTTAAAAGCATTCAGTCCTACCTGAACAAGGAGGTCAGAGGAGCTATTAGTAGGTTGAGCCATGGCGAGAATAGCACGCAGAATAAAGGTGGTAAAGGAGGTGAGGTAGTCCAATTTTAGGGGAGTAATAATCTGATCAAGGTTTCCAGGTGTGGCTGACCAGTACTCCTGTCAACAATAGCTAGTTGTTGAGAGGACAATCCAGGGTAGTGCGAAATTTCAGCTTCATATAAGATCAACAGCACTCAATAAGGAAGAGGACACCAGAGGGTAGTGAAATGTATCCGCTTAAGCTACAGAACAGGGAAAGGATATTATGACGTTCCATGAAGGCCATAGTCCAAAACAGATGTGTGATGAGAGATGGCACGCTAAAAACACGCAGGAGAGCACTACATAGACAGACAGAGAAGCATTTAAATATAGTGCAGTGCAACTAGTTGCTGTTCAAAGATGGCCTACCCCCAAGTCCATTGGCTGTTTTGAGCACAGCTGTTCCAACCCCCAGTATCACTGAGGAGATAATAATTTGTCAGAAGCGATCATCATTTTGATCCAAAAGCAACTTCTGCCCTAAAGCGTAGCCAAAAACACAGAAGTAGCAGGCGTCTGGGAACATGTCATTCAAAGCTTCTTTCTGAGAGTGGTCAGAACCCCGAACATCAGGGCTCCGCCAAGCCTCTCCAGTGAGGGCAGAGGCCCCAAGGCAAGAGCCAATGATCAGGGTTCTGCTACGGCTCTCCTCGCAGACCTCGCCTTTTCACCGCAACTACACGGAGGAGGGAGCGGGCCGAATGAAAAGCAAGCCGACAGACCCCAGCTCAGCCTCCGATCCGAGGCGCGATTCCAGAATCCCAGGACTCCGCCACGCTCTACAAACGAGGGCTGCAGCCTCCGTTCAGCCCCCCGAGCGCAAAGGCGTGAGCCAAATATAACAGGGCTCAGCTGTGCTTCAGCCTCAATGCAGCAACAGCCAATCTCCCTGCGCAAGCCACAACACCAGGGCTCCGCCGCTACGGCCAGGAACAGCCGCCACAGCCACCAAGGCGCGAGCCCAGAACACAAGGGCTCCGCCATGCTCCTCAGCTGAGAGCGGCAGTCTCTGAGCAGCTTTCAGGCACAATGGCGCGAGCCCAGCACAGCAGGGCTCCGCCGTGTCTCACCGCAAAATCAGCAGCCGCCAACCTCCCGGCGCGAGCCTGAAAACACCAGGGCTCCGCCACAGTGAGTGCCTCGATGAGTAGAGCAACCTTCGCAACCTGGGAGCAGGCCCAGATCAGAGGAGCAGGGTTCGGGATCACCACAGCAGCCCAAGTCCCCCACCAAAGGCAGCAGCCGCCGACCTCCCAGCGCGGGCCTGGAGACACCAGGGCTTCGCCTCAGTGCCTCGACGGATGGGGAACTCCCCAACAGCCTGTGTCTCACCACCGAAGGCCGCAGCAGCCGACCGGCACCACGATCACCGGGGCATGACAAGATAACATGGCAGATCAGCGGGTGATGATAGGGATCAGGAACTCCACAGCGGCCCTGGATCTCCGTTGCGGCCTTCCCCCGGCAGACGCAGGAAAGTGGCCAGCCGACAGCGGGTACGTAAGCTTCAGAGCAAACAGCCAGAGCCCTCTACTTACGCGATGAGGTAAGTGTCTGTTGGAGGGTGGATAGCAGGGATTGTTGCGGGATTAATCACGGAAATGTGATCCCGAATCCAGGAGCTCCATTTAGGGGTTCCATCTCGACGGCCATCTTAATAATACTGCCTGATTCCGGACCGGACCGCGGATGCCGGAGTCAAGTTTGAGCCTGCAGCCTCTTATGAGCTGGCCCACGGTACTATGTCTCGCTCTGCCAGACTGCCATTGACTGTCTAGTTCAGGTAATGTAAATGCTAACTATATTTCATTTTATACATCAAAGTGAAACAATTAGATAATTATACTCACTCAGGGGTACACTATAGCAACCTGTCATTAGCAAAGGTCAGGGAGAGCATGATTCTTTGTAACGAAAAACAATTAATTCATGAAAATCGTGTCAGAATGTAGTCTGCTTAACCCAGAGTCTTGTGGCTGAAGACTCAGTGTACGGCGCTCTTAGATGACGAGTGGAAAGGAATATTGCCCAGACAAGAGTGATTCCCACTCTAATGAAGTGGAGGCAGGATAATTACAAACAAGCAATCTGTGTTGAGTTTGCTCAGGCTTTCCTTGGTTAGGGAGACAGCGTAGTAAGATAACAGTTACTGTCCGCTCAAGTATACCGAGCACGAAGACAGTGACTGAGCTTTGTATTCACTGGCGGCCTCGACACCGAGGCTAGGAACGCAGCATGCGTTCTACAAGCAAACCGCCAGTGTTAATGGCGGTCTGCACAGAGTGTAGTGTAGCTCCTATTTCCCTAATAGGCTCTGCGCATTGGAATAATATATCCTATAGGTTTGACATAGGACTAAGGTCAGTATGTCCCTATCGAGTATATTAAACTTAATTACTTGTGCCAGCTAGCTCAGAGGCCACTAGAAACTCCTTGACAACAAGAAGGGAGTAGTTTCTGGCAACGGAAAAACATGACCACTGTTTTCCCTTTAGTTTTTCCCCTGTGTCCCAGAGTCGTGGAAACAATAGATAACTATTTCACTCAGCTCAGTCATGCATGCTTAGTTTTCTCCAAGTTACACAGAAAGGAATAGACGGGCGTTTTCAATAAAAGATTTATTGAACAGTCTTGTTTCTGGTGTAAGTAAAATGTGCTGTTACGATCACAAGACAGTATGCGAGATAAATAATGTACAGTGTGAGCAGTAGAAATAAATAATACTGCGATAGCATTATCTTTTAGTACATAAGCTGTTACATAAATAACACAGACTAAAAATGCGAGTACTCATACGATGCTTTGCTAAGCTAGTTCTACCCCAATGTGCCTAACCTAACTTAGGTGTAGGGAGAGGTATGAAGTAGGTGAAGAATTCCTTACTATGGTATACTAAGAGTATGTTAAGCCTAGTATGCCTAGTATGCCAAGAGTCCCTCTAGGTTCTAATCAGCTCCATACCTGAAGAATGAGAGAGGTTGGAATCTCTTTGCCAGACTCGAACTCCAACACCCCGCAAGGGAAGTCAGATCACTGGAAGCTGGACTCTCTGCGTGCAGGGATGACCGCGTCTTCTCAGTGCGTCAGGCCGGGATACGGGCTCCTCTGAAGTCGAGGTCTCCTCTAGTTTACAAGGGCTAGGGAAGGTATATTTATACCCGAGAGTACCTAGGAATGTTTAGTATTGACGTGAGTCGGACAGCGAAAGACGCCATGAATGAACCCCTAAGGAATAACGGTTCATACATAATATATGAGACCTTGAAGAAATCAATAGTCCTGGACTAGGGAAACTCCCGCAGCCTAAGGGTCTGTTCTTCATGTACTCGTTGTGACGTTAGGGTGGACGGATGTCGGAGACCATGCCTGTATTTGGAGTGCATGGTTTAATGCGTAAATAAGGCCTGAGAATTTATGCCTATATAAGGGCAGGGCGAATTGTGCCTATATAAGGACATGATACTGGAAAGCCCGTTTATGGACACCCTAAGAGGAATACAACACCCACTCCACTTTCGTGTACACGATAATACTAAAATGCTAAACATTTAAAATGCTAAACATAAAATGGAGTACCGCATATTTTAAAAATATTTCTTAAAACCATTTAAAAAGGCATTTAAAAAACCTATTAGAATGCAAAAGGTACTGTACATTTGAAGCATTGCTTTTCATTTCAGGCATAAAGTTAAAAAATAAATGCAATTGGAATGAAATAAGCAGTAATATTTACATGTGACAGAAAATGAACGATAAGTTGTTTAAAAATCAAAGTCATTTCATGTCATGAAAATTAATGAACTGTTTGAGACACACAATATGACTAAGTGTCTGTGGAAGTACCGCCAAGTCTGTACTATAAGGCTAGTTCTACTTTAAGCAGATTGAAGTGCCATTTTCGTTCGAAAAATGGGAAAAAGTTCAATTTTGGTAGAGTTCCAAGTTTTTGTAGAATGAAGGCCAAATTGTTACTGCATCTTTGGAACACTGTATGCTGAATCAGAGTCAGTTTACGGGTCTGGTGTAAACATGAGATCATCTATTTCTATAGACAAAACATCATCCACTGTAGTTGGTGTTAGTTGGAACACCTCGTGAAGCAGGTTAATCGCACAGAGATGTGAAGCATCGCTTTCAGCATTGGTCGCCGCAGCAATGTTCGCGTCCGTTGTTACCTGTGTGCCTGTCGATCTTTCTCGTACCTCAGCAACAGCCGGAAGCGTCTGTGAGATCTCAATGAATGCTGACATCAGGATAGGAAGCCTCTGGGGACAACACATAGCATGGGCCGTTATCTGGTCCAGCAGAGTATCGACATCCATTGGCGTATCCGATGGAAATGTTAGACAGGTGTCCAACACGCATTCTACACCGCATAGCAGGCATCGTAGAAAGGTAAGATGCAATCTTGCCAGATTGGTCTGAATGACAGGAACCACGTGGTATTAAGGTCCCGTAGACTATTTATGCCCAAAAGCTCTACTATTTGCTCACGGCACTTTCGTTCAAGGAGAGCTTTCTCCATTTCGCTCGGAGTGATGTCTGCGAATAGGCTGGCCATAGCGCAATAGCAGGAAGAGAAATAGAATTCCGGCAACAAGTGCTAGAATTAATGGTATGCCACCAAACACTGAATGTGCAAAGTTCGGGATGATTCCGAGTATTGCCTGGAAAGGTGCTAACAGACCGGAGCAGATGCTCTTAAATACATGTACAATTCCTGTTGTATCAGACATATTGAAGATTCGTCCTATCATTTCCACGAAATGTATAGGGCAGTTTGTACGTATTAAAGTCTGTATCTCAGCCGAAGTCCTTGTTATTTGTAGATCATAGGTTTCTTTGGCCGAGGTCAAAGGCACTGTTTGCTGTAAAAGCATGGCTTTCATTCTGCTCAAAGTATCAAATCCTATAAAAGAGACGTTCAGCGAAGGCCATAGAGGCGACTCCCTGACTGTCTATTGGGGCAAACAATACTTGCATACAGCAAGTGACCCTGGAGTTGACCGTTACTAGATATGGGATGCCTGGCAGCATGCCGCAGTAACTCTGATCATTCAACATGAGGTAACTCCCATTAGAAAGTTGTCCAAACGTTGGATTAATCACAGCAGCTGGTGTACCCTGCTGATGGCAAGACAAATTAGCCACAGAACCATTACAAGCCCCGTGTAAGGAAATGTCTTGACATATAAGTGAACCGCTCAGTGCACGTCTACAGTTTGTACCGCTTAAAAACACTTCACGATCCCCACTCCAACATCTATATGTATACGGTAAATCCCAAGATGTCTTAATGTATTCCTTACCCAACCTTTCATATTTGCCTGCTTGCATTTGTCTGAGGCAATACTGAAACTGAAAAGTAGTCACAGGTAGTGTGATTTTGCCATGAATAAGCCATTCTGTAGCTGGTTTTTCTGCCACTGTGAATGGTAACTTTTCCAGTTTTTCAATGCTCAGCACTGTATACCTTGCTCCTCTTTGTGCCAGTTCGATCTGTTTATCAGTTACATTGTATTCTGCAAACAGAGCCGTTGTGTTGATAAAACGCCAAGGCACATAGCCCGCTCGCAAAGATTGCAGCGTCCAGCTTAATAACATAATAGAACGTAATTGAGATTGGCCTTGTTGTAACATCGCCAAATCTTGTTCTAGTATGTCGATAGCAGAGGATACAATGCCATCCAATGAATATATTCTGGAGGACAAAGTTGTTAACCCATTGTCGACCACAGAGAGTGTTTTCTCTAAATTAATACGATCAAGTTCACGTATTCGTTCTGCAGCCTCTATCTGTGATACTTTCCATGCTTCATTATAGGCAGCATAAATGCCGGCATATATGAAACGTTTTTGACACGGTTTTCTTGGTCCAAGCAAGAATTCCCTAAGGTCTGCGTCCTTTTTAAGTAAGGTTAAGTGTTGTTTCACATCCTGTAGTGTAGACTTATGCAGCCAATCGAGGCATAATTTTCCTACACTGTATGTTGTTACTACCCCCGGATGTTGTCTTTGGACGTATCTTGGGTCTGGCCTATTAATAGTAAAGCCCTGAGTTTTATTCAGGAATCTTTCCTGACAGTTATTCGTGTCTGTGGGCCAGATCAACCATTTTTTCCAATCAGGATTAGATCTGTTGAGTTGTAGTATATTGTCAACTGTCACCACTGCCTGTGTATCGTTATTTCTTGCAGGTGCTGGTACAGAAGGTGTGTTCATCTCTTTGATCTTGGCTAATCCAAGACAAGATGTTTGTTGGATGGTTTCATTCAAAAACATTATTTGTTCAGGGATGATACAGGCTCTAAATAAAGCTTCTATCCCCTGCACTTGCCATTCTCTAGTACCCCAGACTGTTTTGGTGTCTATTGTGTCTTTCCAAAAGTCGAAACCCTGTCTAGACAGTTGGGCATTAAATAATGCAGAGTAAATCTGTTTTGTATTTGTTAACATAATTTTCAGTCCTGTCTTGTTTACATTTTTATAGTAAAACATTTCTGGATCAGATGTATTATAACCTGAAAAATATGGAAATTTACTAGCAAATGTTTTTGAACTACCTTTAGGTGGTGTAGGACAATGTTCCCATTGGTTAAACATAAACACATTTCTTGGATATGCAGATTTATGCAAATAATGATGACCATAGTGATTATAACAATACAGTTGTTCATAGTCTGATGAACCCTCTAAATATTCATTTTTAGAAAATGCAGCAGATTTTTCTAGGTCAAACATAATGTCATTTACAGTCTCAAAGTCCCAATCATCAGAATAGGTACTGGACGTAATTAGATCACTTAGTGAAATTTTAAACAAATGTGGAATGTTCAATTGTTCCGTCGGACCGAATATATCAAAATCTGTTTTGTCCCACACTATACCATCCTGTATAGGAACAGCTGTGATGTTCACTGATGACAAGTCTCTTGCTTCACGATGGGAAGATTTATGAGGCTTCAAAAGTACGTTCACTTCTTTCCCTTCAGTGTTCACATGGATGTATCTGCCACCAATAAGCACGCTCACAGTTGTAACCAAAGCTAGCCAGAGCAGAAAAACAAAAAGTCTTGTACTTGCTGCTTGAATTTGAAAGATGCTGGCGTCGTTTCAGGTTCACTGGGATCTTCTGAGAACGTATCAAAGTTAATGAAATAGCCAGAAGCAGTTCTATCAATTGTTGGAATTGCATCAGGATTTGTAGAAATCACTGGAACCAGTCGATCACGTGCTACGTTGGTGTAGACAGGTGTATTTGGACGAACTGTTACTTGGTTGTCAAGAGGGATGAGTTCCATAGCGTTGTTGCTTAGTCCTTCATCTGTTACTGCTGAATTCTCGATGGTTATCAGTCTTTCAGTCTGAATCTCTTGGATAGTAGCGAGAGGAGTGCGTCTGCTACTAGGTCGGAGTCCACGAGGCCTACTATTTAGTATTGGCCACATACTGTGGTTTGATCAGGTCGATGGACACAAATCTTTTCTCCTTTCTTCCAGCAAGGGGCGGCAGAAGTACTGTTCTTGTTCCTTGAACTGCTAGGACAGGTACTGGTTGTCTGTAAGAAGGTCCAAATTCCTTCTTGTCCGCAATTTTTTCTCTGACTAGATCCCCAACTGTTGGAATCCAGACAGGCCTTGCTGGGACCGCCGATTTTTCCCCAGTGGTGGTTGGCTGTAGGAATACGTTGCTTTGTTTCGTTCTTAACTTATTTAAGTCCTGTAAAACAGCCAAACGATCTTTGATATCAAAAGGTTTATTTTCCACCACTGTGCCTACGTGTTCAAGGTCCGGTACCCACATTCTTGTCCCAAATAGGACCTCATATGGAGTGACCCCCCCTAGAGAACTTCTTGGCAGATTATTCAAAGAGCGTTGTACCCCACTAAGGTGTTTGACCCACCCGTCACCCGAACCTAATACTCTAGCTGTTATAGACTGCTTTATGTCTCGGTTTTTCCTTTCCACAACCGAATTTCCCTCAGGATGGAATGGAGAGGAGTACCGCAATGCAACGCCCAGACTGGCCATGGCTTCTTTGTAAGCCCTAGAACTAAACGCAGGACCCTGGTCAGAATGTAGCGTGCCTATTGCGTATATGCCGATAAAGACTCGCAAATCTTTTATAACAGTTCGAGCGTCAGCTGAGCGCTGAGGCCATAACCATAGGAACCTAGATTCAGTATTTGTGGGAATGCCTTTGTCCAGTAGGACGCAGGCGCGTAGATAGACTAATGCTGTCTAACAATGGTGTCTGTACTGGGTTGCCGCATTCGCAGCATGGTGTCCGGTGGCTCTCTCGCTGTAATTTACAGTCTAAGCAGTTGTTGATTAATATGTGAATTTCTGTATTCATTCCAGGCCACCAGTACATCTCTTTTAACGTCAAAATTGTTTTAGAGAGTCCTTGATGTGACCGACCCTCCCCCAAATGTGTTTCATAAATCAAGGCTGCTCTGCGTTCCAAGTTTGGGATTACCCTATCCCCCACTCCAGGGATTCGAGCAAAAGGAACGTTGTTCGCATCAATTACATAAGAGTACTTGAGTGGAAACTTTTTTGGTAACGCTGCACTGCTGCCTTTGCTTGAAGCATTGACAGCTAACATTATCTCACCGTCTATTTTCATTTTGGAACGAGTGTCGCAGCTACGGAAGCTGTCTGCACAGCCCCCTTTGCAGCTTCATCAGTCAATGAATTCCCTGCAACGTGAACGCCATCACGTTGATGACTCAGTGTATGGATCACGTGAGCCTTTGGTAGTTCGTTTTTCAACTAAACTACTTGTTCCCAAAGCATTTTGTGCTTTATTGTGCCTCCTTTCGTATCTTTGAAACCATTTTCAAGCCAGTTTTGTATATAGTCATTATACGACTGAACACAGTAAAAGGAATCGCACACTATTAGTGTGGGGAATTCTCGATCTGTACTTTCAAGTGCCAGTTTGAATGCTTGTAGTTCAGCTCGCTGAGCCGTACAATCTCCTAGAGACTGCGTTTTTGTGACCATAGGTCTGAAGATGCCATTTCGCATGCGACCTTTAACGATTGCACACGCAGCACTGTAAGCTTGCTTACTCCCTATTGCGGGTTGTGCGGATCCGTCAGTGTAAATTATAAATTCGTACTGATCGAGAGGCAGAATTTCAGTAGGCAGAGGACATTCTTGTTCATATTGCAGGAATGCTTGTGTTTTTAAATCTGGATCAAAAACATATTCAACATCTGTTGCAGCAAGAGAATTAACCCATTGTATCCATCTTGGATGTAATGCTTTAGCATTTGGAATGCTTGCTTTTGTGACCGCTTCTAAAGCTGGTACCGGGTTACGACAATAATGCGTTTCCCTTGGGCTAAGGCTCTTTCTTTTGCTACAGCGGTTTGAACTGCTGTTAGAATTTTTCAGTTGAACTGAAGCGCATTTCCGCTTGTGTGTACAAATGAGATTTGTATGCTATTGGTATTTTCTCACCCTCATTGAAAGTTAAGTAGGTGAATCCGCATTGACCCGAAATTATTCGGATCACCAAATTGCGTTGACTTACGCGTGTTTGTAAGTGATTTGTTGCTAACATGTTAGACTGGAGAGAACGCAAGATTTCTGTGTGTTCCTGTGTCCAGTTTCTGATTGAAAAATCAGGTTTGATTAATGCGTAGAGAGGTTTAACCCTTTCTGCGTAATTTAGAATGTATGTTCTTCCAAAATTTAGGAAACCCAGGATGGATTGTAAGTTTTTTAGCGTTTTTGGAGGTTGGAGCAGCGCACACTTTTCTAAAAAGTTAGCTGCCAAGCTCTTGCCTTCATTTGAAAGCTCATATCCTAGAAATAGGACATTGAGATGGGCAATTCTGGACTATTTAAAGTTGAACTTGTAGCCCTCAGAGGCGAAACCCAGTATAATGGTGCTCACCCTGTTCAAGTGTTTTTCCAGGTCATCGTCTGTCAGATAAATGTCATCGACATAGGACAATGCCTCATTGTCATAAATTTGTAGTAACTCCGTTACCCTCGCTGAGAATAAACCTGGGCTGTTCTTGAACCCTTGTGGGAGTCGACAAAAGTGACGCTGGGTCCCCATTATGGAGAATGCTGTTAAGTACCTGCTTTCAGGTGCTATGTTTTGACAAAAAAATCATTTGAGATGTCTAATGTTGTTTTATATTTTTTACGCACAATGTTATTCATTAATGCTGTGCTATGTGCATTTTGCACTGCAAAAGTTTTAGAACAAGTGTTTAGGTGTCTGTAGTCCAAAACTAGACGATATGTATTGTCTGGTTTGGAGACAGGAAACAAAGGATTGTTCATTGAGCAGGTGCATGTTTCAATCACCCCTTGGTATTCAAGTTGATCTAAGATCTCCCTGACCTGTTTTTTAGCTTCTTGCTTTATTGGGTACTGCCGTTGTGCAGTTGGTTCATGTTTCAGATGTATTTTATGGTGAGGTGAATCCTCATCCCATCCTACATGATTTTTATATAATGCTGGGGCCTGGGCCACTGCCCATTTCCTGGCATATGTATATTTTAGGTGAATTGGAATATGGTTGGAGAAGGCAGGCATAATCATGTCCTCGCCATGTGGGCACTCCCTGACAAATTGTGGTGGCCAGTCCTTTTCTGCTAGAAGTATGTCATAGCCCTTTGATAGTCTTTCCCAAAAAGTGCTTTCACCTGTCTAGGTTTGTCTCCCTCCATCCGGAGTGTTATTTCATATAACTTTTGTGGAGTACTAACCCTGGTGTCTACAGTCTCTACTTTAATGTACTCATTCAAGTCCACTATCTCCAGAAGTTCCCTCAGGTTCTGGCGAACTATTGTGACTTCTGCTGCACTGTCCAGCATGGTCTGAGCCCATTCTCGAGTTGTGTTCTCAGTATTCTCGGCATGTCTGATCTTTAGACCTGCTACTTTCTTTTTGGAGAATTGAGGTTTTACTTTAGTTTTTGGAGCGTGTTTGTCATCTTTCGATTTCACGCGTTCTTCTCTATGTTCCGTCCGTCCTCTTCTTTCCGAAGTCTGTGATGAGATCTGAAAGGGACGAGAGGAACGTGTATCAGTATCTTGATACCTATCAGGTTTTCTCAAATTATCCCTATTCCTGAGGTTATACCTCCTTTCAGAGGGCTCCTTTTGAGGAGACCTACCTCGGGATTGAGAACGTTTCTAGTTTGATTTTTGTTTAGTAGTATCCCACTTCTTTTTAGAAGATGTAAGAGTTTGTTTAATTGAGTCCTTCTCAGGACTTTCAGATAGCTTCGGCTTCACTGGTCTTCCACCCAAACTATCTCTGCCTAATTCTGCATAAGATTGTTCTATTATTCTGGGTATCTCTGTTTGATGTTCTGTAACATCAAATTCCCTTAATCTTTGGCGGATCGCCACTGCTGCTGCCTCCCCTTTAATATTAGATAATATTATTGTTGAGACCTGGTCGAAATTTTTCAGTAATTTCATACCTAAATTTAGAGCAGGCTCTGCCCCGTATTCGTTTTGAATTTGTTTCAGGACATCAGGTATTACCGCAATTGACGGAATGCCATGTGTTTTGGTATAGATGGCAGCAAAGACTGAGCCCCAAGTGGTACAGTCTTCTAATTGTGGTGTGATCCCCATTGGTAAACTGATTGTTAGGATTCTGTGTTTCTCATACGGGCTAGTATTTGGAAATACTGCTTCGATTTGAGTAATTTTTTGAGATATCCAGAAAGGAATTTGCTCACGTTTTGTGGGCATTTTACCCATGACTGCGTATAGAGTCTGTGGTGTAATTTTTAGTGTATTCCCCTGTTGAGGAGTTTGATTTGGAAGAGTTAATGGTTGCTGGACTGTAAAAGTCCGCATGACATATTGGACCAATTGTCTGTAAATTTTTATTAACTCTGTGATTTGAGTAAGTAGTTCCTCATCTGACATTATATCCAGTTCAGGATGAGGTGTATAGCCGGCTAGAATCGGCCATGTTGCTCCTGGTCTACCTAGTGGACCGAGCCTAGTAATGTTTTTGTGATGTTTTAGGGCGCCTTTAAACCAGAGCTGATGCTCCTGGTATGTTAATGGAATTTCTATATCCTTGAAAGGAATGTATTCCTCTGGTAGATCATCTTCTTTGTAGAAGTGAAATGTGTGTGATATTGGATTGCATTCAGGAAATATTACCCATGAATAGAATACCTCTGTCTGAAAGGATTCATGTGCCTCCATCACGAAAACTGCTCTACCGCCTCTTGGTGGTAGGCCATGTTTTATAAGTTTTATAGTGATGGCTCTTCTTAAGTTTGGAGCGATGTCTATAACACCCTCCTCGGTTTCATTTAAACCTGTATTGTTAAAAACTGCTGCTTGGGCTTGATCAGCCGCAGCTCCACCGTTTCCGGTGTTATTGTCATTGTCAGGCATTTTGTTGTTTGAAAAATGTAGAACAAGTTTCAAGGAAACAAAGATAAGGTGCACAATATTTTGGAACACTGTATCCTTCAACGTTGAGCAAACCAAACAGCTAATATATAGGGTACTGCCCTATGTAGCCGTGGCGGATACTAAACCCTGCCCACTCCAGACGTCTTTTGGAGTATATGGGTAGGGGTCTTGAGAGAAAAGAGCACGGCTGAGTTACTCAGTATCTAACGTTGAATTACCGCCTTACCAAACGTTGGGCGCCATGTAGTGTAGCTCCTATTTCCCTAATAGGCTCTGCGCATTGGAATAATATATCCTATAGGTTTGACATAGGACTACGGTCAGTATGTCCCTATCGAGTATATTAAACTTAATTACTTGTGCCAGCTAGCTCAGAGGCCACTAGAAACTCCTTGACAACAAGAAGGGAGTAGTTTCTGGCAGCCGCAAAACATGACCACTGTGTTTCCCTTTAGAATCAGAACGTGTCCCAGAGTCGTGGAAACAATAGATAACTATTTCACTCAGCTCACTCGTGCATGCTTAGTTTTCTCCAAGTTACACAGAAAGGAATAGACGGGCGTTTTCAATAAAGATTTATTGAACAGTCTTGTTTCTGGTGTAAGTAAAATGTGCTGTTACGATCACAAGACAGTTTGCGAGATAAATAATGTACAGTGTGAGCAGTAGAAATAAATAATACTGCGATAGCATTATCTTTTAGTACATAAGCTGTTACATAAATAACACAGACTAAAAATGCGAGTACTCATACGATGCGTGGCTAAGCTAGTTCTACCCCAATGTGCCTAACCTAACTTAGGTGTAGGGAGAGGTATGAAGTAGGTGAAGTATTCCTTACTATGGTATACTAAGAGTATGTTAAGCCTAGTATGCCAAGAGTCCCTCTAGGTTCTAATCAGCTCCATACCTGAAGAATGAGACAGGTTGGAATATCTTTGCCAGACTCGAACTCCAACACCCCGCAAGGGAAGTCAGATCACTGGAAGCTGGACTCTCTGCGTGCAGGGATGACAGCGTCTTCTCAGTGCGTCAGGCCGGGATACGGGCTCCTCTGAAGTCGAGGTCTCCTCTAGTTTACAAGGGCTAGGGAAGGTATATTTATACCTGAGAGTACCTAGGAATGTTTAGTATTGACGTGAGTCGGACAGCGAAAGACGTCATGAATGAACCCCTAAGGAATAACGGTTCATACATAATATATGAGACCTTGAAGAAATCAATAGTCCTGGACTAGGGAAACTCCCGCAGCCTAAGGGTCTGTTCTTCATGTACTCGTTGTGACGTTAGGGTGGACGGATGTCGGAGACCATGCCTGTATTTGGAGTGCATGCTTTAATGCCTAAATAAGGCCTGGGAATTTATGCCTATACAAGGGCAGGGCGAATTGTGCCTATATAAGGACATGATACTGGAAAGCCCGTTTATGGACACCCTAAGAGGAATACAACAAGAGTAACTGCAAAGGCATGGACTATATCGTGAACTCATTCTGGCACAATGTAAAAATGTAAACTCCTTTTTATGGAGTGCGTGTAGGTGGAGACAATGCAAGCCTTACCGTCATCAGATGTCTGTCATGACCTGACCTACTACAGCATGATCATGCCTGTTAGAGCTCTGCTTAGCTTTCTCTGTTGGATGCACCTGACTAGGTCTCAGAGTCCGGTGCCCCCGAGCCACCAGTTCGGTCCGGACCAGGACTCAGTGAGCAGATCTAGCAACTCTGGTACACACGGCGTCATGATCCCAGCCTCCTTGGCAGTACACGGTGTGCTAGCCAGCCTAGAAAGGGTTGACTGGCACCAGGGAGTTTCTTTTAATTTTAATTAAAAAAACAAATGGGTTTAGCAGCAATATTTTTATTCCTCTCCGCTGTTTCTAGTGATAATGAAGGGAATTCTCCTGCAATCTCAATTTAATTTACAAAGTGGTGTGCATTTGCCTAGTTAAAATATATAATTAGGAAAAAACATAACAAATTTAAATGCTTGTAATAATACATGACCATGTAAACGTTGACTATTTAAAACCGTCAACTTAACAAAAACAGGAATTCGTCTCAACATGAGTGGAGGCTGAAGAGCCATCTGGAAACAAACCCTGTTTTAGATCAGAACTGCAGCACCAGAAGAGGATGGGGAGTTTAAGGATTGTAAAATGTTTGAGTTTCAATGAGCATCAGTTTCTTACTGATACACCACACTGACAAGAAGAGAGGATAACAGCAAAATTAACTGCACTTGAATTACCAGCATGGAATAAACACTTTTTCTTATCTTTCAAATTTGTTTTATTCTAAAAATTCACAACCTGATTCTGGATTTTGTATGCTTCCCAAAGCATTACTGAAAATACAGGACACGTATCCATTAAACAAACGAATGCCCAGGTACCTACTTCGTGAAAATAAACGGGATCAGATGACCAACGTGCATTGCCTCTGAAGAAGGCCCGCGGCCTGTGTAAAGGTAAAATGGCTTTTTATTTTCATAGGCATCAAGAACCTGATGCATATCTCTAAAAAGAGAGACAAAAAAAGAAACAAATGGTTACAAGAAAAACGAATAACTCTGTTTTGTTCATAACGTAATACAATAAAACCTAATTTCGGCAAGGCAAATTGTTTTGAAGCCGTATCATGCTGTACTGATGCTTACCATTGTGGTAGACTGAATGCAGACAAAACTCAAGTGAGAAATATAGAACAAAATCAAATGAAGCATACACTTTTATTTCAGTTGACGTCTATTGCAAAAAGCAGGAAATTGTGCACTCTTTTCAAAGCAATTTGTTATAGTCAATAAGTAAACACGGAATCGAAATTCAAATGCGGTGGAGGAAGATAAACTGAATGGGTTGAACTTGTACCACTGCTAACTTAACGAGGAGAGAGGTGTTCGGGGTGAGGAACACACTTGAATTAAGACCAGGGCCACTGGAATTATGCGGCAGGGGAGGGTCAAATTATGCGAAAGGATTGAGTAAATTATGCGCAAGATAAGGCAAATTATACAGCATTATGCAGCACATTTGTGATAGTATTATTTCATTATTTTGTAATTTTTAAACTTGTTAACACTGTCTGGGCTTTACTTGCACCTTATTAGTACCAGTGTTTTTGTATTTTTAAACTGTATTTTATCGATTTCAAGCACAGAACAAAACATACAGTGCGTGTTGACAGACATAACCCGGAGTTGAAGATACAACAGAAGTAGCTACCATCGAATAATACAGGTTATCCATGAGTGGGATTGCCTACTTATCCAATGACACCTCAAGACACCTATACATAGAACCTCGGTCTCATATGTAATACAAAAAGCGGGTCTCAATTTTTCCTGTCTCCGGGTATCAGGATCGCGTTTTCGTGGCTTTTTGCTCCGACGAAATCCGGTACTCTCGGTGCCTTTCACGATCGTGGTTCATCTGTCAGACAAAAAGCCACGAAAACGCGATCCTGATACCCGGAGACGGGAAAAATTGAGACCCGCTTTTTGTATTACATATGAGACCGAGACGTGTTCCGGCGTTTTCTAAATATCTATAGTATATGATTGATACCCAAGTCACTCTTTAAAGGGAGCAGTAAGATTGGACTATTGTCGAATTATAAAACAATCTACCTATGTGCTCCATAATTCTCCGATTACTATAAAAGCATTCGTTGAAGTACCATTTTTACTCCCGTTGATCTGGAGAACCATTCACTTGAGTGCAGTTGCACCGGTGTGATTAATGGTTGAAATAAGATCCATTTACAAAGGAGAAAATAGTTATGTCCTGAAGAAGGTGGTCCTATTGTGAATGTGCCACTGAAACGCGTCGACGCCTAGTGTTTTCCTGGTGTTAAATTTGGATAAGTCAGCAGCTAGTTGTAGACAGGGAATCTATACCCATGCTTTGTGCTGTCTATACTGTATCCAAATTAACATTTGTAAGACAAAGTTGATTGTCTTCATGAATTCTCCTTTTTAGACATATGAATAATCGCATTTAGGAATTTATGTGTTTTTAATAGTTTTATGAATTATCCGTGTGTTCTCTATAACAACTGCAAATGCCTCTGGTGTACTACAGTCTTTGCACAGTTCACCCTGTCAGTAATTAAAAGCACTGGACAGGATGCTACAATGTATCAAGTTGACTATGACGCTCACAGTACAAGGCTATATAAGAGGTTGGAGCCCCCCTCGGGAAAGTATCTACCAAAGTCCAAGCTGTTGCTTTTACAGTATCAAAGCCAGTTCACAGTTCTCGTTGTCCACTTACTAAAGCTACTAGGGGTCCAGGTAGTTAATAACTTCTTTGGGATAGAGTTGAAGGAGGAATCAGTCAGGGGTTTAACTGGTCACAAGTCAATGAATGGGGCTACTGGTGTTATAGTGTGCTAATGCCCAACAAGCAACCTCAGAGGTACCCAACGTCAGGGACCCCACCTCACAACTGGTAGGTCTCTGTCAAGACTGTGCTGTGCAAGGCTGTACCCACATGCTCAATTGCTGGGACTGGAAAATTGAAATACAACTTAAAACGATAATGTTTTGTTCTGCAAGTTATAGTGACACCGTTCAAACTTTTTAGAAATCAGAGTGACTGGCTTAAGGTATATGAATACTCCTCTCAAAGCCTGGAGTATAAAAGAAAAACGTTTCCCACTGAGCCTAGAAATGGGCATCAAAGGATCACCTATAGTAAAGGATGCTACACTGTGGGTCGTGGGACAACGCAGGCTCACCCAAACAAACGTGCTGCTCACACATACTTCAGGTCAGTCCAAGCTAGGTCGTTGCAAGATCTGTGCAATTCCCAGAGCAGCTCACTCCTTTAAGGAAGCCTCCACTTCAGTTTTAGTCACCTGCACATTGGCCTGCTCCTCTACTCACAACAGTAGTGGCGCTTTCTCTTCTTCCTAGAAAGGTTGAGCACTGGAGCTTCTCAAAATTTCTAGGCCAATTCCTGGTCTTAAGAAAACTGCAAACCCCAGGGAAGAGTTCCCTTATGTTCTAGACAAAGTGTAACCACTGGCTGGCAAGCAAGAGTAGCTTTCTTCACGGGCACCAGGAGACGACCAAGGCCTACCAAAAAACATTGAGACCTATCACAATCAAGAAAGGAAGCATCTTTCCAGATCTTCATAAGGGCAGAGGGGGAGAGAGTATCATGTGGTTAAGCAACTAAATATTGGCTTTGACTAAAACTAAATGCTCTCAGTAAAAGCAGGTCCTTTTATAGGCCTTCCTGTTGGTTTGGAACATGCAGGTTTCTTGAGGCCGTAAGGGGGTTCATTACTGCTGCGCATGCAGGAAGCTCTGGTTTGCTTTGAGTGAGTCGCATGATTTCTTGCTCTCACCGGTTGTGAATCAGAAATGAAAGTGCATGGTGCAGAGCGTGTTCATTACAAGAGAAATTACCAATAGGCTCCTGTAGGAATATGCATTATGTCAGACGTTGGCAGCCAATTTGGAAGATTGGGGTGAACACTATTTGATGGTTTGCAAAGGCGTTCTTTGACAGTTTGGGAGTGCGCAACTGTGTCACTATGCATGTTTTTTACGTCAAGTGAGAAGGATAATCAGAGGCTCAGATTAAATTAAGATTTTGGTGTTTTGAGGCTAATTAAGATAACATTTTACGATGGATGAGAAAAGAGGACAATGTTCACAAGACTGAGTGATGAGGACAAAATTAAAAAAGAAATTAAGAAACTTTTCATCAGAGATTAGTAGTAGGATAGGATAAAAGATAGGGTTAATGCTGATGTCAAAAGGCTAGGGCTTGGGAGATGGGCATTTCTGGTCAGCTAATGAGACTGATGCACATAGCAAAAACGGTGGTAAGGTAACCTAAAAAAGGAAAAACGTGAACATAGATTTTGTTAAGGTCAAGAAAAAGAAATCTGAGGAGACAGCACATATTTGCTGTGATTACACATATCGTGATAGTGCTGAGGCACACAATGACAGCAAAATGAAGGCCCAAGAGGATATAAAAGGGTTATAAGTAATTTGCACAAACATACTGTGGTTCAATGTGATGAATCCTCTGGTAGTGAAGAGGTGGAGAGAAGTTGTTCATTCAATTTTGATTCTGATGATGAATACGTCGGAGACATATGTTAAAGGGGAAAAGAAAAAGATCTAGATATTTTAAGTGATCCCTTGGGGCATTGTATGTTTGATCCTTTGTTTATTAAACACCCTCTTTCTCCAGAATGGATGCCTTCCAATCAGATGTTAGAATTAGACTGAGGTTTGAGTCCTCATGACCATTCATTGTTGGCCAATAAAGCTATGGCAATGCCCGAGTCAGACCAGAAGATTATGGCATTTATTGAAAAAGGGAACGAGATCCCACATAAGGGCCTAGATTAAGGTTTGTGCATGTGTCGCAATAGGCTGCTTAATATTAACAGCCTGTTAAATATTTTTGATATGGCGGAGGAGACCTATGTACATAATACAAATTTGGAAGTTGAGGAATTGAGACAATGGGTACAGAGTGCTGTTTGCCTATTGGTTAAGGCAAACACAGCAATTTCTGTGGAACGCAGGAAGAGCATTTTGCTTAAACTAGACCCTGAGCTGGTGGATTTGGCGAATAATGTAAAGGGACCAGCTGTGAAAGGCCTTTTGTTTGGGGATGTTTTCATTAAGACTATGTCAGAGTTTGTAGGTGCACATTGTTCGATTCAGAAGTCACGAGACATTAAAACAGTTATTAATGAATGTGTTTTTGGTATGGCCCGGCAAATACAGGAGCAGTCCACAGCCATGGACAAGGGATCCTAAGAGGTTCATTCTCATATGGCTATAGAGCCTATTGTCAAGGCCAGCAAATCTACTATTCACATAGTTTTTTCCCTCAAAGGCACAGACCTCAATAGGGCGGTGGCTCTCTAGTTCCCGGACAAGCATAGCATCCTATGACCGGGTGAGGGGGAGGGGGGATAAGTTAAAAGTTCTTGTTATTTACAGTTGGAAACATGACAGTGATGTATGCACTTTGTGTGATAAAAATTGGAAGAAAAGAAGAGAAGTAACTAATAACCTATGATAAGTGAAATTGTATCTCCACTGAACGGAAGTAAAAATTCTGTAAATTGATGTGATACACATGTATGAAAATGTACTGTTTTTACGCAAATGCCAATAAAAGCATTAAAAAAAAAAAAGGCACAGACCTCAAGGTAGCGGAAACCATGGTGAATGTCGGGAAGCAGAGGTACTTCAAGTAAGTGTAGACTTTTTTGTTACCCCCCCATAAATTTGGGCAGTAGACTTGCCCAATTTTATTGGAAATCGGTTCAGATTACCAGGGATCCTTGGGGTTTTGAGACTGTTCAAGGGGTTTGTTTCTTTGATTTAATTCTTCTGATTGGAGGTTTCCTGACATCATGCAAAGCATGTGATTTATGTTTTAAAGAGAAAAGGAGAGAGATCCCGGTGTGAAGCCTGAAATTCACAGTTGGAGTTCTTCAGAAGTTATGTATGCTGCCAAATTTGATGATTTAGAATGGAAGTTTAGGTAGAAGTTCAACTTTCACAAGTTCTCATCCATCAAAAAGAAAGAGGATGGCTGGATGTACAGGAAGTATGTTCTTTGGAAATGTGGGGAAGTTCTAATAGCTGCTGTGTGTAGTGGCAAATAAAGGAGATTGCAGAATATAAGCCTCTGTGACTTTTCTGCCCACCAGACTGTGGACAATCTACATTTTTTCACATTGCTATATAAATAAACGTTAAAGATTTGAAAGGAAATGATAGTGAACAGATGTTGCTATCCTAAAAGCAACCAAGAGATAAGAACTGATTTGGGTATCCATTGAGGTAGGAGGGTAAACATTTCAAAGGTTTTTATTAAAACATCTCAACCCAAACGAAAATGTATAAATATTGGAATTTGTTACATTTTGTTGTGAGCCCCGGTCCTGAAAGGACGAAAAAAGAAAATTGGTACATTTAGCAAATATATTGGGTGTTTACAATAAGTGGCCAACCAGAGTTGAAACCCTTGCTAGCAGCAAGCTTTGAACATAGCTATGAAACACTATGTAAAACATCCCTTTTCTATGCCCAATATATTTCATTACACCAGAGCCTGGCTAAATTTCATACTGTGTTTTAGGACAGAGACCAAAAGGTTACTGCATAGTCGATCACCAAGTCAGGTGGAATTAAGTGTGGTGCAGCGTGCATAGTTAGGACATTTGCAAGCTCAAAGTGGAGGTTATAGCAATGGAGCAAAACTGCAAAACATGACTTGTATGTCTTGGAATGCGCTCAGTTTTACTGCTGTCAGACGGAACTTGTAAATGATTTTAGCAGTAATCTGCACTTCAAAAATAATCAATGCATGTTAAATATGCTCTCATTAACCACTGACGCACATGCATCGGATTGGTGACAGCACTTTAAAAAAAAAAGTATACAGGTGGTCTCGCTGCTCATGGAGTGAGACGCGCGCCATGGGGGCTCCTGACAGCCGCTGCCTTTATACGCTTGTAAAACGGTGTTGGGGTCTCGCTGGCGACGCTGCCTGGAGCGTCTGGACAGTAGAAGGGTCGGGGCAGCTTTTGGCGGCTTGGCGCTTACCTTGGGCTGCTGGCTGCGGTGTGTGCGGCAACATCGAGTTGGACCCCGACCCGGGCGTGTGCAGCCACCATCTTGGGTCCCCCGGGCCTTGAAGCTTCCCTGCCCGGTAGGAGCCCGCATCGCTCTCCTGCCACTACTCCTGGGCGTCCTGCCGGAGCTTTTGGGGTCCGCGGTGGTGATTCGGAGGCCCGGACCCCCCAGCGGTGACGCACGGAGGGTGCACTCATCGGCAGCGGCTCCCTACGCCACCATCTTGGGCCTTTTTGGCGCGGTTCGCGGGTGCGGATCGCGGGGTCCTGGCCGGGCCGCCCACTACTCCCTGGAGACGCCGCATCTACGGCTGGGCCCCAGAGGGTCCCTGAAACCACCTGCAGCCTTGGGCGGCGGCGCCCCCGCCGACGCAGGGCCGGACTCCTGCCGGAGCCATCGAAGCCGCCATCTTGTGTCTTCCCGGGCTCTGAAGAGCTTTTGCCCGGCGAGGGCCTGCCACGTCTCCCCCTCGCTACTCCGGGGGCCCTCTATCCCTTCCGGGGGTCCGGGGTGGCGGCCTGGAGGCCCGGGCCCCCCTGCACTGGCGCATGGAGGGCGCGCTGACCTGCAGCAACAGCCTTCGTCATCATTTTGGGCCCCCCCACGAGGTTTGTGGAGGCATGCTGGGGTGCCCGACCTGACTCCCCGCTACTCCGTGGTGACGCCGCTGGAGACCCCTGGACATCGAGCATCGGCCATCGTTGACCGGGCATTCCTTGCCTGCCGGGTGCGTCCTTCTGGCTGACGGTGAGGGCGTGCTTGCAGACCCTGGGGGGAGAGCCTGAGACGGGTGCCTGCGGCCGCCATTTGGGTCCCTGCTGGGCCTTGGAGAGCTCCTGAAGAAGCGCCCCCCTTAACGCCACCCTTCTGCGCATTGGTGAGCCCTACACGTCACTCGGGGCATTGGGTTGGGGGCTTGGCGGCCTGGGAGCGCAGCTCTACCTCATAGCAGACGTATCGCCCCCCCAGCTGCAGCGCCTTCTGACACCTTGGGCCTGCTGGCGCAACACCGGGTATCGAGCTTCAGGCCACTAGACGGACTGTTCCTCCGGCTTATTCCCTGGGGGCTCTGAGGCGCCACTCCTTGAATCGGGGTGTGTGACGACGCTTGTTGGATTGGTGCACCCTAGGACCGCGACACGCGCTGCAGCTGGGCCCTGGGTTGTCACCCTTCCTTCCTGGCCTTGCCCCCCCGGACGGTGCGTGTGGTCCACTCCTGTGTGATCCTGCGGGTGGGCCCCTGCTCTCACCACTTGCCTGGCCCTGGCCTGGTGTCCTGTGGAGCTGCGCTGCCCCGGCCTGCGACCCGGACTCTTCCACGCGGCTGGTGGAGAAGTTGGGGGGCCCAGGACTTTGGAGGATCGGCCCCCTGCTGCTCGTCCCTCGCCTGGGGAGCGTTCTGCTACCGCCTACTGTGGTGCTGCCTAACATCTGCACGGGGAGCCATCCGGCCTCGTGTGGCGCTCTCTGGCCTTGATCTCCTGCCCGGCACGTGGAATCCCGAGGGGTCATGACTCGATCAGAGGCTGGGAAGGACACTACTGCACCCCCGAAGGACAACCCTGTGACTGCCTTGTGGAATAAACCGGGCTCTACTCCTGTCGTGGATATGGCATCATCGGCGGGGGGGTCCTCTGACCTTGTCACCCAATCCTTCATGGCCAATTTTATGCAAGAACTTAAATCTGAAATTGGCTCCCTTCGAACGGAGGTACAATCTTGCGTCAAGGAGCTCAGGAGAGATGTCGTGGAACTTGGAGGAAGAGTAGATGACCTTGAAAAGACAGTCGACGCTCGCACGGAGGACCAAGAGCAACTTTGGCAGCGTCTGGCCATCTTGGAGGAACAACACATCGAGCTTCAAATCAAACAGGAGGACTTAGAAAACCGGGGCCACCGCAACAACTTGCACCTAAGGGGGGTCCCCGCTGGGGCTGAGGGCTCGGACATCATGACCTTCGTGGCAGACCTGCTACAAGAAATTAGAGGGGATGAAGATGCCTCCCCGCCGGCACTTGACCGCGCTCACCACGTGTCTGGTCCTCCTGGTCGCCCTGGCCTTTTCCCCGACATACTGACCCGGGTTCACTTCTTTACGGAAAAGGAGGCCATCCTTAAGGCAGCGCGCTCCAAATCGGAACTCACCTACCAGGGCGCTACCATCCAGTTGTTCCAGGACCTCGCCCCTACCAAGCTTCGTCGCCGTAGGGACTTCAAACCCGTCACCGACAAGTTAAGGGAGCTGGGCGTCCAGTACCAATGGGGCCATCCATTCGCACTCATTTTCCAATGGGAATCCAAACGTCGGGTGTTGCGATCCTTCGAAGAGGCCGCGCAACTGCTTCACCTCCCGGTCACTCCGCCATCCAGCCCCTCAAGACTACCATCCCTGAACCGCGAACCTGCAAAACCTCAATGGCCAGGGTGCAGCGATCTAGACGCTCGTCTCAACGAGGGGAACGCGCCTCCTCTCAAGCCAAACAAGACATTATCCAACACCTTCGCTCCTTAGAAGGTGGGCGATCTCCCTCAGGCTCCCAGCCCACAGAGAACTAATGTCTAGGCATCTCTCCGCGTTTCATGGATCTTCGTCGTATTTACCGGCCATCTGCGGAGGCGGGGTTGGTCCCCCACTCCCCTGGCTTGCTCACCCCTCGCCCTGACTACATCATGGCAGCGGTACCGGAGTGTGCCCCTCGACGGCGATGCTGATATTCTGAGACCCGCTTCCCCTCCTATTCCTCGGAGAGTGACATCTCTGGGATGGCTTGTGCCGTTGAGCCTGGCTTGCTCCTGGACTGGAATAGGTCATGTTGGCCACGTTGGCCGCCGTTTCACTTGGACATTTTGTTTCTCTTCTCTTGCTCTCCTTTTCCTTTTCTTTCCTTCCTTACTTGGCGGGAGGGTGGTCCTACCTACCATGGGTGCGCTAATCTATGTGAGCGCTGCTTCTACCCCTCCCTGCTTCGCGTTGGGTTCTGCGAAATACTCCTGCTCTACCTGCTTCCTCTGGGGGCATGCCGGGGGTGGTGGGGTGGTGCTGCGTTCCACTCTACTTCCTCTGCCTGCGTTGGCGCCTGCGCGCGGTTTACCCGTGACATGACTTCTATACCCTGTCTGAAACTCCTTTCCCTTAATGTAAAGGGTCTTAACTTCCCCAACAAGCGCCGCCAGATATGGCGATATTTATTGCAGCAGAATCCAGATGTTGTCTTCCTCCAGGAGACTCGCCTGCTGAAGGCAGATATCTCATGCATGGCCCACCCTCGATATCCCCTTCAATTCTGGGCATCTGCACCCACTAAATCGGCTGGGGTGGCTATACTTTGTAGGGCAGGTATCCACCAGGGAGACCCCAGGGTGATCCGTAGCAAAGATGGTAGATTCCTCAAACTGATGGTCAAGATCGGGCAACGGGCTCTCACCATTTGCAACGTTTACGCTCCCAATCACGCTCAAGACCTCTTCCTTAGGGATCTCCTGCAATAACAGGTAACACATGATGACTCACCTCATCCTTGCGGGCGACTTCAACCTGGTCTGGGATGCGGGTCTGGACCGTAGCGATGGCTCGTTTCATGGGACGGAGGCCATGTCCTCCACCTTAAAGAGGCGTCTAACTGATCTTGGCTTAATGGATATTTAGCGCTACCATTCCCCAGCCGCACACGACTATTCTTACTATTCCCATGTCCATCGTTCTTACTCGCGCATCGATTACATCTTCGTTTCACACCCCCTGATCAGCGACTCTCTAGGCGTCTATGTCCGACATCTCTGTCTCTGATCACGCGGAACTTCTCCTACAGGATCACTCCTCTCAACCACGCCGTCCTCCCCGTTGGCGCCTCCCTCCCCAATTTCTTCAGGATCCCGTGGATGTCGCGGAAATTCGGGAAGCCATCACGTCCTACTTTGTGTCCAATGATCTCCCCGAGACCCCCTTTCCCGTGGTCTGGGACGCTTTTAAGGCCACGATTCGAGGTCGTATTACGTCCATTGCCATAGCTCGGGAAGCCCGTCTTTTTGAAGACAACCTCTCTCGGGATATAAAGGCACTTGAGAGATTAGATCAGGAGCGTCCTCTGGCCCTCCACAAGAGACGCCTAGCCATGCTTAGAGGCCAGCTAAGGGCGCATAGAACCAACAAGGCAGAACACGCTCTCTTAGCCCTGAACCAACGGTATTATGAGAGGGGAGATAAGGTGGGAGCGGTCCTGGCCCGTCGCCTCCGGACACGGGGCGCTAAGGCGCACATTGCCAAAATTAAACTGGAAGATGGCACATGGGCCACCACTGAAGCCGCTAAACTAAAAGCCTTTCATGAATACTACTCGTCCCTTTATACAAGGGAATCGCCCAGTCCGGAACAGATACAGGCTGTATTGGGAGACTGCGCCTGGTCTCCGATTGGCCGACATCATGCACAGCTCCTGGAGGACCCGCTCACTCCGGAGGAACTCACCGGCGCCCTGAAGGACCTCCCTCTCGGTAAATCTCCGGGACCAGATGGCCTTCCGGTCTCTTTTTATCGCGCTTTTCTCCCGCAACTTAAGACCCATTTACTTCGTCTTTTTAATTCTTTCTCGGATACTGAGGGGCCCTCCGCATCTATGGCAATGGCCGAAATCGCCTTACTCCCCAAACCAGGGAAGGATCCCACGCTATGCTCCTCTTTCCGCCCTATTGCGCTTTTAAATAAGGATCTTAAACTCTATACTAAAATATTAGCCAAGCGACTTGATCCGCACCTACCCGGGCTTACTGAACCTGATCAGGTTGGCTTCATTCGTCATCGGCAGGGTGCGGACAATGTGCGACGCATCGCACATTTAGTCGGGAAGGCTAATCACTGGAGAATACCCTCCTGCTTGTTGTAGCTTGATGCTGAAAAAGCATTCGACCGGGTGGATTGGGTATTCCTCCGGGCTGTCCTGCATAAAATAGGGCTGGGTCCTCAGATGATCGCTAGGATCATGGCTCCCTACCTCTCCCCTCTGGCCCAGGTACGGGTTAACGGCCAACTCACGAGACCCATCTCAATCCATAGAGGCACCCGCCAGGGGTGCCCCCTCTTATTTGTCTTGTAGTAGAACCCCTTGCTGTCATGATACACCAGTCCCCGATATTCATGGCATCACACTCGGTGGGTTGGATCATAAAATAGCCTTGTTTGCGGATGATCTCCTTCTTACGCTATCCCGCCGGCGAACCTCTTTGGCTGTTCTTCATAGACTGCTCCAATCGTTTGAACTGGTCTCAGGCCTTAAAATTAACCATGCTAAATCGTGGGCCCTGAACCTCACGATCCCTGAGGCGGAGATTCCTGTGCTCCAGTCTCTCGTCCCATATCAATGGGCCTCCCATTTCATTCGATACTTAGGGCTCAACTTGACCCCCGATCTCGCCACGTGGTCACAAGCTAACTGGCAGGAGTGTAAAAAGGTCGTACTAGAGGATCTGAGAGCATGGAAATCTCTCCCTCTTTCCTGGCTGGGGCGTTTGAACACAGTCAAAATGTCGGTACTCCCAAAAATATTATACCCGTTTCAGACTCTTCCCACGCCCTTCACACATCATCAGATTCAGAGCCTTCAGCGTGAGCTCACCACGTTCATTTGGGGAGGGCATCGACCACGCTTCTCTCATAAAATTCTCTTGTTACCGCGAGACAGGGGGGGGCTGGCTTCTCCCAATTTGTTGGAGTATTACTGGGCCTCTCATCTCCGTTTTATTTCGGAATGGATGGCGTGGGAGAGTGAGAAAGTCTGGTTTCACATGGATAGGGCAGTGACCTGTCGACCCATCTGGGATCTCGCTTGGCTCCCACGGGAGGCCCGCTCACGTAGCGCCTATATAGCTATCCCCACAAAGACGGTGCTTGATATCTGGGATAAGCTAGCATTGTCTAGAGGCCTTACCTCTTTCCCGTCTCCTCACACTCCTATCGCACGCACCTCCCATTTCCCGCCTGCCTTACACCCACATTTTTTCTCGGACTAGTCAGATGGGGGTTGTCGGACGCTTCGGGACCTCTTCTCGGGAGATTCCTTTAAATCTTTCGATCAATGTAAATGGGACTTCCAGCTCCCTGAGGGGGCTAGGTTTCAATATCTTCAACTCCGGCATTGGGTCCAGGCGTCATCCTCGGCACGGGCGGCCACTCGCCCCTTTACCCCTTTTGAGCGGCTGGTGCGCTCTTTTGACAACTCCAGGGGTCTAATCTCTCGCACATACCAAGTCCTCCAACACTCTCAACGGGTCACCCCACATGCTTACCAGTCAAGGTGGCAGTCGGACACATTCACCGACATCACGCCCACACAATGGGACCACTATCGGCGCGAAGTTTCGAAGGTTTGCCGTAGCATTTCCCAGCGGGAAACCACGTACAAGGTCATGGCACAATGGTATTACACTCCCCATAGGCTACACAAAATGTTTCCTACCTCTTCACCTCTCTGCTGACGTTGCATGAGCGCCCCCAGGGACTTTCTTCACATCTGGTGGACGTGCCCGCTCTTGACCATCTACTGGAAGGAGGTCCTTAGCCACATCAAACTGGTAAATGGCTAACCGTTGCCCGAAAACCCAACCACAGTCATTTTAGGCCTCAAGCCAGTGAACCTGCTTGCCATGACCCGCAGAGATTGGCATCTAAGCCTCCATATGCTTGGCGCCACCAAGCAATTCATAGCTCTTTATTGGAAGAAGGCTGAAACGCCTCCGGTAAATGTCTGGTTCACTCGCCTGTGGCATACTATGGCAATGGAGTTGCTTACGGCGCGTCTGCAATTTCGAGACACTAATTTCACCAAACTTTGGCAACCGTTGATAGATTACTTTTGCAGACTGGAACATGCCCGTCTCCAGCCCCCGAAGCTCCGGGCTTTACGCCTATTTGAAGATGCCGTATCTCCTCCGGATGCAGATAGCCTCTGGGGAACCAATAGCGGTACCGCTCGACCCCTTCCTTTGGTGGGGCTCTCCCCGCAGGCTCCCGTCGTCCCACCCTCTCCCTCAGATCAGGCAGCCTTGCTCTACTCTCAAATGTCACCTGTGGCACGCGCTGGCCTTGGGAATTGCAGCAACCTTGCTTTCTTAGCCTACGTTCTCCGTATTGGGGGGACGCTGATCTTCACCCGCCTCACCTCTTCTGTCTCTCTGCTTTCCTCTCATCTTCTTTTTCCCTTCTCAGTTTTCTATCGATTTTGATGGCTATATTGTTCTTATCTGAATTGTATTCTCAATAATCAGATTTGAAACAAAAAAAAGTATACAGAAGCCAGAGAGATTGAAACCTAAATTTTCATCCAATGCCAAGTCACTTCGAATCCCCCTGGATACTCACCATCAAGGAACACATTGCTAAGAAAACCAAGATGGACTGGTACCAGTTCTCTCATCTAAAGAAAATGAAACTGTTCGTCACAGTAAGCAACTTCAGAACTGCTGTTCAAGCCTGCATACTGTCGTCAATGGATGGTGGCAACGCCATGCTCCATGACCTCTAGGATGGCACACCGGTCCTAATTATGGGCATTCTACACGCCACAGCACACCTTTTCAAGAGCCTGAAGCAAGGCTGGACAGGCTTTTTATAGCACTCGGCATTTCTCCAGTGGGCTCGAGCCCCTAGAGGCCGGTTTTGGCAGTGCAGGACTGAGATTAATTGCAGAAGGCTTTCAGATACAGGGAGTTGGGAGGGGGAGGGAGAGTAAAAATTAAAAAGAAGGCGAGACCGAGAACCGAAGGATAGAAAGAGAGAATGACAGCACAAGACAATGGTAGCAGGGCTGGTTTGAGCATTTTTGCCAGGGCGGCTTTTGGTTTCACAATCTAGCCCTGGGCGGAAAAAATATGACAAAAATCGCTCCTATCCTGATGAACTCTATTCTTCCTGCACCATCTTCAAAACTAGCTGCATTACAGTAAAGTCATCACAATAGAAAACCTCATCTATCTAGCAGAAAAGTGCTCATCGCTATGGTGACTCTGCACCCCTGGAACCAGGACACCATCAGGCTGGAGACAGAGTGCCAAAAAAAAAAAAGCAAACACAAGGCAACAGATCTTCTTTGTCTTTGCACACAAGATCTGGAACCACATCCCTGCATCAATCAGAATGCCCAACATTGTGCCAATTTAGCAAAGAGCTATAGATGCACCTTTTTAAAGAAGACTACATATTGATGAAGTAACAGTCTGTTTGAAAATGGCCATCTCTGAAGGGGCACCCCAAACTTTTTGCCTTCCTCCTCCTCTTTTTCTGACCTCTTTTTGTTGGCTTTAGGGCTCTGAACACTTTACCACTGCTGACCAGAGCTAAAGTTCACATGCTTCTGCCCTAAACATGGCGACACAGGTGTATACCCAATTGACATATTTAGTTTACTTGTAAGTCCCTTGTAAAATGGTATACCATATACTCCGGGCCTGTAACCTAAATGCTACTAGTGGGCCTGCAGCCCATATTTTGCCACCCACACAAGTATCCTTTCAAACCTGTCTCAGGCCTGCCACTGCAAGGCCTATGTGTGCAGTTTATTGCCACTTCGACTTGGCATTTAAAACCACTTGCCAAGCCTTAAACTCCCCTTTTATTACACAGAAGTCACCCCTAAGGTAGGCCCTAGTTAGCCCTAAGGGCAGGGTGCTGTGTAACTAAAAGGTAGGATATCTACTTTTAAGTTTTACATGTCCTGGAAGTGACAAACAGCTAAATTCGTTTTTCACTACTGTGAGGCCTAATCCTCTCATAGGCGCGGATTAGGAATTCCTTGAAACATTTTTAAGCTGTAATTTTTGATTAGAAAGGAGTAGGTGTATCACGTGTCATAGTTTTTGCCTGGTAATGATAAATCCTCTTTATTGGAAAAGTTGGATTTAACAATACTACTTTAGAAATGCCACTATTATAAAGTGGACATTTCTCTGCTCTTACTGCACTGTGTGTCTTGCAGCCTGTCTCCAATACACGTCTGGGATGGGTGACAGCTACACTTTGTGCATTCCCTTTAAGACAGCCACAAACACAGCAAGGGTGGGTGTGACAGAGAACTCACCTGCATTCATTTACATTCTGATAGCTCTTCCTGGGCACGAAGAGGGACGGGGAGCAGACACACCTGAATAGGCAGTGCACTGTGTCCCACACAAAGGGCTGATTACCCCACACAGATAGCCTGGCAGACAATGCTGGGTTCAAAGGGATACTCGTACACTTCAGAGAGCTTCTTTGAAGTCACTCTCACATCAAAGACACTTTGGAGTATAAGTACTGGGTATCTGACCCCCCTAAAATCAGACACAACTGGACTTATAACTAAGCTCTGCTAGAAGATCTGCTGTGCTGCTTAAAGGACTCAAGTGGGCTGCTCATCTGGAAGGCCTGCTTTTCTGTTTGTTGCTCTGTTGCCTGCTGCTCTCTGACTTTGCTGAAGGAGAGTGATCTCCAAGGGCTTGCTGGCTTGCCTCCTGTTGCTTGAGAGTCCGGGATATCAAGGTCGCTACCCCTGCTCCTGTGACTGGCTCACTAGAAGTGGTCCAGATACTTGCAACACGGATTTCGACGCATCTCCTATCTGCATGTAGATGAACCGCCGCATCAACGCGGTTGCGGGAGTAAAAATCGGCGCATCGCCTCACCTCATAACCAGTGCTCTGCCTCCAGAGATCGGCGCATCAGACAGCATGTTGCCGCTGCTGCAGCTTGGTGAGATCGACGCATCCCCTCAACTGATTGGCAGAATCCAGTGCATCACTCGACGGCTCTCGACTCCGGCACCCAACTTCAGAACGGACACATTGCCTTGACTGCGTGGAGAAGATCGAAGCCTTCTGCTGTTTACAGCCAGGAAAGGTACTTTGCTCACTGGGGCCTGCGTGAGTCCTGTAGCTGCCCAGCGCTCCATCGCGGTCGGCCCGAACTTTGACTCTCTTGGTCCAGAACGACCTAAAGTAACCTTTTTAGCGCTACTTGCTTCTAAATGCTTTATTGCATTTATTCCTTTAAAATTTCATATCTCATCTTCGATGCATTGGATTTTTGTTATTTTTGTCTTGTTTTGTTCAGAATATAATACTCTATTCTTTCTAAACCTGTGTGGAGTTTTTTTGTGGTGTATTCATTGTGATACTGTGTGAGCGTGTTGCACAAATACTTTACACAATGTCTCTTTATATAAGCTTGACTGCTCTGTGCCAAGCTGCCAGAGGGTGAGCACAGGTTATCTTTTAGTGTGTATCTAGCTTACCCCGACTAGATTGGTGGTTCCTGCCCGGCCTGGGTGTATACCTCAGCCAACTAGGAATCCCAATTCTAACACAGTCCATTTGCACTCTCACAACCAAATTACACCTCCAATCACTCGCCGACTGTTCCCTTTTCCTTTGACCTTATACAGCGCTTCAGTGTCTTTTGGCTAGGTACATAAACAGAAAACGTTAAGCAATATATTAAATACAGCGGGATATGCAAAAAGAATTAGGTTTAGTGAAAGTATTTTTAAAGTATATGCAACATGACAACATTGTACATAATTTGTCTGACAAAAACATGTAAATTAGAAAACAAAATAGCACTTTTTCAAGTAAAAGGATAGTAATGAGGACTCAATGTATAAACAGAGGTGTTTAAAATATCTTCATGGCGTTTTGTTGTGGTTTCACCAAATGTTGTGCTCTTTTCTATTCAATCTCTTGTCCCCGACAGCCTATGTGGCCAAACATGTATACACCCTAAATGGAGCAGGCGAGGGCCAGTGAGTGAAGAACTGGGTTTTCATTCAGAAAATTTGTATAAGGCCACACTCAGTGCATATATAAAGCAATAAAGCATCAGATAATCATAATCCCCAAAGAAGTCAATTATAAAATTTGAGTTCTCCATATATGTAATAGGCGTCATAAACCTACCCGCTTAGCGACAGAACACCCACCTGTGAGAAAAAAAGATCCCTCTGCGAAGAAAGTGGTGAGGTCTTTGTCCAGTTACCTTCTCAATTCGATCAACCAACTCCTTGTCAATTTTACTGCTACCGAATCGAACTGAAAAAAAAGGCAGTTATGGGAATAATTATTCTCAAAGTGTTCACTCTTGGTCTGATATGATCATTGTGGTACAGTAAAACAACCAACTCGAGGGTGAAGTTTGACTTCAGGTTTATTCGTAGCAGCCTGCCTAAGTGGGATCCCCGCTTGCCAGGCAGGAATCAACTGACTTAGCACGAAACCCTCAGTTCAGGAATAAACAACTTTACAATACTCAAACAATGTGATAGAACAACGTTAATGCAGTCCATCTGATGTCCTTGGTAGTAAGCTACAGCCATACCAAACAGTTGTAGTTTCTTCACTGCTTATTTTCTTATAATTATGGTCTGAACGTACTATGTTCACCTTCCATTTCCTGAAATGAGAAATGTACTATAGAAACGTATGAACCCTGTGAACATCATTTTTGTAGCATCTTCTTATAAAGGTGAACAAAATTCCTTTATCAAGTTTTCAATTGTTACTCAAAGAAAAGCCGTCACTGCTTCAAAATGTCAACTAAATGTATCATTTTGAGTCAGACAATTTTGAAAAGAGATAAAAGGTGAAACATAGCCTTTCCTAAATTAGTATTTCCATCACCAAATCAGCATTGCTCCACATAGCACATCAAGGGATGAGAAAACCTGAAAGCCAGTATGGCTATTGTGCATGTTTTTAATAAAGATACTGGAAAGTTTATGAATTTAAATATTTTTTGTAAGACATCCTACTGTCAAAAAGGCTTCCTGGTGTTTGAATGTACTAGAGAATAATCACGTGCCTTTACCCATTGATTTCAGGGAGAAGTGTTTTCAGACAATCAAATTTTGAGCACACTTGTTTGCAAAAAAAAACACACAAGAATGCAATACGGTTTCAAAAATTATAAGGCTTCAAATAAAGCAAAGAAAATGTACCTATAAGTTTGTCATAGTCTACACCTTTGGCGCTGCCCGTCTGCACTGTCCATGGATCCACAAAGTCGTCCCCCTCATCTGCGACAGGGCCATTAGTACCAGATGGGTCCAAGTCCACAGGTGGAGACCCAGGTTTGTAATCCTGACCCGTGGCCTTTTTATAATCCACTTTCAAGGCCAATAGCTGCTTGACTGCTTCTTCAACATCCTCCTGAACAAAGAAAAGAAAAACAGGCAAATCCTAAGCCATGATGCCAGAAAAAGAAGGGGGTAAAAGAAAGAAAACAAACTTCAAACATGGTACTTTTATTTTGCTCCTAGGCACAACAGGAATCTGTTTGCAGGTCAAGTCCAGTCAACCTATTTTTCTAGTGACCCTCCTACCCCCAAGCCTGGGAGACCCTTTTGTACCAGGAGATCGTTTCACAAAAAGATAAAATAAAAAAGGAAATGTGCTTCCTTGCATTATTGTTACATTTTGTCACAATCCCCGCTTCTTTTGGGGAATTCTCAAATAATTTCAGTAGCCTAAAGAGAGTAGCAGTTCTCTTGCAGTACTGAAAAGCCCAACAACATTGCTCAGGCCTGGGCAGGTGTGCTGCCACACAACGAGGGCGGAGCGGATCCTGATTCTGCCTACTGCGTGGCGACATGCCTGTTTTAGTGAGAGAGATCCCTGCCATTGTGGCCATGATTCTTCACCGAAAGGGATCCTTCTGCTATGGCAGGGGCACCTTCAGAGAAAATGCTGTGTGGACCGCCATGTCATGGCAGCCCTCTATGCATTTATAATAGGAACAAACTGCAGCACAAGTATGTATGAAAAACATGAAAGAAGTATCCCAGAAAAAAAACACCCAGCATGCCACGGACATTTACATTTTTCCTGCTTGCTACTGCCATGGTTTAATAGTTGGGCGAGAACAGGAGGAAATGCTTTGGAAGGTCCTCCTTAACTACGGTGGCCCTTATAGGTGGCATCCTTGTAGATGGGTCCCATCCAAGAACTTTCTAGAGGAAACTGCAATAGTCCCCATGTTAATTTAATGGAAATGTGCATTTACACAGTCGCCTTTTATTGTTTTTCCAGGGATAAAATATATTTCTACAATGAGAAGCACATTATTCTGCACCCCATCAATGTTAGTGGAGCTGTTTGCACAGTGCCTTCCTAGAAGCACATTGACTCCAGACTTTACAGAAATAAGGGCGGGAAACCACTTTCTTGTCTCTGGTGAATACCTACAAAACATAAAAGTTTGTGACTCTCTTGTTGCTGGGGGAACCCACAAATCTTCCCGCTACCCTGAATTAAGAATGCTGGTGACTGACCATATTGGCAACATTTCCCTATCAGCAACACCCATTGGCTGGGTTAACAGGCTATGTGCAATTGTGCGAGTCAAGTACATGCCTTGTACCATTGACACTGTTCTTTTACATCCTTTGGTGAACTTATTTGCACACAAAAAAACTTTTAAACAACAGACCACAATGGACAGCTGAACTTAACAGTAAGGCGCCAAGAGACGTGTGCTTTGATTGCAACTCATTACACAACTCGTAAGATAATCAACCCAGTCGAAATTCAAGGTGCAACTTGAGAAGCAGCTCGAAAATTTGTATTTCCTAGTGCCTAAGCATTACTTCTTCATTCCTTTCACGGCAGGTAACTTGAGCTGGCAAACCCGTCTTCATTGTGTTCAGAAGACCTTGAACAAGCTTCCTTTTTCTTACAAACTCAAAAAGAATGACCGAAGAACCTCAAAACTCTCACATTATAGCAGAGAAAGAAGCGTGCGCAGATGCACGTGGAAAAGTGACCGGGGTAGACAGATTGAAGTGCGGATTGGGAAAAGCAATTGAGTGGGTAAACAGGATGTAGATAGGGAGGATGGGGACAATATGTTGGGTAGGTTGAGAGTACTGGAGAAGGGGTGGGAATAGAAGTAAGTAAAATACTTGGCTTTAGTCAAACAAGTAACAAAAACAAATATTGACAAAGCCAATAGGTCTGGCCTTGGCAAGTTGATTTAATGGTTATTTTATTATTTTCTATTGCAAGCATTTGCAACCAAAAAAAAAAAAAAAAAAAAAAAAAAAGAAAACATGCCAGCCCCATGATTATATGAAAATAGTAGTGCCACTGAATTAAGAAAAAAATTGATGCAGGAAGAAGTGCCATGCGCACCCGAGAGCAAAGCGTATCATTTGTCCACTGGGTGTAGGATGCACCATATGTCAAGCAGGTCAGAGTCTCTCAGCCGGTCTTACAGTATAGCCCGGCTATTGTCATTGCTTCTTGGGGTTGTATGAATTTGTCCAGAATCGGATCTGGATTCAATCTGGACACCACCTATTAAAAAAAATTCTTCAAGTCAAACTCTATAAGTAGTCTAAACTATTAGGGCGCCATTGGGGGCGTATACTATCCCTATTACCAGTACACTTACTAATGTTATTTTTAGGTCTCGCCTAGCGACGCAGCGAAGCTGCTCGCTAGCGAGATATATTGTCGTCGACTTAGTTTGGAAGGGGGACAGGAGATGTGCACTTTCCCAGACAGCCTGCACGCTCACGGCGTGTCTATCAGCTTGGTCCGGGACAGCACATGGGAACGCGCACGGCATCTCTTTAACTCGTGTGCTTCACAGCTGTGCCCGGCGCCGGACAGCAGACGTGCACACGCACGGCGTCTCTTTGACTCGTGTGCTTCACAGCTGTGCCCGGCGCCGGACAGCAGACGTGCACACGCACGGCGTCTCGCGGGCTTCAGAGCCGCAATGTCGAGAGCTTGTTTTGTATGCATTCTGGGACATGTAATTCTGATTTGGATAGGATAAACAGGACTACATCTTTCAGAATGCAAAGCTAGAATCTGAACGCGTCAAAGTTAGCGATTTATTTTTCAGAGCTTGTCTCTTTCTGCTCTCCGGTCGATGTCGCACTGCAAACAACACGCAGGGAAACGCTGTGCACGTCTTTCTGCCCCGGATGTCCGCATCCTCGCCCCGTAACATCCTTTACCTTCTTGTTAAATCTCCACCAGAGTACTGTGTGGTTGCCTGCACACCATCCCACATCTGCCCTATGCTGCATAGCATGCTATTCTCTGGCGACTTCCCGATGTTTGCCCTTTTAAATGGGGCGAGCTGATATTTGGACCAGTGTGTGCTTCCGGGTGCACGTAGTTCGCCCCCCCCCAAACGTGTCTTAGAAGTCAAGTGTTGAAATTTTTTTTTCTTTTCTTTCTTTTAGGTCGCGTATAACTAACTCAGTTTAGCTTCGTGTATGCAAAAGGAACAACGCCGGGGTTTTAAGTGGGGCGAAGGAGAACCCCTACATGGGCTCTGGTCTAGGAGGGAATGACGCAGGGCATTTGGCTTAAATCCCGGTCCTATAGGGCAGAGGTCTTAAAACTTTATCTTTTTTAACACAGAGTCCCCCACTTTGTCAAATTGGGGAGTGGCCTGGCTCATCACAATGGGTAGGGGATTGAGATTTCATGGGCTCTTTCCTGTAGGTCATAATCCACTACAAATTTAAGACTTCTAACGGAACAAAAGCATCAAACTAAAACACTGTTCATTATTGGGTGCTAAGATCCTCTTACACTCTTGGGCCACAATGCAACTGCAGCAGCTGCATTAATGATAGCTGTGGCCCTGTATGGGGACCATCTCCTCTTCTGTTTTTTCACCCCTTCCACAAAATGCCAGGCCATCACTTCAATCATGACAGGTCGTCTTCCGATAAACTTTTAAAAGCATAAACTTTTATTTATTCCTCGTAATGCAATTTAAAAAAATTAAATCTGTGAAGTTTCACAAATGAGTATGTACAAAATGAAAGGGCTTTTAGTTAAACCTACCTAATTATGATGCCATCAATTTATTTTATTTAGAACGTTTTATATAGCGCGAACATGACCCTTGCGGGTATCAGAGCGCTCTACTAGTGAACAGAGGGCAGAGACTAAGTAAAACAGATATTGTGCCAAGATACAAATTGATACAAGAGTAAGTGCATAATGTTTATTACAAACAAACTAAGAAAAAATAGCTCATCTATTTCCAGGTCCATTTGCAGTGGCCAGATTCCACTTTCTGGGACCTACTCACAAGGGCAATTTGGAGTACATAAAATGCTACTTCTGTAGCACTGTTTAAAGTACCCCTACATGCGTTTGTGAATTGGCCCCAGCTCATCTAAAATGGGAATACAATGGGAATCTCCAGGGAATATTCACATACAATTAGTACAAATAGAAATGACTGAGCCCTCTTTGCACTATTACTAAAGGCAGTCTGATGTTACAGGGCTAAGTCACAAAGGCATGCAAGAGTACAGTAAAGGGTACTACTTTAGTGCCGCTTCCCGTACTCATAAACGTTTGTCAATTTGCCCCTTTGCCTTTAAACAACACATTTGACCATGAAATATTCACATTGTTGTTCTTTTTACATCTTTTTACACAGTTGTCTTGTGTTACATAAGTACTGGTTTAAGTATTATCTCATCCAAAATAAAAAGAATTGACAATGACAAAACCGGTCAACACCCAATGGATACCTGGCTCCTGTCAGCGCTCATTCCCAACATAACACAACTTAAACTTTCTGCCAAATTTCTAAACTCATGTTGGCCTTCATTCCCTATTGAGATCATTCCAAAATTCTTGGACGGCGCCCCAGGTCCTGGGAAACCCATTAATTTGGTTCCACAGATAAACAAGCATTTGCAATGCAATAGGTCTCGCATTATTAAAGTTTGAGCTATTGGCATTGCTAAATAATGCAACACCAATAGCTCAAACTTTAATAATGCGAGACCTATTGCATTGCAAATGCTTGTTTTTTCTTTTCACCAACTGCCTACCCGTCTTTCTGGGTCCAACCAGGTCTTGAGGGCTTGGGATTTTCTCATGAGAATGGCTCTTCCGCATTTCTTGGAGCACTAGGTGGAAGTATCGGATGAAAACTGTGAAGCAAGTATGCAGCTACTCTCTGTTTCTGTGCCTACCAATCCCTTAAGTTTTGAAGATTTAATTCCTGACAGGTGCATTCATTGTAAAAGTGCACTAGCCGATCTTTTAGTATCGAGGTACTGGAGGATTTTCTTCCTCTCTAGGTAACGAGGCATCCCACTGACTTCAGTGATTTTATCATTAGCACTTTACCTATTTGTGAAAGTCATGGTGGAAAATCGGACTTCCCCATTGGGGAGCTCTAATGCTTTTTGATTAAGATGGTCTGAGAGCAAGATGTCAAAGGAAGGAGATGTCGGCAGGACAATTAATAAGGTTTGTGCGTAGGTGATGAATAGCAGGAAAGTGGACTGCGAGTATCCACATAAGTTATGAAAGTGGGTAGAAATCAAGTTTTCTTAGGGGGTGGAGGGCCGAGATTTACGGTGTATTTAATTCGGAGGCAGGGGGGGCAGAGATGGGCATTATGTTTTTTTTGTCCCCCATATCACCATGATGTCTGCAAATTTAGGCCATCTCACAGTAGTTGCCAGATCCCGTGCATGCTACATTAGCGTTGGCCCCACCGCACCAACCTGGGCCATACGCCCGTCCCCCCCATAGCAGTGCGTAGGTGTAATCATGAGACCGCTCGTTCTACTGGTACCGACATACCACTCCACCTGGAAAAATAGGCCCATATCCCATTCGTTCCTCCAGGCTTACTCTCTGTGTCCAACCTACAGGTCCAGAGCACTGCTTTTAGCCAGTCCATTGGAGAGGGGGATGCTGGATCTGTCCAATGCTGACAGATCTCCCTTCTGGCAAGGAGTACGAGATAGAACAACAAGCCCCTCTGTGATCTACTCAGAAGGATGCGCTATGTCATGTCCACCCCAATCAGAACCAACATGGAACTTAGATTAATTCTGACACCCAGGAGCGTCTCGATGAGATTACCCACATTCTTCCAAAACCCGCTAATCATAGGCCAGGTGAAAAACAGATGATCTTCATTAGCTTCTAGATGACCACATCGCCTACATCTGGGAGTCGGATTTTGTACAAATCTTGCAAACTTCTGAGGGGTCCAGTATAGTCAGTTAAGGTTAAAAAAATTATTTCGCTTCAAATTAGCTGGTCTGACCACTGAATACAACAGCTTCAGGGATGCATGCCACATAAGTTGTAATTTAGACTGTGATGCCGCCATATTTCTATTCTCAAAAGCGAAAAGAACAAATGATGGAAGGAATGCTGAACAAATCAAACATTTACCCCCATTCACAGATCTGGGTTTAATCCATCCTTTTTTTGCTCATCACGCACTCCAGTTTGGGCCCAGCCATACACAAAGCAGTCTTGACCCTGCTGCTTATGGGATCAGTTCAGCCCAAAATGCCAAGCCAGGTCCTCCTGGGACCGGTTTCAGATTATCACCCTTCGTTAGTCAATGTTCTTTTTGCATTTGTCTCCCCGAGTGGGCCGGGTATGCCCAGACGTGGCTTCCGTGCTCACCATGCCCTTGGAGTCAAGCTAGCCTGGCTGATGAGGTATTACCCCAAAATCGTTCCCAGGATGCTTGTTTTCAGTCCAGAGAGGACCTGGTCTGGCAGCTCAGGCTGGATTGTTCCCATGGGGAGCAGGATTAAGACTGATTTGCATTCAGCTGGGTCCAAACTGGAATGACATGGTGAGCAAAAAAACGATGGATTTAGGCCCAGATCTCTGCACTGGGGGTGAATGCTTGACATCGTTCAGCATTCTGTCCATCAATTGTTCTTTTTGCATATTTCTATCCTCGGCATCCAAAAGCTTCCAGTACCAGATAGCAACTAAGAGCTCGCACCTTGCAATAACAGCCCGTCCTCCCATGCGCCCCCATCTCCTGATTGACACTTGCGAACCAAGAGGAAAGTTGCAGGTATTTAAATCTCAATAGGGAGCCTCCAGTCATGGATTTTAGCTCTTTTCAGGGTAATACCCCCTGTACTGAAGACAGCTCTCCCCAGCTATTCCGGCCTTCCTCAAGCGAAGGCTCAGGCCGTCCTGCAGGCACTCTGGGGTGCCCAGGGAAGCCCAGATAGGCGCAAAGTCTGAGAAGTAACCAATACCCAGGGTCTTCCAGACACTAACCCATAAACTCAGTGAAGCCTTTAAAACTTTTAATTGCCCTTTTTAAAAACAAATTGGGGCACCAAACTTTTATAGAAACCCTGTGGATACCAACTCCCTGGTCATCCATGCTAAATTCACCCCCAAGTTAACTATCCGGGGTTCCCAAGAGCATCCTACAATTTTTAAATTGAAAGGCCATACAATACAGATTCAGGTCCGATAGAGCTAAGCCACCTTTCAACAGCCGTCGCCTCAATTTTTTCCACGCAAACCTAGCCTCGCCCGAATCCTATATGAAGCTTGTTATATTCCCCCGAATCCCATCTGTGGCCAGTCTTGGAAATGTAAGTGGGATACAATTAAAAAGATACAACAGCTTGGGGAGTATCGACATTCTAATCAGATTAACTCGCCCATAGATTGTCAATGGCAAATTCCTCCATCTGGCAAGTAACAGATCTACCTCCTTCCCCGTCCTCCCTAGGTTATGTGACGGTACTGCCTCCAGGGGTGGACAATAACAATGCTGTAGAAACCATTGGAATTACGAACAATATTATTCACCAGCGCCGAGCTGTGTGTGTTTTGCACCGCAAAGGTGCGGCAATGGCTGTTCAATTTTCTATAATCCAATACAATCCGAAATGAACCATCAGGTTTAGGGACAGTAAAGAGAGGATTATTCATAGGTGATGTACATGACTCAATTACCCCGATACTCCAATTGTCTTAGAATGTCACAAACCGAAGCTTTTGCTTCACGTTTGATGGGATATTGAGGTTGTGGCATAGAGCGCAACGGTATTTCATGAGCTGGTGAATCAATGTCCCAACCCACCTGATTGCGATACACCGCTGGGGCTAAGGCCAAAGCCCATTCCTCTGCGTAAGCCTGTGCGCGGTCCTCAGGGACACAACGTGAAAAACTCGGAAGTATCACATCTTCCCCTCTAGAAGAGGCTAACACAAAGGGTGGAGGCCAATCCCTCCCCGCCAATAAAATGTCATATGTAGTGGTTAAATTCTCCCAGAAAACCACCTTAATGGGACGCAGTATATCACCTTCAATTTGGAAAATGACTTCGTAGAGTCTATCCGGGGGGGCAACCCGGGTATCTGCAGTCTCAATAGTAACAAATGTGTCCGTTGCTGTCACATCCAGACGGGGACGTAGAGCCTCCCTGACTATGGTAACCTCTGTCGCGCTGTCGAGCAGAGTCACTGCCCATGTCCAATCCAGGAGTCGCGTTCTCACCGTCTGTGGCATATCTCGCTGTTAATGCGGCAACCTTTTTCTTTTGAAAAGGAGGTCGGGTACGAGGGAAATCACCCTGCTTGTCCTTGACTTCAAACTGTTGAGGTTGTTCACGAGGTTGTGACGCAGGTTGACTTGTACCCCGATCCTGGCGATCACCTCCACCGGCTTGTGAGCCTGATGTTTCCTGTAAAGAACGAGGAGAACGCTGATCAGGAACCTGAAATCTATCAGGAGACTTAATTTTAGCGCGATCGCGCAAGTCATAAGTACGTTCAGAAGCTTCAGGGGTCGGTGAACTGGCACCCGAACCCTGCTTCTGCTGTTGGGATTCCTGTTTCTTATTCCTTTGCCAATTCTTTTTAGGAAAGAAAGGGCGCCCATCCTTATCAGGCTGGGCTTTCTGTTGATTTAGAAACTGCGTTTGTGTTTGAGTCGTAGGCTTATTTCCCAGACTATTGCGGCCTATGGTTTTATAAGCCTTCGCAATAATCTTAGGTAATTCTCGTGGTCTGTCAGCCTCCGCGACCGCTTCTAAGCGGTTTGCTACTTGAAAGCTAACGGCATTGCCCTTGACATTCGCAAGGATCATATCAGCAACCACGTACACTCCTACCAGTCTCATCTGCAGCTCGACAGCCGCTTCGGCTCCGTGTTCATCTTGAACGCGTTTAATCACAGAGGGGAGAACGGTCATGGAGGGAGTGCCGAAACACATAGAATATACCGCTGCAAACACCCTGCCCCAAGTGTTACAAACAGCCAATTCGGGAATTAAGTCTTTGGGCAAACTAATAGTTAAGATCCTGTATTTCTCCACAGGAGTTATATTAGGAAAGACAGCTTCTATCTGTCCAAATTTCTCAGCAAGCCAATAAGGAAATTCATCCTTATTCTGTGGGCGTTTGCCCATGACAGCATTAACCATAAGGGGACTGATGGTCACGCCACCAGGACCTGCAGGTTGTACAGCAGCGCCAGGTGGTCCCACCTGGACGGTGCAGGTTACGTACTGTATTACCGCTCTATATACGCGTACTAACGATGTATGTAAGACGCGGAGCTCTGCCAGAGTTGCAGTTGTAAAAGCACGTGGGTGTGGGGTAAATCCAGCCAAAACGGGCCACTTGGCCCCATCTATAGATAAAGGGCCTAAACAGACTGCCGTTAATGGGGGAGGAAGGGCCCCATTAAACCAAATACGGTGTTGCCAAGCTGTAAGCGGAATCTCAAGAGCTCTATAAGGCTGATACGGCTGAGGAACGGCAGTGGGAGCATATGTGTGAAACATATCATCAGTTCCATCCACCGTCGGTAAGGTGACCCAAGAGTAAAAAACTTCAAACTGGTGAGCCGGATCGGCTTTCACCACGAAAATAAGCGCGGCCCCAGCATCAGGGACTGCATAACGAGTCAAGTGCGCCCTCAGCGCGGCTCTGCTATGAGCCGGAATGTCAACTACAGCCATTATGGAGAAGACAGTAGAACAACTTAAAGAGTGGCAGCGCAAACTCGGGTTATATGAAAAGAAATACCTTTTAAAACTTCAAGCTTGAATAAACCTATAAAAATGTCAATATAGGAGGTTACTCCGTCACAGCTGTCTCCGGAAACAGAAGTGAGGGTATTGTGGACCAGCACGAGCACTACTCAAGCATCTCGCAGATAAGAACCAGACCAAACGTTGGCGGCGCCATGTTGCTGGGATTCTGCTCATACATAGAACTATGCACAAGAAAACAGGACCTCAGTAAATAGGGGTGTGCCTCCTATCACCTTAGTACCCAAAATCCCAACCGACTAGCAATAGTGTCTCATTCGGTCTCCTACAAATATCAAGAAGCTACGAATGTTTACACAACCCAGAACACGAGCACTCCCGACTCACCTCAGAGTCGCGGGAACAAGACAATCTTTCGCTCTCACGTACTTGTCCACAATAAGAATAATCAGAGTCACTAAATAAGTTCAAAATGTTTATTTTGACTATAGTGATTCATAAAACAGTATGCGAACCACGACCAGCAGCAAAATGCATAAAGCTAGCATCATTAGCATTGTTACAATACCATAGAATACAAAAGGAGTCGTCATTTTATAAAGACTGTGAAAAAGGCAAAATAACTGGGCCTAATCACCCTCCCCTTGGTAGTAAGAAGTTTTTATATAACAGAAGATCTCTAGGCGTTATTTGCAGACCCCCTACCTGAAAGCCTAAACCCAAAGGTTTACATCATAGGAACAGCAGAGCTCAGCTCCATGGAACGGCTTTCTTCGAGTGTGTTTCAAAAACATGCAACAACGCTATATCAAAGCTCGATTCTTCCATACTGCAGCTGTTGGTAACATGTTTTGTCTAGGTAATAGGGACCGACCAGAACAGAATAACAAGAGACATTGTTGATCGACCTTGCACATTATGTTCGGACAGAATTGAAGGGAAAGCTGAGAACGTGAAAAACAATCTGTTATCATGTACAGGGCAGAGGCAAAGTGTTGCGAAAACAAACTCTTAGCAGAGGCATGCCCAAAAGCAGCAGCATAGGGCAAGCAAAACTCATGCTAACTTAGTAATGTCGACAATGTATCTAAGGGCCACATAACCCCATATAACACCATCTAGGTTCCATTAAATCACATTTACCCTAGATAGGAGGCATTTTTAGATTTTTGTATCTTGTGGATCCAACGCAATCTCTTTGGCCAGAGAGATCACCTCCTGGTGGAGGAAAAGACCCGATGAGGATGCTATTAACTACCAGTACTTCGGTGGCGAAAACATACCGCTAACCGAAAGTAGTTGTTGAGGATCCCACAGATTTCCCCTCAGAGATCCTCCTAGATCATATGATTGCACTCCCCCTTTTGATATTTTCAGGCTTTAAAATCAAGACGATCGTGGCTTCCTTCCATGAGTCGGGAATCTGAGAATTCCCCAGATATATTGCATCAAACAGGGTCTCCCACATTGGTACAATCTCTTCCTTTAAGAGCTTATAAAGCTCTGGGGAAATAGCATCAGGACTGGCAGCCTTCCCATTCTTAATGCGTGATGAATGTTCCCTGATTTCCTCATTAGTAATCTGCGCCACCAGGCACTATTTACCCAATGCCAGAAGCCCAAGGAGGCCCCTATCCCTCAACCATTCCGAGCCTAGCCAAATCCAGAAATACCGCTTACGTATACAGTGCGGAAAAAAGAGGGACCAGGTGCCCCTGTATTCCTCAACCTAAAGATGTCCCCTGAGATATGACAACCAGCTCCTTGATGGTATTTCTGGCCCTCTCAGCTCTTGTCTTCCATGCCAGTAACGTACCAGATCGCGCCCCATAATTGTCTCATGCACCTGGCCTGCCACTTTTCCCTACACTTCATATCAAGCTTGATTTTAAAGTTTACCTGTGCCTCTTCCAGCTGCTTCAAAATTCTTTCCCTATTCGATGGCGTATTTTGCATCTGCAGGGCAGCCTCGAATGTCCCAACTTCTGGGCACTATGTTGAATTCAGAGACCATTGGGCTACAGGATCTAGTTTCTACTTTTACTCTTTTAGACTGGAAGTCAGGCAGCTGTGGAGTACGTCAGCACCATCCAGGAAAGAAAACCATTTGGTGGTTAATTGAACAAGGAGGAGGATGGGGTACCCATTGACAGTGCTGCTAAACAATGAGAAATGCCATGTCACAATATTTAAGCTATGTACATCAAGCATGCTGGCTTGTTTCATAATATTTATATATTAATTAAATGGAAATAACTACATTAGATCTGCTTCTGTAATAAAGACAATACCATTGACAGGAGGGATAACTTGGAAATAGAACAGAGTCCCGAGAACGTAAGCAAGCAGTCAAGGGACAGTTTTTCTTTTCTTCAGACAGTGAAAGATTGGAGAACAGGTGCATAGTGATACTGAACAGAATTGGAGGGGCTATTACTGTATCTTACATCACTATGTGGCCCCCTTGATGGGGGTCTCTGAAGATTAGAAATGTATTTAGGTGCATGTGTGTCTATTTACATACAGGGTCTTGACCTGTAGAGTAGTAATTGGTTCTCCTCTATGTTCGAGACACTTTTCAGTGTGGATCAAAATTTGTTTCTTTCATAAGATAGCAGTAAATTGCTGCAGGCCATCTCTCCCTGGTCATCTATGAATTATCCCAGAAGGTGCATATGTACCTTTATAAGTACTGGGTTTCCATTGTTTAGGGGGTCATGTTCGTTCTGAGACTGGCATCTGAGGAGTCTCAACAACCTCAGTGGATGAGGAGTCACGTAAATCTAGGAATACCTCCATGTTGTCTTGTTCAATGCAGTCAGTATTTTAACAACCCATAGTTACCATCATGGTTGCAGGGCCCAAGAAAACATACTTTTGGGTGAGGTTTTAATTTTTTTCCTCTTGACATTGATGTCAAAATTGTCATCAGCAGACACATAGATGTGCTTACCATCAAGGATGAATGGATTGTTCTTCATTCTCACAGCCTGGATGATGGCTCTAGAATGTAGATCATGTCGGAAGCAGACTACGATGGGGCATTAATTATCTTCCCCTGTAACCACACACTCAAGGATTTGATGTGCTCTATGGAATTTTAGTGGTTCTTTAAAGTGTAGTCTAACTAGAAGCTTTATTTTTCCTGGGATGCCATAAAAGTGTACATTATGGAGTTTGGAACAATCCTCAAAATCGGTCTTTTTTTTGCATGAAATGTCAGCTGTCACTACCACCAGTCAGGGAATGTATCCAGTTTTTCATCTACAACCCCTAAGCCTTTCTCTGTCGAGTCCAAGCTTTTGTTAAAAGTTGCTATGTCAGATCTCATGCATCAGAGCTCTAATGACAAATTTTTCACTCTGGGCTCCCGCCATGACAATGCTGTACGTAAGAAAGTCTTCTTTCTTGACTGATTTCAGGGATACTTACAACATTTTTGTTGCATCTTGCCTCATTGTGGGAATCCATAGAGAATTGTTCAGTTCTCAATCTAGAACGTAGTGAGAGGGTTGGCAAAGAGTACTATTTTGTTCGGTCAGCTGTATCATATAGGCAATAGAGTGGAATTTACTGTATAGTCTAGACTTAGACTGAGTGGGTCTCAAAGACTTTTTGGTCCTGTACTTAGCAGTTTATAATGGTCAAACCACAAGTTGCTCAGTGGGGCTGAGTGATGTGTATGTTTTGAGTTGTAAGGCAGCCACTTTTATGCATGGGAATATATTAGGTGTAATGAATTATTCCGTTCAAGACTCTATGCAAAGCGAACAGTGTTCATTATTTATGAGGTACATCTACAACTATTGTGATGCACTACGAACAGGCAGAATGTTTTAAAATACCATCCATGATTCCAGTGGTGTGCCGATGCCCCTGTACACAGTTTCCGGGGTGGACTCTTTTGTAAATGGCGGATTCAAGCGTAATGCAGCAAAAGGGAGTTAACTCTTTACTTACGGCCATATCTTCAGAGGTAGAGGAGGATCAGAGCTATAAGAAGGAATTATCAAGAGGTGCAGGTTCTAGGTAGGTAGTGCGGATTGCTGTTGCATCAATACGGAGATGTAGTTGGTCTCACTGACTAAAGTAGGTGTCCAGGGTTCCCAGCTTCTTACGGGGTATGTGGCTACTGGAATTCTCTTTCAGGTTATGCAGCCTGTTTCTGTGTTCTGGGCCACTGGGGAAGACTAATGGTCTCCCACCCCCATTTCCCTTCATGGACAGCACATCTGTTGGAGTTAAAGGCTGATTTCTGCATTTTAAGATGAGAAGTGCTTGAGCAGGATTGTCAGAAAATTACTACACAATACTGGGTGTCTCAACCAGTATTCTACATCCTCGGATTGCCACAAACAGGGCATGGCTCTCAATGTTGGACTGCCAACAAACAGCTTTTGAGAGCACCACATTGGTGCTAGCCACCCCTTGCTCAGTTGGGGTTAGCCAACAGTCATCTCAGGCATGAACCTCTACCCACCATCCCACGAGTGCTACAAAATAGTATATCACAACCCCAGTAAAGCTTTGGTTCATAGGTTGCTTTGCTTCTCTCTCTCCTGCTCACCCTGCATTCTCACAATGGTCCAGTGCTTGCCAGCCCATCCTGGCTCTTAGCATGAGAAACTGGCCACCAAATGGATCGCCAACACCTGTTTGTAGGCTGTGGAAGGAGGAGGAGGAGGAAACAATGATTCGCTGGAGTGGAGTACCAACCTTTAACCCCTTCAGAAACATGCTTTTTCCCCATTCAAGCAATCCCCTCCAAGAGGCAACAGGCGTCTGCCAGGAGCAGCATTTAGCAAAGGAATAGGCTCTTATTAGGTGCTCCACAACTCTGTAGCCATCTTGGGCTAAAGCATGACCTGCTCCTTAGAATCAATTACTCACATATATCTGCCCTAAACATTCTAATCTTACAGATATTTTAGCACAGATTATCAGTATTGTATGAATTAAAACATGACCTTCAATTAAAATAAATAACTAAATAAATCACAATCCATGAAAACAGCAGAGTACCCTAGGATTCTAAAAAATAAAAATGGTCAGCTGGTGTATAAAGATTCATTCTGGTGATTTTTTTTCCAGCTAGTGGTGCATGAATCACACATGAATTCATCATCATTCCGGAATTATATATTTACTGTTTCACTACATTCAATTTTCAAGACCAGACCTGTTTCCCTTCAATTTTCTTTTAAGCTAAAGTGCAATAGTACATGGTTTCAATGCATTTCTAAGAGGTTTAAAATTAATTTAAAAAATGAAGTTACATTACACACGCAGAATAGTTAGCAATCTTGAAAACTACCTTTGTTGCTTTCTCTGCTTTGAGTGACCGAACCTTTTCGCCCTGTGCAGTCACTCTTTCAAACAGCTCTAATGGCGTTGTGGTAACTGGTTCACCGTTTACGGAGTCTGCCATGTTATTCTCTGCAGATGACTAAATCTTTCTTCTTCCAAAACTGAAGGGCTTTCTTCAACGGATGATGGTACACAAACAACTGCTTCAAAGTGAGGACTGAAAAAGAAAAGAAGAAGAAGTGAGAGTGTGCAGGAAAACCTAGATAGGAGAGAAGCCTCTTTTGTGACTAGGAGCACAGCTATGGCCCAATCAAACAAAACAGGGCAAGCTATTCACCCCAGTGTTGAAAGCTATACATGGGATGTCATCACACTTCCTCAACTGATCAAACACCCCAATAACATCACCATCTGTTTTCAGTTAAACTAAACATGACCAGACTTCACTATCAAGTTTCCATCTAGCTCTTCTGCGCCAACCTTTGTGCTCTCACCAGTCATAGAATAACCACCTTTTCGTTGTCTGCACTTCAGACGGCCAAATCCCATCACTTAGGACTTGATAGATTTAACTGCTGAAACTTCTTATCCCCTCATTACCAAATATTTCACTTCCCATCACACTAGCCGAATCGACATGAATATGTAAAACCTCAAAAATTTCCTGTCCATGTTATGTATATTTGTAAAGTGCACGATCATCTGGAAGGGTATCATGGTGCTGAGCAGGTGCATGTGTGCCCAGCACTGCCTATGGTAGGTTGCTTAATTGAAAAGCCAGGTCTTCAACTTCTTCCTGAATTCAAGAAGATTTGAGGAGGCTCTGATGTGGAGTGTGACTTTACGAGCAATATAAGAGAAAGCCCATCCCCCTGATCTTGTTCTGTGTACAAGTGGGATGTATGCGAGTAGGAGTCCTGCAGAGTGGAGTTGTCGGGATGGGTGGTGGAAGGAGATGAGACTGCTGAGGTAGCTGGTGCCCAAGTTGTGTAATGCCTTGAATGTGTGTGAGGAATTTGAATTGAGTGCATTTTGTATCAGGAGTCAGTGTAGTTCCCTGGGGTGTGGTGTGATGTGAATTCTGTGTGGGAGATTGAGGATGAGTCCTGTTGCCGAATTCTGGATGGTTTGTACTCTTCTATTGAGTTGCTTGGTGATCCCAGCATAGAGGATGTTCCTACAGTCCAACTTGCTGGTGACTAGTGCATGGGTGACAATTTTTATAGTGTTGCTTGGGAGGCATTTGAAGATCTACCCCAGCATCTTTTAGGTGGGGAAGCAGGATGCAACGACAATGGCGGTCATGTCCAGTTTGCAGTTGATGATTATTCGAGGTTCCTGTCAAGGGTTCATGGTGTGGGTCCAAGTTCAGCCAGCCACCTTAGCAGTCCCATGGTGAGGTGTTTGTTCTTGCCAAAGATCACTACTTCTGTCTTGTCAGTGTGGAGCTTGAGACATTTGGCTTTCATCCAGTTAGCGACTTCGGTCATGCAGAAGGTGAACTTGTTTCTTGGGTTGAAGGTCTTGTCCAAGATGGAGAGTTGGAGCTGCATGTCATCTGTGTAGGAGAGGATGTTGACGTGTGCGCAGATGACGTTGGCCAGTGGGATCATGTATGCATTGAAGAGGGTGGGGTAGAGCGATGAACCTTGTGGCACTCTGCAGATGTGTTTGTGGGCTTCAGAGGAGTAAGGTGCCAAGCTGACAGACTGCGTTCTATCCGTTAAGAAGGAGCAGATCCAGCAGAGAGTGGCTCCATGGATGCCAATCTGGTGCAGGCGCCTGATGAGGATGGGATATGAGACAGAGTCAAAAGCTGCAGAGAGGTCCAGGAGAATGAAGGCTGCTGAGTCCGTTGGTGAAGGAAGGAATGGTGGGGGAAAGGGTCAAATGAGCCCCCCCCCCCACCCACGAGTGGGTGGTTTTCATGGTAGCAGCGATTTCAACAGTGGTGAGGGCAGGCCACAAGGTAACGGTTCATTCACTGGCTATGATGGCAAAATGAACTGCGATGTTAACGGGGTCCAGTTGAGGGTCGAAGTTGCTGTATATGGAGGTGATTTACAGAAGAATTCTGAGATCTTTTTGCAAAGGTCTTGTAAGTGGGCGCTGTTGCTGGAGGTGCTGTAAAATCTCTGATGAAGGCGAGGATTTCCTTGCTGCTGTTAGTGCTGGCATTGATACGATCTGCAATACTGTGCGCTTGTGTTCCACATCTGCTGGTAGTAGCATCTTAAGGCTGATTTAAATATGTCTTTATCTGCTCTGTCATGACTTGCTCTCCTTTTGTGCACCAGTTGCTTGCAGTAGCATTTTGTCAGCTTGAGTTCCTCTGTGTACTTGCTGGCCTGTGGTTGGTCTCTTGCTGTTGGGTTGCACTTGAGGGGAGCCAGAGTGTTGGCACGTGAGATGATCCAGCTGTTGGGGTTTTTGATGGCTTTCAGCAAGTTGCTGGTGTGCTCGGGCCGGTGCTCAGAGAGGATGGAAGTCCACTCCTCTTCTGAGATGCTTTTCAAGCTGTGGCAAGTGGTTCTGATTTTTTTTTTTTTTTTTAAATATAACTTTACATAGGAAGTTACCAAAGGTGTATTCATCCTCCTCCTCCCTCCCCCTGCCATACAACCATAATTGAGCAAAAAAACATAATCACTGATAGTTTACGTAGTATTAAAGAAGGGGGGAAAGATAGCAATACAGCAGTGTAATGCATGTCATGCATGTGAGAAGTCCTAATCCTCCGTTTGAAATTTGAAAGACAGCAAATAGAATCCATTGCAGGTGCATTTTTCTGTACATAAAGAGAACCCTCCCCCCACCCTGTTCATGGATTTCCATGTCAACATTGAACAACTTAACACCCCCACCTCCCTCCCTCCCCACCTCCATGTCAAGGCCTTGTGTCTCTGAAAAAGTAGACTGTGCACATGCATCTAGGTATCTCAAGGTGTTCTTGGTCATCGCCTACCATCCAGCGGTCAACGCACCGGGAATACCCGTGTCTCCAGCTCATACTCACTCTCGTGACCTCCCAGGGCCTGCAGATCCAGTAAATCAGACATCATAGAGGACCATGCCCGGAGATAGTCTTCATGTTTTTCATTCTTCAAGACTTCAAGAATTTCACGTTGCATATGCACGATCTCCCCGTTGCTACCCTGAAGCTGTATTATAGGTGTCGTAGACGACTCCAGCTTTACTAGCCGGGCCAGCAAAGCTCCTGTTCTGTCACCCTCCATATGCAAGCGCTGTCGGTATGCAGTGTATGTAAATTTCTCTAATCTGCACCAGTCCTCCATCAGGGCCACCCGGACGGCGCACCACTCCTCCAGAACATGGGGGGCGTGGGAAGCTCCACCTCCATTTTACCCAATTTTTGTTCCCGAGTTTTTATGTCCCGTTCCAACTGCCGTCATACCCCATAAGATGTCTTACTACACTCCCCTCTATGGATGACCTTAATGGCCTCCCATTTGAGCGCTCGGCTCGAAGCAGATCCCAAATTTTCATCAAAGTAACGTGACAAAGTATCCGAGACTGTAGCCGCAAAGGGTGGGGGAATCAGTCAGTGCCTCCGATCCAAGGCAACAGGGGTATCGCTCGGGCGCTCCTGGACCCCCCCAAGACTTAACAGGACAGGTGTGTGATCCAAGAGATATCTGGGCAAATAGGTGATCCGCTCCACCTCAAGGGAGAATTCAGTTGAGAAGAAAATGTAGTCCAGGCGGCTAAAAGTCCCAGTCGCCGGGGATTGACATGAAAACAATCTCTTTGCAGGATAACGGTCTCTCCAGACATCGCATAACTGCATGTCGAGCAGATTATTCCTTAGTGTCCCAGTCATGCGGGGTTTAGTATGTGCTTGAGGGGGCTCGAGATCCAACGATCTGTCAAGAACTCAATTAACGTCGCCTGCCAATATTATCTCCGCACCCAGATAGGGGGTTGTCGCTGCCATCACGGCAGGAAAGAAGGAAGGTCAGTCAAAGTTAGGCGTATACACATTAATAACACAGATTTTCCTCCCTTCTAACCGTCCGTGTAGAATAACATACCTCCCCTAGGGATCCGCCACATGATGTAAATATTGAAAGTGGACCCCTGGAGCCACCCATATGAGGACCACATGTGCAAAGCCTAAATAGGAGTCAGCGTAGAGCGGTCCTCTTCATCGCCGCCTTAAGCATGGTAGTGAGTCCCCCCAAATATGCGTTTCTTGTAGGCATACCACTGCCACCCTACATCGTTTCCGCTGAGCGAACACCCGTCTGCGTTTTTCTAAGGCAGCTATACCGTGGACATTCCAGGTGATTTCCAGGTGATTAACTTTGTTACGGAGGCAGCCATGAGTCGAAAAATACTTTCACACCATTCCAGCTCAGCCATAATACCCTGCACAGCCCCTTCAGCCATTGGGACCTTTCTAGCAATACAAACATAGTTCTCAGACTAGGAGGCAAAGATAACAACCCACACCATACCATAACAAGTACATTATGTAATCCAACATCCCCCCTCCCCTTGAGCAGTACCACCAACCATTCCAGTCCAACATCGGACAAGGTAAGGAGTCGCAAGTGCCTCATAACCCAACCAAATCCTGAATAAAGAAGAACAAGGAACCACACTTTCATATTTCTAATTTCATTTTCTGTTTCCGTTCTTTCTTATATTATGTATGTTGTAACCGGTCCTAAACATTTGTGCTGTGCTAGTGGCTAGACAGCTGGTGGGGTGCGAGGCCGAGATCTCCAGCGTCCCACTCAGGTGCTAACCTCTGGGGGTAAGCCCCAGTCACTAGTGCTCATCTACATGTTGGAGGAATAAACCCGCAAACAGTACCTTATGGAAGCATTTCCCCCAGTTAACATTTCCAGCGCTTCCCCACATTGTCACTAAGACAAATCATTCATTTTATCTGATTCAGCCAAGTATGTCTGTGTTTCGTTGCGAATGTACCAAGTCTTAAATGGCGACATCTTCGTTCGGGCTCCGGTCTATCAATTGATCTTAGGATGCCCCATCCAAATCAGGCACAGCCTCCGTGGCCTGCAATGTCCAATCAGGGCAGACTCGGACCCGTCCTGGGCTCCCAGTCTTACCACCGAATTTCCACTGATTTGGTCGCTTCCGATCGCGGGCGGATCTGCCCGACATCGACGATCAGGATGACTCCATCGAGGGCACCAAACAGGCACCCGGATGTCCTCGGGAGTCCAACCAGTCTTTCGCTTCCGTGGCTGACTAAAAAATAAAAGACTTTTCCGTTGTATTCGACTCATAGTTTCGCTGGAAAGAGGAGCCTGTAATTGAAAACTCGGAGTTGCCGTTTTACCTCAAGAAACGTTCTCTGCTGGTCCTGAACTCACTGCGTGTAGTCAGGGTAAATAAACAGAAAAGGCACTCTAGTGCGGCTAGCTTACAGGATAACGTCCCAGTCCCGGTAATTGAAAAGTCGGGCCATAATAGCTCTTGGCGGCGCTCTAGGTTTAGGCGGTGGGACGAGCGTCCTGTGCGCTCTCTCAATGGTAAAACATTTTGAGAGCCTTTTGAGGGCCAGGACGGTTGTAATTGAGTCTACCAAAAATAACTCAGCTGAAGGTCATTCCTCTTTCTCAGGGAAACCTACGAAATGTAGATTATTCCTACGCGACCTCCCTTCCTCTGCCCAGTCATTTAGCTGTACAAAAGGGGATGATGGACGGAACGTTTGAGCCAATCAAACACTCACCCCCAGTCAACTGATCTGGGTTTAATCCATCATCATTCTTTAGCTCACTCCACCACCCCAGTTCAGACATGGCCATATGCAAATCAGTCTGACCCTGTGCCTCATGGGAACAGTCCAGCCCGAACTGCCAAGCCAGGTCTTCCCTGGACCGGAAACAAGCATCTTAGGACCGGTTTCTGGCATTTCAGCCGTCATCAGCCAGGCTTGCTTGAATCCAGTGGCAAAGTGAGCAAGGGACCCACGTCTGGGCATACCCCCGCCAACTTAGGGCGACCAAAGCGATACAAAAGGGGATGATGGATGGAACGTTTGAGCCAATCAAACACTCACCCCCAGTCAACTGATCTGGGTTTAATCCATCATCATTCTTTAGCTCACTCCACCACCCCAGTTCAGAAACCGGTCCTAGGATGCTTGTTTCCGGTCCAGGGAAGACATGGCTTGGCAGTTCGGGCTGGACTGTTCCCATGAGGCACAGGGTCAGACTGATTTGCATATGGCCATGTCTGAACTGGGGTGGTGGAGTGAGCTAAAGAATGATGATGGATTAAACCCAGATCAGTTGACTGGGGTGAGTGTTTGATTGGCTCAAACGTTCCGTCCATCATCCCTTTGTATCGCTTGTTCGCCCTAAGTTGGCGGGGCATGCCCAGACGTGGGTCCCTTGCTCACTTTGCCACTGGATTCAAGCAAGCCTGGCTGATGACGGCTGGAATGCCAGAAACCGGTCCTAGGATGCTTGTTTCCGGTCCAGGGAAGACATGGCTTGGCAGTTCGGGCTGGACTGTTCCCATGAGGCACAGGGTCAGACTGATTTGCATATGGCCATGTCTGAACTGGGGTGGTGGAGTGAGCTAAAGAATGATGATGGATTAAACCCAGATCAGTTGACTGGGGGTGAGTGTTTGATTGGCTCAAACGTTCCGTCCATCATCCCCTTTTGTATCGCAGTCATTTAGCTGCACCACCCGTTTCTGAAGGTTAAGGACAGTGTCTCGGAGTTTGCGGACCTCCGTTTGTAACGCATCCAAGTTTTATTCAGTAGTGGTCACCCGGTCCAATACTTTAGGTAGGTCACAGCGCAGCAAGTTGACCTCAATGGCAACGGAGACAATCTTATGGACCATCTCATCTTGCGTAGTTTGGATTGCCTTCAGCACAACTACCAGAGAGGGGGCTATCTCCACAGTCCGTGGAATCTCTTCGCTGTGGTCAGTCATCGTTATCTCTTGCAGCCCGGAGGCAAGGGCTGCATATAAGTCAGGACTTTGTTGGCCTGAGCTGCCCGATTTCCCTTCTCTTTCACGATCATGGACCCCCACCGGGGAGCCAAGTGTTCCACGGACTCACCAAATGCGCCACTGGGGAAGCACGGAGTATGTGTGCCCCAATCGTCACTTCAGGGGCGTCGTGTCTCACTTCCATGGGCAAACGGCCATCTGAATGTCTCCCCTCATCACAGGCACTCACGGCCCCCACAGGTCAGGTGGCACGACCACCGAGGGCGACCAGCTCAGCCCTCTGTCTCCTCTTAGTCTCCTGGTGGCTAGGCTAAGACAACGTCGATGACGTGGGGCCCCGCCCAACCCCAGGGAGTAATCACCAGTCAGCGTTAGGGCCTCCTAGCCCGAGAGGTCTCCATGCTCAGGATCAGATCTATTTTCCTCCTGTCTCATCTAGACGCAGAGCTCAGGGGGCCCAGCAAGCCGGAGCAGTCTCCCTCCCTCCAGGCGTTCAAGCAGCTCTCCTCCAGCCCCCTCTCAATGCCGCAGCCTCAGCAGCAGCCGCACAACTAAGGGCCACAGCCCACCTGTCTCCTTTTCTGCCTGTACCTGTCCCGCGGGCCAGCCGACCCAGAGTCATGACCCCCCGCCGCCACTTCTCAGGCTCTTGGAGGTCTCCCGCAGGCAGCAGGCCGGCCATCCTCTCCGCAAGGTCCGCCACTTCATGTTACCAGGCCTCCGACTCGTGGCTCTTAGTTGGCGTATTTTGCTGCTCAGCTCGGCCCTCGCTGAGCAGCATGCGCGGTATAGGCCTCACTGGAGTCTACACCTCCAGCGGTCAGCGTCCTCCGGTCCGTATTGCGGGCTGCTGCCTCCCAGGACGCCGCAAGTGCAAGGCAACACCACCACACAGCAGCCGCGGGGAACCCAGGGCCACACACACACGCACAAGGCTGCCCCTTTGTCACCGAGGTCCAGCGGACAAGGGCTCACCACCTCAACGTACGGATGGAAGTCTCTCAAGGGGGGTCTCACATACTCACCAGGAGCACGAGCTCCCCGCTCTACTTCACTGCCGTCGCTGGCATCACCTCACTGGGCCAGCCGTCTTGAGGCCGCGTCTCCTCACCGCCAGATCTCAGTGCTCAACTGCCTCGTAGGATTCACATGCAGGCAGCCGGGCAGCGTCCCCCAGCAGGGAATCCATGTCGGCGGGATCCACCAGCCCATCCAGTCATCCAGGTCTCGGGTATTCGCCCCAGATTTGATTGCTGGAAGCCACTCTGCCCAGCCCTGCGTGGGCGGAGAAAATGGCACCGCTTGCCTAGCAGGCAGCCATTCCACCGAAGCTAGTTATACGTTCCAGATGGTAGGATTAAGCCCATGGCCGGCCTCAGGGCGAAAGCGGCAGCATGCTGAGCTTTCGAGGGGGGGTGGTGGGGAGAGGGTTTGGATTCCAGGGCACTGCAGGATATTGCCAGGTTTCATCCGTGTCAAAGGGAGCGCCGATAGAAGCGTCTACTCGGCCATCTTGTCAGGCCACGCCCCGGCAGGCGGTTCTGGTGGAGGTAGATCTGCGATGGTACAGGATGGATATGGTGAAGGTGTCTGTGTAAGTTGTGTAGCTGATGGTATTTTTTAATATGATGGCGACTTCACTGCTGTGCTTATGCGGACGGTAAGTATGTACTGGCACAGAAGCCACAAAAGCAATGGAGGAGGCAAAAGTCTGTAGGAAGAAGGAAATGAACACAAAAGCAAAGCAGGATCAGGGATAGAAACGAAATATAAATAAAAGTGGTACATGTGGGTAAACAAAAGTAATGGAGGAGTGGAGATAGTTGAGTAAGGGTAATAGAAAGTTGAGTATAAGTCGAGGTTCAAAAGAAAGCACAATAGCAGCAGGGAAAGACAGGAAACAAAACATTTACCATACCAGAAGCCAAAAAAGTAAACATAAAATAAATGACACATTGGAGAGAAGCACAAAGCATGAATGGAACAAAGCAAAGGCAAGAGGTGCTTTAAAAAGAATAAAGAAGCAGGAAAGTGGGGAAGATAAATGTAATTACTGTGTGAGTGATAGTTTCGCAGGAGCAAACAGAAAAGATGAACCCAAAGGTATGTAATGAAACTGTATTATGTAAAGCATAAATAGATGTATATGACCTCCTGCAAGGTTCAGATTTACATTTGAGTAATTTCCTGCAAAGTGAAACTTGCTGCAAGTGTATATGCATTAACAATGCAAAGTCAACTGTAAACCGACGGTATGAGGTCTAGTGTGTTGCATAGCGGTGTAAGGTATTATTTGTGTTCTTACCATAATACCAAAGAGAAAGAGGAGGAATGGAGTGGTTGGGTGAGAAAGTAAATTGGTATGTGCAGGTGAAACAAAGAAACGGAGGGGCAAGGATAAGTAAGTAACCATCAAGGAAGTTGTTGTGCAAGTTTGTTTGAGAGCAAGCAAATAAAAGAGGGAGCGAACATAAATGGAATTGCTAGATACATGGATGAAAAGCAATATAGAAGAAAGGCGACCTAAGTGAGGGGGGAAATGAGCAATGGAACCATGAGCAATAACACAGGGTGAGGGAAGAAGCACACAAAGGGGAGCGCTACAGGAGTGTAGTGCCGGCAGTAGCGACGTACACGAGCGAAAGAGCAACATAGAGTGGGGGGTTGGTTGTGGAGAAGCACACAAGCAAAATACAGCCACACGGAGCTTGAGTGGAGGAAGAAGCATAAAAGGGAGATAGCTGGAAAACATATGCACTCTCATGCCGTGCTTTTCCAAAAAGAACAAGCAATACCTTAAAAGTGAGCAGTGAAAGATGATATACTCTTGGAGAGGGAAAAACAAAACATGGAACAAGAAAATCCATCGAATAAGAAGCAAGGAGATGAGTGACAGTGAAGTCCAGCAATGGGTGGGCTGTAAATTCTTGGTAATCTCACAATAGAACTAAAAAGTCAGGACTGAAGATCGCGAACTGCTCTTGTTGAAGTGTTTACAAAAAAAGGTTTGGCTGCAAGTGTCACAAGGGGCATGCAAACATCGAACAAAAATGCACAATTTTTAAAATGAATCGGGTTTCTCTAAAATGCTGCAAATTATGTTAGGCTTACTGCCAAACTTTAGGCACATGGCAGTAATACAAAAATCATCAAAATGTTAACACTTAAAAATTTCAGAACATTTTCTATTTGCTTTGCGAACCTCCTGCACATTTCTTTGAATAAAACCAATGAATTTGACAACACACTAACACTGCTTGTAACGCTCAAGGAATGGGCTCCTGAGTCTCTGGGATTGTAGTCCAACCGTAGTGTCTCGCAGGCAGAAGTCATTCTACAAAGTCCATCTACATTTCTTCACAATGTGCATACTTTATATTATATGTCGGTTTCATGATCGTCTCGGATTTATAACCGTAAGGGTTTGTCTTTCCTGTGAATTATCTGCATGAATAAATCATGTACATAAGAAATTGGACATTTGGCGGTGTTAGGTTAACAGCTGCATCCGAGAGACACATCCCTTCCCTCGTTCCACTCTGTACTCTACCTAAGCCACACTCACATTTATGGTCCTACTCAACTGCAAATCTTGGGGTGGCTCAAAACTAAGAATTCCTATTTGTGATCAGGTATTTTCTGTGAGCCACCCTAATTTTACTCTGCTGGCAGGAAAAGCAGTGACTTTGAAAGTGAAATGGGTTAGCCTGGCTTCAATTCACGCTGTCATTTTGTCCTGTACAGTTAGTGAAATGAAATTCAGCATGAGATAGGGGCAAGTGTCCATTTGTCTACTACAATGACCTAATCTTACCAATCCGAACACACAAGAAAGCATCTGCTGCCCTTCCCCTAATCACACAAGACGAGCACCCCAATGTGGAAGCACAGAAAACTAAAAACTAAAAAAAAAGTGTCAGCCCACAGTCCAGTTGCAAATGAAAGAGAAAACCTGATAGAGAACCCATATTTTATAGGGCTTCACACTTATTTTAAATATCAGTATTACTCATCTGTAAGCCTCAAGACGGCTTAGACTTAGAGTGACCATTCATCACCGACCTCTGCAGTGACGTGAAGGTCATACGTTTGAATCCCAGCACAACGATTCAATTTTCCATCCTTCCGAAGTCGGCACATGAAGAACCATTATATTGTATAACCTCAGCTTATTTACTGAGCTCAGAAACGAGCCGTGAAACGCTCTAATACAAACAGATCATCGAAACCTGATTACACGAGATAGCGTCCAATCAGGGTTCGATCCGTCAAGGTGCAGAGATCTGCTGTGCAGTACTAGATTCAGAGAAGCAAAACTACGAAGAGCCTAAAGCCCAAAAAGAAACGGATATATGTGTACATTTCTAGTGTATAAATGAGGTTTTCACTAAAGAACATGTACTGGACAAAGTTGTGCACAATAAATCTGTGTGTGCACGTGCCTTTGCTCAGCAGTAGATAATAAATAATATGTACAAATTAGGTGATCAGAGGCTGCAAGAAGCAGAATTCCCCCACCCCCCGATTTTGCAGCTGTGGGTGGCAAATTTCGCAGCCAAAAAAACCCCAAACTTTGCGGCTCAAAACCTCAAAAGTTGCGGTACTTTTGTGGTGGGCTAAAAAATTTGCCTGTCACACAAATACTGAAGGCCTGTGCTCGGTCACTGTTGGAGACTGCTGTGTCACAGTCTGTAACGTTGCAGAGTCTCCAGCAGCACAGTGCCTGGAACCAGAGGGAGTCTGATGCCAAAGAGTGGATTACAATATGAAACCTACTCTTTTTGGCATCAGTCAACCTGTGCGTGCAGAGCATGGGGGGGGGGGGGGCACCCAAATGTGTGAGGTGGGCTGCCGGCTAATCGAACAGGAGGGTGCGATTAGCATTTCAAAGACAGGGGACAGAGGAATTTAACACCTCTGCTGCCTCCTGGGCTGTTGCTCATCTTCCCCTTACTGGCTCAGTGGCAGCGCAGAGCCAGTAAAGAGAGGTTGAATGCCATTTAAAACAAGCATTGGCATAGCCAATAGGTCTCGCCTTTGGGGCCTTATAAGTGTTTAGCCAGAGCTATTGACTTTGCCAATGTCTTCAAGCTGTGCTGTAGAGAAGTGTGGCTGCTGTGCAGCATGCTGAAAAGTTATAATAAAAAGTGTCAGAAGCATTGTTGTTACTTTATATATGACCAAGAAGGCATTATGTAAAACTGAACGACCATATTAAAAAAAGTATTTACAATAAAAAATTCTCAGTTTTCTTTTGTTCTTGCAATGCTGGCAACTTGTTTCTGCCTATTGCAATGGTCGTTTGTTAAAGCTTTTTTTTTGAGGGGGCAGAAACAATCGGAGGGTGAAGGTTGGGAACTAATACCTGTATTATAACACTAGCAGCGGCCAGACGCTAGGGGAGAATCAACAGATGCCAGATTCCGAGAGCAGGCTGAGGTGGTGCTGAGTGATGCTGAGGTGGTAGTGGTGGTGGTGGTGACTGTTGCAGAGACGATGCTGAGGTGATGCTGAATGATACTCAGGTCTTGCTGAGTGATGCTGTGGTGGTGGTGCTCAGTGATGCTGTGGTGGTGCTGAGTGATATTGTCTTGGCGCTGAGTGATGCTGTGGTGGTGCTGAGTGATGCTGTGGTGGCCCCGAGTGATGCTGTGGTGGCCCCGAGTGATGCTGTGGTGGCCCCGAGTGATGCTGTGGTGGCCCTGAGTGATGCTGTGGTGGCCCTGAGTGATGCTGTGGTGGCCCTGAGTGATGCTGTGGTGGCCCTGAGTGATGCTGTGGTGGCCCTGAGTGATGCTGTGGTGGCCCTGAGTGATGCTGTGGTGGCCCTGAGTGATGCTGTGGTGGCCCTGAGTGATGCTGTGGTGGCCCTGAGTGATGCTGTGGTGGCCCTGAGTGATGCTGTGGTGGCCCTGAGTGATGCTGTGGTGGCGCTGAACGATGCTGTGGTGGCGCTGAGCGATGCTGTGGTATACTTCAAATAGTAAGTATATCTACAAAGATTAAATACAAACACATCCAACAAACAATTCAATGATCACCAATAATAATTAATTGCCAATTTATTCTTTGTTTCCAAAACATGGAGAAAATACATAGGATATACTATATTGCACGGTTATTTTCAAAGAAGGAAAGGAAAAGTGAGAAATAAGTGCTCATGTGTAAGATAGCAAGAAAGATAAGAGTACATCAAAGGATATTTGAAAAATACAATTTAAAATATTGCCAAAAACGAGGGATCCGACCAAGTATATATTACAGCCGATCTCCCTACCACTGTGGCCTACCCTAATTACATTCACAATATCACTTTTCTTTTATAGGTTGAGAGTTAATCTCAGAAAGCAATGGTGGTGGTGGTAGATGTTGAGTGTATGCCTCTGGGGGATTTGTCGACGCTTCGACTCTAATGCCAAAGGGTAAGTAGACTCTCGGCTGCGGGTCTTCCTCAGGACAGGGAGGGAGGGGACCCGACCACAGTCGTGGTCTGATGTATAGGAATCAATCCAATGAGTCAAGAATTCAATAAAGTTGAAAAATACAGGGACGAATCACCCCAATGCGTTATGATCCTGCGCGTGAGCCATTATATCAAGTTCGTACCACAAAAAATGTGACACTGAGATCTGTCAATCTTAAATCAGGTCCAGAAGGGTTAACCGCATCTGTCGGTGTCTCCCAAAGAACGCCTCACCCGCTGACGTAATGCGGTGTGGGACCCGGAGGGATCAGGCGCTAAGTTCTTCAATATGGACAGAAACCTAGGAGAAACCTAGCCGCGAGCGAAACCAACGGATGTGGTTTGCCCCTCTCTTGTCCATATTGAAGAACTTAGCGCCTGATCCCTCCGGGTCCCACACCGCATTACGTCAGCGGGTGAGGCGTTCTTTGGGAGACACCGACAGATGCGGTTAACCCTTCTTGGACCTGATTTAAGATTGACAGATCTCAGTGCCACATTTTTTGTGGTACGGACTTGATATAATGGCTCACGCCGCAGGATCATAACGCAATTCCGGGGTGATTCGTCCCCTGTATTTTTCAACGTTATTGAATTCTTGACTCATTGGATTGATTCCTATACATCAGACCACGACTGTGGTCGGGTCCCCCTCCCTTTCCCTGTCCTGAGGAAGACCCGCAGCCGAGGAGTCTACTTACCCTTTGGCATTAGGGTCGAAACATCGACAAATCCCCCAGGGGCCTACACTCAACATCTACCCCCACCACCATTGCTTTCGAGATTAACTCTCAACCTATAAAAGAAAAAGTGATATTGTGAATGTAATTAGGGTAGGCCCACAGTGGTAGGGAGATCGGCTGTAATATATACTTTGGTCGGATCCCTAGATTTTTGGCAATATTTTAAATTGTATTTTTCAAATATCCTTTGATGTACTCTTATCTTTTCTTGCTATCTTACACATGAGCACTTATTTCTCACTTTTCCTTTCCTTCTTTGAAAATAACCGTGCAATATAGTATATCCTATGTATTTTCTCCATGTTTTGGAAACAAAGAATAAATTGGCAAATTAATTTATTATTGGTGATCATTGAATTGTTTGTTGGATGTGTTTGTATTTAATCTTTGTAGATATACTTACTATTTGAAGTATATCCAGGTGTGTCAGGGACCAATTGTTGCCCTTACTGATCGACACCCAGGTCCCGTGACACTTAAACTGGGTTACCCCATTTCTTATAATGGTGAGCGGTGCTGTGGTGGCCCTGAGCGATGCTGTGGCGGCCCTGAGCGATGCTGTGGCGGCCCTGAGCGATGCTGTGGCGACCCTGAGCGATGCTGTGGCGGCCCTGAGCGATGCTGTGGCGGCCCTGAGCGATGCTGTGGCGGCCCTGAGTGATATTGCTGTGGCGGCCCTGAGTGATATTGCTGTGGCGGCGCTGAGTGATATTGCTGTGGCGGCGCTGAGTGATATTGCTGTGGCGGCGCTGAGTGATATTGCTGTGGCGGCGCTGAGTGATATTGCTGTGGCGGCGCTGAGTGATATTGCTGTGGCGGCGCTGAGTGATATTGCTGTGGCGGCGCTGAGTGATATTGCTGTGGCGGCGCTGAGTGATATTGCTGTGGCGGCGCTGAGTGATATTGCTGTCGCGGCGCTGAGTGATATTGCTGTGGCGGCGCTGAGTGATGCTGCTGTGGCGGCGCTGAGTGATGCTGCTGTGGTGGCGCTGAGTGATGCTGTGGTGGCGCTGAGTGATGCTGTGGTGGCGCTGAGTGATGCTGTGGTGGCGCTGAGTGATGCTGTGGTGGCGCTGTGATATTGCTGTGGCGGCACTGAGTGATATTGCTGTGGCGGCGCTGAGTGATATTGCTGTGGCGGCGCTGAGTGATGCTGCTGTGGTGGCGCTGAGTGATGCTGTGGTGGCGCTGAGTGATGCTGTGGTGGCGCTGAGTGATGCTGTGGTGGCGCTGAGTGATGCTGTGGTGGCGCTGAGTGATGCTGTGGTGGAGCTGAGTGATGCTGTGGTGGCGCTGAGTGATGCTGTGGTGGCGCTGAGTGATGCTGTGGTGGCGCTGAGTGATGCTGTGGTGGCGCTGAGTGATGCTGTGGTGGCGCTGAGTGATGCTGTGGTGGCGCTGAGTGATGCTGTGGTGGCGCTGAGTGATGCTGTGGTGGCGCCGAGTGATGCTGTGGTGGCGCCGAGTGATGCTGTGGTGGCGCCGAGTGATGCTGTGGTGACGCCGAGTGATGCTGTGGTGACGCCGAGTGATGCTGTGGTGACGCTGAGTGATGCTGTGGTGGCGCTGAGTGATATTGCTGTGGTGGTGCCGTGTGATGCTGTGGTGGCGCCGAGTGATGCTGTGGTGGCGCCGAGTGATGCTGTGGTGGCGCCGAGTGATGCTGTGGTGGCGCCGAGTGATGCTGTGGTGGCGCCGAGTGATGCTGTGGTGGCGCCGAGTGATGCTGTGGTGGCGCCGAGTGATGCTGTGGTGGCGCCGAGTGATGCTGTGGTGGCGCCGAGTGATGCTGTGGTGGCGCCGAGTGATGCTGTGGTGGCGCCGAGTGATGCTGTGGTGGCGCCGAGTGATGCTGTGGTGGCGCCGAGTGATGCTGTGGTGGCGCCGAGTGATGCTGTGGTGGCGCCGAGTGATGCTGTGGTGTTGCAGAGTGAGAGATAGAGTGAAGATATAATGCCCAATTCGAGAGTGTGGTGAGAGAGAAAGAGAGAGAAAGGGTGTACATAGAATAAAGAGTGGAGCGGGATAGAGAGAGAGAAAGAAGGGGAGAGAGTGAATGAAGGAGTTTGAAAGAGAAACAGATAAAGGGGTGAGAGAATGAAAGGCTAAAAAGATAGAGAGGGGAGAGTTAATTAAGTAGAGAGAGAATTAGAGAGGGGAGAGAGAGAGAAGGAGAGAGACAATAAGAGTGGGGTGTGTGGAGTTTAAATAGAGTGAAGAAGTGACGCGGAAAAAGTAACCTTAAATATAGCTTTGTGCGAATAAATATTTAAAAAAAACCAGAGTGAGACAAAAATACTGGTAATTAGGCTGTGACTCCCAATATAAAACAAATAGCGATATAAAGTGAAATCAACCCACCGAAGCAATATTTCTAACTAGACAAAAAAAAGCTTGCATTTCAATGCTAATCGCTGTTGTTTTTCATGTGACTGTAGTCCAGGGCCGTCAGTTGGTAATGTGAGCTGCTGCTGCGATTGAAACATCAGAGTCCAGAGAGTTAATGAGCCATGACGAGGAAATGAGGAAGAGATAGGAAACCCAGATGGCAGCTGCGCGCGTGCACGCCATCGTGTACGCAAGCTGGTCGCCAGCCGAAAGCCAGTGGGTTTGCACTTCCAAAACCCGCTTACTAAAACTCTCGGCCAGACCAGCGCAAGCGCTGGTGCAGGCCGAGACCTAAAAAAACAAACAAAAAAAAAAACATTTTGGGGGCACTTTTGTAAAAATCGCTTTTTTATTTTTGACACCAGTGCTGATTTTGCAAATCGCAAAATCCTGGGGTGGGGGAGGGGGTACTGAAGAAGCCTTACCTGCCAGACTCCACACAAAACAAGGGCAAGTGGGGACGAGGAAGAGAAGGGCGCAGCCAAGGCAAAGGTTTCTTGAGTGAGGGTTATTGTGAAATGCAAACACGCCCTCTAGCTGTAAAACATTGACTTTGAAACAGGAGGAAGGGCTGCTGGCTTAGTCACACGCGGCTCTCAACTAATAACTAACATGGAAGGGTGCGGCTGGGGGGAGGGCGAGTTATTGTTATTTATGACATCAGCGTTTATTAGAAGCAGAGAATATTGTACACAAAAATCGACAACAGTTTTAAAATTAGATTTCTTATCAAATTTAACACATTTTATTCAGTGGTCGAAGTGCATTAAAAAAAAGTATGTGACCTTTGATGGTGTGCGCAAAGGGGGCCGGGTGAGTAAACAAGCATTTGCAATGCAATAGGTCTCGCAATTACGCAAGTTTGAGCTATTGGCATTCTAAACGACAATGCCTTTTTTGTTTTGTTTTGCTTTTTAAAACATAAATAAAAGGCATTGTGATTTGCAATGCCAATAGCTTAAACTTGCGTAAATGCGAGACCTATTTCATTGCAAATGCTTGTTAATGTTGGTATAAATATATTAATTCAGCCAAGCAAAAGCTTCTTGTTTAGGAGGCTGGGCTGCACACAGAAGAGCTACTTCCAGGACAGCTACCAGCAGCTCATGAGGCACTCGTTGAAGAGGCCTGCCCTACCCCATCTCCCAGCACCAGCCACAACTCACTCAACTGCTCTCTGCTCTCCATCTGAACCTTCAGTGCACAATAGACACTCTAATAACATTCTTGGCGCCTTCGACCCCAACCAAAAAGTGATGGAATAAAGCAGCCATACATGTAAACCCTCAATCCAATTATCCTATTAAACAAGTTCATCTGAAAAGAAGAGGCTGACTAGTACTTATGCAAATAGACTGAAACCTTAGCCCCAGCAATGCCCATTAATAATGCATTCCATTTCATACAAACACAAGGCACTTAAAATTACCTTTACATTCGTCTTCAGTCATGCAAATGGCCTCGGATTCAGTGCCCCCACTGTGTTTATGAAATCAAACCAATATGCCATTTGAAAAGCGGAGATCTTTAAGCGCAATAGCATAAAAACACTCAAACGTTAAAACAAGTTCATGTTCCGTATTCCCACGAGTGAAATTCAGCTCTTTATTGTTCTATCAGATATCCTTCTTCAAAAACATTGCCTTCATTTTGGGAATGGAAACAATATTGTTTGAAGACAAACATGGTTCAAACTGCAGTGCATCGGTTTGTTTCAGCAACATTACCAGACAAAAGAATTGCAAGAGGATTTTATGATAATGGAAAACACAAGGCGATTAGAATGAATATAAAATGACGCCCTAGCAATGGAATTGCCAAAGGTTTGTTTCATTTTATTCCATGTTTCCACAGTAGAATAGGGTTCAGCTCCCATTAACGTGTTTATGGGGGATCCTTTTCCAGAAAACACTTGACAAAGAAAATGTAGATCAGACAATGAACCTCCCAAGACTGCAAAGGATGACGACAACATTCGAGGCGTCACTTCCTCCTTGGTGGAAACTAAAACTGGCTTCAATACAAAACATTTGCGATAGTAAGTGCAAGCCCCTTTTCATCTGTTTAAAAGAATTAATCACCTCAACAAAGAAATACGAAACAGGAATCATGAAGTTTAAAAAAGCTCAATTCTACAAAGTGCATTTTGTACCTTCGTAAACTTTGGACGATATATTTTGTAATGATTAAACGTTCCTTTTTTATTCCCCTGTTAATATATTTCATTTTCATTGTTATATTTAAGTCTTAATTGATGTAGCTGCTCAGACACACTTGCGGTTCTTGTAGTATTAGAAGCAAGCATTCCGATAAAATGTGTAGATAATAACAGAGAAGAGAAAATGAACTTACGGGCCAAAGTGCCTAGAAGATTAAGCGTGGAGTTTACAAAAGATGGGCCGTCTTCCCTCGTGCCGAGTGCAGCTCAGCGCTCACCTGCCCAGTCCCAGGTGAAACCATATGGCCAGCTGCGTAGATGTCAATGAGGCTTTAATTATTGATGTCTTGGGGAAAACTCTATCCGCCTCATTCACACAGTAGGAAACAAGGGCGGAAGGGACAGGAAAACAAATACCCCCATTTCTTTCTGGTTAACCTGCTGATCATCAACAGCTTCTTCTATCCTTGGGGACCTTCCACCTTCATCCTTCCTGGCATAATCAGGTTCCATTCGGCACGCGGGTTACCATAACAAGCTGCCAGCCCGTGCCCTGTAATAAATAGACAAAACTGAGTGCGGCGCCGCTTCACGGACACCGCGCTCGGTTTCTTTATATATTTCTTAACTTTAACACTGAGCGCGGTGTCCTTGAAGCGGGCGCTGCGCTCAGTGCTAAAGTTAAGAAATATATAAAGAAACTGAGCGCGGTGTCCGTGAAGCGGCGCCGCGCTCAGTTACAAAGTTAACAAGCCCGCGAGCAAAAGAGACGCGGTGCGCGTGCACATCGGATGTCCGGCCGCTAGCTGGAAGCAGAGAGGAGACGCCATGCGCGTGAACATCGCCTGTCCAGGCGCGCACATGGTTTGTCTCCCTTCGCTAGCAAACCGACAATAGTCTCGCCAAGGCGAAGCAGCGCATGCGCTGCGTTCGCTAGGCGAGACCTAAAAACTATATTCACAGTGTGTGCGAGTGTTCACAGCTGTTTAGAACAACCAGAAGGAACCCTGAGGCTCACAGACGGGAGGAGAGACCATCGTGCGCTGTGCCAAGAGGGGGCGTGAACATGTTGCGATGGCCAACAAAACAAGCATTTGCAATGCAATAGGTCTCGCATTTGCGGGAGTTTAAGCTATTGGCATTGTAAATGACAATGCCTTTTATTTATCTGTTTTAATAATTAACACATAAATAAAAATTATTGTCATTTACAATGCCAATAGCTCAAACTCTTGTCAATGCGAGACCTATTTCATTTCAAAGAAGCGGCCGCAATTGTCACGGGCTGCTTGGAAAGTGAAAGTGTGCATGGCGCGCTGAATGTTGCAGGAAAGCATGTCGTGCCTACAGTAGGAGAAACTCATTAGAGAAAATAGTGCTTACAGACTAAATAAGACATATCATGTAACAACAGAAGTAAAAGGGTAAGTTCTCATGGGAAGTCAAGCCTATTACCGAATCAGAAGCCAGCATTTACGAAGGAGATTGACACAAGCCAATGACAAATATGGGCGGATAGTGGGTGGGGCTTCAAGTCTATTCTCGAATACAGCATGCCACGCAGAGAAGCGCATTCGCTGCCCAAGCTCGACCTAAAAAGCCAGTTCTCCTTTTCTTTGTTTAATCTGCACCTGCAATGGTGCTCTTTGGCCTGCCTTTCACCTTGGCTGTTGGCTCTGGCAGCAGGCATCATGAGGTCACAACTCAACTGTAATATGTTATTACAGTCTAATTGTGGCCAACTGCAATAAGAAAACAACAGATCTACTCTACTGTAATAATATATTAGATTCCAGCTGAGACGTCACACTGCCCCCAGCAACATACTGTAGAGAATATGACAGGCAGGTCACTGGGCAGAAATGTCGCCGCCACTTAAATAAATAAAGTGAGACTTGACATATGCCTCTCTCTTTCTTCAGATCTTTTTCCCCTGAAAATTCTTCTTAAATAGTTGATGAGGATGCACTTATTGCAACATGTTTACTTACTGCACTGTTTAAGTTGCTATAGGACAACATGAATATATCTAGGTGTTACCAGACATTATATACACAGTTTTGATATTGTCTTACATTAAGCTACATAACATTTTTGCTACAAGTGAAAAACAACTGATTGTTAATACTAAAGATTTCACATGTTATAAAAAAGGTGTCACAAAATTTTAAAAGAGCAGTGAAGGAAAAAAGATGGAGTTCATGACCAAGAACTATAACATATAAAAAATATCCCTACCATATGTAAACAGTATATTGCAAGTCACTGGGATGTCCATGACTTTATCTTGCAGTAGCCTTATAACGTGAAGCAGGGGGTACTTTATACCTTATATTATTCAGAAAGTATTCACACATATCTTAATATGTCAGGAATATATATTCTGTTGCAAATTCCTTCACCACAATAAGTAGTTCTGCCTTCTCCATGGTACAATCGTGTACAGCACCCAAATAGACGAACGCCTCATATTAACAAAAGCATACCAAAGAATGCTTGAATCAAATGTTGTTTATAGAAATAAAATAAAAAAACAGGTAGGAATTCCTTTTAATGATCGCTGATTGACTCAGAGAGGAAGCTTCAGATCTTTATTTAAATCAAACGGACTTTAACCATGCCAGTTATTAATGTAAGCAGGGACAATTGCAGATGTGCCAGGTGGTCTATACACGCAAGTAAATAAATCTGCAGATCTTCAAGAATAAGGCTCGTTTCCATAGCAGCTCCTATTTATTTGCAAGACTGTTGTTTTCCTGCTAGTGAGAGGCTGATTGCACAAATGTGTTAAGAGTGTGCTGTAATTAGCACACGCACACATGCAAACGCTATGGGGACCGGTCCTCATAGCATGATAGTCCTCACAGTGGTGTGTGTCTTGTTTTGTCAGTGTTTACCAACACTCGGAGGAGCTACCAGTGTATGTGAAAAAATAAAACACACACACACACACACACACACACACACACACACTAAAAATACTTAGACTTTAAAATCATGCAAAGAAGAGGAATCCAAAAATGTCAGGTTTGTGTTTCTGCGCATGTTTGGAATGTGTCATGTGGAAGGTGAGTGAAAGCCCTCGAGGGAGTGAAACGCTGGAGAAGTGCATCAACAAGCAGCATCTCAATCTGGCAGAATTAGTGACGTGCCTTGGAATTCCTGCCACGGACACCCCAGTCTCATGACAACGAACAGATGCCCCTCTGACCCGCATGTGAATGGGACGGGGAGGCCACCAGCAGCACAACATGAGACGGATGTATGACGATACCACGCATGCATTACATCGCATGCCATTAGATCGCGGTTTTAACAACGCAAGTCGTTACAACGACTTGCGTTGGAGGGCACTGGACTTAGGAGTAGTTTAATTTACTATTCCAACTCCAGCCTACGTACAGTAGGGAAGGTGTTGGATAGTAATTTAAACTACTCCTTGTCCTATAGCGCCCTCCAGTGCAAGTCGTTGTAACGACTTTCGTTGTAAAAACCGCGATCTAATGCCATGCGATGTAATGCATGCGTTCTAAAGGTTGTTGCCCCATGAGACAGACAGGGAACCAATTACTGGAAGCTCCGTGTAAACAACATAGATCTGAGTGACGCTGCAGGATTGCGCCACAGCAGAAGCTCAACCTCCATCAAGATATCCCCACCCCAGTTATTTTAATACTTTATTTTTTAACACAATATTGCCCAAGGCATCAGATGCGTGCCATGTTTCCCACAACATAAACCAAGCCAAAAATAACAGCATTTAGACGAGAAGCAACACAAACAGTAGCCTGTCCACGTGTTGACAAAGTGCACACTATATGTCTCCCTGCTACAATTAGGTTAATAAAAAAAGAGACAATTGTTGCCTCTGACCAAGAAATAGCCTAGAGAATAAAAGCAGAAAAAGAACTGCAGAGATGAACCCTGGAGATTCCAGAGATACATAGTTAATTATACTCTATTATAGCTATAAACCAAAAAGGAAGCACCACGGAGATGAATTTCGTGTACGAATTCCATCTTTACACGCCAGGCCCAGGCAGCAGTGACAGCATGTGGCCTCCTCTGAATTCACGCAACTGGTGGATGCAAACCAGATAGAGCACATTTTGGAATGTTTCTTCTGACAGGCAAGAGAAACTACACTCACCCTCCCCTCAAGCAAACGCACATAAGAAAAAGAAAATGAAGCTGGAGCAGACAACATTTATTTTATGTGAAAGTGGGACAGTAAATCTTTTAATAAATTTATTTTTAAAAACGCAATCACTGTATTTGTATTCTAATTTATATAGTGCTGGGTCTTGGTGATATGTGCTCCTTAACAGATTTGCAATAGTAAATGTAACAAAAAATAGAATACTGCTAAGCTTCACCAATAACCATGATGGGTTTTATTACCAATAGTCTTCTCCACTTTCCCTTGCCCTCTCCCCCCCATCAGCACCCTATATGTTGAAACAAGCACCCCAGTCCCTTTGAAGATCTTTAAAACTACGGCTCCAGTTTGATCTTTCACACATTTTAACAGCCATCTTATCTTGTGCTGCTGACATCACCCTCTGATAACAAGCATTGGCATAGCCAATAGGTCTCGCCTTTGGGACCTTATAAGTGTTTAGCCATGCAACAGTTGATGTTGTTGCACCAAGGATATTGTGCTGGATAACCAAACACTTATAAGGTCCCAAAGGCGAGACCTATTGGCTATGCCAATGCTTGTTACACATGTTAACTCTGTCTGGGCATTGGGTGCACCTCATTAGTACCAGTTTATTACCCACATATAGCAATAAGCAAAGGAAAGGTGACCAGTCAACCTTTGCAAAACGCCTTCCACTGCGCTGCAACACCTGTTGCTGCATTGTTATTAACTTTTTGAACAGTTTGAGCTGAAACATTTTTTCTTTTTTGTTAAAATCTGCAGATTATGCAGCAGATTATGGTTTATGTGGCAAAAGTGGCAGATCTATAATTATGTGGCTGCACATTCGATCGCATAATTCCGTGGCCCTGGTTATAGCAGAACAATCCAATACAGAATGGCACCAACTCTACCTGCTGGATAAAGCGACACAGTCACAGACATCAGGTTAACAGTCTGGGCTCTAGTGCCCTGGCATGTGGACGCAGGAGGCCCCCTCCACTCCCAGGGAGGTGCCCTCAGCATCCTAGCAAGCACAGCTGCTGCTCTCCAGAAAAGAGGTGGCCCCCACCTCTTCGAGGACCCCGGCATCTCTACACGGACTCTCCTCACACTTGCACACTTGCACACTTAGACACTCAGGCGGATCAGGGAGTTCCTCTCTCGCGGCAGCAGTTCGTGGCATCCAGGCTTGGGATCGGGCACTCGTATTTGCATACTCATTTGCATATGTCCCGCAAGCACTGGAAGCAAGCTGTGTCCTGCTGTAAACAGTTGTGGTGTTGTATTTCAGAGGCCTCTGCTGGGACCCACAATCTCTGGCCCTATTCGAGGGTCTTTACTGTGCCCGCCTCGAAGGGGTTTTAATAAAATATAGCGCTTAACGGAGATGCTCGTGTGTGATGATATCAGTGTGGCGCACACTACACTATGTAAATAAAATGTACAATTACATCACATTGCATTCGCTTTCGCCTGCCTGGCTTGAAATTGTCCTTGTTTTGAAGCAGGTTGATTCAGGATCCCGTCCATGCACAGGCCTTGTCCGGTGAAAAAGCTCCAGTTAGTGCAGAACACGGCAGATGAAGTGTTTTAGCCATGCTGTGTAATATAATCCCTTCACACTCCTGCTCTACAACCAGTAGTGGCTCCCTGGGAATCTGTGGTCCATGGGAAGACAGCCCTGGTAACGTAACAAAGGTTACTTAACGCGCTTAGGAATAGCAGAAATCGATATGGAGTGCGATAAAAAAAATATTATTACGGCAGGAGTCACTGAATCCGAGGAAATCAAGGCTCTTGGGGGTAAACTGGAATAGTCTTTGTGGATAGACGTAGACTGTCCAAACTCCCTATTCCCATCATTAAAGCAGAGGTTTACATAATTTGACATTTAAACACACCGCCGGTGACAAATGCAGTGACCTTAGTCACAAGTTCGAATTCAGGCAAGGCAAGTTGACACTTCAATATTCCCGATGTGAGTAAATGGAGTACTATTAATTGGGCATAAGCAACATCGGTTATGCACAGTGCCTAGTGCAGCAGAGGTGCGGTACGTAGCGCTATATAAAAAGATCAGTATTAATATTACATGCATGTCACATCTAGCTCACTTCAGGCTCTTTCTTACACATGAAAGTCAGAACACCACAGATGACTAACGGTCATTCAAAGCACATACTGTTGGTGGTTGTTGGGGGAGGGGGGGGTTGGGGTGCAAAGGTAAACTCTAAAACAGCATTTGCCGATCAGCAGAGACAAACAGTGGAGCGCATCTGGAGCTTAGAAATGCGAGCGGAAAAAATACTAGCTTTAATTACTGCCAGAAATGTCAGCTTCTGGAGGAGAGGAGGTTTGTACCCCCGGTCAACAACACAAACAGCCTTGGAGTCCACAACAGAGCAAAGCAGCATAGAAGACAAGCGCGGCCCCGGCTAGCGTCGCATACAGGAAAGGGAGTGGCCACGTGAAGAGAGAGGGGGAGCAGGAGGTGAGCCCACGAGTGGTGTGCGCGCTTGGGAGAGCAGTCTTCACTTTTCAAGCACTGCACTCATGCTTGTGGCGCGCCGCTGCTCGCTCCCGCAAGGTGGATGCCGCCACAAGCACGAGTGCAGTGCTTGAAAAGTGAAGACCGATGGCTAAAGGCCCTCCTATGCAGCACATGCGCGCTGCGTAGGCGAGACCTAAAAAAAACCAGAGCCTGGCAAGGAATCAGAGCATTTCCTGTAAGCAGCCATTCAGAACAAAAGCCTTCACTTTCGTAGCGTTTTCCACGAGCACCAGTAACAATACCCGATGACATTCATATTTTTTAAAACATGGGGAGGTTAATCGGCAGCTCTGTTAAAGACATTTAAGTAATGTACTGAGCTGCCAATTAATCTCCCCGTGTCTACCAAAAATATGAAACTGAAATGTGTAATGTAGCTACTAGTGCTTTTGGAAAGCACTACGGAATGAAACAAAAACCCGAGTGCGAGCTGCTGCTCATGCGTGGCTTGAGGCGAACAAATAGCAACTCCAGCAGGGATCCCCAGAGCGAGAGGCCGTGGCTCAGCAGTCAGAGCTGCAGACTTCAGAGCTGGGGATCCGTGTTCGAGCCTCGGCAGTAGGTTCAACATTCTGGAAATGTTCTATGCACTAAATAAGATAAACTTTTAAAGTTAATGCTGCGCATCCCCAAACTGCTTGAATAAATAAAAAAGGCTGCCGGTCCAAGCACCCTGGCTGAGAGGGAGTGGCGAGGAGTGACTCAGAGGAAGTACCTTAAACAAAACCAGGCAGGCCTCCTCTGCAGGACAACCAAAAGAAACCATTAGTGAAATCGCCATGGGAGGAAGGAGCCACACAAAGGAGGGACAATTGCTGTAATAGACCAACAAGAAACCAGCATTTCTGAATGCTGCAGCTAACAGGCAATGGGTGGGCTTACCCAAGCCACACAAAGAGATACAAGAGGTCATTGGTCATCGCTGATGCTTGACCTAAAAATTAGGAAGTGTGATGCTGAGAAGGGCTGGCAGAGCAGAGAGGGCTGGTGTGTCTACTTGCAAACAGCGCTGTGTAGACACGTGTACACAGCGCGCAGAACACGCCGCCTCCCCGCAATGTACAAACGACATAGCAAAAGGCTGTTTGTCTCTGAACTTGGACCATCCTCACCCCCTCTACTTGCATCAGTTTCTTTTGATTGTTTTTTGTGCCCAAGAAATAAAACATCCCCTTGGCTGCAATTGTGTTCCCTACTCTAGCGCATGGTGCACAGTTTAATAATTTCGAGGAGGCGGATAAGGGGAATAAACTAAAAACACATTTAATTAAAGGTTAAGTGTGTGGAACTGTGTATTTTTGCAGGATGTGGCATAACGTCTAGCGCTACCGACTTTGGAACTGGGAAACCTGGTTCAAGCCTCAGCAATGGCTCCCGTGCCTTTAAAAAAAACAACAAAAAAAACACTACAAAACTTACCGTTAGGAGCAGTTCATAGAAAAAAATTAATATGAAGCACGACTCCGAGCCATGTGAGCTCCAAAACCAGGACATTAAAGTTGGTTTACATCCACAACTACATTCTCGTGGACACGAGCCAAGTAAGAGTGAAATAAAATAATAACACGCGCGCCTGAAGTAAACAACAATCGCAGCGTCTGTGAGGAAAGATTAAGCACACAGATTCTCAAAACGGTCTAAAACTCAACTCAAGTAAAACGGAGGTTATCTTGTTTGGGAATGATCCCAACTTTTGGACCCCAAGCTGGTGGCCGGATACTTTGGGTCCTCTCCCGACACCCACCAGGAAAGTAAAGAACTTGAGAGTTTTAATAGACGACAGACTCAATTTTGGCAACCAAGTTAATGCAGTAGCCTCGGCCACGTCGTACGTTCTTAGAACATGTAAGAAAATACTGCCTTTTTTGCCAAAGGACAGTCGGCGAACGGTGATTACAGCACTAACTATGTCAAGGCTAGACTATTGTAATAGTCTATATCTGAACATTCAGGATCGTTTTCTGCATAAACTTCAACTTTTGCAGAACGCGGCCGCTAGACTGCTTACCGGCACATCTAAATTTGCATCAGTCTCCAGTGAAATCAGAAGACTTCACTGGCTACCCGTTAAGAAACGGGTGCAGTTTAAATCCCTCTGTATGGTATATAAGGCCCTACAAGGCACAGGACCTGACCACTTGAAGCGGCAATTTCAGTGGTATGTGCCCAAAAGACCACTCCGCTCTCTTGGAGCAAAATTGGCGATAGAACCACCCACAAAAAAAGCCAGGTGGGGAGGCAGAAGTTTTGCTGCTAGTGCGGCAAAGGCTTGGAATGATCTCCCTTTCCATCTGAGGAGTATTACTGATTTACTGGTATTCAGGAAGGCCTATAACCCGGTTTCAAATTAAGCTTCACTCGGAGGATTGTAGCTAGCGCAGGGACACCCTAGGGTAACAGTCGCGCTTTACGAATGTCTCTAACATAACATCTCAGACATCTCATTTAACCCTTTTAAAACGGTATCAAACTTCATGATGAGATAGGCTTCTTTTCTTAATAGCAAGTTTTCTGGGTCACCCCCTCGGGGATTAGGTGTAATGGCACAGAGCACTGTCCACTTAAAGTTTTTATCTGTATGGCATTTCTCCACAAAATGATTCACCATGGGTGCTGTGAGTATTTTATTTTTGAGCCTGGAACGGTGTTGTACAATTCTTTGTTTGACCTCTTGGTTAGTTTTCCCAATATAGATCTTCTGGCATGGGCATAGTATGGCACACACCACGTTTCTGGTTTTGCAGTTGGTAAATTCATTATGTTGCCAGCTGGTATTGCCATCTGTAAAGGTGGTACCTTCAATGGTAGAGCTGCATACTGAGCAGTTACCAGACTTGTGGTGTCCTTGTACTGGTTTAAAGTTAAACATGGAGCGCAGTGTATCTGGTCGTCTGGTCTCCAGTTCTGTAGCGCGAACTACTTGTTGCCCAATACTGCGATTCATTTTCAGGGCAAATAATGGGGGCCCTATGTTTCTTATTGAGCCTTCTATTAGGTGCCAGTTACTCCTGATGATCTTCTTGAAAGAGTTGGTGTGAGGCCCAAATGTCGGTGGTTTATTCTTTTTGGTTAGTAAATGCTCTCTGGGTGTACACCACGCCTGCTTCATGGAATGTTTCAGAAGTTTTTTGGGGTAGCCTCTTTCTTTCAGTTTTTCATTCAGTACTTCTGCATGGAACTCATAATCTTCCCTTCTGGTACAATTACGTCTAATGCGTAAAAACTGTCCATAAGGTAAATTATCTTTCAAATTTTTGGGGTGATGGCTATTATAATGTAGAGCATTGTTCTTATCCGTTGGTTTGGTATGTAGGGTCGTAATTAACCCCATCGGTGATAACTTAGCTTCAACATCAAGAAAAGCCAAACTTTTTCTGCTGTGTATCAAACTGAACTGGATATTAGGATTGCGGTTGTTGAGCCATGTATGAAACTCATTTTTTTATGAACATTTTATTTTGAAAGCAAAGAATCATCAATCTTGCTTTCAAGCTTCTACAAATATTTGCATCAAATCAGATAGCATTCTGGGAGCATTATACATAGCCTCATATTGCTAAACTTTGAAAACGTGTGTACACATTTTTATACTGGAACCTCTGTCAGTAGTGCAGTCAGAGCTTAAAACATTTACTTAGAGCGCTCACCCTAATAATAAAAGCTTTCAATTAATGAACCATAAATACAAGTTTGAACAGCATTAACATATGGACAAAAAGATTACCTTAACTGCAGACAATGCCCTTCCCTGATCCATAATGTGGTTCTGCAAACTGGCAGCCAAAGGGTTTGTGCTGCAAGGGGTTGGGCCTACTTGTCCCAAGGACAAAATACACATGAAAACTTGTTGCCCTTGACCCCAAACAATATGTCCTGGGCGTCGGGCTATAAGACTTCCACATCCCTGAGACAGCCCACCACTTACACCCAGTTTAGATAATGCATATGTCCCGCACTCATCTCCAGTACACATATAGGCAAAATGAGGTCCCGACCGAATAATTTTTTTGCCCCTGTATAGGGTTCTCATTCTTGAGTGCCTGACTCCCAAGCCCTAGAATAATCTCTATTATCCAGATAAGATGACACTGAACCGGTAACCGCCGCCTACCCCCCCACCCTTTTTTTCCCCGTTACTGTTCTCATATTTCTCTTTCTCCTCATTTTACATACAAAATTACAGTGTTGTTACTGTGTATTAGATTCCCGATTGTTGCCATAGGCTCTCAGAGCATCTAAAGTAAAAGTAATGGGGAAAAATGTATGCCACACAAATGAAAAATTGAGATTTATTGTGTCCATATATAGATAGCTCAGCGCTGAGATGTCGGACAAAAGAAGGGATGTATCATTACTGTGAACTTTATGTGCATTATCAATCAAGATAAGATTAAAAAAAAAAAACAATATTGGTAATAAGTCTCCCTAGCACTGCATGATTAATTTGTCAAATATCACCTTTAAATATTTTTGAAAATTCACCTATTTTTCCCCAAACATCAGTTAATGAGTTCTGAAAATACACACATTTTCGTGTCAAATAAATGCTTTTCAATTTTGCCATACATATATATATTCAATAAAGCAAAGCTTCTAATTTAGTAGGCTGGTTGGCACACATGACAGTTACTTATAGGAAGCTGGAGAGCTACCAGTAGCTCACGAGCTACTCGTTGGAGAATCCTGGGCCAGCTGCTCCCACCGGTCCATACAAAATATCAGAAGGCAGTGGAATGCACAGTGCGCACTCTTGCCTCTCACTGGCATGGCACACTGTTTTGCAGCAGCCGCTGGGTATTAAGGTTTCACTGAGTCCCAGACAATCTCCGTCAGGCTGCACTGGGGCTCTGTTTTTTAACTGTGTTGAAATCAAAGATGTAGTCTTGTAGGTTATAAAAGATGTAGGTTTATTAGGTTTAGATCAGGTTACAGGTAAATCATGTAAAGCCCAACCAGGAGCAGCATCCTGCTGCTCAGCCCTTCTCACATCAACTGTCCACTCATCCAAGAACAAACACTCTTAACATTCCAACCATCCAATGATCTCACTCACTGGCTGAGCAGCAGGGACTTGGAACTCTAGGGAGGATGCATAGTAACCAAGACAAGTTACAAAGCATCTACCTCTGTTAAGAAAACAAAAAATTCTAATAAAACAACCGAGTCCCATAAATATTCCTTCTAGATTATCAAATCAAAAGGACAAGAGATGACACAGTATGATAAAATAGTCCTATGAACATTAGAATACATAGATAATCCCATCATGCAATCTTCAGCAGAACTCAGGAAACTAATAACACCCCAAGTCATTCGCCTCACAACATCAAGGTGCAACACACATGCTCCTGTAACATGTTGTGTTGGTACTCGAGCCTACTGTAGGCTCGTGGGATTCTAGAGCTTAGGCTGTGCTCGGGCTGTAGAATGCTACGAGAGAGAGGTCTTGGGACGGAGCTGGGAGGAGGCGGTTGTACGGAGCTCTCCTTTACTGTGTGGGTTTAAGTTGAGAATAAAGCAAGTCTTCTCTAGAACCGTGTATGCGCTTGCTTTGCAACAATGGCGACAAGCGACAAACCCTATGATCCCACTCGTCTGATTCTACGTTAATTCATGGCTAACTCATTACAATACGCTGTAGCATAGGAAGAAGCTCGTTATAGAAATAACTGCTTCCACCTTCAAAACAACACAGGGCGAAGAGCAAAAGGTACAATTTTAATTAGTGGAGACTCTTTTAGCTCACCTGTGTGTCAGGTGACCGTTGAGGACGCGCGCGACTACGTTGAGCAGTGCAAGGGGTTCAACTGTGACGTCTTGAGGGCCGTGCTGGAAACCCGTCACAGAAGTCGCTACAAAGGAGACGTGCTACGGAGGTGACGTTGACGTATTGTAGACGTCGGAGCGGCCATATTGGATTGGTCTAGTGTGTGTCGGCCAGTTATAAAAATAAATAGAAGTCCACGTTCCGCTTTCATTGGCATTCACGGTGACACACACACCTAGCACGTCACATTTGGGAGGATTAAGGGAGTCGCATCAACGCTCCCAAGCGAATTCCAACCAATTCTTCACACGCAGTGACAACCTCACTTACAGGATTCCATCAGCATTCACGTTGACACGAGCACCTAGCGTGTCACATCTTGAAGGGTACGAATCTACGCTTTCATGTGAGTCTCAACCATTTCTGCATCTACGGTGACACGCACACCATGCGCGTCACATTCTTGTTTTAACTATATGTCAGGAGCATTGCATTAATACCTTATAAGGTTTGACTTGGTGCATTTTGTGTACTTTTAGCAGTTCTAAACTAATAGAATACACTGGTGTGCTAAATATTTACATACGATCTAGCAGCTATTGGGTTAAGCTGCAACCATGGCTACCATGAATCTTCCTGCTCCACAGCCCTTTATGATCAAAGATGGTGAAATATCTAGCCAAAAATGGGAAGAATGGAAGGATTACCTCATAAACTACTTAGACACCTTTGAGAGTAAAGAATTATCACCTGAAAGGAAAAAAAAATACTTTTACATTGGTTAGGTCCTGGTGGATTAAGGGTGTACGACCGTATCGAGAAGAGGCCATGCTCTGGAGGTGAGGTGAATGTGTTCACACAAGCAATTGGGGATTTAGACGCTTATTTTGCTCCGACAGTGTGTAAAGCAGTACACAGATTCAACTTTTACCACCGGAAACAGGGGCCAAATAAAAAGGTTGAAGACTATGTAGCGGCTTTAAGGAAGTTAGCTTCGTCCTGTAAATTCGGTGTGACAGAAGAAGAATTGGTTCGGGACCAACTTGTTATGCACTGCAACAATTTGAATCTTCAGGACAAACTTTGGATTAATGGAGATTCAAGTTTATGTGAAATTAATGCCATTATTAGCAAAGCTGAACTTACCACTAGGTGCGCCAAAACGGTAGTGGCAGCTAGTAGATTAGATAGCAGTGAGGATATTGTCAGATTAGTAAAGGGAAATTATTCACGCATGAATGACCAATCCATGAAAAAAATTGAGAAACAACCTGTGAGAGAAAAGGGGGGGGGGGTAAAAACAAGGTCGTATGGAGAAGTTTTCTGATTTAAAAGGGAGATGTTACCCGTGTGGTAGCTCTTCGCACATGATAAGAAGTGCCTGCTTTAGGTCAGAGGTGTGCTAATTGCAAAGTAACTGGTCATTATGCACGCGTTTGTCGCAAATCTAAGTCAGTGAAGTGTGTGGTGGATGAATATGAACATGGGGACGAGAGTTTATATTCAGATGTGGAAGAGTCCAAAGTCCTCTGTCTATGTGAAGAGTGTTGTGGTGCAGGTAGCAGACAAAGGAAAATAACTGTGTATGAGATTGTAGTGGGAGGTGTGCCAGTGACCCTCTGGCTGATTCAGGCTCACCATACACCATCATCAACAAAAACACGTGGGAAGAAGTATTTTGTGAGAAAATTGGTAAGGAGTTGGAAAAGCCTGATGTGCATCCTGTGAGTTATACAGGTAAACCCATCGACCTATTGGGATATCGCAAACTCATATTTGAATTCAAAGGAAGACAGGCAGAATGTAAACTGTACGTGTCTGTTTTTGGACCTTGCATGTTAGGTTGGTGGGATCAAGGTGAGTTAGGAATACTCCTTGATCCCAACAGCCCAAAACCTGTGTTAAGTGTTGAGACAGAGGGAGAAGAGCTGTGTAAAGAATAAGTAACTACATTTCCAAACGTGTTCTCTGGAAGTATAGGTGAACTCAAAGGATTCTCACACAAAATAATATTGAAAGAGAACGCATGTCCTTGCATCCACAGGGTAAGAAATATTCCCATGAGTGTCAAAGATGAAGTAGTTAATGAGATCCAGAAACTTGTGGATAATAGGATAATAGAGCGTGTTGAGTCGTCCGATTGGGTCGCCCCCCCTTGTAGTAGCGTGCAAGGCTAACGGCCGGGTCTGTTTGTGTGTGGACTTAAGAGAGCTCAATAAGAATATATTTGTAGATTTATTTCCCCTCCCTAGAATTTCAGAATTGTTATCTGCCACTAGGAACATGGAATGGTTCTCCACGATAGATCTAACCTCTGCATACCACCAAGTGCTCCTGCATAAAAGTAGTAGACATTTAACCGCTTTTGTCTCCCCTATTGGTACTTTCCAGTTTAGGCGGATTCCCTTTGGTTTGGCATCAGCTGCTGCCATGTTTCAACGTCTCATGCACTTAATATTTAAGGACATGAAGAACGTAGTTTTTTTCCAAGACGACATTCTTGTCATGGGAACAAACACAGAGGAACACGATATGGTCTTGTTGGAAGTACTAAGAACTTGGATATGAACGGACTAACAGCAGAAAAGTCCAAGTGCAAACTTGGTAGGAAGAGCATAACATACTTAGGGCACGAGATAAGCTCATTAGGAATTTGCCCAAAGTCTGAATTAGTTGATGCCATCAAGAAAGCACCTGCACCTCAAAATAAAGATGAGGTCAGGTCTTTCTTAGGATTGGCGGAATTTTATTCGAACTTGGTCTATAACTTTGCTGACAAAATGTTTTGTATTAGACAACTACTGAAAAAAGGTAGTACATTTGAATGGACTAAAGAATGTCAGCCGAGTATGCAATGCATCAAAAAAGATATTTGTGCTGCTCCAGCACTTCAATGATTTGATCCCAAACTTAAAAGCTTTATCACGACAGACACAAGTGGGAGAGGCCTGGGAGCTGTCTTGTCCCAGATGCGAGAGGATGGAACCGAGTGCTTGATTGCATTCGCATCTAGGGCTCTTACACCTACTGAGGAAAAGTATTCTGTGATTGAGAGAGAAGCCCTCGGGTGTGTCGGGGGACTCAAGCACTTTAGACAATACGTATGGGGGACTTGTGTCACAGTGAGGACAGACCACAAACCCCTCACCAATCTCCTCACATCCCAAGGATTAAATAATGTATCTCCCAGAATTTCTCGCATGTCTGTACAACTTTTGGATTTTGTGTAGGAAATCAAGTACTTGCCAGGGGTTTATAATAGAATCGTAGATTTTTTGAGCAGGTGTCCTTTATCAGTTGGTGAGGAAACTAGGAATGAATGGGACGAGTGGTTGGAAGGAGTTAGTAAGCATTTCTCATGAAGATTTGATCAAGAGCATTTCTCAAGATGAGGAATTGAGTGCAGTTATTGAGTACATTCACAAGGGGTGGCCTGAGAAAGCTCGGTTACGTGATAACTAATTTCTTACTTCCCAGAAAGGAATCAAATTATCTATAGAAGAAGAGTTGTTACTCAGGGGTGGCAAATTGGTTCCACCCAAAGTATTCCGTGACAAGGTGATCAACCTTTGCCATGAAGGACATCTTGGTATTGTAAAATGCAAATGTAGAGTTAAACATTCATACTGGTGGCCTGAAGTGGACAAAGATATCGAAAGGGTTGTCCGTGAATGTGTTGAATGCATCAATTCGGATAAGAGCTTTATTACTTTCAAACCGACCATACACCCTATAGTTGTTCCTAGCATGCCGTGGGAAAGAGTAGGTGTTGACATTTTTGGTCCCGTGAGGAGCATTGATGGAGTACCAAAATATATTTTTGTGATGATTGATCACTTCTCTAAGTGGCCAGAGTTCAAGATAGTAGAGAGGGCGGATTCAGAGAACTTCTTGTGTTTTTTTAGGGGAAGTATTTGGACGTGAAGGTCTACCTAAGGACTTAGTTCCAGACAATGGAGGACAGTTTGTCGGAGACTACTTCAAGAAATTTATAAGAGAGACAGGTAATTGTGCACAGAACTACATCTCTTTATCACCCAGAGGGGAATGGAAGCTTTGAGCGCTTCAACAGGGTGATAAAAGGAATTATCGAATTGGCGTACAGTAATGGAAAGGATTGGGAGGATGAGTTAAGGGAGATGGTGAGTGCATACAGAATTACCCAGTGTCAGTCCACAGACCATTCCCCCTTCGAGTTGATGAGAGGAAGATCACCACGCACCAAGGACAATATGGGGTGGTTGAATTGCACTAAAATCATCTCTTGGTCTGCGAAGGAAGTGAAGAATTCTCTTGAGATTAGGCAGGCTAATTTCAAGAACAAGTACAATGAGGCACATAAGGCAAGAAGAGTGAGCTTGCAGGTGGGTGATATTGTTAAAATAAAGAAAGGAAGTTTAACATGCAAGGGGGAAAGTAAGTACTCTACCCCTCTTAAAAGTGGTGAAGATACCATGCAACTCTGCACTGCTTAGTGACGGCAAGGTATGGCATGCAAATAGAATTGCATTATTCAAGGGGTTTGTCAAGGATGGGAAAGATGAGGGGTGAGCGGTAAGCAAGCACAGGTAAAAAATTATGATTGGGTCGAAGATGTGGTTTCAACCAAGGAAGTGAGTAAACCTAATGTTAAGTCCAGGTGCCTGATGGTCCTGCTAAAGGGCCGAAATCTATTTATATCTTATGATAGATTTAGTCGCTTCGTTTGTAATCTTTTAGACGTCGTTCTCATTGTATTACTCTTTATCTTCTATTTGTAAGGAGGGGGAAGTGGTGTGTTGGTACTTGAGCCTGCTGTGGGCTCGTGGGATTCTAGAGCTTAGGCTGTGCTCAGGCTCTAGAATAGAGAGAGGTCTTGGGACGGAGCTGGGAGGAGGCGGTTGTACGGAGTGCTCCTTTGCTGTGTGGGTTTATGTTGAGAATAAAGCAAGTCTTCTCTAGAACCGTGTATGCGCTTGCTTTGCAACATAACACACCTTTGACTACTCAGGAGGGACAACACTAACATAAGGGTGAACAACACATAACTCTACACTACGTCCTTAACCTCTCAGAAAGGACAACAGAAACAATATCAATCAGTGTCTCTAAACACTTAGAGAAGGACCAGGGACTTCACACCCTCTACTGAATCCACTCTAACGGCAGGACCAGGGGACTCCAAACATTCTACTGCACTTACACAACACATATTAGAACCAGGGACCACATACCCTCTAGTGTACTTGCACAACTCACGGCAGGACCAGGAACTTCATACACTCTAATGCATCTACTTAACTAATGGCAAGACCAGGGACCACATACCCTCTACTGCACTTACACAACTTATGGCAAGACGAGGGATTACATACTCTCTACTGCACTCACACTGAGAATCTCAGAAAAATGTAGCACAAGGCATCTTTCAACCCATCACAATCACTGTGTATATTTAAACCCATTACATTCCTACTCATACAGGGAATCTCAGAAAATGTAGCAAAAGGTATCTTTCAACCCATCCCATTCCCACTCACACAGTTAATCCCAGAAAAGTATATCAAAAGTATCTTTCAACCCATCACATTTCCACTCACCCAGGGAACATGCAACAGAAATAATACTACAGCATCAATATAATACATCATAGCCAGATTAAAAAGTCTTGCCCATTCTGCTGCTGATGTAAATCAGGGCTGCAAATTTTACTTGTTGCTGGAAGCGCAGCCTGTTCCCCAAACATCAACACTACAGGTTCACAACGCTGCCGGATCCCAACAATGTAAATGCTGCCAATCAGGTCGAAGAGCCCACAGTCCATGGCACATGCTGGTTCATTAAACGATGTCTAAATCTTTACTTTATCATGGACAATGCCGGTACCAACACAACAGCACAGTACAAGCAAATAACTCCTGTTCCTTTGAAGTAAATACTGCCAGTTCCACTAAATCCAATGCAGAAAGTACACTTGAATGTTGCCGGTTCCTCTGAAATACGCGCTGCTGTTACATGCTGCCAGTACTCAATTTGATGCAGTCGTTATGCCATTCAGGGGCACGCCTTTTCATATGCCCTGGATTGCAGTCTGTCAGCTGTAAATAGACACAGGTGGGGCTGTCGGCGCAATTGTTCCTTTTAGGCATTAAACTCATTTAGTTTGTAATCCTCTAGTTTCTTCTTGGTTTCTTTAATTTCTTGCTCCTCACGCGTAGTTTCTTTTCCGCTCGTCGCCAGTGTTGTAATCAATGATGTAGTCTCGTAGGTTATAAAAGGAGTAGGTTTATTAGCTTAGTTATAGGTAACAGATAAAGCGTGTAAAGCCCCACCAGGAGCAGCATCCTGCTGCTCAGCCTTTCTCACTTCAACTGTCCACTCATTCAAGCACAAAAACTCTTAACATTCCAACCATCCAATGAACTCACTCACTCGCTGAGCAGCAGGGACTTAGAATTCTATGGAGGATGAATAGTAGCAACCAAGACAAGTCACAACAAACAGCATGTGGAGTACAATTACCTAGTCCTTCATGGGCCTTACAGAAGCAGTAGAAAATCTACCACAAATCAGTAGCCTAACCGCTGGAATCAGTTGGGTTGGTAAGTATATTTATACCAAAGGGAGTCACCGTTCCTGAGTGGAGATGGAGAGAAGGGAAGTGGGGGTACTCTTGTCGGCTGCTACTCTGCTTGTGGGAGGCAGGGTGTCCTCATCTTGATGCCCTCACACACCCCGAAGGATGTCATGCTTCATCATTGGGCTTTTGCTCCTCGTCGTGCCGGTGCTGCAATACCCTACGGGTCCCCCGAAGGGTCTCTTTATTCAGAGATCTTTTGATGAAGCCGTATGGGTGCGTGGGTGTAAGTGGCAGTGAAGTCCTAGAAAGTGAATTAAAAAATGGCTGGAGGGAGAGTGATTAATTTTTAATAAAGTGATCCCTCTGTCATTATTAAAACAAAGTGTATGGAGCTGCTTTAAGGGGTATTATGTCCCTTGGTAGCTGGGTGATTAGATGTCCCTAGTGGGCATATGTAAATGAAAGGAGTAGAGATTCCCTTAGTAGGTAGGGTAAGATCCCATGAGATCAGTGAGGGTCACTTGAGAGGGTTCTCTCGGTGCATCTGAGCTGTGTCACCTGTGTGCCTCTCGCCGTCTCCTCTCAAGTGACCCTCACTAATCTCATGGGATCTTACCCTACCTACTAAGGGAATCTCTACACCTTTCATTTATCCGGGGGCACCAAAATTTTCGGGCCACTGTAGATATAACTTTCTTATTCGGTCCTGACGAAGCGCCCTGGATCTCCCCCTGAGACCACTGAAGCGCGAAACATGTTGACAATAACATATGCCCACTAGGGACATATAATCACCCAGCTACCAAGGGACATAATACCCCTTAAAGCAGCTCCATACACTTTGTTTTAATAATGACAGAGGGATCACTTTATTAAAAACAAGCATTGGCATAGCCAATAGGTCTCGTCTTTGGGACCTTAAAAGTGTTTAGTTATCCAGCACAATATCCTTGGTGCAACAACATCAACTGTTGCATGGCTGAACACTTATAAGGTCCCAAAGGCGAGACCTATTGCATTGCAGGGGTGTGGAATTTAATAAAATATCTACTTGTCCATGGGGCAGGTTGCTTCATAAATCTACTTGTCCTGTAACAAAATCCACTTGTCCCTTTTGTGCCATGTAATGCAGTGACAAATTATGGCAGCAATCTCATTATATAAGAGCTCCGAAATAGCCTCTCTGATAATGCAGGGCTCCTTCCATAGTAGGGTTTGAATACTAGCAATTCCCTTATGTTGCCAAGTTTCCGCATATCTACACACTGGGGCTGAAGGTAATGGTGAGCAACAGTTCCAGGGTTGGAATGTCCTTTTGAGTCTGTGCAAACCTACTAACTTGCATGTTTTAAGGGTTTTCACCAACTCTTCTCTAATCTTTTCTCATACTGATAAAGGTTGGAAATTTACTCCTGACAATGGCAGACATAAAACTTCTTCCAGGGTTGGGAAAAAAGTGGTTGGAGGGAAAGTGAACTTGCAAACACTCAGATTTTCGCATGAGTAAATCTACACCTGCATATTTGCTCATGCTAAAATGCAGTTCACAAATATTTTCTAGGAGTACTATTTCTTGGCCTACTTCTGTAAAGTCTTGTGAATTCACGAAAGTCATATATCTGCACTTAATGCAAGGACATGAGTGCACTTTTTAGACTTTATTTAATAATTGGGCCCCTAATTAGGTCCGACGTTAACCATGACATTTAGTGTTTATTAAAATTCTGTCTCTCTCTCTGTCTATCGGCTAGCTTCACTATGAGTGACAGCATTCTGTTCTTTCACAAGGAGCATAAATCGACCCACAGTCGTTTTGTTCAGTGCCAGGAACTACTGTGGCAGTGTGTTACTTTTTGAGACCAAAACAATTTTTGCTTTTCCCAATGTTTGTTATAATGATGAGGCCCCGGCAGCTCCCACACCAATAAGGTTTTACAAAAAACATGCCAAAACAAGTCATCATTGACAAAACCATAAGGCTGACCAACAATTTCAGACCTATTGGCTTTACCAATGCTTGTTTATTTTTATGTTTCCCATAATCTCATTAAAACTGGTTACACTGATTTTCCATTATGAAAATTTTTGGGAAATACTAGCGCACACCAACACATTTTACTAAATGATGCTGCAGAAAAACGGTACCTAAAAAGTTACAGTAGTTTAGCGAAACGTTTTTGCATTTTTTTGTGAACATTTTGTTTTGAAAGCAAGGAATAATCAATCTTGCTTTCAAGCTTCTGCATATATTTGCATCTAATCAGAGAGCATTCTGGGAGCAGTATGCATAGCCTCATATTGCTAAACATTGAAAACGTGTGTACACATTTTTATACTGGAACCACTGTCAGTAGTACAATCTGAGCTTACAACATGTACTTAGTTAGATCACTCACCCTAATAATAAAGGTTTTGTATTAATGAACCATTAATACAAGTTTGACCAGCGTTAACACATGGACACAAATATTACCTTAACTGCAGGCAATGTCTTTCCCTGATCCATAATGTGGTACTGTAAACTGCCAGTCAACGGGTTTGTGATGTAGGGGGTTGGGCCTACTTGTCCCAAGGACAAAATACACATGGAAACTTGTTGCCCTTGACCCCAAACAATATGTCCCGGGCGTCGGGCTATAGGAATTCCACATCCCTGCATTGCAAATGCTTGTTGCATTTGGGGCCAAGATCAGATAATAGATTATTCAAACATGATTTGGAGCATGATGGCTCATCTTTGAGTAAAATATGGCTTCATACATGTTTTCTTATTTTAAATCATGAATTCGCCCAGTCCGCTTTATCTCAGTATTGTGAATAGAGGGGAAAACATGGTTAAATAGTAATACTGTGTACTCAGAACCCTAATGAGGAAAAAGGGTTAAAACGAAGGGGATTGCCTAATCTTTATGTGGTTGTGTGGATTAGCTAGGAATGAGTGAATGCATTGCACAAACGTTCGAAAAGTGCACTGCACTACATTCACAGAGTCACCCACAGATGTCACTTGTGTTGCTTGCATTAAGAAATGTCTGATTTGTGTGGCGTTCAGCCTTACCTATGACGCAAAGGCCTTCCAGCGTTGTATAGTGTAAGATTTGTACTTAATCTACATCGTCTAGTAGTCAAATTTCTATGTGAACACAAACACACAGGGGGGACTCAGTAGGATGTGTGCTGGGTGAATGGATGACTGAATACTTGCATGATCTATGCGGCGTGGCTCCCGAGGGGTAAATTGCTTCAGCGTGTTTGCTTCCGTGATGGATGAAGAGGTCCACATGGGATTCAAGAAAGTCATATTTTATTTATTTTTCTCTGGTGATGTTTACATTTTTATAGCGCAAACCTAGCGCTGCACTCGGTATACAAGGTAGTGAAAATGGGCAGTACATATTAACAACACTGTAGACATTGACTAAGATGCTCACCCGTCTTAGTGCCAGCTCAGCTGAATATGAGGCCCGGCAGAGCAGAAGGCATCTGCATAGAGAGACTTTGCAAGGAAGCTATCTAAACCCAGTGACTCCTATCTTCTACATCTGAACTCTGCAAGCACATGTGCGCTGTTAGGGTAAAAGCATGCACATGTAGCGCTAATCTGTCATGGCATCATGACACAGAAGGGTTGTTGAGAGATGCGTACAGGTTTAGATATGCGGGGAAGATACAAAGTGTCTCATTTAAAAAAAAAGTAATCGTACAGCTATGAGATTGGCGTGGATTACGTTCCAGAGCACTCAGGGAAAGTTTATAGGTAGGGAAGGTAACATATATTTAAAAAGCATCAAAAGTTTATGACGGTATTCCTGCTGTTATCTTTCAACCATAAAAGATAGAACAAGTGAGGTAAAACGTTCTGAAGAGAAGATAAACTTAACATACGTAGCAAGAGTGCCTGGAGCTATTATTCTTCTATGATTTTTGCACGGAAACACCTCTAACAGCAGAGGTGAAACATGGCAGCAGGTGAAGGTGCGTGGCTGCGCGCGCGTGCAGTTAATGAGGCCACCCTGTTTTTAAGTCAAGGTTGGTTGAGCCGCACGTGCTTGCTTGTGAGCCGCGGGCAGCCCTCGAAGACAAAAGAAGGCACTGCAGTCATCCATCTCAGGCTCGCGGATGACAAGCAATCTCCCCTGCACAGTCCCGGGGAACAGTTACACCATCACAGTCACACGGCTGACTTTGCTCAATTAGTCTCTGTTGCAATGTAGAGCACTCAAAAAATAGATCATACTGGGAATAAAACGTAGGGCATTGCAGCGCCGGCCCGATGAGGAGCAAAAGCCCAATGATGAAGCATGACATCCTTCGGGGTGTGTGAGGGCATCAAGATGAGGACACCCTGCCTCCCACAAGCAGAGTAGTACACGACAAGAGTACCCCCTACTTCCCTTCTCTCCATCTCCACTCAGGAACGGTAACTCCCTTTGGTATAAGTTTAATTTCAGGAGCACGGGTCACCGGATCTTTTAGAATAGCTCCTAGAGTCCCCCTCTTTTTATTTATTTATTTATTTATTTATATAGCGCTACATTCATCCCAACGGGATATCACGGCGCTGAGGAGGCGAAATCTGGTGCTGAAAAGAAGGGCCGGAGGGAGTAGGGAACTGCTTAGGCAGGAAATAAGTGTGTTTTTAATTTTTTTCTGAATGTGTTATAATCATTGATAAGTCGAAGTTCGACTGGCAGCCCATTCCAGTGTAAGGCCGCGAGGTGCGAGAAGGTGCGTCCCCCGGTTTTAGCCTTTTTGATTCTGCAAGCGCAAGATGCTGTGACCGTAAGCATCTGGGAGGGGTGTAGAATCGGATTTTATCTCGGAGAGTTTTGGGACCGATGCGATGTAGTGCCTTAAAAGTGTGCCCCAGGAGCTTAAATCGTGCTCTTTGGCGCACCGGCAGCCAATGGAGTTGTTTCAGGCATTCAGTAGCTGAGCTTAGCCTGCCCTTATTGCAGACCAATTTGGCTGCAGCATTTTGTACTACCTGGAGACATTTAAACAGGTAGTCTGGCATGCCCACAAACAGGGCATTGCCATAGTCCATTCTGCTAACAAGCAATGCTTGGGTGACTGTCCTCCTATTTTCCAAAGGGATCCAGGGAAAAAGCCTTTTTAGAAGTTTTAGTAAGGTGAAACTTTTCCAGCAGAGGGTCCGTACGTGATCCTGCATGGAAAGTTTGTCGTCCATGAGGACGCCCAAGTTCTTGGCACACCTCTTGGGCTCTGGAGCGTGTCCTAAAGAGTAGGGCCACCATGAAGCGTCCCAAATGTGGTGGGCTCCACCAAAAAAGCAGGATCTCAGATTTGTCTGCATTAAGTTTGAGACAGTGATCGGACATCCATACTGCCATTTCAGTAAGACAGTCGTTAAGCTTGGTCCTTGTGCTCTCGTGGTCATTACCTGAGGTTCTTTAATTTTGACCCCATCTTACAGTCACCGCCATTTTTGTGTTGCCTTTACACAGGCTGCTCGATGAGCGAAGTGTCTCTGCCCTTTTGGACTGCAACGTGTCAAAAACCCCCTCCGTCCTTGTCCTTAAACCAATCTCAGACACCAGCCGGCCTAACTAATCCTTGTCTGGACTACCTAATCCCCGTATCAACTATCTGTTAGCCTTTAGTATTCTCCTCTCGCCATATCTTATCTTCTGGCCTTCGCTATTCTCTCCCTGTGTTTTCCTACTTTGTAACCTTCCTCTTGAAGCATACAGATATGTCCTGCCATTGCAAACACCGAACTATGGGTACCAGTATTGATTAACTTTGGGGGCTGGATAACACACAACATGTAAGCAGAGAGCATTCTGGTGACACAATATCTTGTTTTCAAACTCTCCTGATTGGCTAAAAATTTGTGCGATGGGTGTATGTTTGTACAGATGTATTTCGACGATAAAAGCTTGTGAGCCACGGAGTCAAGTGGCAGTCTCCTGAGAACCTACTTGATGTACTTCTTGGACAACTGTGCTTAGCTGCAGCTAATAAACCTGGTTTTCTACGCCAACAGGGTATTCCGTGTCTCTGTGCAACAAGGCAGGTGAACCCGAAGATTTCAGGCGTGCCCTGCGCCACCAGGCCCAAAGGCCCGGTTCTTCAATTGACGCCCAACGTGGGGCGGCTTCAGAGGTAGCGGTTGAGCCCAAGGATCGTGAGGAGCCCCGCAGGAAAATTCCAGAGGAGGCGCCCCCACACCAGCGACCCCTGTATGTTGAAGAGTGGGCCGATGGTCTTTTGAAGTGTGGCTTCTCCTTTCCCACGGCTGCTGGTGCCTGCTGCCCTGACTGCTGCCCTGCCTTGGTCCCTCTTTTGGTGATGACTGGTATTGCGAGACGTTAGACGGACCTCTGTTGGCGTGAAGAAGACATTTGTTAAGTACTGGTGGGTAGCTCCCACTCCTTTTTGTTTGTTTTTGGGTTCTTAGATTCGAAAATTGCAATTGTCGAAGCCAAGGGGTGAGTACGTTTGTGCTGTTTTGATTAGCCCCTTGTTGTTTGTAGGAAGCCAGTGAAAGTAACGATGCCTGGTTTCAGTAAGTTTAAAAAATGGTGTTGTTTTTGTTGCGATATGGACTCCCGACTGGAGGACTCTTGTCCAATTCCTCCGGCTGGAACTCCTACTTATGAGCTTTACTCTAAACATGGTATAGGCCCCATCACCTTTAATGAAATATGGGTCCGCTATACGAAGAAAGATGGTGTTTTACAGTGGCCACATAATGGTAGTTTTGAGCCTGATATTTTAGACAATTTAGAAGCTACTTTGTTTAAAAGAAAAGCCCGGCCGGCTATGTTTGACTCTTTTCGCCTTTGGCGCAAGGAAGCCAAACAGAAAGAAATTAAACAGGCAAAAAGAGATAGGAAAGAAAAAGATATCACTGTCATACAGGCTGCCCAACAGTTTAAAAATAATGAAATAGATCATGCGATAGAGATCTTAGATAGGCAACATCACATGGCGATTGACAAATGTTACCCAGTGCTGCCAACTTCTTCCCCAAATCGCGATGCTGATCCTGAGAAGGATCCTTTAATGTCTCACTTATTACGATCGCCCCCGCCCTATGTACAAGGCGCTAATGCACCCCCGCTTTTGTTACCCGTCCAACAACCTGTTATTCTCCCACCAGCTCCAGCTCCTGCACCTCCAACACAGCCCTTTGTGGCACTGCCACTCCCGCCATTTCCTTTGCCTTCAGCTCCCTTGTTTCTAGCTCCTCTGCCTCCGACTTCTTTGCCTCAGTCTTCTTTGCCTTCGACCTCCGCTCTACCTGTTGCCTCTTCTCCTGCTCCGTCTCATACATTATCTCCTGTTTTTCTGTCAACTTCCCCTTCTATCCGTCAGCGGATGGTTGAGACTGTTTCTGGTCTCTTTTCTCCTCTCTTTGGGTCAGTAAGTCTGACTCCTGTTCTTCCCCGTAGGCAGACCCGTAGTTTACTTCCTGACTCCCAAGAACGAGATACGTTCATGGGTCTTGCTCGCAGGTGGATCCTGAGTGATCTCGAATATACTGTTCGAGATATCATGGATACTTTTGAACAGTGGGATGCCCCTGTACAAAGATTCGTTTTCAATGCCATGTGTGAAATCCTAGGTCAGGAATGGGAGGCCACGGGATTGGGTTTAGCTCCCAAGGGTTTGCTGGATATTAGGACTGATTTTGATAAAGGAATTATTGTGGGTCCTGAGGTTGAGAATGCTATACGGACACTTATTACTTTTAGATCAATGTTCTTTTCCCTGTCTTTGTCTGAACCTGATCCTTCTGTTAGGCGCAAACTGAAACACTATCCTATGCGAGAGGTTCCCCCAGTATGGAGAGAAGAGGTTGCAGCCCAGGGTAATAATCCGCTTATACCGGCTCACTTCCAACGTATATGGGTACATGTACCTTGGAAGAGATCTGAGGTGCTGGCCCTTAAACAGTCTTTACCTGACCCCCGTAAAAACCCTGCTGGTTTCTACAAGGAATTATCTCAGACTGTTGACGCTTGTATTATGAATTTGGCTGACATAGATATGTTAATGGGAAATGTTGTCCCACAACCATTGTGGGCTAGGATTCGGAAAGAGGACCACGCCCAAGAATTAGGAGGTGATTGGAATGCTATACTGGCTGCTGATGGGCTCCAAGTGGGTGGTGCTAAACCCGATAATTTAATTGCAGAACTTCCTGGTAGAATAATTACCTTAATGAAAACTATGATGCCCGCTCTGCGAGTTAATTGGGATAAGTTAGCTGCCTGTAAGCAGAAGAAGGATGAGAGTGTCTCTGACTTCTTCACTCGTTTTGAAGAAACGTTTCTTGATCACAGTGGTCAGGATATGAGCACAGAGGGGGACAGCGATTGTTCGTAGATAAATTTGTATTTAATTTGCTTCCCGAGCTCTCTAATAAATTAAAGGATTCCGAAAGTTCATGGGCTGTTTCTTCTTCAGCCCAGATATTGGCTACTGCCCAATATTACGAAAATAGGGATAAGGAGGAGAAGGACAAATTGGATAAAAAGACTAAAGATTTAAAGACGAAGGCTCTTTTACAACAGGCTTATCCTCCTCGTCCTGCTCAGCGCCAGTTTCAGCCGACTCCCCAGTTTCAGAAGGTGTTTCAGAAACCTGAGCCTTTTGTTCCACGGCCTCCACTGGGTCCTAATCAATGTGCCTATTGTAAGGAAGAAGGTCACTTCAAGAATAATTGCCCGATATTATTGCAGCGTGCTGGTGGTACGCCTGGGCCGCGAGGCCGAGGTGGCTTCCAGTCAACACCTAGGGGAGGGGCGAAGTACCATGTCCCAGGATCAACGTTCCTTTCCGCCGCAAAATTCCATGAATTATTTTGATCAGCAAAATACTCAGTCTGCCCATTATTATAATGACGATTATTATATGGAAGATGAGAATCAGGGTTTCTCTAGCTAGGACAGCCGTGGACAAAGTGAGGAGTCATTTCAGTTCCAGTGGACCAAAATGGGCCTTATGTTGATGTTGTTGCGCTTGGTGTATCAGAACCATTTCTCTTGGATACTGGTGCAACGAAGAGTTCTATCATCCACTCTAAACTCCCTGGGGCACCTTTGTCTGGCTTAACAAATGTTTCTGTAGGATTTTCTGGCGCCCCGGTTCGTAACCCAGTTTCTTGTCTTTTACCTATCTCCATTGGCCCTTATGATTTGGAGGCTCCTCTTATTTTGACAACTGGTTGTGGTGAGAATTTGTTGGGGTTGGACTTGTTAAAGAGATTGTATGCGACACTGCATGGTTCTCCTTCTGGTGTACATCTTACTTTAGGCAAGAGATTAATTTCCCCGACATATTTGTCTAGAGACCAACTCCCTTCTGAATTACGTTCCCTGCCTACTACTCTTTGGGCTACAGGCCCCAATGATGTTGGTCTCTTGCAGATTCCACCCTATGTTGTCACCCTCAAGTCCAATGTTAGGTTACCTCGCATTCCTCAGTATAGAATTTCGAGTGATGGTGAGAGAGCGCTGATGGCTATCATTTATGATTTGGTTGAGAAAGGTGTGGTTGAAGAGACTAGAGGAAATGTGTGCAATAGTCCTGTTCTGCCTGTCCTTAAACGTACTGACTCTTCCCAGCCACCGGTTTATCGTTTTGTAATCGATCTCCGGGAGGTCAACAAGATCGTTGTACCCCAGTTTCCTGTCGTCCCAGATATCACTGCTTTATTGACAATGATACCTGCCTCAGCTGCCTGGTTTTCGGTCATTGACCTTAAGAATGCTTTCTTTAGCATTCCCATTGCTGAGGAAAGTAGGGATATTTTTGGCTTCTCTTTGGGAGGCCGAAGGTTTCGGTTCAAGCGCGCACCTCAAGGCTATTGTGAAAGTCCCTCCATTTATAGTCAGGCTTTGAAAACTCAGCTCGATGCTTTCACTTTGCCTCCAGGTTCCACCCTTATTCAGTACGTAGATGATCTGCTAGTTGCTGCTGATTCTGAGGAAATTTGTAAACGAGTTACTGTTTCACTGTTGCATCACTTGTCTGACCTTCATCATAAGGTTTCACCCTCTAAATTACAATATTGTCGCAAAGAGGTTACCTACTTAGGTCATCTCTTGTCGAAGGAGGGACGGCGGTTGACCCCAGAAAGAATCCAATCAATTGCACAAATGTCTGTACCATGCACACAGAGAGAGGTGCGTGCCTTTTTAGGTATTACCTCTTACTGCAGACAATGGATTCCGAATTTTTCTTTGTTAGCAAAACCTTTGTTAGCACTTACCCTTAAAGATACCCCCAACCTCTTCCTTGGACAGAGGAATGCCAGAAAAGTTTTACTGATTTGCGTACTTCCTTGTGTTCTGCTCCTGTGTTGGGTACTCCGGATCACAGCAAACCTTTCACACTTTATGTGCACGAGAGAGAAGGTTGCGCGTTGTCAGTTTTGACACAACAATTTGGTGACAAACAACGCCCGTGTGCTTATTTTTCGGCTACGTTAGACCCTGTAGCTAAAGCATTACCTAGTTGTCTGAAAGCTACAGCAGCAGCAGCAGTTTCTATTCGCCAATCTGCTGGATTGGTGCTAGACAATACGCTTATTGTCATGGTGCCACATGCAGTGGATACACTTTTAAACAGGACAAAAACCCAGCATCTTACGAGCGCCCGTTTATCGGGGTATGAGCTGACGCTCTTGGCTAGTCACGTGCACATCAAGCGATGTAATACCCTAAATCCAGCTACATTGTTACCAATCCCAGTAGAGAAAGACATTCAAGAGCAACATGATTGTTTTCTCCGTACAGAGGAGGAGACAAAAGGTAGGATTGATTTAAAAGATACGCCGCTCCTGGACCCGGATGGGATCCTATGGGTGGATGGTTCGTGTTTTAAGCTCCCCAATGGTGAAACGACTGCAGCCTATGCTGTTACCACTTTGCATACGATTGTGGAGACAGCACGCATTAGGCAGAATTCAGCCCAAGCAGCTGAATTGATAGCTCTGACTAGAGCTTGTGTATTGGCCAAAGGGAAGAGAGTGAATGTGTTCACCGACAGCCAATATGCATTTGGGGTGGCCCACAGTTTTGGCCGCCTTTGGAGGGAAAGAGGATTCTTTACCTCACATGGTACTAAAATACAGCATGGTCAGTTAGTGAATGACCTTTTGGAATCACTTGCTTTACCCACTCAGATAGCAATTGTGAAGTGTAGTGCGCATAAAAGGGTCACTGATGATGTGGGTGAAGGAAACGCTTTGCGGATCAGATAGCGAAAGAGACAGCGAGAGATGTGACGAGTCATATGTATGTTGCTGGACCTGCTAGATGGGTCAGTCAAGGAGGAATGTGTGAGGACACAATAGAAAGTGTGAAAATGATTCAGGAAGAGGCTACAGAGAAAGAATTGAGTAAGTGGAGAGATAGTACGGGAATGTTGGATGCGACAGGATGTTGGATAGAATTGTCAGAACACCAACGTTGGCTGTTACCAGACGCCTATGTACTTCCAGTAGTGACTATGGCGCATGGTCCAGCCCACATCAGTGCGAAAGGAATATGCAAGCTTTTGGCTCCGGTATGGCAGAATGCAGGGATTCCTAAATGTGCAGACAATCTTGTTAAACATTGCATTGTTTGTTTGATGCACAACCCAGGAAGAGGGACACCAACCCCAGCAGGCCATTTTGCTCCCCCAACGTATCCTTTTGAGGTAGTGCAGATAGACTACATTCATATGGAGAGATGCAGAAACCTAAAGTATGTCCTTGTGGTGGTATGTGCCTTTTCCAGATGGATAGAGGCCTACCCCTAAAGGATAATAATGCCTTGTCTACAGCTAAGGTCCTTCTGAAAGAATACTTCCCGAGGTTTGGTTTACCTCGAATTGTCTGGAGTGACAATGGAAGTGAATTCGTGGGTCAAATCATGCAGAAAGTATGTGCAGGTCTTGGGATTAAGCAAAAATTCCACGCGGCAAACCACCCTCAGTCAGCGGGTTTGGTAGAGTGCTATAATGGCACTCTCAAGCTTAAACTTGCAAAGATACAAGCCAGCACAGGTCTTGCCTGGCCCGACGCCTTACCTCTAGCCCTCTTGTCAACTCGAACAACTGTTCATTCTCGTGTGGGACTTAGCCCATATGAGATTGTGTTCGGACGCCCGGCTAATGTCTGGGGTGTCCCTAGACCCAAGAAGTACTCTGACATAGAATACCCAATGTTAATTGACTATTTGCATGACCTCACCACTAAATTGCGTGTTCTCCATCAGCAGGTACAAGACACCTTGCCACAGGCTTCCTCGGATCCTGGGCACACCCTCCAACCTGGCGACTGGGTGTGCCTTAAGAATTTTCAGAGGAAGAGGAATTTGGAGCCTCGCTGGCGGGAGCCAAGACAGGTCCTGCTGACAACACGTACAGCCGTAAAAGTCGTTGGGAAGAAGAACTGGATCCATGGTGTGCACTGCAAAAGGGTACCCTTGCCTTTTGATCAGTGGGTCCGCGAAGGTATAGGTGATTGTGAAGGAGAGAGAGTTCCCCGGTTTGTACCTTTTGGCGATGCACACCTAGAATGGACTCGGACTGAGAAAGAGGACCATGATGTTTTGCAAGAAGCTGTACCATCGCATCTCAGAATAGATACAACTGATCCAGAGACACTTTTTCAAGACCAGACTGTGCCAAACAAGGATAGATACAATCTGAGGCCTAGAGTGGCCAAAGACATTTGAAATTAATTTTTATTTTTCTCCCCTTCGTTCCTAAACTGCATTTTTTTTATTTCTTAGATTGCATTTTTGAATTTTTTAATTGTATATATTTTCTTCCTTATGTGATACTGGACTCATCCCATTTTTGCAGGGTCGTGGTAGGAGACTTGGTTTGTGACCTGAGTAGTGGCACTAGGTCTGCAGGACTTGCAGTGTCATAGGACGGCCAATAACCACAACTGAGCGAGATAGGAAGATTGCCACGAGCAACACTTTAGGGGATGACTTCCGGTGAATCAGAAATTGATAAAAAAACAAAATGAAGGAAAAATATTGTAAATTACTATTTAATAGATGTGGCGTAGTATTATGTGTTTTAACTCTGTTATGTGTTTTATTAGCTTGTGTGGGTTGGGTTATTCACACTTTGCAGCCAGCATCTGTACCTATATCTACCTCTCAGCCCATACCTTTTCGCACTACTATTTCCCCACACCAATTCTATACGCTACCAGGGCATGAACAAATTAGGAGAATGGAATATCTCAACAATTCATTCATCCAGCTATTACACCAGCATCAATTAGTAATCAATACCACCGATTGTTGGGTTTGTGAACTTTTACCCCATAATACAGATAAAGGAATGCCATATTTAGTTCTACCCTTCTCCCTAAAAGGATCTGCTTGGGCTTACACCTCTATGTTTGCCAATGCCTATGAGAACCAACATCGACATCCTGTTGGTCCGTATAGGGATGGAATTGACGTTAGTCATAATTCACTAATAAAGGGAATAGTGGCTATGTCAAAACATTATAAAACATTTAGTGAATTCCCCACCGACGAGCGACAAGCATACATTGACTGGAATGTGACACATTATGTCACTAGCCTTACAGACAGAGCCAAAAGGAAAGGATCCCCACCTATATATACTGTACCCCACCAAGGTCACCTATGTCTCCAAGCCAATGGTCAAAATCCTAAGGCTCAATTGGGAAAGAGCACTTGTAATATTACATATATCTATACATCCCGAACGTCTCCACCATTGGTAGCATCTCAAGGAACATATTTCGTCTGCCATGACAGAGCCTATACATGGTTACCAGCCGATTTCTCAGGGACTTGTTATATGGCTTTTCTCCTCCCTCCAACATATTCAGCTCCTTCGGGACATCACAAGACAAGGTACGGCAGAGGGGTTATTGCTTTGGAGGACACAGCAGGACAGGAAGGAGGTGACTTCCTTAAAGGATTCCTCCCATTTTGGGGCCCTATGGCCAATAGTAGAAATATCAGACATCTCATTCGGGTAGTTGAGGCAACAATAAATGAAACTGTCGGAGCACTGAGTAATATCACTGCTGAGCTTCAGGCGGATCGCCTTATGACATTACAGAACAGAATGGTGTTAGACATCATTCTCGCAGATCGTGGTGGAGTCTGTACATTGATTGGATCGAGTTGTTGCATTTATATACCTGATAACGCCCCTACAGTATACCAGGCCATCTCTAAATTGCACCACATTGCTGAGTCCATCCACCAGGACGAAGGAAATTGGTCTCTGATGGGATGGTTTTGGGAACTACTGTCTACATGGGGATGGAAGGTATTGACCTTTGTTGGAGTAGTTTTGGCCATCATCTTCTCGTGTTGCCTTTGTTTACAATGTGGCCCCGCAATATGTGGTCTTTGTGCTATTATGTGTGTCCCAAGACCCATGCCACAGAAAACGGAGAATATGAAGATGAAGATGATGTTGCAGCAACAGCTTGACGACTTCATGACCATCGACATTGATTCAGATTAGCGCGAGTCTTTGTGTATTGCCTGCGTAATGGCAAAAGGAGGGTCTGAGGTTCTTTAATTTTGACCCCATCTTACAGTCACCGCCATTTTTGTGTTGCCTTTACACAGGCTGCTCGATGAGCGAAGTGTCTCTGCCCTTTTGGACTGCAACGTGTCAAAAACCCCCTCCGTCCTTGTCCTTAAACCAATCTCAGACACCAGCCGGCCTAACTAATCCTTGTCTGGACTACCTAATCCCCGTATCAACTATCTGTTAGCCTTTAGTATTCTCCTCTCGCCATATCTTATCTTCTGGCCTTCGGTATTCTCTCCCTGTTTTCCTACTTTGTAACCTTCCTCTTGAAGCATACAGATATGTCCTGCCATTGCAAACACCGAACTATGGGTACCAGTATTGATTAACTTTGGGGGCTGGATAACACACAACATGTAAGCAGAGAGCATTCTGGTGACACAATATCTTGTTTTCAAACTCTCCTGATTGGCTAAAAATGTATGCGATGGGTGTATGTTTGTACAGATGTATTTCGACGATAAAAGCTTGTGAGCCACGGAGTCAAGTGGCAGTCTCCTGAGAACCTACTTGATGTACTTCTTGGACAACTGTGCTTAGCTGCAGCTAATAAACCTGGTTTTCTACGCCAACAGGGTATTCCGTGTCTCTGTGCAACAAGGCAGGTGAACCTGAAGATTTCAGGCGTGCCCTGCGCCGCCAGGCCCAAAGGCCCGGTTCTTCATACCAATGGCTATTGTTAATTGTGTATCATCCGCATATGAGCAAATATCAAAGCCCCATTTAGAGCCAATTTTTGCCAGTGGTGAAACATAAGCATTAAAAAGGGTGGGGCTAAGAGAAGCTCCCTGGGACACACCACAGCTCAGAATTTTTGGTTTGGAAGAAAAAGCGCCCAGTTGTACTGTTTGTTTCCTGTTGCTAAGGAATGAGTTGAGCCATTGGAGTGCTTTGGCATGTATTCCTTTTCCGTGGAGATTGCGAAGTAAGAGCTGATGAGAGACCGTGTCGAATGCTGCCGACAGGTCCAATAGGATCAGGGCAACTGCCTTGCCCTGATCCAGAAGTGCTCTTATATTGTCAAACACTGCCAGCAGGGTCGTCTCCGTGCTATTTGTGGCCCTGAAGCCTGTCTGAGATGGGTCCAGAAGGCCATTAGATTCCAGATTATTGACCATTTTCTCCATTACTTTGGAGAGAAATGGAAGTAGGGATATTGGCCTATAATTTGCTGGATTTGTCACATCTACACCTGCTTTTTTAAGCAGGGGAGTGACTATTGCATGTTTTCAGGCCTCCGGGAATACTGCTGTCTCAAGTGATCTATTGAAGAGCTCCGTGACATAGGGGCAAAGGGTGGGGATAATTTGTGAAAAGATGAAGTGAGGACAAGGGTCGAGGGGAGAGCCAGGCTTGACTTCCCCCATAGTCTTTTGATAAATAGGGTTGGTAAGTATGACAATGAGATTTCCATCATGCAAAGCGGTATTCTTTCAAGCATGTAAGGATGTTTTCATCACATCTACCACAGTGCCAAAGTCGAACCCAGATGTCAACATGCTGCTATCAATGTAGCACACTCTAATCCTTCTCCTCCTTTTTCCAAGGGCAGTTGAAGCCCTTCCTGGTTCCCTCTGCCCACAACCACAATACCAAAACACAACACGTATACCCCTCGCTAAGCCTACTCGAACTTTGAAGCAAAACTCACGCACACCCTAGGTTGTGTGGTTACCCACGTTCTAGAAAATCTAAAACAGAATGAGGCAGTACACACCCTGATAAAGTTAAACGCGAAGAGGAGTCATCATTAGGAGATGGTCGATACACAAACAGCAGTAACAAATAACACACCTTTAAACTCACCCTATTTAAGAGGTTTCCACGCTCACTGGGATCATCAGCAGCCTGATGACAACCAAATGGTCAACAGAACCCCTTCCAACAAACCTCCGTCACTCAAAACGGGTTCATCTCTATTAACTTCAAAAGAAATAATCTTACCGAACAATCCGGCACCACCCTCGTAGTAATTATAAGGTGGAAAGTATCTGTGGGTAAGGTGACTATCATCGGTGATGTTTGTTTAAAGAGTATAATGCCTGTTGTCGTGTGTAAAGATACGTTTTATGTGCAGCTCTTTGCCTGGCGATACCATATGCAGTGCAACAACGCGGATCGCAGCCTGTAACTCACCGTCAGCACAGCTCGGACCCAGAACTCAAAGCACATTGCATCAGCTTAGAGCAGCACTCCAGTAGCAAAGCCGGCAGTGTGTCACAGCTAATGTGTTCCGTGCGGAAACCCCTCCTTCCTTCCGCCTCATCGCTGTCTCAGCCCCACGTGTATCAGGCCATGGTGTTCGACTTAAGCACTTACTGACACCGTTGTCGCCTAGCATTGCCTGTTGTTTGACTCTTCCGCTTTACATTACAAACACCTTGCTTAGGTGCACCATTGCCAGTAATACGTTTTCAAGCGCTTAGTAGCAAAAGAAGCACGCGATAGCTGGAAGAACAAGTGGCTATCTTGGAACATTAAACCAATCAGAGTAAAATTATCTGAACATCTGAATTGTTTAATAATAACGTGAATAGCTTTCAGTTATTCTTGTACGTAATGTAGACACGACTTGATTTCAACATTTTGCTTAGTGATAGCTCCATAACATCGCAAGCATTGCAGTAGAATATCCAACGGTTTTGGAAATATATCCATTCCAAAATGGCTGCTGTCCAAACTTTCAACCACTTGCTAAATTCCCAGCAAGCGTTATCATAATAGTCCTTTCTTTGTATCGGCAACCGATCCTGTCATTTTCATTGGCTGACATCGGAGTGGTAAACCTGAAGATTGCTGATGTTGATACATTTGAGGGTTTCTGCATGTGTTCCTTCTGCGTGCTCGTTGCTGCTTCTGTTGTCAATATTTTGTCTGCAAACCACAACTGGACACGACGCACAGCGCTCGCAGCTATAAATGTAAAGTCTTGCATTTGGTTGTTTCACAAATTTGCTTCCATAGCCTACTCTTTTAGAATCGTCAACTCTCACTGATCTGCAGGTACTACTTAACTCTCACTGTGTTGTAGGTAATGATTAATATCATTTACGGGGATGGTCGGAAGTCAGTTTGATACCTCTTTGTATGTTTTAGTCAAAGAGAGGTAGCTCATTTTGGGAAGCTTGTTATTTAGCGTAGGCTTTCCTAAAACGTCAAACAGTGAAGTAACTTTATTTTTGTGGAATCCATGACGTAATGTGACGTGCCATCACATAATGTGACATTAGTGATATGGTTAAAGCATGCCCAAAACATTTTACACTTATAAAATCACTCATAATCCCAACTCCCGCTGAACGCATTTCCTCCAGGAGTAACATCTCAATGCCATATTATAAAGCTGCTAAGTGGCTCATTTGACACCTTCAGCCAGTCTTAGCTTTTTAGCTAAGAGTCCCATGCAGGTCTGGTCGTTTTATTTTCCCAATTATAAACATGTCCGTAAAAATCCAAGCCTGAATGAACTGACCAGGCTCCCCCTGCAAATAGCCTGAGAGGCGCCCTTAGTCGCTCCAAGGGCAGGAGTCAAGGTGGAGAGTTCCCTTGTCGGTTTTGCCATGAGAAGAGTCGCCTGTGATGGCATCTGGGGGCGCCCAGGGTGGTAGCATTTAAGGGATCGGGAGGCGAAGGATATGCCTCATTTCTCTCCACCGTGCAGCAGCCAACATACCGCAACAAACACCCACCCACCCACTCCTGGAGGAAGGAGGAATTGGCTGAATTTCTTGCAGCAGAAAAAGTGGGCTACCCAAAATTTTGACTGATTTACTGAACTTACACCTTGGAGGGGTGTTGATTTGTGAGGGCACTGGGCAGGCAGGAGAGGATACTGACCGTCTGGTGGTCCTGGACATTTTTGCCCTACACCGAGATGCCTGGAGTTGAACATTTTGGAAGGTTTTGTCTGGTGGTACCCCGGCAGGGACGGAGCACTATGCCGTGCCCTGGTGTAAGTGGAACTGATTTGCCCATTCCCCTAAGTGATGGAGGGGAAGTTGCCACTAAGTTATGCCCGTGGTTGAGGGCGTGGGTGATGGATATGGAAAATCGGCCTTCTGGCACTTTTGCATGCTGAAGTGTTGCTCTGTGTGGGTGGAGTCAACTGTTTTATTGCTTGCACAATGTTTGAGCTGTTTCGTTGATTTTACGTCCTGTATTCTCATAACAATAATGTCTTTGGCTGATCTTACAAGTGCATTCTAAAGTGTTGTTTTATAATGGCTGGAGACAACTGTTTTATTGGTTGCACAATCTTTGAGCTGTTTTGCTGATCTTACGTCCTGTATTCTCATAACAATAATGTCTTTGGCTGCTCTTACGTCCTGTATTCTCATAAAAATAATGTCTGCTTAATTGTGGTTATCATTCCTCACTGATGCTATGTGACCATGTGAATAAAAGGCTACGCCCTTGGTTAAACCACATTAATTACAGTTGTCTATCTCCTTGAGAGTCTTTTCAGAAGGGGAGCAGCTATTTTTTTTCATGTTGTGAGCGCACTCTGTTAGTCAGTCAAGAGTTGCTGAAAATTACACTACACAACAAGTGGCCACTTGGCACCTACGCCTGTTGTGTTGTTTAAAAGACTATGTAAAATGTTAAACATTTTCATTTGGAATGTTTTTGCTCAAACTCTATGCGTAGTCGGACAGATAGCCCCAATTATGGCGGAATTCACTTCTTTGATATATGCTGTTGTCTGATTAGGATGGGTGGTAATGAGACTGGTTTCCTATTAGTGGAAGTTGGGGAGGCCTGTGTGGGGATTGGAAGTGATATATAATTAGTGGCTGTTCATTGCATAGTGGATTTTCAGACCACAGGCTTGACCGTTTAGGCAGTGCAGGGTTTTGTTTCTGTGCATGTATTTTCATTTAAAAAACTGCATAATATGACATAAATTAAATGGAAGTTAATTCCATAGAAAAACATTTCAGGGAGCACTCTGTTGGAGAAGTACATCTATTTAGTCTCATGTGTTAAAAAACAGAGATGAAGCATCTCAGTGTTGTAGGTCAATCCTTTTTATTCCCATTCCAAAAAGAGCCAATACAGCCAATGTGTACTTCTTCAGGGCAATTTTGTTTTGAAAAAGCCAGATCCCAGTAATTCAAGCTCTTTCTGAATGCTACAACAGTTTTGGTCACAATACATCCAAGTCCATATAGTCATTAGTAAAGTGGACAGTAATTGATACTCGAGTCAGTATCCACAACTATTGTACATAATGGCGCCATTATGAAGAAGTTGGCTTGAATGAAACACATTGGCTGGATGGGCTCGTTTTGGAATGGAAATAACAAGGATTTATCTACAACACAGATGCTTCATCTATGTTTTTTTAAAACATTCAACTAAATAGTTGTACCTCTCCAACAGAGTGCTCCCTGATTTGTTGTTCTATGTTTGTATTTCTGCTTTACAACACTGAGATGCTTCATCTATGTTTTTTTGAAAACATCAGACTAAATAGTTGTACATCTCCAACAGAGTGCTCCCTGATTTGTTTTTCTATTTTTGTATTTCTGCTTTGGCAGCAGTATCATTAGCAGGACATACTGTTCAGTAAGCACCTATATAAATTCAGGGATGGATTTGGATGCGCTGTACCTTTATTTGTCCTGCTGCTTTGTAGGAAATTAATTCCATGTAGTTCTGTTTAGACAGTTATCAGTCTTGATTGATGCTACTTTAATGTGTATGTATATATTCACTAAAAAAAACAAAGCTTAAAGTGACATTATAGTTAGGTGAATATCAGTTACAACATTAACGTTTTGTACAAAACCCCCACATAAATTCATCAGTTATAGTTAGCAGAGCTAACTATAACTTGCATATTATCTGACATCATTTATGTCATCACTGACTACCATATTACTCTTCTACCTAATTTTGTATAGCCTGTGTGCAGCTAATATGTTTAAGTATTTACAGAACATGTGTGCTCCTAATGCATCATAGGTGTTTACATGTATTGAACACATTATAAATCTTTGAATTGAGGAGTAACTGTGTTTGCAGGTGACAGTTGATGACTTGTGTTCAGCATGTCCCACACAAGTTTTTTGGCTCTGCAGAAAAAGTTTCCAGCAGAACAAAGATTCTACATACTACATACTAAGTATTCTAAGCAGCCGTGAGTTATTAGACCGAATCGTCTCAGCATGAACATTTCTATATCACATAGAAGACTGTGTGCACTAGCTACCAACCCATCTATATGTGCTTGTTTTGCTTCAGAAAATGGGTTATCTGTAAAGTTTTCACCACAGTATGAAGGCTGCAGGTAGTATGATCTTTAGCACCTTTAGAGCTTGGTTACTTTAAGAGAATAGTCTCTCTTTGGACAAGTTTTGCAAAGAGTGTACACTGTTCTTAGTAGATGTGTTTTAATACTCTGTGGTGTATTTCTCATGAGAGTTTCACTGTCTGCAAACAATGTGGTACAGAGTAAATTCTTTCCATAGATAAACAGTGTTTACAGTACCCACTATTCTACTCATACCCACTTCATTTCTCAATGTAGGTTCAGTGACTGTGAAGGGTTTGATACAGGCAAAGACTGTCAGTAGCAAGGCATTAGTTATGTAACAGGGCTTGAGTATCAAGAGGAACTTGGTTGTCCCTGAACAGTTGTATACAGATTGAACACCGTGTGCAGTACAGGTTATCCTTTTATCTTTGGTTGATAGTCAACATGAACTCGGCTACCCATAAAATGTATGGTATAGGGTTGATTTTGCACATAACACTAGCTTGCTTCACCTATGGGGGTTGTATGTATGATAGCAGTAATGATGCTTCATATTATTCTAAGCTATTTTGCGATTACTTTTTTAGCTCTTATGGCATGTCTGTTTATAGAGCAAAGTGTACAAAAGAAGCTTGGATGATGTAATTCGAGATGTCATCAGTGATGTCATAAATGATGTAATATGTGGAATCATAAGCAGTGCATGGGGCGAGCGCAAGTTAAAGTTAGCTAACTGGTGAATTTCTGTGGTTTTTTTTTAGTTCAAAACTTTATTTTGTTACTGACATATTCACCTAACTAAAACATTACCTTACCCTCCCCGAACCTATTTTGTCCCCAGGGACCCCATCCCTCTGGGCCACCAATATTCATAGGTGGGTGCCCTGGTGTCACCAACCAAGCACAACGTTGGTGGCCACAGGGGGAGCCCCAGGGCCCATGCAGCCTCAGCAAGCTCATCACATGGTGCTGGACCAAGCATTGCTCCAGCCCGGTGGGAGCATCTGCTTATGCTTGCTCCCTCTGGGCAGGAGAAATATGTGTTCTGTTTCCCTTCCCGCATGAGTGTGGGCAGGGAAACAGAACACAAGTCTGCTCCCTGCCGACCAGAGCATTTTTAAATCTACCTCCAGCTGGGAGCAGGCTTAGTGTTTGCTCCTATTTGGCGGGAGATTTAAAAGTGCTCCTGCCACACAAGAGCAAACACGTTTTCCTGCCCTCACTAGTGGGGGCAGGGAAACTACTCTGTCCTGAGGATGGGATCCCTGGGACACAGTAAGTGAGCCGGGCCGGGGAATAGGGTCCCCAGGGCCATTAATGGCTCAGTAAGGGGGGAGTCTCTAGGCCCCCCCTCCCATTTAATTAAAGTAACAGGCATGGGGGTTGGGGTCCCCAGTGCCTTTTTTAAGGCTCGGGGAGGTAGGGGCTGTGCGGCCCCACTTCCTCTTAATAAATTCATTGGACCCTGGGAAATGGGGTCCCCGGGGCTGAAAAAAGCTCAGGTAGGGGGGCCGCACGCCATGCCACCCTTCCCTTAATAAATATATTGGGCCCTGGGGGCACCAGGCTGAAATTGGCTTGGGGAGGGAGTCTGTGCGCTGCACCCCTTAAATATACCTAACCTGAGGGGTTGTTTAACTTTCCACCCACAATCTAGGCAAAAAAGAGCACTTTTTGAATATTTCATGTATATATATTTCATATATGTGTATATATATATATATATGTGTATATATATATATATATATAACTCCTACTGGCGGTTGCCAGTAGGTAGTTATAGTGAGGACCTAATTTCCATAGGAAAAGCGTTTTTTGATTTGCCAATATCTTTGGCGACGTTTGACCAATTTTCAAAACTAATGCCATGCTCCGGTCAGCTCCTGACTTCAAAGTTTCGGGGTGATTCGTGAAGCGAGGGACGAGAAAAAGGGGGTCCCAAAACGCATTTTCTCCATGTTAATTTCCATAGGAAACTTTAGACAAAGCTACAGCTCGAACTGCTGAACGGAATTACACCAAATTTGGCAAAAAGGAAGCCCTTGGTTCAGAAAGCAACCTTTTTTAAAATGGTGTAAATCCATTCAGTAGTTCCTAAAATATTCATATTTGAAAAAATTATATATCTGGTGGCTGCGGTGGATCCACGAACCCTCCCGAGCACGAGCTTTATTCTGATTGGCTGCCAACACTCTAAACCAAAAAGTGTTGGCAGCCATCTTGTGACTCGGTTGAACAGAGTCACAAGAAAAAAGGTCATAATACAAGAAAAGGGGGCAGGGTAGAAACACCCTGAACCCCTAATCTTGGTCACGGGGGCCCACAGGGACCTCCAGGGCCAAAAAAAGCATTTTTTAAAAATTTTCGGAGGGATGCGCTTAGGGCTCGCGAATCCGGCCAAAAAAAAAAAAAAAACAACGAAGCGCGGGCTCCCGCGCTTCGTTTTGTTTTAAGCCCCCGGGTGGGCCAGGTCCCGGAGGCAATGGTTTAATATGAAGCAGGGGCCCCTGCAGCCTCGGGAACCGCCACCTCCCTGGGGCTTTGTTAATTATGCGCGGGGGCACGCGGCCCCCCGCAGCCCCATGGACCGCCACCTCCCCGGGGCTATTTCTAAATACTAAGCGTGGGGGGGCTCGAGCCCCCCCCACTCTGCCCCGAGGACCACTACCTCCCCGGGGCATTGAATAATAAAGATACGGGGGTCCGTTGCAGACCCCCGGGGACCAACACCTCCCCGGGGCTATGTATATGTTGGGAGGGGGGCCGCGCAGTCCCCCTCCAGGAGCCTTCCTTGGCCCTGGGGACCGCCACCCCCCAGGGCCGGCTCCAGCAATGTACCGGGGTGCCCACCCCCGGGACATTGCAGTTTGCAATGGCAGGGCGGGAGCAGTGCTCCCGCCCTGTCATTGCAAACTTTTACTTCGCTTCATGGCAGGGAGAGCAGAAAAACTGCTCTCGCTTCTATGAAGCAAAGCAGATTTGCTTTTGGACAAGGGGAGCTGCATGTTAGCAGCTCCCCTTGTCCAAAAGCAATGCCGGCTCCCGCAGGAGGCGGGGAGCCGGCTGGGACTGCGGGGGCATTGGGGCTCCCGCCGCAGTCCCCAATGTGATAGCATGCCCCAGGGATGGGGTCCCCGGGGCGGATAACGAATAATGGAAGTGAAGCGTTTTTTTTTCTTTCGATTTTGGAGTCACGACCCCATCACGGCTGTCAGTGCGGCCCCCCGTGTAACATCGCGTTGGATCCGCAGATCCACCTCAAATAAATAATTTAATAGTATATAATTTAGAAGGTAGTGTTGTATTTGTGAACTTGCTTTATAGAGGTAGTGTGATTGAATTAATAATAAGATTATATTTGATAGAGTTAGTAAAAATATATAAAATTAAAATGTAAACCTGAAAAGTGTATTGTGTTGTAGTACATTGAATTCATGCTTTGGCAGATTCGCGACGGGTTCGCGAATCCACAAAAAATTAAAAAAGAGTATGTATGTATAAAAAAAAATGTGATTCACTATTGTGTTATTGGATGGCTCTAAAAAGAGCCCTTGTTTTGATTGAGTTTGTTGTAGCTACATGTAAGTGCGGATGCACAGCTTTAGGTTGTTGAGAAAGACTCTGTTACCTTGATCTGTGAAGTGTACTCCATCACTTCTGTAGATGTCATCCATGCTATATATAACGGTAATTTGCTATCAAGACATTATGTTCCAAAGTATTTCAATGAAAACTCTTTATGCAAAACCGATATTTAAATAGGAACAGTCATATTTTAGAGTTTTTAAAATTACGCCGAAGTCGCGACTCCTACGCGATTCCGGAAATACGTGATGGCGGGGTTCGCGCATACACCGTGTAGAACCGCTTCCCCTACGCAATACCATCGCGTCCACAAAAATCTGTCAATAACATTCTAAAACAAATTTATAACACCTTTATTACTGTTTTTATGTAGTCAGTAAAAAATCTCTACGTCTAAAACATACATTAATTCGTTATAAATGTGTTTTTGAGCATGACATTCGTATACCGGATTTGTGCACCCATCGCGTGGGATCGCGTAGGGTGTGCGACCCTTTTTTGTAAATTAAAAAAAAAATAGGTAAAAAAGATAGTTATCATAAAAATACAACAAAACAACTTTCATAGTATTAAAAACAATCTTACAATATTTAACTTAGCAAAAAATAATTGAAAAAAACTATATATTAAAAAAAATATCTTTTTCATTTGAAAATTCTATTATAATATCACACTGATCAAAATTACAAACAATAAAACAGTGTTAATTTAAGTAGATAACACTATAAATCTTTCATCAGCTATGTTATATATTTAAAAAAAACAGATTATAATTATTTTAAAACAAAAAAAATACTTAAAAAGACAGACAGAAAAGAAAAAAATTGTTACAAACATGTTTTCATAAATAAAATCATGTACAAAAACATAGAAATTCACTGAAGAAATCAGAAGTTTCAGGGACGTTATAGTTACGGATTAGTATTTAAAAAACCGTAGAAATTCACTGAAAAACCACAGGTTTCAGGGATATTATAGTTAGGGATTAGCATTTAAAAAACCTTAGAAATTCACTGAAAAAACCACAGGTTTCAGGGACATTATAGTTAGGGATTAGCATATTAAAAACCTTTGAAATTCACTGAAAAAAGCACAGTTTTCAGGCACGTTATATTTAGGGATTAGCATTTTAAAAACCTTAGAAATTCACTGAAAAAACCACAGGTTTCAAGGACGTTATAGTTAGGCTGACATTTCACTCGTACAAAACCTGAGAAATTCGGCCCTTAACTCCCGCCCCCGCAATGCACTGCTGATGACGTCACATATTACATCACTCATGACATGGTCAGTGACATCACTGATGACATCTCAAATGACATCACTGATGACATCATCCACTTAATATCTGATGCACCTCCTCACACTCTAATATAACCTTTTATACACCTACTCTAAAATACAGACTACCATTCTCGAAACCATAGACACACCTATACCAGTTAGTACATACCCACTCACTGATTCATAGGTCTACACACACATGCACTAATTAACCTATGCAGTCACTCATACACGCAGTCACTCATCTAAACAGCCACTGATATATGCACTTATACACCCATACAGACACTCACACACCGCCACTCACTCATAGAGTTATTCACACACCTAGTCAGTCATGCAAAGAATCAATCACACTCCCATTTACTCACTTATACAGTTATACACACACCACCTCACTTATTCATACAGATACTAACACATACTTACTCTCTTAAACAATCACTGACACAAGCATACACTCATCCATACAGCAACTCACACAATCACTCACTCTCACCTATAGTTACTTATATACTCCAACACTTACATTTACTGCCTTTCACATATGTAGTTACTCACACATGTACCACTGACACATCCATTCACTCACCAACACAGCCATACACACACTCACCCACCCATACACCCCCTTGTAGACGCATTCATGAACCCATACACCCAGTGAATCACCCATTCACACATCCATGCAGGGAGTCAAACACATCCACATAGACACTCATGCACCCATACAGGTACTCAGACAACCAATCATTAACCCATATAGCTACTCATGTAGCTACTCACCAACACATGCAGCCACTTACACACCAACTGACAGACTGATACAGACATTCACACAGATTAGTCATTCTCCCATGCATTCACTAAGACACGTTTAATCACTCACTTATACAGTCAGTCACGCACCTACTAAATCATCCATTCAGACACTCATACACCCACTCATTCTTCAATACACCTTGGCGTATATATATAACATTCTTAAACTTTTTAGAAACATTCAGTCACTGGATGATGTCATCAGTGATGTCACTGACCATGTCATGAGTGATGTAATATGTGACGTCATCAGCAGTGTATTGCGGGGGGGGGCGTTATAGTTAGCTCAGCTTACTATAACGGACGAATTTCTCTGGTTTTGTACGAGTGAAATGTCAGCCTAACTATACCGTCCTTGAAACCTGTGGTTTTTTCAGTGAATATAAATATATATATATATATATATATATATATATATATATATATATATATATATATATGTGTGTGCGTTTTCCTGGGCGTCCTGTTCCATGAGCACCTCATGCAGCAGCACACAGTCAAATGACGACAACGCACATCCAGGTTAGATCTCCAGTTCTATATATGTTACTGGACCTGCAGGCTCAGTAACTTCAATAATCTACTCGACCGAACTGTAATGTACTTGACCCGTAAACTGATCTCAAATTGTGTGATCTTTGGCAAACATTTCATTTTACAGGATCACCTTTCTCTTCATTCTCACATAAGAGTGCACCTGCAAAAATATGTGAGTTCAGCATTTCTGCTGAACAAAACAAAACTCTTTTGTTTGATTATATAGACTAATTGCTCCATGTGTAATACGAATCTTACCCACATATAAGGTACACGTGATACCTGACTTGCATCTCAGTTTTCTATTAGCATTGCCATCAGGGCAGGAGTGTTTCTCATTTCATGTTAAAACACTCACTTTTAATAAATATATTACTAAGGCATGATGTGGTAGCGCACTGTCATTTATAGACAGTAAATTTCCAAGAAATGGTCAAAAACCTCTCCGCTACCTTGCAGCTTTACTGATAAAACTGTATAGTGTATTAACAATAATCTGTGAAAATTCAGTTTCAGAAAACAGATTTATTATTTGCACTTAGTCCCTATTTTTAAAAAGGGTGATTGCATGCAGCCCAGTTGTTATAGGCCCATATCCCTATTTGATACGACACTAAAAAAGTTGGGAAGTGTTCTATACAATAAGATAAAAGACTGGACAAACGAGAAGCCAATTGTTTACCCCTGTCAGTACAGTTTTAGATCCAAGATCGGTACTGTAAAGCAGTGTTTCACCCTTAATTTATTGATTGGAAAGTACACCATATCACAAAACTCCCCCATATATCTGGCATTTATGGACTTGACCACTGCGTTCGACAGTATAAACCGTTCGAAGCTGTGGCCCATCCCTTTGGCTCTTGGCATGGATGAAGCACTTGTGCACTTTATAGCTTATTTGCACAAGGACATGAAGGCCAGATTAAGAATAAATATTCAGGGGGAGGTGTCTCGGCCCATAGGAATTTTTAGGGGAGCGAAACAAGGATGTGTTTCTGCCCCACTTTTATTTATTTTATATATAAACGATCTCCACCCTTTTTTAACATCTGTGACCCCTGATGTCCCTAAAGTTAAAGACTCATTCCTACCATCATTGTTATACACCAACAATGCTGTACTAATGGCTCGCACCCAGAGGGCCTTATGACAGGTAGTACAAGGCTTTGTAAATTTTATGACATCACTGGACTTGCTTACCAATTTTAATAAATCTTATATAATGACTTGTGGTCCGAAGAAACATAATCTGGTTTCACTAAAAGTGGGTGAGTCCACTCTAAATTGTACTCAGACTTTCTCCTATTTGGAACAAATATTTGCTGACAATGGCTCTGGGACAGCACATATTGCACAAAGTAGCAATAAATGATCACGAGTGATTAACTCCGAATTTAGCTTAGGGGTTGGGGCTCTTTTCCCACTCCTGCAGGTTTTTAAATTGCAATAGTTGAACACACATTTTCCCTTTGGAGATCCTGACACACTGATATACCACTCTTGGCAAGTGTACCCAACTCTCAACTCACATATGCACTCACAGTTAATCCTCGACTCAAGATGTATATGCACTTATACACGTGTTTAATGAATTTTACAAAAAAAATTATTTCTGTATAAAACAATTAAAAAATATGTCACCATATATAGCAGTACAATACAATGTATGAAATACAATAAACCACAATCAATACACTACATGACAATTGATACTGTAATAAAAAACCCCTTGGAAAGGAAAGACACTAAAGGAAGACAATCAAATTTGTCTTATAATTTGTTAACCAGAGTCAATAATCGCCCTATGTTGTCAAAAACGGTCCGCTCTGTGTGTTTATTATAAGTTCCTTTCTTAGTTCAATTACTTCAAATCGCGAATATACTAATTGGAACGAAATTTAAAAGATAATGAGTGGACTACAGTCTGGCACTTCGCTAGCCCTCTCGTTATTTATTTCATCTACAATGGTACGAACCCACGTGTTTTTACAAAATTACAACGTCACTGCAGACTCATTAACAGTCCTATATCTGCCCTCACCTTCATTAAGTAGGAAACAAGGTTCTTAGAATCCCCCTTTTCCCGATAACCCGGAGCACGTTCACGTGGCTGCAATAAGAGAAATATACCATTGTTTATCTCTCTCTCTCCTTGTTTCAACATAAATGGTAACTCAGTCGAATGCCGAGTATGTTACCCGCACCCCAATGGCAATAAAGTGCTTTTCGGGTCCCCTCCTACTCACCGGTTTGTATACATGCTTCCCGCATACTCCGGAGATCTCACTCGGCTTGCTGGTTCGATACAGAATAACGCGACCACGCAAAGCCGTTGCTTTATATCGCGTTATCTTCTTCCTGAGGTGATGCATAAAGATGCCGTCATTACGACATCGTAAACGGCCCGCCATCTTTGGCGATCTAACCTACGTATTTACATTAAGTGTTTTCAAGCATACAGGGTGGTTTTAAATTGCAATGCCAACTTAGGGGTCCCCATTTCTACCTCCAATTTTATCTACCACAAAGAATTGAACATCCCTTTTATTGAAGGCTATATTTATGTTCTCCCCTTGCTTCTTTGGCTATCAATATGGAGAAACTCGGAGGCAAGCCTCTCACCAGACATATTATTTCAGATTGTCTCGCCTGTGAAAAAGGCAGGAGTATTCCATGTCTGGCGAAAGTGGAATCACGTCTACAAAAGATAGGCTGTGAACAGATGTTTGAAAACCCTAATGGTCTATATATTACTAGTCTATATATTACTAGCAACAAACAGCTTTCAGCACCTTCATACAAATCCTTACATGCTGACAGATTAGCAACTGAGACTCTAAAGCAGAGTGTGGTGGTCTATATGAATATTGGAGTCACCAGACCGATTGTGGTGTATTTAACAAAACCCGTGGGTCGATGGGAGCGAAGTCTTTTGTTCCGCTTCAGGGCAGGTACCATAAAATATTTGTTGTGTTTTCCTTTAGGATTCCAGGCAAATTTGGAGTTTTCCCCCTCCCCTGTAATGGGAGTTCAGGCCAATCTCTGTTACATTTCCTGTTCTTTTGTGGTTTTTATTCTTTGTATGCAAAAATAATTCTACTCCCTCTAATTAAGAAACTTGCCATTAGCGATTTTAGAGAAGCTTATAGCAAGCTGCTCCAACTCACTGATGACGAAAGTATTTTTTATGTGGGTATGTTCCTGAAAATTGCTGTCTGGGCTCGATCGACTATGGATATTAATTAGAATTATTTATATGGTTTTATTATAGATTAATGGAATATCTAATAATTCTTTACCGTGATTGTTATGAAATGCCAGTTTTAACATTGTTTGCTATTTTAAAATGTACTTTTATGGCTATATTTGTTTCTGAATAAAGATGATATTGAATTGAATTAAATATTTGCACATCACTAAGTAAAGTGTTCTGATTTGTTTTTCATCCTATTAAAATAGTTTTTTCAGCACACAGAAGTACAAAGAAATGGGCATTCACAGCTACTGAAATATATTTTGAAATGTTTGTACAGTTGACTTATTAGCTGTTTAAATGTGTGTTAGGAAAAACCTGATACCCTACAGCCTTTGATTTCACACTTCGTACAGCAGGTCAGACAGTTCACTTTACAAAATCCTGGAACTGTGCAGTCAGAGAAGGAAAAGTAATTGTAAACTAACATCCGACCTCTGTCTCTGAACACAGAGAAAATGTGACGAGATAAAAACAAGATTTAAAGGCATCTTTATTGCTCCTTCACTTTGACTGAACAGAACACTTGTTCTCTGTCAACTCACCACAAAGGGCAAGTAGGTCCTAAAAATAGCTCAACTTGATAAAATCTGACTTGCCACAGCGAGTGAGTGAGTAGATTTTTCTAGGCCTGGTTTGTGTGCCATTGATGTCCAGATGATACCAGCTTTTCACCAAAGTGGACTGGTTCCTCAAGCAAATTGATGTGGACTGTCTCGGAAAGATCCAAAATGAATGAATGACACCAGGTTTCATCTAAAACCCATTAAGACATCAGTGATACTGCTCCACTACAGTAATACTGTGGATCTAGAAGTTTATATTTTTTTCATTTTCTAAGTCCTCCATCACTCCAAAGGGAAGGATTAGCGAATCTAAGGTTTTGGATAGACCACAAGCAATTTCTGTATGTAATTCAGTTATGGGTCATAACAAATACAGTCTTTTTTCTCTGGCACCGACTGTGAAATGTCTTTTACTTTGTGTCTGCCGAGGATTGTGCAAAGGCATTTATGCATTAATTCCAGGAATGTAATGTAGTGTTTGTGTGTAGCCCAAAGAGAATATGTATGGTGAGGGGATTCATCAGTATTACCACATTTCCCAGGGATCAAGGTAGCCCACTAGGCTCCAAGGGAGCAACAGAATTTCCTTCATAAGTGCCTAGTTAACTTAAACATTTCTTTAGGGGATTACCTCAGCTCTCTTTGTTTACTTTGGTAGCAAGGCGGTTTCTTTAACCAGGCTTTCCTAATGATTCACAGCATTGTAATTGTAATTGCATTTATATAGCACTTACTACCCCTGCCAAGGCATTGAAGTTCTTTAGGTTGGGCAGCACGCTGCTCCGGAACCCAAGGTTAGTGGATAGTCTAGTGTTATTGGTTATTGCTTGTTATTAGGATTAGTCTTTTGCACTCAAGCAAACCTTTCCATGCAGCAATTCCAGTTTATTTATGGTGGACTAAGTTAAAATGGGTTAGTTGTTATCACAAGTGGGCGGTATGTCAGCTCATGCACATGGTTGGTGGGATTAATAGATGAGGTACAGGAGATTAGTTATAATTAAGTTGCATAGGTATGAGTTTCAGAGGGAGGAGGAGAGACTATGATCTTGTAAATGAGTTGTGAGCAATTTACAGAAGTACAATAATAGAGAATAAGGCAAACATGCAAGTTGAGGGTTGTGCTCAGAGAGAGGAGGCATGTAGAGGATGGAAGGGAAGGAGAGGAACAATTGAAATAGAGTAGGAAAATAATGAGAGGCAACAATCAGAAGTTTTAATTAAAGGTCAGTTTTTCATGCAGGATTTAAGGAATGTAGAGAATATTTTTTTAAGACAGCATACAGTTTGAGAAAGCAAGAATGTAGAAGGAAAGAACATTATTTACTTGTGAAGATTGGGCTATATTAGGTATTTTTAACAGGCACTAGAATGAGGTAAACCATCTGTTGGCTCCTAGGCTATTGCTAGACCACCTATCCAGCCAGGTCAGTTGATCAGCTCAAGGGTTAAAAGTGAAAAATAATGGCTAGACCCATATGTTGTGAAATATCAAGAGCTTTAGGCTGCTCTCAGAGGAAGCAGTAACTTCAAGATCATAGCAGAGTTAAAAAGAACATGGAAAATAATGTGCACATTGAAAAGGAGATTCTGCAAATGCTGGAGTGGATGTCTTCTAGTGTTCAGCATTAGGTTTGGCTCACAGTATTAATTACAAAGAAGAGTGAGGTGCATTTTAATGCCTTTAGTTTGCATTGACTCAAGATAGGTGAGAACAGCTTCCCAGACAGTGGAAGTGTATTTCCCCCATTCCTGTCCGTGGAGTATAGGGATGGTAAAATAGCTCCTTTTACAAATTCAAAGAATACTTTGTTAGCAAATAGCTGATTAGACTTTACAAAGCACTGCCCTTTTGTAGATGCTATTGGTGAAGAGAGTAGAGCTGCAGGTCAAAGGGGGCCCTTTAGGTGAAGCCAAGCCTTTTGTCTACCTTGATCACAATTCGTTGCAGAGCCCTCACATGTCCTCTTTGTGCTTCTGTTGTGGGTGCTTGAGGCTGGAGACTGCCCTGCTGTGAGGGGCATCACTACACAAAGGCTGTGTCTGGAGAAAAGCCTGGAAAAGATGTTTGAAAGGAAGACCATCCCAAACAGGTTCTGAAGCGGGAGACAATGGTTGGACTTGCAGTTTGAGTCAATTAGAAATTTTGTTTTTTAACTGAATTAATGTATACAACATGTGAATTGGAGATGTAGGCAAATTAAGCTTTTCCCCCACGTCCCTTCCTTTCTGGTGCTCAATCTTTGATTTACTTTGAAACAATCCAAATCTCATGTCCCTTTTCAGAGAGTATATCCTTCTTAGTCATAGAAAGTTTTTCAGCCTGAGACACCTGGACAGCGTCTAAAGATGGCTTGTTCTTAATGGATGTTGTACAAATATATTCACTCACTTGCTTTATGCTCGCTCATATTTCTGTGAAATTGTTTCAATGTAGTGTGTGTCTTGCTTTTCTCTCCAGAGCACCTAGGCAAGACTTCAGAATGCCAGCACACAACGTGAACACTCTTCAAAATAGGGCTCTACTCACTTTAGAATACCAAAATACAATGTGGACAAAGCTCAACGCTCAAGTTCCCATATAGTAAAAAGGCAATAATACATAAGAATAAATGTATAGTAAAATAACTGTATGTACACAAGAGTAAATAATTAGAACTTGAAATACTTCACCGGTTGTCTGTTTAGCATCATCTTGCCAGCACGACTGGGGAACACGACAGTCTTAGGCAGGAGGTCTCAACCGGGCACAAAAGCACTGGGCTGCGGTTCCACTCCCAAGAGAGTTCCTGTCAAAGTGCCAAGAGGTCTCCTTCTTTATACGCTTTACTAACACGGAGAGAGATTTCTAGAAGCTCCCCCTCCCTTCATCTGCGCTGTAGGTGCTGCCTACACTTTCTGCGTCGAGGTCACTCAACAGAGCTGGCCAGGCTCCGATGAGGGCTGAGGCAAAATTCTTCACTTTCTCATCCTTGGACACTGTATGCATCCCACACTCTCTGTTCTAGCAGCTTATATCTCTCGCTCGGTGAAGTGAGAAACATAAAAAATCTGTGTGTGCACATAACCTGGGCCTGCCTTTGTTCGCAGCTGAAAGGCAGGGTTAGACAGACACAAGATGAAACCATGCTCACAAAATGTAGTTAGAGTAAAATGGAGTCAATGGTCAATACACGATCTCACAATGTATACTTGCCTGTAGCAATACACTGCACCTCTTGACCATTGACTATTAATTAGCATAACTCGTAGGTGTAAAAGTTATAGCTTTAGGATGAAACAAGGATATAAAGTTAGGCACAGATTGCACACAGCAGCAAATAGATATCAAAATACAAATTATAACGAAAATGACACTTAAAATATAGCGAAGTTCCCCGAAATCAGGCAACCATCCAAATAACCAATCCCACCACCCCTTGTCCACATCTTGCTTCACTCCCTTGACTAATTCATGCAATGCATTAAGATGCGAATGGATGGGCGTGGAATGGTTCGACAAAGTGAAACAACATAATCCTTCAAAACCTGCACACCCATGGTTATATTTTAAAAGCAAATAATAAATAGAAACCCTATTTTGTAAAGTGGCTTTTGTTGTTCCTTGAACATCTTATAGCAATTCAGCAAACAGTAGAAGTTTCATTTATATTTTTCACCATTAAACATGCAAGCTTGTTTAATATCCTAGTATTATACACAGTTAACCCAGGAACGCATACTATAGACGTAGCTAGACTAATATATTCAGTTTTGGATAACAAGGTAATTTCAGAATCACAGTCTTTAGACAATTGAAATGTGTATCTAGCATAGCGAGAACGTAAAGCTGAATGCAAAGGAAACATCATAAGTTCTAATCATGTTAAGGCACATGGTCCACCACTCAGGTTTGCTGGAATGTAGGTGTATGATGTTTCCCCACAAGACAAGAGCCACCCCTTACGTACTTTAACATGCCAAAGGTAATAGCAACAGACACTATAAACTTGCAAGACATATTGTTATGTACAATAGTAAATAAACAACAAAAGAGTGCTATCTGACAGAAGAAGAGCCAGCGAGAGAAATCACTCTAGGTTTTAAAAAGAACCCTCACTCACCAATCTAGTTGGTGACATGCTTCATCATAGGGTTCCCACCAGAGGGGCCGAGTGCCTCTCTGGTGTGCTACGACGCCTGTCTACAGCGGAGCAGGTTTTTTTGTAAAAATGTGAGTGAGAAAGTGATTTAAAAAGTGCCTCCGTTTATCCCCCCAAAAAGTTTATTAGTTGGAAACCTGGCACAGCTAACAACAAGTGTAGCGGATGTTTTTAGACTGGTTAAATTGACCAGGAAACACCCTAGTATGTGATAAAAAAGTGTACGGTCAACATGTTTCTGCCTTTTGTTGCTATTGGCAAGGCATTCTTCAGGACCAGGACACCACGGCGGTATGCGCACGCTAATGCGCACCCTAACCAGTGGTGTATCAAAACCGAATCAACTTACGGTTGCGAAAAGCGTCTCCAGAATTTCTGAAAAACACATGAATCTGCAAAAGACATATAAAAGACAACACAAGTCAACAAGTCACACACTGCAAAGCGTCTCATCTGTGTCAAAAACATGAGTGAACTTGAGGTTCATATCTCGAGTATTGATCCATTCAAAAAATTCTAGTAATGCATGTTCAGACCCTTGCCAGATTACTAGAACGTCGTCAATGTACCTTTTCCAAAAGGTAATGTACGACGTGAAAGGGTTATCTTCTGCCAGAATGTACTTGCGCTCAAAGTCGTACACATAGAGCCCTGCTACGCTTGGGGCGAAAGTGCTGCCCATTGAAGTCCCCATAATTTGGAGAAAGAGGTCCCCCTGGTACTCAAAAAAGTTTTGTTTTAGTGCTAAGGTAGCACACTCAATGACGAACTGCCTAGGAGTCTCATAGTCCCACGTGGCAATTTTATAACAGTTTTCAAGTAAGCTCCTTTCGAAGCTCCATATCTTAAGTCTGCCATTATGTCACGGGTATTTCAAGCTTTAAATCTGCTCATACCTACGTTGTTTTCAGTCAAGTTCACTCTATCCTGTTTCACGATTTCTCGGATAATTTCCTTGAATGGATAATTTCACTATGCATGAAGAAAAACGCATGCTTTCACATTATCCAATGATACCAGAATAAGCCTGATAACTTACCAGGCACTTTGATTAGCGCTGTAATTTTGGTGCTCATAATTTTTTTTTATTGTTAACCACGGTCTACTAGCTATGGGCCCACAACTGCATCATGAAGAGCACATTAGTTATGGCTTGAGCTTATCACCACTATGACCTCAAGACGAATTCCAAGCATGCAAAGGATCACGCTTTGCAGTGTGTGACTTGTTGACTTGTGTTGTCTTTTATATGTCTTTTGCAGATTCATGTGTTTTTCAGAAATTCTGGAGACGCTTTTCGCAACCGTAAGTTAATTCGGTTTTGATACACCACTGGTTAGGGTGCGCCTTAGCGTGCGCATACCGCCGTGGTGTCCTGGTCCTGAAGAATGCCTTGCCAATAGCAACAAAAGGCAGAAACATGTTGACCTTACACTTTTTTATCACATACTAGGGTGTTTCCTGGTCAATTTAACCAGTCTAAAAACATCCGCTACACTTGTTTTTAGCTGTGCCAGGTTTCCAACTAATCAAATTATTTTTGGGTTAAACGGAGGCACTTTTTAAATCACTTTCTCACTCACATTTTTACAAAAAAACCTGCTCCGCTGTAGACAGGCGTCGTATCACACCAGAGAGGCACTCGGCCCCTCTGGTGGGAACCCTATGATGAAGCATGTCACCAACTAGGTTGGTGAGTGAGGGTTCTTTTTAAAACCTAGAGTGATTTCTCTTGCTGGCTCTTCTTCTGTCAGATAGCACTCTTTTGTTGTTTATTTGCTATATCCCAGGGGGACCAAGAGTGGCTCCATTTGTTTCCCTCTCTCTCTTGTTGTTAATTAATATTATGTACAATAGTACACCTACTATCACTCTGTAACTGACACAATGTACGTTGCTCTCTGGAGATGATATTCATAGAACCGTCAAGCTTTAGCTGCTGGCATTTGGCTATTAACTAAACAGGTAGCGATAACGTAGAGGGTGCTCTTAATTTTCCGCATACAGAAATGGGATACGCTGAGCACATTTTGTGCCAAATATGTCCACATGTTCACCGGCTGATGTAATAATGTCATCATTTGATACTGGTGGTTGAGTACTTTGGCTGTGGGCATCCCTAGCCCATCCCGGTCCCCTCCGGTCAGGCCTGAATATACTCCAATCAGTGCAATCAGGACATAAACACGCCATGCTGTGATTTAGAAGAACAGAGAACAAACAAATGTGATTAATTCACGCAAATAAGATTTATCAGCAGGCACATGTTCCCTTTTCTCCTCTCTAGTGTGTCCACTTCCAGGAGAGTTCTTGTCAAAGCGCCAAAAGGGCTCCGTCTTTATACTCTACTAACACGGAGCGAGATTTCTAGAAGCTCCACCTCCCTTCATCTGGGCTGCAGGTGCTGGCTACACTCTCTGCGTCGAGGTCGCTCGACGGAGCTGGCCCGGCTCCGATGAGAGCTGAGGCAGAATTCTTCACTTTCTCATCCTTGGACACTGCACACATCCCACAGAGCTTATGTCACTTACTCAGTGAAGTGAGAAACATAAACAATCCATGTGCGCAAGTAACCTGGGCCTACTTGCGTTAGTAGCTGAAAGGCAGGGTCAGACAGACACAAGACGAAACCATGCTCAAAATGTAGTTAGAGTAAAATGGAGTCAATGGTCAATACACAATATCACAATGTATAATTGCATATAGCATTACAGTATGTCATGACAGATGCATTCCATATTCAGTTATTGTGTGTCAGTATCAATCATTACCTCACCTGATAGATTTCTCTTGGCCTTTAGGCAGTACAGGTATTCCAACTTACCATTCAGAGTGGGGAAACCTGGAAGGTGGTGTATGTACCACAAGTCTCTACTTACCCGGAGACACACTGCAATACTAACTTAACATTTCCTATTAGAGACGCAGGTATTTAAGCGGGTTCTGGTTTCCCTTCCGCCAAATGAGCGAACACAATAATTCTCTACTGGTATTACATTGGGCCTTATTTGAGGCCAGTCTAGTGTGGAGCGTATAGCAAAACTATAACAGCAAATATCAATAAAAAGTGTGGAGCTTTTAGTAAAAGTAAACAATATAAAAATAGACAGCAAATGACATTATATGAATTTTCTTCTTACTTGGTCTTGGCTAATAATGATCATCACTGAAAAGTCTTCCGTCGTGAGGGGTGCAGTACATTTGTCTCATATACTGAATGCTGATGGCTGGCACATTGGCACCTGCAAGGTTAAATTCTGTTTATGAGAATCCAGATTATTAGTCAGCAACCTTGATGAAGAAATAAACTTGTTGGAATCAAAAATGGTCCTCTCTCCATAGTAGGGCTAAATACACTGCTTTTATCGTGATTCTCAGAACTAGCTTGAGTATATGCCTCATGACTAGGGATGTAGTGTGAGGAAAAACGCATGGGAATACTTTTTCAATATTACACATATTATTCTACTAATCCTATAATAAATCAATGCATATATTATTCCACTTATTCTGTATGAAAACAATTCACGTTATATACATCGTATGACTTCATCAACTAAAAGCACACTATGAAACCTCAGAATACAGACAGCACAAATTCTCATACAATAGTGAGTATAAATAATCAACAGTTGTAAATGAGAAACAGCATCCGGAGGCTGTGGGCCATAGATAAGTGGTGGGCAGGTGCATGATATGGTGGGCACCCAAGCAATTAATGCAAGTGCACAATACACAGTGACAGAATTCTTGTCTGGCACAGTATACATTTTCTGTGCATGCAGTTATCATCATTGCTAGTATCAAATATTCATGCAGACACATTAAAAGATATATATGCAGATTAATTGTGTAAAATATTATTCATCACACTCAGTCTCTAGAACATTGTAAGATTTATTGTGCCATTATCGCAAACATTTATTAACCAGATCAGCAAGTTTATTGTTCAATAATCAACATTCACAGCCTAATTATGCAATTTATTTTGCAGTATTCATCAGAAATCGCTCCCAGCCCACATAGTTTATTGTGCAATACATTATTTTGTAAGAGTGCAGCTCAATGTGTTGGAATGCAGCCATTCCATAATAGTGTATTTAAGGTGTTGCTCAATGGTATAGGGTACTCACTGGTGTGCCAACATACTGCAGGTAGCCTTAAGTTGCTGCTTCCAGCTTTATGTGAAGTACTTGCAAAAAGATCTTTAATTAATTTCCAGCTCTGGGAAAGGATTCACTTCTGAGTTTTGTACCAGAGATCCAGATCAACTTTTATTTTAAAATCTTAGGACATTTTTAGCTATGGAAAAGATTGCAGTGCTTTTGCATGTCTTTTTCAATTTAGGGCAGACCCAATTTCTGTGAATGTATTATTAAAGACTTCTTTAATATTTCTTACTTGTGAAACAACAGGCAAGGAAATGCTGCTTACAGATTTTGTTTAGGGATGAGGGTGGGAAATGATCACTGTGGTTGCGAAACTCGTTTTTAGGTCAAAGCCTACCAGAGAGCGCAGCTGTATGGTTTGCTGACGACTTCTTGGGGACATTCAGAAAGCTTCCCGCTATTTGTATTTTGTCCATTGCTTACCATTGTCATTGTGTTTTGTAACTCACATTTGCTTGCTTTCTATTTACTGGCTTTATTTGTTTTAGGCTGTCCAGCTTGAGTTTGACTCTTTACTCCAATCTATGCCACTCCACTCTACCACACTCCACTCTATGCAACTCTGCTGTACTCCACTCTGCGACATTCCACTCTACAACACTCTCCTCCAATCTATGCCACTCTACAGTACTTTACAACACTTAACGCAACTCCCTCTACGCCACTCCATGCTACTCTACACCACTCTACGCCTCTCCATGACACTCTAATCCACTCTACTCCCTCCACAACACTTTATGCCACTCCATTCTATTACATTTTGCTCCACTCTATGCTACTCCACTCTACGGACCTCTACTCCACTGTACACAACTCACTCTATGCCACTCTACTCTGCGACACTATACTCCACTCTACGCCACTCCACTCTCCGGCACTCTGTGCCACTCCACTCTGCGACACTTTACACCACCCCATTTTATGACACTCTACGCTCTTCTACTCAGCCTTCTCCATTCTACTCCACTCCCTCCAGGACACTACACAACACTGTACACCACTCCAAGACACTCTACTCCACTTTTGGACACTCTACGCCACTTCATGACACTCTACGGCACTTCACCACAATCTATGCCACTCCATTCTATGACACTCTAATCCACTCTACTCTATGTCACCGAACTCGACGACAATCAACTCCACTCTAGTCACTCCACTCTACGACACTCTAATCTCCTCTATGATGCTGTACTCCCTTCTACGCCACTCCACAACACTCTATGCTGCTCCTCTGCTCGACACTCTGCTCCGCTCTACGACAATACTCCACTCTACACCACTCCACTATACAACACTTTGCTCTACTACCCTTCACTCTAAGCCCTTCCACTCCACTCTACTCCCTCCACGACACTCTATGCCACTGTATGCCATGGCACTCTACACCACAACACTTCACTCCACTCTACACCACCCCACGACTCTCTACACCACGCCACGCTACTCCACACCTCTCTACTCTACAAACTTTTAGCCATGCAGAACAGCAGCCAAACTGGTGTTCAACATGGCTAAAACACATTGGCAAAGCCAATAGCTCTTGTATAGGCGAGACCTTCTGGCTTTGCCAATGCTTGTTGAAGAAATCTTACAGCCTTGTGCTGGCACTGTTTTTTACGTGTATGCATGGGCAGGGGCATTCTCTAGGTCTGTCAGAGCACAGCTTTGACCACCTATCCGCCAGAAGGCCTCCCAGATTGTACAGCAGTATTTGGTGGAAATCAGCAGGCTCTTCACTCTTACCGCCTGACACCCTACTTCAAACTGATAGCTGGCACAGAGCATCAGAGGTGCTTCAGCCACAGGAGGCTGAATGTTTATATTTACTGAATTTGAATTTTCAAGTGTTTCCTTCTTCTGTGACATTGTGGCGGGGTTGTAATAAGGGGTCTGAGGCCAGGTCGGGTTAGAGATGCTTTAATTTTTCCAAACACCCGTTTTTGTCTACTAGTTAGTCTTTCAGGGGAATATGGTGATGGCTCCGGTTTCCGTCCAGGGTTCCGGGTTCTTTCCAGGCTGAACCGCTCTTCTTCCCGGTGCCCAGGCCTTCGGTGGGGCGTAGACTCCGTGGTGTCGGATGGGGGGCCGAGGGAAAAGAAAAGGAGAAAACGGGTGTAAGGGTTCCAGTCGCTATAGGCATAAAGGGAAGGGGAGTGAAGGGACACCTCCAAAATATCCCGTGAAGCACACTACGAGGAACGAGTGATGGTGTTCTGGGAAGGACGCAAGTGGGAACACAGGAGAGATGCACACCCCAGTCCTCTACTTGTCCGAGGAATCCCTCCTCCCTAACCACCCTGTCACTCGCTCTCGAACCTGTGTTAGCCACGCACCTCCTGGAGCGTGGCTCGGCGAAACGTGATGCCGTTGGCCTCCTGGCGTATCGTGTCTTCCTGACGGTCCCGTCTCGCTGCTCTCACACAGGTCTCCGGTCTCTCGATTCTCGCTGCTCTCGATCCTCGCTCCAGTAACTCCTTCCTCCACTCCGGTGTCGGTGCACACCGCCCTCCGGGAATCCTTGGTCCTTATTGCAGGGAACGCCGTGACGTCATTTGGGGGAGGAGTCCCGTCCTCAGGGAATCCCCAGTTAAAGGAGCCGTGCCTCGCGTTGCTCGTATCATCTAACAGGGGCAGGGACTCGTAGTTCCATTCGTCCTGCTGAGGGGAGAGAAGAGGGGGAGAGAGTGGCGTTGCAGTCCACCAGTCTATGCTACTCTCCTGCTCTATCCCGGTCAGCCCCACCTTGTCACACACCCCCTCCCTAGGATTCTCCCGATTGGGGAGAGGAAACACGCGGGACAGATAGTCCGCGCTCCCGTTGTCTCTCCCTTTTCTGTGTCGTACCTCAAAGGCGAATGGTTGTAATGACAGAAACCAGCGGAGAACTCTAGGGTTTTGTGCCTTGTTTCTACACATCCACTGCAGGGGCGCATGATCCGTGTACAGAATGAATGGTCGTCCCTCTAGATAGTACCTCAGCATATCTACCGCCCACTTCACCGCCAAACATTCTTTCTCGATGGTGGGATATCTGGTCTCTCTGGGGAATAGCTTCGTGCTTATGTACAAGACCGGATGCTCAACCCCATCCTCGGCTATTTGTGATAACACGGCTCCCACCCCATAATTAGAGGCATCAGTGTGTAAAATGAACGTTTTGTGAAAGTCTGGGGACGCTAAGACTGGGCCTGTCGTTATTGTGGTTTTGAGTTTCTGGAATGCCTCTTGCATCTCGGGGGTGGGGTGTAACAATCGCTGAGGGCGAGCGTCTTTGCGAAGAAGGTCTGTCAATGGGGAGGCTACCTCTGAGAACTGCGGGACAAAGCGTCTGTAGTATCCCAGCAATCCGAGAAATGCACGTAGTTCCCTCTTGGTGGTGGGAAAGGGCGTTTCTGCAATAGCCCTCACTTTTTCTGCCTGCGGAGCAATGATTCCATGACCCAGAACGTATCCGAGGTACTTCACTTTCTGATAGGCCGCTCGAGACTTTCTGGAGTTGATGTGGAGCCCTGCACGTTCCAGGGCTTGGAGGATCAATCGCAAGTGCAGCATGTGCTCCTTCCAGGTTGAACTGAAGATCACGATATCGTCTAGGTAAGCTAAACAAAAAGAAGAGTAGTCCTGTAGTACGTTATTCATGAGCCACTGAAAAGTGGCAGGTGCTCCGTGCAGGCCGAAGGGTAGGACATTGAATTCATAGAGGCCTTCGTCGGTTGCGAAAGCTATTTTCTTTCGGTCCTCCTCCCGTAACGGTACCTGCCAGTATCCCTTGGTCAGGTCGAACGTCGTTATATATCTGGAATCCCCCAATTTCTCGATGAGCTCATCGACTCTCGGGATAGGCTAGGCATCAAACGTGGAGATAGAATTCAACGCCCTGAAGTCCATACAGAATCGGGTTGATCCGTCCGGCTTGGGGACCATCACTATCGGGGATGACCAGTCACTGCTGGAGGGGCGTATGACCCCTAACTGTAACATGTCTTGTACTTCCCTCTTTACTGCTGTCTTTTTTGCGGCGGGTATCCGGTAGGGCCTTTGTTTTACACTTTCTCCTGGCTGTGTCTCGATCCGGTGTTCGGCCAGAGTGGTCTTTCCGGGGGTATCCGAAAAAAGGGCTGAGAACGGGAGTAGCGTCTTAAACAGGTCGGCCCTTTCTTCCCCAGACAGGTCGTCGTTTACGACGAGTTGATTCAGGGTGGTACCTCCCGGTAAGGATGTGGGCAGAGTTAGGCGAGCGTCTTTAGGCAAAGGTCCCAACCATTTCTTGAGTAGGTTTATATGATAACTCTGTTTCCTGTTAGGTGAGATCTGGATCTGGTACGTGGTTTTACCAAAGACCCCCACCACTCTGTATGGACCCAACCATTCGGCCTGGAACTTCTTCGTTGAGGAAGGGAGTAGGACTAATGCCCAATCTCCGATAGACAGACTCCTCCACCTCTTTCCTTTGTCGTAACATCTCTTTTGTCTGTCTCTGCTCTTTTCGAGATTGGAGTAGGCCAGATCCCGTAACTTCCCGATCTTAGATCGCAGTTGTTGCGTATAATCCAGAAGGGATTTCTTCTCGTCTTCTCCCTCCTTCTCCCAAGCGTCTTTGGTCATTTCCAGTAGGGTTCTGGGTTGACGCCCATATAATAGCTCGAATGACGAGCAACCCAGGCTGCTCTGGACTTGGGCTCTCAGTACATATAAAGCCAGAGGCAGCAGTCGGTCTCAGTCTCTACCCTCTACGGACAGCAGTTTCTTCAAAGTGGTCTTCAAGGTTCGGTTATACCTCTCAACGAGGCCTTCGGTTTGCGGGTGATAGACAGAGGTCTGCAGGTGGTGTAGGTCTAGGGACCTACAAACCTCCTTCATAAGTCGAGAAAGGTGTTCCTTGATCCGTTAGGATTTCCTTTGGGAACCCTACCCTCGAGAAGAGTTCCAAGAGCTTGTCTGCGATGTTTTTGGTGGTGGGGGCTCTAAGGGGAAAAGCCTCTGGGAACCTGGTAACATAGTCCACAATCACCAGCGCATATAGGTTCCCTCTCTGGGTTTTGGGTAGGGGTCCTATCAAATCCATGCCCACCCTCTCAAATGGTCTTCCTACCACTAGTAAGGGTTGAAGGGGGACCGCCGGCGGTCGTTGGAGGTTCTTTTTCTGGCATACCCCACATTCTTGGCAATGCGTTTTTATGTCTTTGTATATGCCTGGCCAAAAGAAATGGCGTAATACGTTCTGGGTTGTCTTTTCCGCACCCATGTGTCCAGCGGTGAGGTGTGCGTGGGAAAAGAAGAGTATCTGCTCCCTGAAGGACATCGGAACAAGGAGCTGTGTAGGATCTTCAGCGGTCCCTTTCCGGTAGAGCAGGCCATCCTTAATTAAGAAGTAGGGGTACGAGGGTGTGGGGTTGGTTTGACTGACGTGGGCAGCCTCCCAGGCATTAAACAGGGTGGCGTCATTGGCCTGCGCAAACCTAAAGCTCCTATCGAGCACCCAGGGCTCAGGGGTTGTGAGGGCGGATCGTGTATTAGTGTGTTTTCCCCCTCTTCCTTCAACATTGGTGTGAAACAAAACCAAAAAGTCTGGATTATCGGTGCCGAGAATGAGATCTTCGGGTAAGGTTTCTAACACCCCCACCCGTACTGTGCAAGGAGTCCCTGGGTTTGGGGAGATGGTGACCGACGCCAGCGGGTATGCCTTGACGTCCCCATGTACGCACCTTATGTGTACTAATGTGTCAGGGATGTATTGTGAAGGCAGAATGAGGCTTTTCTGAATAACCGACTGCCTGCAACCCGAGTCTAACAAAGCTTTTACTACCCTCCTATTCACCTGTACACTTACATAGAAAGAGGTCCCCATCTCTGCAGTATATAAAACCGAGCTAGGGATGTAACCCACTTCCATGGGTTCATCCGCTGGTTTCCGTTTAGGACACAACCGGGAGATGTGGCCCCAGTCACCACACTCAAAGCATTGCGGCCCCCTAAATGTGGGTGTTTCGGTTCTGGAGGGCCGGGGTTTCGCAGTGTCATGTAAGGGTCTTTGGGGTTTTCTTTCGTTCCTTATAGGCGGGGCCCTACTTGGTCTCTCTGTGTCCCATGCCATAATCCGCGGCTGCGCTCGTGAATAGGTTGTGGCCATTTCGATGGCCTGTTCTGGGCATAGGTGGGTGTGCTGCTTCAGCCACCGCTGTGTTCCATACGGGAGAGCTTCCATGAATTGCTCTAAATATACACTGTTCATAATGTCCTCTTTGGTGCTGGTGGCGGGTCTTAGCCATTTATCCGCGGCCATCTTCAGGCGGAAAAACAACGTTTTGGAGTTTTCCCCTGGGACGCCCCGTTCCTTTCTGAACCGCACCCGGTACGCCTCAGCATCCCGGCCTAGGTGGTCCAGAACAATGTCCTTTATATCCTGATAGGGGGTGTCATCCGTGGCGTTGGCCACTTGGTAGGCGGACTGGGCTTCCCCTGTTAACAGAGGGGCCAGAAAGAAAGGCCATTTCTCCTCGGGCCAGCCGCATGCCCTAGCGGCACGCTCGAAGTTTAACAGGAACGCATCCGGATCCTCCCCGGCTACGTATTTCTACAAAGCAATCCCTGAGTGTCCATGCGTTGGGCCGCGCCGGTCTCTAGGCGCTGGACTTCCCGGCTCATGAACCATCTTTTGTAGTCCTTCCATCTGGGCCGAGATGGTGTTCTTAAATACATCTCTGTCGGCCTGTGCGGACGACATCTGTCGTTCGATGGCCCATTCTAACTTCTCCTGGCCTTTTATGAGGTGTTGGATGACGGCGTCTATCATAGGCTTACTGATGAACTGGGATGGCGATCCCACTTCTGACACCAGTTGTGGCGGGGTTGTAATAAGGGGTCTGAGGCCAGGTCGGGTTAGAGATGCTTTAATTTTTCCAAACACTCATTTTTGTCTACTAGTTAGTCTTTCAGGGGAATATGGTGATGGCTCCGGTTTCCGTCCAGGGTTCCGGGTTCTTTCCAGGCTGAATCGCTCTTCTTCCCGGTGCCCAGGCCTTCGGTGGGGCGTAGATTCCGTGGTGTCGGATGGGGGGCCGAGGGAAAAGAAAAGGAGAAAACGGGTGTAAGGGTTCCAGTCGCTATAGGCATAAAGGGAAGGGGAGTGAAGGGACACCTCCAAAATATCCTGTGAAGCACACTACGAGGAACGAGTGATGGTGTTCTGGGAAGGACGCAAGCGGGAACACAGGAGAGATGCACACCCCAGTGCTCTACTTGTCCGAGAAATCCCTCCTCCCTAACCACCCTGTCACTCGCTCTCGTACCTGTGTTAGCCACGCTCCTCCTGGAGCGTGGCTCGGCGAAACGTGATGCCGTTGGCCTCCTGGCGTATCCTGTCTTCCTGACGGTCCCGTCTCGCTGCTCTCACACAGGTCTCCGGTCTCTCGATTCTCGCTGCTCTCGATCCTCGCTCCAGTAACTCCTTCCTCCACTCCGGTGTCGGTGCACACCGCCCTCCGGGAATCCTTGGTCCTTATTGCAGGGAACGCCGTGACGTCATTTGGGGGAGGAGTCCCGTCCTCAGGGAATCCCCAGTTAAAGGAGCCGTGCCTCGCTTTGCTCGTATCATCTAACAGGGGCAGGGACTCGTAGTTCCATTCGTCCTGCTGAGGGGAGAGAAGAGGGGTAGAGAGTGGCGTTGCAGTCCACCAGTCTATGCTACTCTCCTGCTCTATCCCGGTCAGCCCCACCTTGTCACAGACATCTAAGTTTGGCTATTGATATTACTGCAAGCTACATTGCAGGATTCACTTGAAGCTTTTGTAAATAGAAATAAAAGTCAGCACATGCAGACAAAACACTTGAAAGAAATAAAGGAAGTTCTAAAGCAGCCGCATATAGACACAAGGGCAAGGTACCGTCTTAAGAAACCTGGAGAAGGGAAATATTCGGCTTGTGAGACTGTTTCTTCTGCTTATGTATCACAGTGCCCTATGTTAGTTTTTCAATGTGGACAATATCTTGGTCCGGTCAAGGGTTATTTTTAAGCTGTACTAAGAGAACAAAAGGATTGCTCTGACTAAAATGCACTGTGGAGGGCGGGAGACATGTGAAAGGAAAGCATCTTGGCACTTAATAACTAACTTAGCTCTTTCTTCCCTCACACAAGCAGAGAATGAATTTACAGACCTATTGCATTTTCCAACTGAAAGAGAGGACTCATTTAGTGGTAAGGTGATCCTAAATCGTTTAAAATTAGTAGAGAGGCTGTTCCTGTTGATAATATTGTAAAGAATGAAATAGAAGAGAGAAATATTGCAACTTCCCAGTCTGTTCGCACTGATGTTGCTTATTCAGGACTAATGCTCATTGTAAACGTGAATGCAGCTGGGAAGAAAGCCCGTAAATTCCAGCCTATAAATTGATCCAAAATGTTAAAAATATTTAGGGAAATTCCCTCCTTGTCCTTTATTACTTAATCTGGTATTGATTTGGTAGGATGTGTAAGAAAAAAGAATGGGCTGGAAGTTACAAGGGTGAAATATTACTCTTGGTGAATCTGTGATATTGCAAGCGAAAGCAGAGCTACTTCTAGAGGGGTTATAATTGGTCTTAGATGTAGAGATCTTACCCCCTTCTTCAGTGCCTCCTATCTTCTTGAAGAGCAGTTAGGGGCTCGTTCCCTGGCAAAGAAGTTTTATGAACGACTACTGTAAGAAGTTTTATGTAAGGGATAATCAAAAGAAGCCCTAGGAGCATACATTATGGTGGGCAATATCCCAGTTAGATATTCAGATAACTATCGTGCCCACTTTGAATGTTAGTCACTCTAATTTAGCCATGAGCACTTTTTTTTTTTTTTTTTAAGTTTTCAAAAAACCTTTATTTAATGGTAATGGTATTTAATATGAAGCCTGAACCACAGCATAGTGCCTACAACCCGAAACGGGCCGGCTGCGATTAAACATAGTCCTACTCTTTCGAGGCGGGAAAAGGGAATACACAGCAAGCCGCCTACAACCACATCGGGCCGGCCGCGTCACTTGGGATGTGGGTTGTTGGCATCTGTAGATGATCTTTAATCATTTAGGCGCTAGTCAACAGGCGCTAAAAGAACAGTACCTCTACTCTGTTTCATGCAATCACAGAGTATACATTGCATATTATATATTTCGATGAACCATGGTAAACTTGCGCCGGGAGCCTCATACACGGCCGGCTGGCAGGGCATAGTACATGAGGACCATCGCAAGCACCACAACAGACGAATAAGGCCAACAACGGATAGCCAATGCTACAATAACTATAGGGATCAGGCAGTGTGCATCTTATACATGGTTGTATTTAGAGTCTCTAGGGATGCGTTATATTGTGGCTAGCAGAGACCCTTATCACCAGATGTGCAGGTTGGGTACAGTCGTGCAGCGCCTGGGAGGTTCCCACAATATGAGCGTAGTGAGAGTGGCTCGGCATCTTTCGGGGAGCCCTAGTGACTTTGCGTGCCGATGCTATTGGCCCTGCTGAAACCCAACAAGATGTGACTATGATTGCAGTTTCTGTGACCGATAGCCAAGAGAAGCCTAGAAGCTGCAGGCATCAAGAAAACTACATAAAAGAGTGGAGCTACAGAAAAAGGAATATAGAGAGAGAAAAGGAAAGAAGGAAAAAGAAAGAGGGAGAGGAAAAAGGAAAAAAAAGGGGGGGGGGAGTGTGGTGTACCAGCCCCTCGTGGCAGGGGGCAGCCGGGTATCCTGGGCCCGCAATGGCGTTACATTGGACTGAATAAGGGGTGTATCTCCCTCCCTGCCCACTCAAGCCTCCTCGTCGTAAGTGTCTCCCCTTGGGAGAATAGGGTCAGCAAAGAGCTGAAGGGCTCTCAGTCGAGTGGGAACTGATCTAGCGTGCTCCAGCCGAGAGAGATGCGTGACCAAGGGCTGCCAGATGCGTTCGAATTTAGCATCAGTACATGCCAGCCTATGGGAGAGGAGTTCCATTGCCATGACATGCCAAAGACGTGTAAGCCAGACCAAGGACGAGGGAGCACACGCTTTCTTCCAATGGAGTGCTATAACCTGTTTAGCGGCAGTGAGCATATGAGCAACCAGGCGCCAGTCCGTATGTGTCATTGCTTTGAGAGATGTTGGACGGAGCCCCAGAATGACCACCCCGGGTCGCTTGGTAGAGGGAAGCCCAGCACTTCTCTAATATGTTCCAGAATCTCCTCCCAAAAAGCGAGAATGAGCGGGCACGTCCACCATATGTGCAGGAATGAGCCCTGGTCCGCCTGGCAGCGCCAGCAAAGAGGTGCGAATCCAGGGAACATCTTCTGAAGTCGCAGGGGAGTGTAGTACCAGCGAGTCATGATTTTGTACGCGGACTCCTGCTGGGTTATACTTTTAAATATGCGTGGGATATCCCGCCAAAGTTGCTCCCAATGGTCTGGGAATATATCACTCTCAATGTCTAGCTGCCATTGGCGTTGGTAGGTGTGTGGGGGCACCGCATGTGAGTGCTGAAGTACTTTGTATGTTCGAGAAATCAGCCCGCGGGAACCATCAAAAGCGCGTACCAGTGCTTCGAATGCTGTTAGTCGCCTCGTGGCACCTTCCACGTGGGAGGGGGCTCGGAGCCAATGGCGAATCTGGAAATATTCCAGGCGTGTAGTTTTAGGGAGATTAAAGTCTTGTCTGCACTGATCAAATGATTTAAAAAGGCTGTTATCAAATAATTGTTCTATGACCCGGCACTCACCGGTCGACCACGCCGAGAAAGATGTTGGGGGCAAAGCCGGTGGGAAGTCCGGGTTGAGCGCTAGGGACGTGTTGGGAGAGGGAAAGGAAGTGAGTCCACGGGAAACAGCGATTCTATCCCAGATCTCCAAAACAGTTTTCGTTGGGGTAGCAATATAGGCACTACGATGCCTACCACCACTCCGTATCCACGCCATGTCCCACAGGGGGCGGCAGGCCACCGCCCTGTCCATGTGGAACCAGTGTTTTTCGCTCTCGCGGACCGACCACTCTGATATGTAACGCAGGTGTGAGGCCCAGTAGTATAAGAGCAGGTCGGGACAGGCCAGTCCACCTCGGTCTCGGGGCAATAGTAGGACTCTGGCAGAGAAGCGCGGTCGTCCTCCTCCCCAGATGAAGGTGATTAAGTCTCGCTGGAGGGTCAAGATGTCCCTCTGGGGAATCGGCGTAGGAAGTGTCTGAAAAAGGTAAAGAACTTTTGGCAAGATTGCCATTTTAACCGCATTAAGGCGGCCTAGCCACGAGATGGGGAGCTGTTTCCAGCGGTTAAGCTCAGCCCGGATAGCTGTCCTGCAAGCCGGCCAGTTCGCCCCTGTCCATGTGTCTAGTGTAGCCGTAAGGTCAATCCCAAGGTAACGAATGGAGTGTGGAGCCCAGTGAAAAGGATTAACATTTCCCAGATCATCCAATAGCTGATGAGGGAGAGTAAGGTTAAGCGCCTGTGACTTGGAGAGGTTGATCTTAAGGCCCGACACCAATTCAAATTGGGAGAGTATGTCTAATAGCGCAGGGAGGGAGCTCGTTGGGTCTGTGAGTGTCAGGAGGAGATCGTCGGCAAAAAGGGCTATTTTGTGATCAACCCCTCCCATGCGAATACCCCGGATGTCTGCCGATCCCCGGATGGCAATCGCCAGGGGCTCCACCGCAAGAGCAAAAAGCAAAGGTGAAAGGGGACACCCCTGGCGCGTGCCTCTACAGATGGAGAAGGAGGGGGTGAGAAGACCATTGACACGGATTCGCGCCGAGGGCGCCGCGTACGGAGCCATGACTCGCGCGATCATGGTCGGTCCGAGGCCCACACGATGGAGGACCGCCCGGAGAAAGGCCCAGTCAACCCGGTCAAATGCCTTCTCGGCGTCAAGGGAGAGGAGGACGGCTGGTATGTTGTGATGGTGAGCCTTTTGCACAAGATGGGCCACACGACGAACATTGTCCGCCCCCTGGCGCTCCCGTATGAAGCCCACCTGATCTGGTTCGATTAAGCCCGGAAGATGGGGGGCTAGTCGCTGGGCGAGAATCTTGGTGTATAGCTTGGCATCTACTTTTAGTAGCGAAATAGGCCGAAAGGAGGCGCATGCAGTGAGATCCTTCCCTGGTTTGGGGATAAGGACAATCTCCGCCTCAGCCATCGTCGGAGTCACAGACCCGGTCATTTCAAAGGAGTTGAAAAGCCGCAACTAATAAGCCTGAAGTTCCGGGAGAAAAAGGCGGAAAAAGGCCAGCGTTAGGCCGTCAGGTCCTGGTGACTTTCCCACGGGCATACTCTTTAACGCTTTTTGAATTTCCGCTGCAGTGATAGGTTCTTCCAGCTGTTTCGTAGAAAGGGGGGAAATTGGTGTCCAGGGGCATGCCGCCAAGAAGGGGTCTATCTGATCCTCCCGGGTGGCTCCCTGGCTATACAAGGTAGCAAAGAACTTACTGAACTCCCGTTGCTTATCTTGTTCAGAGATGGCCCACCCCTCTTCCGGTAAGGCAATTTTTGCGACATGACCTCGGGAGATTTGGTGGCGGAGACGACGCGCCAGCATAGAGCCCACCCTGTTGCCTCCCCCATAACATTTTTGCTTTAGAGCTAGGAGAGAGTGCTCTGCTTTGTTTACTCGGATAGCCTTGAGCTGGCCGCGAAGCGAGTCTCTTGCGTGTTGCGAGAGAGAGCGTGCTATGACTTTGTTGCTCCAAGGTTTTAATATCACGGGTAAGCTTGTCTTCCACCAAACGGGATTCCCGCCTGCGGGCTATGGAAATAGAGGTAATGGCGCCCCTAATCGTGGCCTTAAAAGCATCCCACAGGGTGTGTACGGGAGTCTCCGGGAGGTCATTAGCTGCAAAATATGATTGTATAGCCTGTCTGAGTTCGGCCACATCTACCTGGTCACGGAGAACATGCGGAGGCAGACGCCATCGCGGGACGGAGTTCGGGTGTCGACCTATAGCGGACAGGGTAAGTTCCAAGTGGGCGTGGTCTGAGATGGATATGTCCGAGATCTCCACCGTTTCCAGAGAACGAAGGAGAGAACGAGATAGGAAAAAGTAATCGATCCGGGAATGTGAACGGTGGACATGAGAATAGAAGGTGTAGTCCTGCGTGTCCGGCTACCGGTAGCGCCAAGCGTCAATTAGGCCCAAAGCGTCCAAATCACGTTTGAGAGCAGCGGACATAGCCCCTGTTTCTTGAAAAGAGGAGGTGGTGTGATCCAAATTGGGGTCCCACACTAAGTTAAAGTCGCCCCCAAGGATGATAGGGTTGGCTTCCCGTGCGAGCGAAGTCCTGAGGAGATCGCGAAGGAAGGCATCCTGCGCCTGGTTGGGCGCATATACATTAAGCAAGGTAAGCGGCTTACCCTGCAGTAAGAGCACAAGCTTGATGAATCGACCTTCCATGTCCCGCATGGTGCGTGTGATTTGTATAGAGAGCCCTGCTTTAAAGAGGATGGCCACCCCCGCTGTCTTAGATTGCGCGGATGCCCAGAATTGTAGAGGGTACTTAGGATGAGACATGCGAGAAGTGTCAGTACGTAGGAGGTGGGTTTCTTGGAGGAAGATAATGTCTGGGTCTTGTAGTTGAAGGTAGCGCCAGATCTGCCTTCTCTTATTCGGGGCATTTAGGCCTTTGACATTAAGGGATAGACATTTAAGCTGCGTCATTGGTCTGCACCTGTATTGGCATGCAATGGCTGGAGTGTAAAGCTGCACTTCTCTCCCTAGTTGATCGGCGGGCCCGAGTCAGTAGCCTTAACTGTAGAAGGGCGCGTGGGAGGGCTGGATTCCCCCTAGGCGGGAAGCATGAAGGGTATGTCCAATGTACCCCAGTGAAGCCAGATAAGGAGCTGGGCCATACAGGTGAGGGCAGGTTCTCTCCCCCCGAGTCCAGGTAGCGAAAGAAAAAGAAGAAGAAGGTAGGTCAAAGAGATAGTCAGAGAACAGAAAAGGTAGCGAATAACAAAAAGGCCAACTGGGCCAAAAGGGACCATTCCAGTCCAGGAGCAGCCCGATGGTGGGAACCAGGGCGGCTCTGAGGAAGTCACTCCTCCTAGGGACTAAGGAAATGGTGGGGTGGGCCATAGAGAGTCCAAGGGGCGGACGCCGTCCGCCCCCCAGCGGTCGGCCCGGTGCATGGGCAGCGGGGAAGATCCGGGGCCCTCTCCTGGTTGGCCGCCAGGGTCCGCGATGAGACCGGGGGCCCAGTCCCAGGGACGGGACGGCGGAGCAGCCGAGGGAGGCAGATTCTGAGAGAAGGCTGGGGAAGGGGGGGGAGGAAGGCCACGGGATATGGGTCACACACGGGGCCTGCCGGCCCGGAGCATACATATTAACAACCAGCAGTACGGGTGAGCAACACAAATAATCAATACATAACAATACAAATGTCCCGCCAGAACAAATGACTTAGCTGCGCAAGGAGGACCTCTCCAGAGGCAGCTTGGCCTGGCATCACTTCCTAAAGTGATTATCTAGAGCGGGTACAGTATGGTACCTTAACATACTCCCCAGTCCAAACATCTGTGCAGGGGGTCAAGAATAGGTGCTCGAAGTGAAGAGCTAGGGCTCTCTCCTGCCAAGGGGGATAATTTTAACAGGGAGTCAATCTCCATTGCCTGAGCCTGAGGGCGAGGGGGGGCCCGACCTCGGTCCCCCCCCCTGCTGACGACTGCGAGGCCTCCATCGCCTTTAAATGCTGAATGATGTCTTGCTTGGCTTGACGGGCCGTCGAGCTGGTCGTGGGGGGCCTCGGGCGGGGAGGTCCCACCCTCGACCACTCGGGGCGCAGAGAGATCTGGGAGGCTGAGTCGGCAGGCGTGGGGGACGAGGCTCGTGATCCTGGTGAAATATGGAGTAGGTGGAGGGCCTCCCTAAGAGACCTCAGAGATCGTCTCTTCCCTTCCCATTGGAAGATCAAAGCAAAGGGGTAGCCCCATTGATATTTAATGTTGGATTCCTTCAGCTTAGCAGTCACGGGCTGGAAGTCTCTGCGGCGGCGAAGAGTTAGGGGTGATAGGTCTTGGAAAATTTGGATGCAGTGTCCCTCAAACTCCAACGTCGCAGTTGCTCTTGAGGCCCGGAGGATTGCTTCTTTCTCGGTGTAGAAATGCACCCTTGTCAAGATGTCAGGGACCAGGTGGGGATTGTTACGCGGGGGGCAACCCGGTGTGCACGATCTAAAGTTGGAGGAGAGGAGTCATCATCCCCCCTGACAGTGTGGAGGAGGTCCGCGACGTAAGTCATTATGTCCTGCCCTTCTGTTCCCCGCGGCACACCCCTGATGCGGAGATTGTTCCGGCGGCTCCTGTTTTCTAAGTCCTCCTGTTTAATTTGGAGCTCTACATTTTGCTCTTCAAGTGCTAAGACCCATCGCCTCAGGTCCTCCTGATCCTCCGTGCGGGAATCTAGGGTGCGTTCCAGGTCATCCACTCTGGTGCCGATTTCGGTGACATCGCGGCGAATGTCCGTGAGGTAGGTTTTGACCTCCGTCTTGAGAGAGGATATCTCCGATTTTATTTCTTGGAGGAAGCTAGTCATAAACGCCTGCGTAATGGCGCCAGTCTCTGGGGCTTCCAACTGGGAGGTCATCGCTGAGTTTTCCTGCGAGGGCACCGGGGTGTGTTTACTCCACAGGTCCGCCACCGATGCGTCTTTAGGTGCTGGTTGTGCCTCGGTTTTCCCGGCTCTGGGTTTGGTCATACTGCTGGTAAGGGGGGAGCGTAGCCCCTATGAGCGCCCGCCCGTGTCCAGCCGGGATCGCACTCCGTCAGATGGTCCCTCCACCAAGACGGGTCCGACGAGGGAAGAGGCTAAAGGAGACAGGCGTGACCGTCGAGGACAGTATCCCTCGTAGTGCTGATCGGGACCGCAACGCTGTCACAGCTCCCGGGAGCTCCCCAGACCCCCGTCTCCCCAGGATCAGGTGGGTGTGCAGGCGCAGCAGATTCGTCCCCGGGGGTCTGAGCCTTCACCAGGGATGGCGGACTGCACGCGTGGCGGCAACCTCCTACCGCGAGGTGGCTCCGTGGAGCGCAGCAGTAGCGCGCGGCGGCAATGTGCGACGTGATAGCCCGTGATCAGCCCCGGCCTCCAGTGTACATCCCAGAGCCACCGTCTCTCAGGCAGGGAGACCTCCAGACTTACAGGGCAGAGGCAGCGGAGCAAGGGTCTCTGGGCTCCTCAACCGTCTGGAACACCATCCAGAGCTGCTGGCGCTGGTTCGTCGCCTGGAGGGGCAGGCCGGAGCGGCACGGAGATTCAAGTACCACCGGCCCAGCCAGGCCTCAGGACCAGCAAGGCCCAAAGATGCAGGCGGCCGGCCTTTTCCGGGCGCCACTCCAATCTTCTATCGGGGAGGGGTGGGGCCCCGGTGCAGAGCAGGATGTGCAGCCTCAGGGGTAGCCAGCTACTTGTCTTTTGCTAGGAATGTGGGTTCCAGCCCTCAGGGCCCTTTCACCCCCTCCCCGATTTCTCCTCACCTCTGGCCTCCCACTCGGTCCGGCGGGCGGCGCAGGTCGTCCCGCGGGGATCGCCGTCGGATCTCCGGGCCTCCCAAGGCCCCTCAGTGCACCCCCCGCCGCTCGTCCTCCAGCGCTCCCGGCAGGCGGCGAAGTGCAGGTCTCCGCCTCCCCCCGCACTCAAAGGGCCGCCTCGCGGTCTTCAGCAAAATGGCGGGCGGAGCCGCCGCGGCTACCTCCCTGCAGTGCTTGAGGGTGAGACTCAGCGCCCGGGCCCCCGCGATGAGGGCGGAGCGTGTCACGGGCAATCAGCTGTCGAGGGGGGGACACCGGCTGTGCCCCCCGTGCCTGAAAATGCTCGGCTAAGGTCCCGGGCCGACCCTGGAGGACGGAGCTCGAGCCGCGAGCGTCCTACTCCATCAAGGTCCAGGCCACGCCCCCAGCCATGAGCACTTTTAAGAGTTATAAACGTTTTGAACTCAATGGAGCCTAGTGAAAAGTCCTGTCGGGGCAATGTGGAATCATAAGGAAGGGATGATTATTGGCATAACACCCCTGTATTGCAATGTGTGCTGTTTTACCTGATTACATGCTTGTTATCCATTTAATCATTTAGCAAAGTACGATATTTTATTATTTCAGGAGACTTGTGTTGTAACTAAGTGCTTATCTCTATTCCTGTACGCCTCTCCTTCACCTGGTTCATCCCTTCTTTCCTTCTCCCGTTCCCCCCTTCCTCTTTTCTCTCAGTGGTACATTCCTTCTTGTAGAATCTTGGTGTGAAGCTCACCTTAGAATGTTGGTGTGCTTCACTTGTCAGTTGGTGTTTGAGGATCTAGTCCAATAAACGTCTTCCTCTTCTTCACTCTGTGTGAGGCGTTTACTTAACATTTTGGCGACGATTTATGCTGTGCTGGGGGCAGCCTTAGATCCTCTCCCCAGTTTCGACCACCAGCTGTCAGCGTGTCTACCACCTCACTCCTTCAATTTGTGGCACTTCTGCGAGGTGGAGAGCGCTGTTACAACGAGTCTGCTGACAGAAGAATTCTTCCTCCGTGTGCAGTTTTATTTTCTTCAAGCCGCAGCTGTTGCTACTGTGTGCCTACTTATAGAAGAATTCTCCCTTTGTGTGCAGTTGACTTTCTACTATTACTCTGGTGAGTGCACTTCGCTTTCAAGGCAGCTTTCCGTGCTGACATTCGCTATATCCTCCTCTCCCTAAGCTGTGCTCATACGGCGTTCATTCCCCTCAGCTGGTGACTGCTTTTGCAACATGACCCTGCGCTTACCTCTTGGAATTTCCAGAGCGCTGTTGTTGACTTCGCTGAGGGAGGAGATCGTTTGTCCCTTTGCCTCATTCTCCCGATTCCACCGGCTGTGCTACAGCTCCAGGCACCGTTCCTTCCTGAATTCCGCCCTCCTTTCTCCTCAGCTGAGAGATATTGACTTCTCCGCCCTCCCTCACCTCAGCTGTTCTCGGATGACGCATCACGCCGCTCCATTCCCTCAGAGCGTTGTGTCAATTTCACCGCGGGAGGGGCGGTGAGCTTCGCTTTGGCGCTGTGTCAATGTCAATTTCACCGTGGGAGAGGCGGTGAGCTTCGCATCGCCTCCTACTGCCTCAGCTTTCACCCGGTCTATCCTTCAGGGCGCTGCCTCGTATTCACAGAAGGAGGGGCCACCGTAATTTTATTCAGCCTGCCAGCATTTTCTTCTCTGACAGGCACAGCCTGCCATTTGTACATAACATTTTCCGCTCTTTCCTTTAGAGCCTGGCGCTGCACTCCAATTCCACTGAAAAAGGGGTTGTTATTATTCTCCTCAGCCTGCCAAAACATTTTCATCGCTGACGGGCACAGCTTGCTTTTGTTCACCCTGCGTGCCTACAATTATTTTACACAGAAATCTCCTTCAGCTATTTGTCACATTTAACATACTCGAACCACCATTAATCTGCTCAGCCTGCCAGTATTCCCATCGCTGACAGGCACAGCTCGTTATTGTACAGTAGAGTGCAATATTATTTGTCTAATTACCTGCTCCTTTGGCTTTTCCCGGTGCTATCATACATTATCCGCAAGGAAGCTGTTGCTGATTTCGTAATTTCTGTGCTACCTTCTGCAAAGTGCTTTATTCACCTGTATAATGCAGTTTATTAGTTCTGAGGACTCCTCTTGCCAAAGGTTCTACATTCCCTTAAACTGCCTTTACGATACTGATGGACATAGTTCCCTGTACAATTTTAACTTTATTCTGTTATCACTACTGTATATTCTTACACTCACTGTTATTTTATTAGTATACCAGTATTTTTGTTAACCTTATTACTATCAGGAATTCAAGCTGTGGGTACATTTGTCCTGCTAGCTTTTCCCGCAGTTTTACACCTGTACCTCCACTCTCACTTTCCTTTATATTTTTCTCTTTTCCTCTGTATTCCTCTCTTTCTCTATTCACTGTAATTCATACTCTCGCTTTTCCTTCCGTACTTTTTTCATCCTTCACTCCTCCTTCCCTATGGCTGCATTTGCAATGTCTCAACCTCCTTCATTTCTTAATGAAGCAAGGGAACCTCTTATACTATGGAAAAAAGGGGTAAACCTTTTTGAGTCTTATTTAATTGCCATAGGGCGTGATAGGTTTTCATCTGTACGTAAGCAACATATCCTGCTGCATAATTTAGGAAACCATGCTAGAGAGATTTTCGATGATCTTCCAGATTCTATAGTTGAAAACGAAGATGTTAATGAGGATGCGCATGGTGATGTACAGCATGATGTGTATCAAAATACTCGAGAAATTAGAAGCGCAATTTGGAGTGAAGATTAATGTTGTTCTAGAACGGCACAAATTCTTTTCACGATCGCAAGGGAAAAATGAAAAAGTGTGTAATTATATTGCTGTATTGAGGGGTTTAGCATCAACTTGTGATTTTGGAACTTTGACCGAATCTCTTATCAGAGATCAACTGACTAGATGTACCAGTGATAAAAAGATACAAGAGAAACTGTTAGCTGATGCCCCAGATTTAAAACATGCTATTGATATTGCGAAAAGCATAGAACATACTGCATTTTGCATGAGTGAGATGAGAGACGCAGTCGACGTCAAGCAAGTGATGGACCAAGGGGTATATAAAACATCTGCAAAATATGATAAGAACAGACCATCATCTACTGAGGTAATGAAACAAAAAACTGAAAGTAACAAATTTAAGTGCTACAGATGTGGTAATCCCAACCATTTAGCCAATAACGTTAAATGCCCTGCCAGAAGCCTTACCTGCAGAAAATGCAATAAAAGAGGACACTTTTCCAAGGTCTGCAAAGAAAGTAGGAGATATGTTACCCATATGGTCAGTAATGAACCTGTTCATCGTGAGGATATTGTTTTTCAAGTAGCAAACAATATGGAACCCTCTTGCAACAACTACCCCAAATGTGAGATCATGCTTGATAATGTCCCGTATATAGTGTTTGCTGACTCGTGTTCCTCATACACTCTCATAAATGAATCCACATTTCAAGAAAACTCAGGGAACAAAGACTATACTCTATTGCCTCCTGACATCAAACCCGGGGGATACAACCATGATCCTATACCTCTTGTGGGAATGCTTTTAATGCACATCGATTTCAAGGACAGATCCACTTTGTGAAAGGTATATATCACTGAAAAATGGCTCAAATTTATTAGGGTGGAAACACCAAAAAGACTTGGGGATCAAGCTAGATCCTATTGCTCCTGAACCAGTATTTCTCGTGGAGAGATCTAATGTTGGAAAAGAAATATGCGAGCAATTCCCCGAAGTATTTTCTAATAAATTAGGTCTGTTGAAAGGGTTCCTACACAAAATCAAGCTAAAGGCTCAGCACAAACCAGTTGTCCACAAGGCCAGATCTGTTCCTTTGTTTATAAGGGACCCACTCAAAAAAGAACTTGACAGATTGGAAGCCAGCGGTGTGATAGAACGTATTGAGAGTTCTGAATGGTTGGCTCCCATAGTGGTAGCATCTAAAGAGGAAGGGAAGAGCATTCGTCTATGTGTCGACCTCAGAGACCTGAATTCCAACATTTGGGTGGATAGACATCCCCTTCCAAATATCAACGAGATGCTCAGTGTCTTACAAGGGGCAAAGTTCTTCAGCGTGCTCAACCTCTCCTCAGCTTACCACCAGGTAGCCCTCCACCCTGACTCCAAGTCCCTCACCTCCTTCATAACTCCGTTTGGGGCATATCAGTTTTCAAGGATGCCGTTTGGCCTAGCATCTGCTGCGGCAGTGTTTCAACGCATAATGCAAGACATTCTACAAGGGACAGACAAATTACTGTGTTTTCAGGACGACATCCTAATTTATGGAGAGAATCAGAGGCAGAACATAATAAGGTTCTAGAGGAAGTCCTAAGAAAACTGAATAAAGCTGGGTTCACCACTCAGAAAGACAAGTGCAAAATAGGCGTAGAATCTGTAGCTTATCTAGGTCACACCATATCTGGTGAAGGAATCAAACCGAAATCTAGCTTAGTGGATTCTGTCAAGCTAGCTCCTGCACCTACAAATAAAGATGAACTAAAATCTTTTCTGGGCCTGGTCGAGTATATGTCCAAGTATGTGAAAAACTTTGCAGAACAAGTGCATTCCCTCAGAGAGTTACTCAAAAAAGGTACCCCCTTTGAATGGAACTCTCAATGCCAAAATGACTTCACTCTAATTAAACAAGCTATAGTAGAGGCACCCATTTTAAGCATGTTTGATCCTAATGCTAGAACCACGTTGACAACTGACGCCAGCATGAAAGGTTTGGGAGCCTCACTTACACAAAACATTAAAGGACAAGAAAGAGTGATAGCCTTTGCGTCAAGGACCTTGAAAGAACCAGAATGCAATTATTCCACAATCGGAAAGGAGGCTCTCGCTTGCTATTGGGCGATAAATCATTTTAAATTCTTTCTATGGGGGATTCCATTCATCCTAAAAACGGATCATAAACCTTTGCTTCCTTTGTTCTCTACTAAATGCATTGAAAAGACCACTCCCCGTATCTCTAAATGGATTCTAGGCCTACAAGGTTTTAGCTACTCCATGTGTTATGTACCTGGCAATGAAAATCTAGTTGCTGACTGTCTCTCCAGACTCCCTATCGCTAATGAGAACTCACAGTTTTACCCCCTGATGAGACCATTCTTTCAGTTGATATCCCTGCTATTAGCAAAGATGAATGGGAAAATCACATGAAAAATGACACTGTTCTCACTGATCTGAAAAACACTATCTGCAATGGGTGGCCTAAGAGTCTTAAAGATTTACCAGAAAATCTTAAATCCTTCTGGGTAGTGAAGGATGAGTTGTCAGTCATAAATGACCACATTTACAGAGGAAATAGGATTGTTCCTCCAGAAAAAATGTACGAACACATAATTCAAATAGCCCATGAAGGCCATCCGGGCAGGAGTATGACTAAAAGCAAAATCAGACAAGACTATTGGTTCCCCAACATGGATTCCATGGTAGAAAGGATGGTGAGAGACTGCCTGGCGTGTGGATCTGGTGACAAATCTAAAGTAATTCGGAAAGCTCCACTCATTCCTGTACCAATCCCCACCAAACCATGGGACAAATTAGGCCTGGACATTATATGACCATTAAACTTACTCAACTACACTCAAAGGTTCATGTTCGTACTTATCGATTACCATTCCCACTGGATTTCCACAAAAATGGTCACCACTATCACTACATCTTCATTAATTGAATTCCTTAAAGATACTTTTTCCAAAGAGGGTGTTCCCAGCACATTGATCACAGACAATGGTGTCCAATTCACTTCCGATGAAATGAGGCAATTTCTGACCACGTTATCCATATCCCATCTCAAATCACCACTCTACTGTCCTAAAGCTAATGGATTAGTAGAAAGAGCCAACAGGATGATAAAGGACACTATTCAATTGGCCTTGGCATCTCGCGTACCTATTGAAGAAGCCATAAGACAGATGCTATGGTCGTACCACATCACGCCTAATGGTATTTCTGGTGTTTCTCCATTTGTTTCCCTCAAAGGGAGAAATCCTGGTTCCAAACTCACGCCCAATTGGCTCAACGGGGGGTGTCCTGTTTGGGTAGACAGGAAGTCTGTTTTGGAAAAAGTGGGGCGCCATCAACAAGATTACAAATCCAGATACGACCAGAAATGGGGTACGGTCAACAAGGACTGGCAGGAAGGTCAATGGGTGGTCATCAAGAGGCCTAATGTTCTTCGAGCCAAAGTCTCATCATTTTCCAAACCCATGAGAATAAAACGAATCAATAATAACTCTGTGGTGCTGGAAGATGGAAGCACTTGGAGCATGGACAATGTAGCTTGCTGTTCCAAAGTACACTCCTCGTCATCTTCCAGTGAGGAAAGTCGCGACGAATCATCCTCCATCTCACAAGGTTCCAAAGAATTCAGATTTCGCCGACCACCAGCTTGGTGGGCGGATTATAAAATGTAATCTTTTGCATTTTACTTACTAATGTTATTGTATTCTCCATTGTGAATGTTTTTACCAGTACCATTGTTCTATCCCTAGTTTTCCCTTATTCAAAGGGAGATGTGTTGTAACTAATTGCTTATCTCTATTCCTGTACCCCTCTCCTTCACCTGGTTCATCCCTTCTTTCCTTCTCCCGTTCCCCCTTCCCCTTTTCTCTCAGTGGTACATTCCTTCTTGTAGAATCTTGGTGTGAAGCTCACCTTAGAATGTTGGTGTGCTTCACTTGTCAGTTGGCGTTTGAGGATCTAGTCCAATAAACGTCTTCCTCTTCTTCACTCTGTGTGAGGCGTTTACTTAACAACTTGGCTAAAGGATTTCCCTTCCGTTATAGGAAGTGTGTCCCAAAGGTTATAGGCAGTTGTATTAGAAGTGGATGGGTTCAGGAGCTCTCCTATCATTGGTCTGTACTAAAATTCTAGAGGATTTTTTCTCCTATTTGCTTAGTTAGTGTTTGGTAGTTGGCAAATTTAGTAAACCAATACACTAAAGCAATTGGTATTAATGAATATTTATGTTCCACCGGGTGGTAATTTGGTAAGATCTCTGGAATCACAGCTCCTTGAAATCCGTTGGTGTTATAATCATGCTTGAATGTTTGCTTTGACGTCTCAAGGTATGACAGTTAACCGAAAGAAATGCTATATTGTAGTAACATTCCAGAAGCCCAATTTTCTCCTTAAGGGATACATTGCCAATCTTTATTAGGGGAAGTTTTGTATAGCTTGGGCTTATTGATTATAAGTTTGTGCTAACATCTCAATATACTTTGCTGAATTTGAGGTATTAAGCTTACAAAGAAGTGATCACTGGTCCCTGTTTGTGAAAATGTGAGGCCCTTGCTCTAGCATGTTAAGACCTGTGGCTTGGCCGGTGGAGTTTCTCCAGTGTTTGCGTCACTTATTATGTCATGTGTGATGTAATATGTTAGGTTATAAGCAGTGCAAGGTGGAGCGCTAGTTATAGGTAGCTCAATAAACTACAGCCGGTGAATTTTGGTGTCTTTTGTTTTTAAACAATAGCTTTTATTTTACTTTAACACCTAACTATAATGTCACTTTAGATTGCACAAAATGTTTATTGGCAATGCTATTCCGTTCACTGTTGCACATGTTATTCTATTGTCGCTTATTGAATATAACAATGTTGTTGTTCCACCAAGATGTCCAGGTTGGGTAATATAGTTGGCCCCTCAGACCTTTCCCTGGTGTCCTGGAATGTGCAGGGCCTCAATGATACACGCAAGAGGAGACAGGTTATCCATTATCTTTTAAGACATAAGGTGGATATCGCCTTCCTACAGGAGACGCACCTCCCTAAATCAGACGCGGCACGCTTTGGTGCCAGCTGGGGGGCACACAGATATTTTGCCAACTTCAGTAACTATGCGAGAGGGACGGCCATTTTGATTCATAGGAGGGTCCCATTCAGCTTCGGTTCAGTCATCCGGGATGAGGAGGGCAGATACCTTATCGTTACAGGGTCACTCTTTGGTTTTCAAGTTGCTCTTGTGTGTGTGTACGCGCCCAACACCGATTCTCCAGATTTCTTTCATGATCTTCATACCCAACTAGCTAGATTGGCACCACAGACTTTACTAGTAGGCGGGGACTTCAACTTGCTATTAAGTCCTGACCTGGATAGTACTTCCACTGCTCCAGACACTAAACCTCGCGCACGCCGCGCCCTTTTGGAGCTTTGTGAGCAGTTTGCGCTTTTGGACATTTGGCGCACACGCAACCAAGCCTCCACCGAATACACGCATTATTCAGGCCCCCACAACACCTGGACTCGGATAGATTTTTGGTTGCTCACCCCTGACGTCTCTGGTTGGTGCACCTCACACAAAACACTTCCTCGGACATATTCCGACCATTCCCCGGTTTTGCTACACCTGCAGGTCCCCCGTCCTGAGGGTTTTGAACGTCAATGGCGCTTCCCCGGCCGCGCGTTACAAGATGAACTGTTTAAGGTAGAAATTCGTGAGGCCATGGAAGAATATTTCTCCATTAACACTGGTTCAGTAGACTCCTGGGCAGTCCTTTGGGAGGGGTTCAAGGCTGTCATCAGGGGCGCTTGTATCGCCAAACACGCCGGGGTCCTTAAGGATCTCCGAAACACTTTATTACGCATAGACCGCGAACTAGCGATATTAGACAGTGCCTCGGCTCAGTCGTTCAGCCCTGCGGAGGAGGGGCAGCGCTTGACTCTGCTGGCTGATTACAGAGAAACAGCTGAGCGGGAAATTTTGTACTTGGGCAAATACCAGACTGCTAGACAATATGGGGAAAGCGAGAGACCCGGCAGGGTTCTAGCTCAGATGCTACGTCCGCCTTATAATAAAGCATACATCACTGAGATTAGGACTGCTGACGGCCGCCCCCACACTGCCACACTTGACATTCATAACGAATTCAAGGCTTATTTTTCAAACCTGTATGCTTCCAAGCTAGGGAGCTCCCACGAAGCACAAGAACAATATTTGGATGAAATCGCTCTGGTTTATCTTGAAAAACATATGCAAGATTTTTTGGCTGATCCCATTTCGGTTGCAGACGTACTGGGAGCCATCGATGCCCTTCGGGGCTCCTCTGCCCCCGGTTTGGATGGCTTCACTGGGGACTTCTACAAGGAGTATAAAGATTTACTCGCACCACAACTCATAGAAGTGTACGCGGAGGCTTTAGAAAAGCAATTACTTCCCCCTACACTCCGTGAAGCGGTCATAATCCTCCTCCCTAAACCTGGCAAAGACCCCTCCCAGTGTGGATCGTATAGGCCTTTATCCCTGCTAAATTTGGACTACAAAATATTAGCAAATCGCTTGTCCCAATTAATGGAATTTATTATATCCCCGGCCCAATCTGGCTTCGCCCCGCACCGCTCCACCTCGCTTAATCTTCGAACACTCTTTGCCGTCATTCACAGGATCAACCCTGAAGTCCCTGCAGCGGCGATCCTATTAGACACAGAGAAGGCTTTTGACTCCCTGGAGTGGCCCTTTTTTGTCTCCATAATGCGCCGCATGGGCATGCCTCTTGGCTTCATTTCCACCATCACTCTGCTATACAGTAAACCCATGGCGAGACTTCGCTTAAATGGCACACTTTCTCAGCCTTTTGGGCTCTCCCGCGGGACTCGTCAAGGCTGTTCTCTTTCCCCTCTTTTATTCATCCTGGCAATGGATCCGTTAATACGCCACTTCCAGGAGCATCACCTTAATCGAGGTCTGCAATTCAACACTGGTCCTCTCCTGGTCTCACATTACGCAGACAACACCATATTATATGTCAGAGAGCCCCAAGAAAATTTGGACCCATTAATAAGAGAGATTCTTAGATTTGGCTGCTTCTCGCCTTGGTATTAATTGGCATAAGTCTGTTATCTTTCCTTTAACTACAAGCACGACACAGTGGGAGTGTGAATTCCCGCTTGAATGGTGTACAGACTCGGTCAAATATCTGGGAATACATATCCATCTAGGCCCCGCCCAGATCATCAGCTTGAATTATGGTCGGCCCATCGACGCATTGGGCATGCAAGTGGACAAATGGTCGCGATTGCCCTTGTCACTGGCTGGCCGAGTGGCGATCATAAAGATGGTGGTGCTTCCCAAGTTTTTATATTATTTTAATAATATACCTATTCCCCTCACAGTTAGCTTTTTTCGAACACCCCGCACACTCCTTACACGTCTGGTTTGGGGTGGTAAACAGTCTCGGGTCCGCTGGTCTGTGCTTACACTGCCGTATGACAGAGGTGGCTACAATGTCCCAGATTTACAGTTGTATTATTTAGTGGCCCAATGCAGCTATTCACACTCATGGTTCCATCCTGATGCCCGGATACCATATCTCCGACCGGAGGCAGACTTCGTCCTCCCAGAGCAGCTTTCCACGGTCCTACCCAAGGGCATCCCCAGGGACCCCTGCGACATCCAAACGGTTTCCACTACAAGTTGGGCTTGGGAGAGGCTGAGACGACTGGCTGGCGCTACCGCTTTGTACTCCTCGGCATTGCCCGTGCCCAACGCCCGGTGGATCCCGATCCTGGGCGAACGTTTAGTTTAGCGCACCTTGACCAAATTCGACATTTCCACAGTGGGCGATCTGTATCCCGGTGGCCATTGCTTCTCCCTTACGGAGGACGCCCACTTCCGGGACAATAGTGTAATGGATAGATTTGTCCTGAGCCGCATTAAATCTGCGTGGCGCTCTGCCCTACCAGACTTCCCGGTTGAACCTGAATCCTTCCCCCCCTCACACTGATAATCAAAAGCACAAATAGCACGCATTTAATCTCCAAACTATATAAGGCATGTGCTAACATCAGGCCCGTAAATGACGATAAGATTCGCAGCGACTGGGAGTCCGATTTGGGGCGTCCAATAACAGATGAGCAATGGGCTAAATGCTGCGCTGCCACGCAAGAAGTTTCACTTAACAGCAAGCACAAACTCCTTCACTTTAAGTTTTTGCGTCGTATTTATTTCACCCCCGCCAAAGCGCATAAAATCGACCCTTCCAAACCTCACAACTGTCGCAAATGCGCGGCGCCACACGCTGACTTTGCTCACCTCACTTGGACATGCCCTAAACTACTGGCATACTGGGAACGAGTCCACGACATTCTTGGGAAAATGATAAACCTACCCCTGATCCCTACACCAGAAGTAGCTTTACTGAGATATATAGTCAATTTCCCTAGAAGGGTGAGGCGGTTCGCATCGCTGGGGCTTCTACTGGCAAAGCGGGAGATAGCAATACATTGAGGTCGTAAATCACCACCCACTGCCCAGAATTGGCTCCGCAGCTTAGTGTACTGTAATGTTCACAGCGAAAACTATGCTAGCATGATGCCCAGCGCAGCCCGTCCCAAAGATATATGGGGTCCATATTGTTGATATGTAGAGAATATGTCTCATGCAACCAACTCTCCCCTAGAGCAAGGCATTGTTCCGACAGGAGTGGGGTAATGTCTGCACAACTGACTAACAACACTGTGATTAGAAGTTATGTCTGGGGCGGCCGATTACACTCGTTATAAATGACAAATGTTCATTGATGTATAACTGCTTTTATTCCAGCCTGGACGGGCATTTCATTGACATCAATCTTTTGCCTTCTGTAATGTTGGACAGCGACAATATATGGCAATTAATGAGTGAACGGATTTGCACATGTATATCCTTTATATGTAAGTAAAATGGAAAATAAAGTAAAAAAAAAAACAAAAACTATGTCACTTTAAACTTTGTTTTTTTAGTCAATGTTTAGTTTTTTTTTAAGTAAGCTGAGATCTTGTTACTATACCTAACTATAAAGCCATTGTAGATTTAGTTTTTTTTACAGCATATATATATATATATGTGAGAGAGAGAGAGAGAGAACGCAAGAGTGAGAGAGATATTCTTGATGTGTGTGTGTGTATGTATATACATATATATATATATATATATATATATATATATAGCAGTTGACTCACCCACATTCGCCGTTATGAATCAAAAGCTTATGAATTTATAATTGTGGCACTTCTAACTTACATGTGTTAATGATCATTTTAGGTTTGCCATATGATATGTCTTATAAGGACTTATGATGGAACATGATGCTCACTGAATAGTTGCACTGGGGACATTGAAAAAAATGAATATGTATATATGAAGAGTTGAAAAAATGATGTAAAGTTGATCATGTTTGTGTTGACATATTGCTCTCACAGATGCTCATTTTCTATAATAATGATGAAATGTATGATCTTTTTAAGTACATAGGATTGAATGAATTGTTATATGATCCACACAGTAGCACATGCCACTTTAGAATGCTGCATAAGGACATTAGCACCTTAGAGCCAGGAGCCTAGAAACATAATACTTGAAAGCCCATTGAATAACTCACATATCAATATATACTACTTTTTTATTACCCCATTTCCTTGCGTGACATGGATTACCAACAACCTTGAGTTTTAGAATTACCTTTTAGATAATGATTCAGCACCGATATATGAGAATGAATTGTACCATTGTACCGTTTACAGAAGACCACGTGTCACTTTAGAGCACTTTATATTGCACATGATATAACAGTTGCCATAATTACAAACTGTGAGGGCCAGTTAAAGGCGTGGAGCCGAAATGCGTGGGCCTTTACAATTTTTTGTTCGCACTGAGGAAGAAATAATTGGTATTTACCACCTGCATATTGATTTTGAGCATCATTTTTTGACTACAAACTCTGTGGGGGGGGGAATTAAAAAAGAAAAAAAATATATATATATGTATATGTGTATATATATATATATATATATATACATACATACATACATATGTTCAATTCTGTTGCTTCCTTTACGTTCCTCTCACAAACGGGCACGAACCACCAGATAAGTGAAGAAGTTTTTTTATTTTATATCCATCCATGTGGCGGTTTGACGAGTCTTCACAAAACTTTCTAAAAAAAAAAAAAAGGTGCTCTTTTTACCTAGTTTATGCATTGTAAGTTTCAGGGTGATCCGTGAAGGGTCTTAAAAACACATAATCCCCATGCATTTACCGTAGACTTTTTAAGAAGCAGTACTGCAAAAACTACTGAACGGAATAACAACAAATTTGGCAGGAAGCAAGATCTTGTTCCAGAAAGCATGCTTTTTGTGATTTGGTGTACATCTGTTCAGTAGTTTTGTAGCTATTTAGCTCCTGCGAGAGACCCTTAAACCCAATTTTAAAAAATTGAGTCTTCTGATTGGCCCAGGGGATCGTTTTTACCCTTGGGCCATCTTGCTCCAGTTGGAGCAATGCTCTGATTGGCTGCCAGCAACATGAAGAAAAATGTTGCTGGCAGCTATTACAGGACTCAGTGACTTAGTCCTATGTCCTGAAGTTAAAAAGTATAAAAAAAAGTATAAGGGAGCAGGGTAAGGATACTCTCCCCCCCTAGGCCCTGGGCCAAAAATAAAAAGATACAGCCATTTTTGCCACGATCACAGCCAAAACAAAAAAATGAAATGGGAGCACACAATTTTTAACAAATATTTAGGGAGGGCAGGGGACGTGAGTGGGGTCCCCCTGCCTAGTTGATTTGGGCTGTGGGGTTCCCAGTCCTGGGGACCAACTCTTACAAAAAGGGGAGGGGGACACGCAGCTCCCTTCGCCGAGTCTGTATAGGCCCCGGGGACCGCATCCCTGGGGCACATTTGCATATTAGAGGGGAGTGGGCTTCACTGCCCCTCTCTCAGAACCTTAAAAGTCCCATGGGGACCCCATCCCTTGGGGCCAGTTGTTGCAAAAAAGGGGAGGGGACTGCGCAGCCCTCCTCCCCAAGTCTTAGGAGTGCCTTGGGACCCCATTCTCCTTGGCCGAAATTAACTTTAAAGTGAGGGGGCCGCGCAGTTCCTCTCCCTGAGACTTGAGAGGCCACGTGAACCCCATTCCCCGGGGCTTGCTCAATTACTTTGTCCTGGGTAGCCCACCCCCGAGACAGAGTAGTTTCCCTGCCTGCACTAGCGTGGGCAGGAAAGCAAGTTTGTTCCCACCTGGTGGGAGCATTTTTAAATCTCCTGCCAAACGAAAGCAAACATGCCTTCCCTGCCTACAGCAGCGCAAGCAGGGAAGGTGTTAGACCTGGCATCTTTGGCAAGGTTTTTCCCTAACGTTTTGCCTTCAGACCTCCTGTTTTTAATGACTTCATTTTTGTTGGCCCATTCCTTTTTAGTGCATATACGTCACCCCGAGGGTAAGCCAAGGACAGCCCAGAGGGCAGGGTACAATGTATTTAAAAAGTTGGGCATGTACTTTTAAGTTTTACATGTCGGGGGCGCTAGAGGGCGCACTGCGGAATGGCTGCACCCTAGTGCTGCTCCGCCGGCCGGAATACTAATCCGAGCAAAAAGTATGCAAATGGCCCCTAAAACAACGGGAAAAGCATAAAAACGGACGTCGGAATATGCCTGCCGTAAGAAAATGAAACTGGTTCGTGAGTACATGGGCAGATCAAGGCAAAAAAATGTGTAAACTGTACGCGGCTTGATTTCCACCGGCCGAAACAAGATGGCGGCACGCGGGGGCGTGGTCTCGCGGCAAACCAACATGGCCGCAACTTAGGGCTGCTCCGGAGCCCCTCCATCCTACCACATTAATCCGCTACAACAATCCGACGGAAAGGTGCAGAATCGGACACAAGGGCGCAAGCGAAGCCCGGCAAAGCTTTCCCGAGCGCAATCGGAGGTAGTAGGCAGTAGCTGTGCCGATCGGCGAATCTGGGCCTGTGGCTGAGGAGACCGGGACCTCGAGTGCTGGAGACGGCCGGCGGAAGACGCGAGGACGTGGGCATGACCCCCTCCCCCATCCTCGGAGGGTCGGGGAAATTCAGGCGAGCGAATTCGGTGCCCCCCCTCCCGCGATCGTGACGCTGCTGGCTGTGGCACTGGAGTGCAGCCCCCGAGCGGGTTGAAGCGTGCGGAGGCCAGGGACGTGAACAGGGAGCCAGCGGCCCAGCACTGGGGAGACTGCGGATGACCGGGGCAGCGTGTGTCTTGTGGTGCCCAACAGCGTCGAGGCCTGATCAGCCCCCACGGACACCGAAGCGGGAGGAGCAGAGCCGGTGAGTGACGGCCCCCGGCGTCTCCCTGCCTGGGGCAGGATCTGGAGCTGGCTGGAGGCCGTGATCGCTGGAGGCAGTGCGCGCTTCCAGGACGCGACTGCGCCTACTGTAGTGGAGGCGGCGGGGGGCCCACGGGACTGGAGTGCTGCATCCATGCGGGACCCGTTGTGGGAGCAGCTGACCCCGCCCTGCCAGATCGGGCCTCACTAACCGAACCGAACCCCGGGACCGGGGGGGTCTCTGCTGCTGTGTGCCTTTGCTGTGGTTGGTGAGGACGGGGAAGAGTGAGCGTGGAGCGGCCTCCCTACTATAACTGCGCTGTGGGGGACGGCTGCCTGGGGCCGCGAGAGGTGATCCGCCCTGCTCCCCTGCCTTTCCTTGGTGCGCCGGTGGCCCTTGAGCTGGCATCGTCGTGGATGCTCACTGCTGCCTGAGGGGTGCTTGGGGGCTGGCAGTGTCTGGGGAGCGGGGACGACTGGCCCGAGTGGCGCACAGGTGGCCCTTCACGACCGGCGACGCCCTGAGTGCCCACCTCCGTGGCTCGACTCCTGGTCCCGGGTCCCAGCAGGCAGCCAGAAACGGCGGAGCTAAACAGCGTCATCCACATCGGTACGCGACTGGCCCGGGGCTCTGTGGACGTCTTCGGAGGGCCTGGCCAGGGGCTATTCCATCTGGCGCCTCCTCGAAACTCCGGCCTGGGGAGCGGTGTTGGCCTCAACATGTCCGGCAACAGGGGTTCCCGGGCGTCTCAACAAAGCAGGCTAGACCGCTTTACCTGCCCGAAAGCGGACATTCCTGACAAGAAAGGGACCAGTGATAAATCGCAAAGTGGAGCCGAGCACGACCCCACAGAGCCCACAATGACGGACATAATGGCAGCCATTATGGGTGTCCGCACATCTATTGACACCCTCTCCTCGGAGGTGACGCTGATCAGAGCGGATCTCACGAAATATAGAGAGAAGGTCAAGCAATTAGAGACAACCACCGCCAGTCTCGTAGAGGACACCTCGCAACTCCAGACGGACATCGGGGAGCTTCAATCATTTCGCAAGTACACGGAAGACAAGCTGGATGATTACGAGGGGCGCCTGCGACGTAACAACATCCGCGTCCTTGGAGTGCCGGAGAAATCGGAAGGTCCGTCTGCAGACCTATTTATGGAGGAACTGATCTCGACGAAGCTACAACCAAAGGGCCTTTCTAAACTGTTTGTAATTGAGCGAGCCCACAGAGTGCCTGGGGGTCGCCCAAAGCCTGGGGCCCCCCTCGTCCAATACTGGCCAGACTGCTTAATTACAGAGACAGAGACACAATCCTTCAGGCAGCAAGGGTCGCTCCTCCAATCCACCTAGACAACTCGGAGATCACCTTCTTCCCCGATTTCACCCGAACGGTGCAGATGAGGCGACGCTCCTTCCTCGATGTTAAGCGCAGGATGAGAGAAAAAGGTCTCAAGTACGCCATGCTCTTCCCGGCTCGCTTGCGAGTTGAACTTAACGGGAAAACACGTTTCTTTGACCTCCCAGAGGTGGCATCCGACTGGCTGGACAGTCTGAAATCCTCGCCGGAACAAGACCTCACCGCTCATTGAACCCCGCGGTGATCTCTCATGGGATGGCCTCTGTTTTCTTCAACATGATTCGCTTCAGCTGCTGTTGTACCCTGCACCGCCAGTATGCGGCTCAGGCTGGTATAAACCTTGTACCAATGCCTTGGGACCTTTCACATGTGGTGAACTGAACATTGGTCATGTCCTGCATCGATTCTGTACTGGTAGGCGGGGGGCCGACGGAACTCTGAGGCCTTCCCCAGTGTGTTAATTTTCTATTAGTAGAATAGTTGGGCGACAGGCACTCTGCATTTAAATAATATGGGCAGTTTTAAGCCCGGAGTGCAGGGGAGCAGGGTGGGGGGATGTTGGGAGGGACTGATGTTTATTTTGTATGTTGTTTTTTGTATTATCTCGACAGTACGATATCTATATACGACCCCACTAGTGGGGAACCGCTCCGCTTTCAATGGGAGTACAGTACAACAGGGCTATTAAAATCTTAAGTTGGAATGTTAACGGACTGGGGGACAAGATAAAAAGAGGTGTTGTGTTGCAGTATATTAGGAGACAATCACCGGATATCGTCTTACTCCAGGAAACACACCTCGTTGGCAACACATGCAGGGCAATGCACAGATGGGGGTACTCGATGGTGGCGCATGCGGGTTTTACCTCTAGCTCCAGGGGAGTAGGCATTATGCAAAAAAAATCATTCCCTTTCTCACTCACCAATACGTACATAGATGATCGAGGCAGATATGTTGGAATCACAGGCACTTGGGAGGGCAAACCTACCACTTTCATGTCAATATACGCACCCCCGGGATGCAGAGCACAACATTCACTGACTTAAGTGCTATACTCTTGACGTTGGCTGACGGACACCTGGTGCTTGGCGGCGACTTCAATTCAATTGTCTCAAGCGCTTTAGACAGGCAGCCCCCCGCGCAACCCCCCCGGCCGCTCATGCGTTCACTAGCTTCTTGGAGGCGATGGGACTGATGGATGGCTGGAGGACATACAACCCCGATAAGATGCAGCACACTTTCTACTCAGGGGCGCATAACAGCCTATCCCGACTGGACTATATACTTGTCCCGGCCTCGCACATTACCAATATCCATGAGATCCGTCACCTGGCACGAGGTATCTCCGACCACTCCCTCTCTGGGTCCATATAGTTTTAGATTACACACAGACAGGACGGGTTGCCCCAATAAACCCTTGGTACCTCAAGAACCCCAAAATACGGAAAGGCCTAATTAAAACTCTTGATGACTATTTCCTGGAGAACGAACACACAGTTGAGTCACCTCAAACACTATGGGAAGCTTTCAAAACGGTGGTCAGAGGACAGGCCCTCTCCTTGGTGGCGGGCTCCAAAAAAGACAGGATGAAAGAAATCTCTGACATAGAGCAGGAACTATACCGCCTAGAACAGGATGTCACCGCGGATGCTAAGCCTGAAACCCTCCACTTCCTACGCTTGCGGCAGGAAGAATACCGGGCGTTGGTCACCGACCGTGCCAAACTACTGGGACAGGAACGGCTGGGACGGATATATGACTGGGGCGACAAGGCCGGCAAATTGCTCGCATGGTTAGACAAGAGAGAGCAGGCCAGCAGGCTCGTGCCCGAGATTAAGGACTCTGATGGGTCCTCGGTGACAGATCCCCAAGACATAGCTAACCATTTCGCAGCTCACTTCCAAACTGTATATAGCTCGGTGGCACCATACCCTGAAGCAGATTTTACTGATCTAGTCAAAGACATATCGCTCCCGACACTATCGGACTCGGACCTTACATTCATGGACAGTGAACTGACGGCTAATGAAATAGCTACGGCAATAAGAGCACTGCACTCCGGGAAAGCTCTCGGCCCAAATGGCATCCCAATAGAGCTCTACAAGCTTCGACCAGATAGATTGGCCCCCTATTTGAAGTCAATGTTTGAAGATAGCCTCACCCAGGGGATGTTGCCATATGACCAGAGAATTGCCACCATAGTCACAATCCATAAAGAAGGGAAGCCCAAAACGCAGTGTACCTCCTACCGGCCGATATCGCTGCTGAATGCAGAACCCAAAATTCTAGCTAAAGTGCTTGCCACCAGGCTTACCAAGGTGCTGGGCGACATAGTCCACCCAGACCAGTCAGGGTTCATGCCCAAAAGAAATACGGCTCTCAACCTGCGTAGACTACACGGGGTCCTGGGCAGGGTGCCAATGATACGAGAGGACGCTGTGGTGGTCTCTCTGGATGCCGCCATGGCTTTCGATTCACTGGAATGGCCCTATCTCTTTGCAGTGCTTGGTAAACTGGGATTTGGACCGGGCTTCTGCAACTGGATACGGCTGTTGTACAGCGCGCCGCTGGCCCAGGTAGTAGTGAATAACAGAAAGTCTGAACCCTTCGTACTCAGCCGGGGGACTCGTCAGGGGTGCCCCCTATCTCCTTTACTGTTCGCTTTGGCCCTTGAACCACTCGCAGCATGGATCCGTAAGGATGTGAGGATCCGCGGACTGCGCTGGTCAGCGGAGTGGGAGGATCGGATCTCACTGTACGCTGACGATATTCTCCTCTATCTTACATCCCCTAAGAGATCCCTAACAGTAGCCTTTGATATACTAGAGGTTTTCGGCAGGTACTCTGGGTTTCAGGTCAATTGGAAAAAATCACTCCTATATGTCCTATGGGGAGCCCCTCCACAGTTGCCCCGCAATTGCCCGATCCCAGTGGTCTCAGACGGCTTCAAGTACTTGGGCATTTTTATATCTTTAGACCCATCAGTTCGGTACACCCGCAATCTGCTCCCCCACTGCAGCGGCTCAAGAGCGACATAACACACTGGAAGTCCCTCCCGCTCTCGCTATTGGGCAAGGCTGCATTATTTAAAATGATGTCACTGCCCCGATTCCTGTATGCGCTACAGAACTCAGCCGATCTTGTCCCGAACTCGTATTTTAAAGATCTGGAAGGGCTCCTGAGAGACCTCCTATGGGGAGGGAGACCACGTATCGCCATGAAAAAACTGACACTTGGCTGGTATGATGGGGGAATCGGGTTGCCTGATATTAAAAAATATTACTGGGCTGCGCATCTAGCAGCGATCAACCATTGTACGTATGGTCACCCTGACAACTCAGGGTTTCTGATGGATCGTTGGCTTTTACCTAAAGGGACCTTTTCGAGAGCTCTATATTCAAAACCGGAGAAATACCCGCTCACCGGACCCACTGCCCATACAGTTGCAATCTGGCACTCCGCTGCTAAATCGATCGGTTGGCAAAATAAGTTAACGATGGCCACACCTTTGTGGGACTCACAAAAACTAGGCTATATGGGAAACTCAAAGGGATTTGCGAAATGGGACTTAATAGGGATTTCCCATGTCAAAGACCTTTGGCATGCTGGGGGTGTGGCATCCTTTGCTACCCTACAAACACAATATGCCCTGGCGGACTCCGAGGGTTACCGCTACCTACAAATTAGGCACTCGCTGCGAACAGCTATCCCCGACGACTCGACGCCACCGGACGCTTCCCCACTAGAGGACAGACTATTGGATGGACATCTGCCTGATAGGGCCATCTCCCTCACATATCGAAAACTCATCAATAACACTGACAACCCCCTATTACAATTGCGTGACAAATGGACTGAGGACGGAATAGAGTTGGACGATGAAACCTGGCAGGAAGCGGTCTCTTCTCCTAAGACGGTCGCTATCCCAGCGAGACTCAGACTGGTGCAATTAAAGATCCTCCATAGAATTTCCATAACTGGTCCCCAGCTGGTACATATGGGTGGACTGACAGACGGCTCTTGTAGGAGGGGATGCGCACAACTGGGCACATTCATACACATAATATGGCACTGTGCGCCGATCCAGGAATACTGGCGTAACATCCATGCGGTCATGAGTGCAGTGTTGGAGGTAGTAATCGAACCGGCGGCACCTAGATGCCTCCTTAATATCTGGGAACCTACCGACCTCAACACCTATACTAAGACATAGGTCACGCTCGGCTGCATGATCGCTAAGAGAAATATCGCGCAGCTCTGGGGAGCCCCACAGCCGCCCACGGTAGTAGCCTGGGAGCAGGATCTAGACTGGTGTATGCTGAGAGAGAAAACAGTCTATGTGGCTAGGGGTGTCCCTGAAAATGGTCCAAGATATGGGCCTCCTGGAATGCATACCGAGGAGTTATATGTGCACCTCCCTTGAAGACGATAGTGAAGACCCCCCATCCCCGTGAACTCCAATGAATTATATTGCTGTACTGTATGTAACCTGATTTTGCTGTAACCCTAATTGATTCTGTAAATATGTACTTTATGTTGAGACTGTTTAATAAAAAGATGTTTAAAAAAAAAAAAAAAAGATGGCGGCACGCACAGCGACATATCCCGAGCCCGCGCTGTATCGCCTAACCGACCTCTGGAGCGACGGGGGGAAATTACTAAACTGGTGGTGACTGCCGACGACTTTGTAGTATGTGGAGAGAGCAACGCTCGCCGACCGAGAGATAAGTGCCAAAGCAATGCGAATGACGGCGATGTACAGAACACTGCCATAATTGCCTGTGAAATGCGTGATTGCCATACCGCTACGGGGCTCCGATTTTAGATCAGCACAAATTTCAACACACCAGAGGACAATAGCAGTTGCCTGATAATCTACCTAGACAGCACCGTACATGTCAGTAGAGGCACAGACGGTAGATGATTTAACTGCAACCCACGGAAGAGGGCTACCGATAATAGCGGCCATTTTGTTCAGATCTTTACGGCGCAATAAAATGATACACCCCTTCTGAGACTGCCAATACGTACCTCTACACCACCAGTAGCGCACCACGCAGCAGTGGACGGTGTCCAGTGAAAGCTGGGGGAACTGTGTTGGAGCACAAACCCTCCTACCGGATGATTACCAGTGCAGGGAGAGCAAAATAAACCCAAAATAAACGGGCACCGCGCACCATCCGCAAAAAGTGCAAAGTGGATCTACAGGCCTAACCCCGCCTTAACAGAGCCTATAATTTGCACTACGGCAGAGTGAAGGACAACAACAGAAACAGTGCGCAAACCAGCAACGCACTGTGGGCAATAACTACGTGCACACGTACTAAGCCACTACATGCAAACCAAATAGGGTCTGTGACGGAGCAGAACACAACTGTGTACATTCAGGACATTAGGCAGAAAAGCAAACGCAATACCAGTGCTGAGATCGACCCTGTGTCTTGTGGTGTAAGACTCAGATATACTCCTAAACACTGTGCCCTGTGAGTTAAAAGGCATATTTGACCTACACCTGTGCACCAAGACCCCACCTCAGCACCTGCAAATAACGAACCGTTAAAAACAATGGGCAAACCAGATAAACAGCAACCAAAAATTTCTTTTGATGCCCGCCGTACGCCAAGACTCACCTCCGCTCACTCGGACAAACTGGACGCAGCTCCAACTAAAGATACAACTATGGAAACCGCGCTTCAAGCTATCCAACAAAGTCTGCAAAGTATAGATGGTAAGATCGACACCTTAACTAATAGAGTGGATAATATGGCAGCCAAGCTTGATAAGCAAGGGGAACGATTAGACGCAGCAGAACAGAGGCTGTCAGCAGTAGAAGATGAGTCGGTTGCCACAACTAAACGATGTGCAGACATGGAGAAACTACTAGAAAGTATCAAAAACAAAAATGAAGATTTGGAAGCGAGATCCTGCCGTAACAATATACGCGTAATGGGCGTGCCGGAAAGTACAAACACAGGGCGCTTCGAAAACTATGTAGAACAGATGCTACATGATATATTTGGTGCAGACAAATTTTCGCCCTTGCTGATCATTGAGCGTGCCCACAGATCGCTGGCGACGAAACCTCCTCCAGGTGCTCCTCCACGCCCCATCATAGCTCGCATCCTGAACTATAGGGATAGAGATACGATTCTGAGACTGGCACGGGACAGACAAAACATACAATACCAAGGCAATAGTATAGCATTTTACCCAGATTTCACCGTCGCAGTACAAATGGCACGTAGAGAATTTCTATCGGTAAAGAAGAAACTACGAGAAATGGAAATAAACTACGCAATGCTATACCAAGCGAGATTGAATATTGTACACGAGGATCAGACTAAAATATTCAGAACGCCGAAAGCTGTGCAGGACTATTTGAAAAGGACCACACCGAGACGAAAACCCCCAGTACACGAGCAGTCATCACTACAGCCAGAAGGACACAAGTGCTAAGTAAGGATACCGACCACTGCTGTTGCAGGTGCCAGAGGTACAAATGGCAGAATGGACGGCACAGATCACAGATGACTTGCTCCGAACTCTAAAAGGTAGGATCTAAGCAATGCATATATGTTTGAAGCACGCGGACTCGCCCACGGACAATGGGACATTGAACTGCCCTGATACAGGCGAAGCGTATAAGCTATAACATTAAGCAGAGAGACAAAGTACCGAATAGATAAAGTTAAGCTCTAGATGTTCACTGCAAATGGGGTAAAAATGGCTAGATACGGACAGTGTAATATACTGTATGATTGTTTTGCATCAAAGCGCACTAACCATATACATATTGTACAATATGGTCAAAAAGAGCTATATAACGCCCTTCACGACTCGAATGTACGTCTGTATAAGAAAATGGCCAAACTGTTAACCAAAATTCTGGCCGCATCCGCTCCGCGGATGAGTATGTGGGCACCTAGCGGCCCCCTCTACGGGTATTCATCAACACAGTTCTGATGTTAAGTTTATTTTTTATAAGGGTATGTCTTTGGCATAATTGGGATGCTAAAGTGGGAGGGGGGTTATGGGGAAAGTTTAGTTTCTCAGGCAAATCAAGGTGAGACATAGCATCAAATAGCATGACTGCAAAATTACACATTATCTGTACAAGTATAAAATATGTCCGATTCATTATACACATAACACAAAACACAGCTACATACTCAGCGACTACACACAATACATAAGGTGAATGATCATACACGATCGATGCAGATCCAATTACTAACCTGGAAAATACGGGGCCTGAATAATCCAAAGAAAATAAGACAGATGTTTGCATACATGGATAGACATCAGGTGGAAATAGCTATGATACAGGAGTCACACCTACCAAAACAAGATAAATGCACGATAGGTAGCAGATGGGCGGAAACGATCTTGGCGTCCTCTTACTCATCATACTCGAGAGGGGTACTACTGTTGATTAAGAAAGTAGTACAATTCCAATTGGAACATACTATTAAAGACGACCAGGGAAGATACATCATAACTACGGGATATCTCCGTGGACACCATGTGGGTCTAGTTAATTCATATGGCCCCAATACAGATGACCCTGACTTCTTCAACGCTATATGGAAAGAATTGCGAGAACTACCAGACATAGCACTCATCTGGGGAGGGGACCTCACTCAATGAAGACCTAGACAGATCAGAACATACAAAAGAACCACACAAAAAAGCGGTGAAAGCTATACACGACGGCATGGCCGAATTTAGAATGGTAGATGTCTGGCGAGAGCGCCACCCACAACAATTAGCAAATACGCACACCTCACAACAGCTGGTCCCGGCTGGATTATTGGCTAACTACAGAGATAGCCGGACCATAACCCAGTCCTATTCACACTGGAACTACCCAACTACATTCCGCCGACCCTTTATATGGCGATGCAATGCCAAGGCACTACTAGACCCATTGTATAAAGAAACAATACGGGAGGCTATAGAGGAATATGTTTCTATAAATAAGCATTCGGTAGAGGATGCTAGTCTGCTCTGGGAGGCTTTTAAAGCCACGATACGCGGCATTTGCATAAGTACAAAAGCTGGGATCCTAAAAGACATACGGCAGCAACTTAGTCAGCGAGAAGCACAACTTACGGAACTAGAACAGGAATATAGCCGCACAAATGATGTAACCATCCTTGCTAAAATTAGGGAAACAATATCGGAGTATCAGGACTATGCAGACACCGAGCTAAAATATGTAACGAACAGGCACATTGCAAGAACCTATGGCGAAGGGGGCAGAGCAGGGCGTATATTAGCACAAAAATAAGTAAAGATCGTCAATCACACACAGTCACCAAAATAAAAGATAGCCAGGGGGTCATGCACTATGATACTATAGGCATACTAAAAGCTTTTATGGACACATATAATGAAATGTATACATCTAAGGATACAGCTAATGCTGGTGAAATTATGGAATACCTGGAAGACATAGCTATAGCATGGCTATCAAACAACCAAAGGGAATACTTAGCACAACCAATCACGAGAGAGGAGCTACAGGATGCCATTAAATCTATGCCCAATGGTAAATCCCCAGGACCAGACGGGTTTACTGGAGAATTTTATAAAGAGTATATGGAAATAATATGCCCCTATTTAGCTGAAATGTATAACGATGCATATGATAAGCAAATACTTCCCCCTACGTTGCGAGAGGCGTTATTAATAGTGTTACTAAAACCTGACAAAGAGCTAGACCAATGCATATCATATCGCCCATTGTCATTGATCAATACAGATACGAAGATTCTAGCGAAAATTATAGCACAGAGGTTACAACCCCTAATGACGACTATTATACTACCAGACCAAGCAGGTTTCATACCTACAAGATCCACCTCCCACAATATCCGCACCTTATTCGCTTTATCATACCAACTCAACCCGGAACTGGAGGCGACGGCGGTATTACTCGATGCCGCCAAAGCTTTCGACTCAGTCGAGTGGGAATACCTTTTTACTGTCCTGATTAAAATGGGCATGCCTCCTAGTCTCCTACAATGGATCAAAATTCTATATACCAAACCAATAGCACGCATAAAAGTAAACAAGCATATATCAGACCCAATACACATAATTCGAGGTACAAGGCAGGGGTGCCCACTATCACCATTATTATTTGCAATCGCACTAGAACCCCTAGCCTGCAAAATTCGGCAACAACACAAAGCCACAGCCCTACAATTCCCACAGCGTCCTATTAATATTTCACTTTACGAGGATGATATGGTGCTATATGTGCGGGAACCAAAGGTGAACTTAATGCCACTCTTGCGGGAATATATTAAATTTGGTAGGCACTCGGGCCTCCAGATAAACTGGAGTAAATCAACTATCATTCCACTTACGGAAATAACCAAACCTCACACAATAGAATACCCACTTGAATGGCAGGCCGAACCTATTAAATACCTAGGAATTTGGTTTCATCGTGACCCAAGCACAGTAATACAGACGAATTATGGATCAGCTGTCACCAAACTAGAAGAGCAAGTAGAACGATGGATTCGCTTACCACTAACACTGGTGGACAGAATAGCCATAGTAAAAATGGTGATTCTCCCAAAATTCCTATGCTTATTTAACAATATTCCCATAACACCTCCAACACCAGTATTCCAGCAACTGAAAACACTTGTAACAAGATTGATATGGGCTGGCAAACAAGCGCGTATCGAGCTTCGGACACTGACTCTGCCCTACTCCAAGGGGGGATTCACTGTGCCGAACCTCTTACTATACTATCTCTGCGCCCAGGCGCAATATGCACATTATTGGTTTCACCCAGTACCATATATGACCCATGTGGCAGTGGAAGATGGAGACGCCAACCCTATACCACTCAGTAGTATCCTTACACACTGTCGCCCACACTTAGACAGAAATGAAATAAATACTATACGTACGACTAGCTCAGCATGGCACCGCATGGGTAAACTAACACATAAACTACCATTATATGCACCGGCGCTACCACTGAGACATCATCCGGATATTTCAGTGTCACAGGAGGAGATGGGTATGAAACTACTACAACAAGTGGGAATAGATACGATGGGAGATCTGTATAACAATGGCGTCTTTTTAGATAGCACTGATCTCAGGTATATCAGCAACCAATCGCTGTTATTTAAATTTAGCCATCATAGAATGAAAGGGGCAATTAAGCAGTTATACCCGGATTTTCCTGCGGAACCACCAACACTGCTAGCACTCCAAATGATTATCACCAACCCGAATGGTACGCATTTAGTCTCCAAACTATACAAGTTGCTGCAAGAAGACATGGCAGGGAATACTGAAAAAGCAAGGGAAAGATGGAATACATATCTAGAAACACCATTAGATGAGATTGACTGGAACTCTTGTTGCGCACTAACGGAAATGCTGACTCCTAATGGAAACCTGAGAATCATACATTATAAATACTTGCACCAAACATACCATACTCCCCTGAAGCTGCAGAAATGCGGATTGAGGGAAGATGCGCGATGTAAGAGATGTGGGTCAGACAATGCAGATTTTATCCATCTAGCATGGCACTGCACAAAAGTTCGGGAATATTGGGCAGAAGTAATGAATATATTAAGTAAAATAATAGCAAATACACTGGATTGCACAATACAGGTCTGTCTTCTAGGCTTGGTGAAACACCTGCGCTCTGTAAAGAAAAAGTTATGTACTATAGCATTGTTATTAGCGAAAAGACGGGTCTCTATCTGTTGGGATAGTAAAAATAGTCCAAACAGTAAAATGTGGTTGAAAGACATGGTGTATTGTAAGGACACGTTGAAAACCTATGAAGAAGAGCTTCCCTCTGGCTCAAAACCAAGGGACTATTGGACACCCCTTACAGACTTTTTGCGGCTGAATCCGGACATTTTAAAGCCTGCTAATGTGTAATTGTCATTATATCACTGAAAAGTTGTGTATTTACCCAAAGTATTGTACGTTATAGACCAGATCTCATATAGTCATACTGTGGTCTCAAATGACATTAATGCATGAGGGTTTCATTGTTTTATATTGTTATGCAATAAAAACCTTTAATAAACAAAAAAAATGTAAAGAAAAAGTTTTACATGTCCTCTTAAATTTGTTTTCACTACTGTAAGGCCTATCTTTCCCACGGGATAACAATGTAGTTGCCTTATTACCTCTTAAAAAGTTTAATTTCCAAATGGGACGAGATAACCAGTTCATGATTGGTGTCTCTAGTATCACAATTTAAAATCCTAATTTATGGTGAATGCAGAATTTAAATTGCAATTCTGAAAATGCCACTTTTAGAAAGTTGGCATTTTCTTGCCTTAGCCATTTGGTGCCTGCAGCCTGTCTGTGGGTCACATGACTGGGTGTGGGTTACAGTTGGTCTTTGTGTATTCCTGTTAGACAGCCACACACAATGACAGCTTAGTTGTGACTGAATGGGCCATCACTGGTAGGATGGAAGGGAGGAGCTGGGCACAACCCTGCTTACACTTGAATTGGCTGTGTCCTGCCTCCACACAAAGGGCTGCATACTCCCTGTAATTAGTCTGGAGCCGTGGCCAGGAAGGCAGGAGGGCGTCCGTGCATTTCAAATGCATGCCTCTAAAAGCTTCCCCCCACTTCAAAGGCACCGCTGTGCATAAAAGAAGGACCTCAGACACCAACCCTTCAATACACTTCTGGACCTGTGGATACTCTGCCAGGAAGAAGGACTGCAGTGCTGCTACAAGGAGTGCCACGCTGCTGGACTGCTGCTCTAAAGGAACTGCTGTGCTGTTGTGCTGACCTGCTGCCCTTTTGCCTGGGGAAGAACTGGGCCTGCAACTCTATTGTGCACCCGGAGCCCAGAGTGACTCAAAGGACTAATGTGCTGGCCTCCTGATCTGAGCCTTAAGGACATAAAAGGCTCCCCAACAGCTCCTTGACCCATCTTCAGTGAGTTCCTGACCCCCAATTGGTGCCTCTCAGCTCCTGGACCCTTGGTGTGGCTCACAGGCTCTTGAAATCAAGTGTTTGGGCTTTTCGCGACCACGAACCACGCTGCTTGCATAAAACTGCACGAGCCGCCGCCAGCCCATCTCTTCACACAGCAGCATTGACAGCCCGCGGGGGAGCACCAATGCGGAGCTCCAGCGCGCCCAGCCTGCTCTTCGCACCATGCTGACTACAGACCGCTATGCTCTCCTTGTGACCCTCTCCAACGCGAACGGAACTCTTGGCACAAAACTGGAGATGGTAAAACTTCAGCGGGACTAATCTAGCACTGTATCCGACCCGCTCTCCATCGCGGTCATCCTGAATTTTTTAATTTGACTGGTCCAGCACACTGGATAACTGCGGTTGGCGCTTTATGCTTTTAGGCACTATACTGCAGTTTAATCTTTAATAATTCATAACTCCGGTTCTACTGGTTGGATTTTTGTCGTTTTGGCCTTGTTTTATTTATTAAACTAAGCTCTATTTCTCTAACCTGGTGTGGGATCTTTTTGTGTGGTGTTTTCACTGTTTTACTGTTTGAAGTATTATACAAATACTTTACACATTGTAACTAAGTTAAGCCTGACTGCTCTGTGCCAAGCTACCAGGGGGTGAGCACAGGTTAATTTGGGGTTTGCTTGTGCCTTACCCTAACTAGGATTGTGGTTGCTGCTCGACCAGGGCACACACCCCAGTTAACCACTAACACAATTTCTAACATAAGACATGTCAGCTCCTAGCCATCGGGAGAAGTAAACAAGCTCCTGCCAGGTAGGAGTAGGCTTTTGTTTTCTTGCTATATTCCTGATGGCAGGGAAACAGATATTGCTCCTGCCCAGTGGAAGCATGCATAAACAGCTGCTCCCTCGGGCTGGAGAAATGCTGGCTCCTGGGCCATGTGGGGAGCCAGCTGGGACTGCGGAGGACCTTGCAGCCCCCAACTAGTGGTTTGTGGGTGCCTTGGGTGGGCATCAGAGCACCCACCTCTGGCCCCGGGAGATTGGGTCCTCTGGCCTATTAAGGCTCAGGGAGGGGGGCCATGTGGCCACTCTCCCCTTAATAATAGAATTTGGCCCAGGGAATGGGGTCCCCAGGGCCTAATAAGGCTCAGGGAGGGGGCCTCGCAACCTCTTCCCTATTGTTAGTGGTTAGCCCCAGAGGATGGGGTCTCTGGGCCTCTTAAGGCTCGAGGAGGGGTGCCGCGTGCCCCTCCCTTCACTATTATTAGTGTTTGGCCTCGGGAGATGGGTCCCCGGGGCCTCTTAAGGCTCGGGGTGGAGGCCATGTGTCCCCTCTCCTATTATTAGTTGTTTGCCTTGGGGGATGGTGTTCCTCAAAGCCCATTTGGGCATGGGAAGGGGAGCCACATGCCCCTCTCCCCAAAAATAACAGTTTTTGGCCCCGGGGGATGAAGTCCCCGGGGACTCTTAAGGCTTGTGAAGGGAGGTCACGTGCCCACGCCCCCTATTATTAGTGGTTGGCCCCGGGGATGGGTCCCTAGGGCCTATTTGGCCAAGGGGAGTGGGGCCACACGCCCCCCCAAAATAACTGTTTCTGGCCCTAGGGCATGGGGTCCCCGGGGACTCTTAATGCTTGAAGAGGGGAGCCACATGCCCACCTCCCCTTTTATTATTCTTTGGGCCCGGGGGAGGAGGGTCCCCAGGGCCCACTTGGGCTCGGGAGGGGACGCCCCCCAAAATAATTTTAAAGCCCCGGTTAATGGAGTCCCGGGGCGCACTTGGGCTCGGGGAGGGTTTCCCGTGCCCCCCAATAGAAATACATTTGGCCCAGGGGATGGGGTTCCCGGTGCCTCTTAAGGCTCGAGGAGGGAGGGCCATGCACCCTCCTCTCCTATAACTGGACCATGCCACTCCACTCTATGCCACTCTATTCTACGCCACTCCACTCTCTCACTCCACTATATGCCACTCCACTCTACGTTATTACACTCTACGCCACTCCACTCTGTCACTCTACTATACGCCACTCCACTCTACGCTAATCCACTGTACACTGCTTCACTCTACTGCACTCCATTGCACCACCCCACTCTACGCTATTGCACTCTACGCCACTCTATTCTATGGCACTTCAGTCTACGGCACTCCACTGTATGCCCCTCCACTCTACGTTACTCCACTGTACGCTATTCCACTGTACCCAACACCATTCTATGACTCTCCAGGCTACGCTATTCTACTCTATGCCACTCCACTGTATGCCACCTCAATGTACTCCACTGTACACCACCTCAATGTACACCACTGCACTATATGCTATTCCAGTGCATGCCACTTCATTATCATGATTATTATTATTTGGGGATTTATATAGCGCAAAAGCTACCCAAAGAGTGTCCCGGCACTTACTGTAAAATGTAACCCAACAAATAAAAATAACTAAAAGGCTGACCCAAATAGCAGAGTCTTGAGAAGTTTCTTGAAGAGCAAAATGTCCCGGTGGCACGGAGCTGTAGTGGAAGAGCATTCCACTCCCTGGCATCCAGATAAGAATAGGAGCTGCCACCCCATTTTTTCCTTCTAAATCGAGGGATTACCACCAACAGGGAGTTGGAGGACCATAGTGACCTGATACGGAGTAAATCTGTTCGGCAGGTACTGAGCGCCTTTACGATAAAAAGCTTGAGTTAGAGCTAGGTCTTTGAACTTCACACGTTCTTTCACGGGCAGCCAGTGCAGGTATTTCAGAGCTTGCTGGATGTGAGCTTTCCTGAGGAGATGCAGCAAGAGCCGAGCACCGTCATTCTGCAAGTGGTTGCCATCTTCTCAGGAGGTAGGCAGGGAGCACCCAGTAGAGTGAGTTGGCATAGTCCTACCTAAAGGTGATCAAGGCCTGGATGCACGAGAGGAAGAAGATACAGGAATTATTTAGCTTTTTTAACAGGCCAAAGCAGGTACCTACTACATCCACCACCTGAGGAGCAAAAGACACAGTGTTATCACATTTCACCCCCAAATTACGCATTACCATAGCCGTGGCCAGAGGACATTGTCCCAGGTGAGGGTAGGACCCAAAAAGCAAGATTTCTGTCTTGCTGGAATTACATTGCAGGCTTACATTGCAGGCTGCTGTCACGCATTCATTGGAACACGGCGGTCATACAGCCCTTAAAATTACTCAATGCATTTGGGATTTTTTGGTCTAAAGTAAGGAGAAGTCACGTATCATTGGTTTAAGAAATAATTTGAACGCCAAACAATTCTATCAGAGCTGCCAAGGTGGTCATATAAACATTGATCAATGTAGGACTCAATGCGGATCCCTGAGGAACTCCAAAACCCAATGGCTTGGGTTCTGAGGCGGATGGGGTAATCCAAGCTGATTTAGATCTCTCTGCCAAAAAGGTACACATCCATGCCAAGGCTGAGCCACCAACACCTACAGCACCGAGACGCTGCAGGAGATTGGAATGCGAGACCGTATCAAAAGCTGCGGATAGATCCAGAAGAACCAGTGCGACCTGCTTCCCCTGTTCCACTGCTACCCTGATCGTGTCTGCAACCTCCAACAGAGTAGTCTTGGTGCTGAAGCCCGGTCTGAAGCCTGACTGAGAAGGAAGGAGTAGTTTATTCTGCTCTAAAAAGGCAAAAAGCTGTTTGTTAATAAGCTTCTCCAATATCTTGGCGAAGGCTGAGAGTAGAGAGATTGGGTGGTAATTGGCAAGATTGGATTTGTCAGTCAATGGTTTCTTTAAGAGTGGAATTAGCTTAACCTGTTTCCACTGTACGTCACTCCTCTGTTCGCCACTCCACTATATGCCATTCAACTCAACGACAATCCATTGTACACTATTACACTGTACGCTACTCCATTCTACGCCACTGCACTCTACGCCACTATACTGAACTCTAATCCACTCTACACAACTCCACTCTGTGGCACTCCGCTGTATGCCACCAAACTCTATGCTATTCCACTCTGCGCCACTCAACTCTACACTAATAGGCTGTATGCTTCTTCACTTTACCCCACTCCATTGTTACCTACTCCACTCTGCAAAACACCACTCTACGCTAGTCTGCTCTATGCCACTCCACTCTTCGCCACTCCACTGTGCGAAACTCAACTCTACCCCTCACCACTGTACGAAACTCCACGCTTCCCCACTCCACTGTACCCCACTCAACACCATTAGGTTCTACGCTATTCCACTGTATGCCACTCCAGTCTACGCCACTCCACTCTATGCCACTCCAATCTGCGTTTCTACAATGTACCCTAGTTCCTTGGGACAGAATACTAGTGTACGCCACTTCACTCAAAGCTATTACACTGTGCGCCATTCTACGCCACTTCACTGTACTCCACTCTATCCTAATTAACTGTGTACCCCACTCCCCTCTACGCTATTACACTTTACGCTATTCCACAGTACACCACTACATTTTACCTCACTCCTCTCTATGCCACTCTACTTTATGCCACTACACTCTACACCACTACACTCTATTCCGCTGTACAACACTAGACTTTACCACACTACATTATATGACACTGTTCTCCACTAAACTCTACCATACTGCACTTAACATCACTCAACTGAATAACACTTGACACTACAATTTGAAACACAGTTTTAATTCAAATAAAAACCATTTAAATTTAATGGAAAAAAAACAGGGGAAAGCTAATTTATACTTGGGAAAACTTGATTTATTCTTTTTATACGAACCCAACGTAAACTATACCAACTTTAGAAATTCTAAAGTTATAGTTATAACTTAAATTTCTAATTTGCGCATCACCAGTTTTAATTTACATTTATAATTTACGCACCACCTCCAATTTGCTACACGTCCCGCACCTCTGTACACAGTCTTGTTGCATCACTCGCCACACTACATTATCTATAACACACCCTTTCTCTAGGCACTCTTATACCCTTGCATATTATATAACTTATAGCATAAGAAGTCATAGCAGTCATAATAACACTTGTTACATCTTAAATTACATTATTTCTGAGAACACAGTGCATGGTAGAGTGGCTGCCTGCAAGTGGTTGGCTGCAGGGCCTGGCCACAGCAAAACCCTCTTCGTATGTGCACGTTGGGGGTTGGATTTACATAAGGTAATAAAATATTACTTTATGTTAGAAAAAGCCTAGAAAAACGAATATTAAAGTGATATTATAGTTAGGTAAAAATTTAATTGACAATGTAACATTTCAAACAAAAAAACACAGAAATTCACCAGTTATACTTATCTCAACTAACTACAACTTGTGCTCTAAAATAACTTTAACGCGCACCCTCGATATGCACAGCTAATTACCCCATATATTACATCACTCATGACATGTTCATGACATTTTCTGTAACATCATTGATAAAATCTTTGCAACATTTGAAATTACATTATTGATAACAAGACTGTGCATGGCAGGAGCACATGCTATAGTTACTTTAGCTCATGAGTTATAGTTACTTGAAATAGCTATAACTGGTGAATTTCAGTGTTTTGTTTTGTTTAAAATGTTACATTGTCTCTGGAATTTTCACCTAACTATAATGTCACTTTAAACTTCTTTTTTTTCCAGAGATTATATATATTGCCCAGTGGTTGTCGCCACTAGTTAGTTCTTGTTAGGTTAGGGTTTCCTATAGGAAATGCTTTTTTTGTACTACTTATAACTATGACACTGTTTGACAAATCTCCACAAAACTTTCCAAAAAAGAGCTCTTTCTTGCCTAGTTCGTGCCTGGAAAATTTTGGGGTGGACCATCAAGTGAGAGCCGAGAAAAAAGGGGGGTCCCAAAATGTAAAATCCCAATGCATTTTAAGTAGACTTCTTCAAGAAGCGCTACCGCAAAAACGGAATTACACCAAATTTGGCAGGAAGCTAGATCTTGGTCCGCAGATTGTGCTATTTGTGATTTCGTGTGAATCCGTTCAGAAGTCTTTGAGAAATTAAGATTTAAAATATTTCTATAGTTGGACAGTTGTGTCCGCGAGAGGCTAGCAAGAGTCTTGCGGTTGCGCATATTTAAAAATAGAGCATTCTGATTGGCCCAAGGAGCTTTCTCCCTTGGGCCATCTCGCTCGCGAGTGTTTTGATTGGCTGCCATTGAATTGGTCCCCTGTCCTAAGCTTTAAAAAAAATTACAAGGGGGGCCTGCCCCCAGGACCCCGTGGAAGGGACCCAGAGGGGACACCCCCCCCCCCCCCGGGGTCATCATGAAGAAAAGGCATGCTGCCCTCCTCCCCAAGCTGTGTTCGGTCCCGGGGACCCCATCCCCTGGGGCCCAAAGTATTTTTTAAGGGGAGGGTGTCGTGCAGGTCCCCTCCCCGAGCATTTAAAAAAAAAAGAAGAAGGCCCCCCCTCCCTGAGTCTTAAATTGCCCCCGGGGACCCCATCCCCCAGGGCCAGCTCATTTGCTGTGTCCCGGGGAGCCCACCTCCCGGTACACAGTAGTTTCCCTGCTGGCAACGGCACAGGCATGGAAACGTGTTTCCTCCCATCTGGCAGGAGCATTTTCAAATCTCCTGCCAAATGGGAGCAAACACAAAGTCTGCTCTCAGTCGGTGGGAGCTTAAAAAATGCTCCTGCCAGCTGAGAGCAGAGTTGTGATCTGTTTCCCTGCCTGCACTGATGCGGGGAGTGAAACAGAACCACAGATTGCTTCTGCCTGGAAGGAGTAGCATAAATATATGCTCCCTCCGGGCGGGAGCAGTGCCGGCTCCTGCAGCATGCAGGGAGCTGACTGGGGCCCTGGGGCTCCTCCCGCGGCCCTCAACCTGTGCTTGGTGGGAGCCCTGGGTGGGCACCAGGGCATCACCTTTAAATGAGGCAGGCCTCAGGGGATGGGGTCCTCGTGGCCAACATAAGCTTGTGGAGGGGGGACGCGCAGCCCCCTCCCCTTTAATGCACATTCCAGCCCCAGGGTATGGTCTCCCTGGGGCCTATAAAGGCTCGGGGAGGGGGGCACATGCCTCTCTCTCCTTAATCAGTAAATTGGACCCCGAGGGATGGGGTACCCGTGCCAAAAACAGCTATATCCTCTCGCTAGAGATCAGATGCTTTACCCTAGGAGAGTATACAGCTTATTACGTCCTATAACTCGCTATCTCACAGGGTTAGGAATCTGATGTATAAACACCGGTCTATCCTAAAAAATTATATGGTGATTGGCCCAGAATTGCCCACAAGACCTTCTATTACATATAGAAGAGGTAGAACGTCTGGGATGAATTAACATATAGTTATTACACTAGGGCATGCAGGATGGATACCTGGTTAACTAAATCCAAGGGGTTTTACAGATGTGGGCACTGTAAAGCCTATAGATTCATCTCCAACACTACAGAGTATGTTACATCTGATGGGCATAAGAGGAAGATGGGTGACTTTTACAATTGTAGCTCTGATATATGTTCTGTATGTTCTAGTATGCCATTGTTAATTTATGTACGTGGGCAGACCATCTTCCCACTCTGTTAACGCATACTAGAGCACCAATGTGTGATAAGAAATGCAATTTTACTACCTTGTCGCAAGGCATTTTCATGAGCTAGTGATGCAGCAAAGTTGTCATTTTTCGCAATAGACAGAATTCCAAGCAATTTGAGGGGTGGTAACAGGGTGAGGCAATTGAGAAACCTGGAGTCCAGGTACATTCTGGACCCACATACTAAATCCCCGACAGGGTTGAATAAAGACGAGGAGATGGAGGTACACATGGGTTAAATTATTCACATTGTGTACACTTTTTCCCTATCTGAATGTATGTCTTAGGGGGCGGATGACTCTGTTCTTGTTTGTTATTTAATTATGTTATTGGGTCCTTATGATGTGAATGTGTGCTAGGGCATTTGCCCGGAAGTCTTACTATCTCTATCCTGATAGGGTCCAGAGGTATCATTGAGAGGGGCAAATGCTCCCATGTAGTATAAGGTGGGCACTGGCCCTTGACTCTCTTATGCCCTGGGATTATCACCATTAGGTGCTGGCATCTGCCATAGGTAGTGTGAAACCTTTTAACAGGAAACTAGCATAACCTCCAGCTTCACCGGGAGAGTTCCGTCTGAGAAAATTTTTCTCTTAAAGAAAATTATCTTCATTTGTTATACAGAAGGGAAGCCTATGAAAAGTTTGTATGGAGTGAATTTGTAAAGCAATTTCATAACTTTGAACACTTCCAATTTGATTGATAAACGTGCTTTTTTATTGGATGAATTTCTTTATTTGGAAATGTTCTATATTTCTTATTAAATTGAATGTAGACCTTTTTCAATTGTCCCTTGATAGAATGTGCTTGTTTTTTAAATTTTAATCATCACTGTGAATTGTTAGGGTTTTGCAACGAATTGTCCGGGCCTCGGCTAAATGGAGGAACGAGATTGTGAAGTATGTTTTCTATATTCATGGTGACTGATGCATAAGTATTGTCGTGAGGTGGTAGGGCTTATTCACTTTGAGAAAGGCTTGTTCAAGCCGAAACGCGTCAGTGTGGTGAAATCCGCGGAATAAAATGGATAATATCAACACGCTACCTGGAGTGCCAACTTTCCTTCGGCTTGCCAATTGATCTTGGAAATATATATATATATATATATATATATATATATATATATATATATATATATATATATATATATATAGATGAGAGAGAGAGAGAGAGAGAGAGAGAGAGCGCAAAGAAAGATGACACATAGGAGTTTCGCAATCTAAATTCATTTACTTGTGTGTCTTTCGTTCCTTTCCATGAATTGTGGGAGTTGTAGTTCCCATATTTGCAAGAACCTTGTGCACTCCTACCGGTATTTTGTATGTTCTACAGTTAATATATCAACCATTTTACTATAAGTCAGTATAAATGAGTGTGAACCGTGTCCTGTCACTATGATTGAAACGTTCCAGAATTAAAGTCCAGCCATGTGTGCAGCAAATCAGTTAGCAAATTGTAATTCATCACTCAAATACACCCATTGTATATGATGGAGTGACTCCACATTTTGCAAAATGGCCATGATTTTCGTATCTAGAATCCCTTGTACAGTCCTCATCATAGATCACAGCAAACACACACACTGATGCCCCTAATGGGCTGATTCTAAGTTATCATGATCTAATGGTGCACAAAGTCTTATACTCCATTCAAGACATTTCTGAATCTGTAAACAGAAAGGAATGTGAGGACATACGAGAAGGGAAAAAGAGAAGAAAAGCGAAAGAGACCGTGTATGTGCAATAGAAAAACCATGATAAAATTTATGACAAAAAACTATCACAGTATCATATTTGGTCTATATTTGATTATATACTTTGACTCGGTCTATCATAGCAGTTTACTTCTGCCACATCATCTGATCGATTTTTCGGCATTGTCAATACCCCAAATCCTTAAGGATGGAGAATCACCATTGTGTCTTAATTGGTAGTCTCGTACTACAGGACAGCTATCACATTTGTTCATTATGGCACTTAAATGTTCCAATATGCGTTTCTGTAGCGGACATGTTGTGCTCCCAATATACATCATGTTTCACAGTTATTTTAGAATGTAAACCACAAAAGTACTCATTCAGATAAGATAATATCTTATTCTGTCTTTGATACCCGAGTCACCTCTCAATATGTGCCAGTGTTTCTTGAGAATAACTTGTCTCAGCATTCTTATCCTTCGTTGTCTTATTCAAGGATTTTTCTCTCTTAATCATTTGTGCCATTCCTCAGCTCTCTGTTTTACCTTCTTAGGATAGCCTTGTGACAGGAATCTATTCTTCTCTTTACTTAGATTTGTCTTGAATTCATCATCAGTGGAATAATTTATTTTCACCCTAAGCATCTCACCAAAGGGTACACTCCATTTTAATTTACGACCATGATGACTTGAGGCATGTAGCACATTATTGATAGCCATGCTTTTTCTGTAAACTGTGGCTTCAATTATTTCATCTTTTACTTCTAACTATGTGTCTTTAAGTTACATTTTTTGTTTACTTTTCATGTTTCATTTAGATGTTGCACAGGTTATTGTTCAGGCTAGTGAAAATATTCTTCGAAGCATTCCTTGGTACCATCCCATATTAGGAAGAGATTACTGATATAGCATAAACATATGGCAATGTTTTCAATGTATTTTTAGTATTTTCCAGACAAGGCAAATTTGTTTTCCCACTACCCAGTGTTGAAATTAGCGTAAATTGGAGCAAAAGAATGTCCCTTGCAGTCCTGAGAGTTTGGTAGAAACTTTAATTGCAAGAGAGAAATTAATTGTTTTTGAGAGTAATTTCAGTCATATTGATGAGCATGTTTGTGTATTCTAAACTTCTGATATTCTCTTTCTGCAAAACTTACCTGAAGGCCCTAATGCCAAGTTCATGATCAAGGCATGTGTACTAGGATGTTATATCCATCGTCTTAGTACAGTGTGATAGTGTTCATTCCAAGGAATGTTTCAGTTGTTCATCATCGACGAAATACACCTTTTATTCCATTTTCTTCTTTGAAACATCTGCTTCCCACTTTGTCCTTTCTTATCTCAATTATTGTACTTCTCTCTATGTGAGACTACCTAAATATCTCACAACTCCACTTCAGTCTATGTAGTATGTTTACATTTGTCTCCTACTTTCTCTGCTTACTCTCTTTTCGACTTCTCCTTACCTGCAGCAATTATGCTGGTTACCTCTGTATTGTCTATAAATATTATCACTTTGTCTTCCCACCCTTTTTGTTTTTCCTGATCCTGAATTATGTTCCCAACCATCGTCTGAGTTCTTATTTTGGCTACTTGCTACACCTTACAAACTATCCTCAATTCCTCCTGCCCACAGCACGCCTTTTCTCGCTGTAAGACAAGGATTTAGCCCTGTATCTCCAAAACCATATAAGCTCATTATAACTAAATGCAAAACTTCTTTAAGAGTATAAAAAAAAAAAACTCACCCTATCCTAAAATGTGAATAGATGCAAGGCCTTACTTTTCTCTCTCACCCCTTTCCTGGGCTGAGGCAAGTCTGAGCACTTTATTAATTTCCACCCCTTTAAACTCTCCTCACAACAATATTGCACACGATCGCAAAATATGCGTTGTTAGTAATTCTGAAAAGGATGAAAGGAGCAGACACTAACTAATCATATTGAGGTCAGCAGATCAGTAGATCAGTTACAACATATTTTTGGACTTTGTGTAATTTTTTATTCAAATACTTTTCAGTACTGAGATCTACGTTTATTGTCAATACTATGTCTATTGGAAATAGTTTTTGCTCTTATCCTCTCGGAAAAAACATAGAGCTAGACACTTGCATAACTATTAATGGGGCTTATCTTCTGATCAATAACTTTTTTTCTTTGTAAACAAATATTGCTGTTCCCCTAGCATCACACAGGTCCTCTTGTTTTCAGAGAGAAACTTTGTGAAAGGTAATGACTTTCCAGTGTCCTATCTCTCTTGCCCTGGCCTGGCTAAAATCGCTTCTACAAAACAGAAGACAAGTCATCACTCTCGGACAATACCAGTCAGCAGAAAAAGTCCTGCTTTCTGGGGTCTCTCAAGGGTCTATTCTCAGTCAAGCGCTCTTTAACGTCTATATGTTCCCCCTGATTAGTCTGATATCATCCTTTAACATTGAGACTGTGATGGTCTATCCCTGCAGGGTCTCCCGCCCACACCCCTTTCTTTAAGGTTAGATATGAAGCCGGGACGTTGATATGGGTGCAAGGTATTTATTCAGTTATTCAGGGTCTTGGTTTATGCAACGTAAGTGTTCAAAAAGGGGGGGTTCACAGTTCTCCTTCTTCCGATAACGTCTCGGTTGCAGAAAAGGGGGGGTCCTCCTTCACTCCTTGAAGGTCTCAGGCTGCCTTGTCCGGGTTGCGACAGTCAGGGGATACAGGTATGCCAATAAAGAAAAGAAAGAAAGGAAATCTTTAGGAACACCGTCCTGTTGCTATAATTCCAAAGGGGAAGGGAAGTGCACCTCCACCAGTGTCCCTACTCGTGAAGTGCCTAGGTGAGGGGTAGTCAGGGTGCCGTGCTTGGTGTGGCCCTCAGCCCTGCCCACCACCCCTTTAAAGTGAATGGATGCGCCCCAGCCGCTTGCCTGTACCCACGACCCTCCGGGGCCGTGGCGAGATCCGGCCTCCTTCTCTCTCCTCGAAGGGTCGGTCTCGCATGCGGTCACTGGGAATCCGAGTCCCGGGTTCTGTGGGCGGTCCGCCCCGTGGTCACTGCTCCCGACGTCCTCCGCTGTTCCTCCGCTCGCTCCGCTCGCGTCGCACGTCTCTTCCTTCCTCTCCTCCGTCGATCTCCGCTCGCCATCTCCCTTGTCCGTGCTCTCCGTGGCTTTTCTTGGCTCGAGGGGTGTGGCTTCGGTATTCTGAGTCGAGGAGACTAGTCCGTCACTGCCACTTCCCGTTGGGGTATTCCCGGCGGCCATGTTGGAGTGTCCGGAACTCCCCACGTCATCGAGGGATGGGGGCTCGGCGGACCCATCACACTGCCGTCCCCCAGGAATGGACGTGTGGGCCATTCGCTCATAGGGCATCTTGAGAGGAAGTCCACGTTGCCCTGCAGACGCCCGGAACGTGGAGGGCGGAAAACGTGAAGGGCTGTAGGGCAAGAAACCATCGGAGAACCTTAGGGTTAGTATCCTTATGGAGGGCAAGCCAGGTGAGGGGAGCATGATCAGTGAGCAATATGAAGTGGCGGCCTAAGAGGTAGTACTGTAGGGCCTCCACCGCCCATTTGATGGCTAGGCATTCTTTTTCAATAGTAGCGTAACCCACCTCTCGTGGGAATATCTTACGACTAAGGTAGAGGACGGGGTGGAGATCACCGAGGGCATCGGGTTGGGACAGGATGGCTCCTAAACCCCTGTCTGACGCGTCTGTTTGTAATACAAATGAGGTGTCAAAGTTCGGACAAGCAAGCACGGGATTGTGGCAAAGGGAGTCCTTCAGGAAATGAAAACTCTGTTCGTGTCTCTCTGTCCACTGTATCTTGTTACTGGAGTGTGCCTTGGTGAGGAGGTCTGTGAGTGGACTGGCTACTTCAGAAAATGCTGGGATAAACCTTCGATAGTACCCGACCAGCCCAAGGAAGGAACGTATTTCCTTCCGGGAAGTGGGTCGGGGTACTCGGGTGATGGCCTCTATCTTGCTCACTTGTGGTCGGATCTGCCCAGCCCGGATGTCATACCCTAGGTACTCGATGTGGTCAGCCCCTAGTGTCGTCTTCTTGGGGTTCATTGTAAGGCCTGCGTTTTGTAATGTTTTCAGGACGTTCTCCAGGTGTTGGAGATGGGTCTCCAATCGGGACTGTGGATAACGATATCGTCCAGGTAGGCCATAGCATAAGACTGGTGGGAAGAGAGAACAGAGTCCATGAGTCTCTGGAAAGTGGCGGGGGCCCCATGGAGACCGAAAGGCAGTACCTTGAAGTGAAATAAGCCAACGGGCGTGGAAAAAGCGGTTTTGTCTCTGATGCCGGGATTCAGAGGTATCTGCCAATACCCCTTTGTGAGGTCGATAGTGGATAGGATCTTGGCGTTCCCGAGTCTCTCGACGAGTTCGTCCACCCGTGGCATAGGATATGCGTCGAACTTAGACACCGCGTTGAGTCTGCGGAAGTCGATGCAGAAACGTATGCTCCCATCGGGTTTGGGGACCAACACAATCGGAGAAGACCAGGCGCTATGTGAGGGTTCGATTATGTCTGCCTCCAACATCGATTTTATCTCCTGTTCTACGCCCCCTCTCCGGGCAGCCGGGATGCGGTAAGGCCGTTGTTTGATCGGGGGGGGAGGTAGTGATTATATCGTGCTCAACTAGGGACGTCCTTCCGGGAGCACCGGACAGGACGAACGGGTACGATGCGCACAGGGTCCTCAGTTGTTCTCTTTGTTCTACTGTGGTTTGGGGTCCCCAGTTAGGCTGGGATCCTACTGTGGTCTTCTGGGGGTTTAGGGTTACTTCAAGGGGTTTGTTCGGGGCAACATGAAGTATAGGAGTAGTCGCGCACCCTGACACCGGGACTGGTCCCTCCCATGCCTTCAGTAAGTTAACGTGGTATATTTGGCTTGTCTTATTTCTGTGGGGTACGGCCACTCGATAGGTAACAGGGGTTACTCTACTGAGGATAGGAAAGGGGCCCTACCAAGTGGCTAACAGTTTCTTTTCGGTGGTAGGCAATAGGATAAGGACCTGATCACCTACCGCGAATTCCCTAAGTTTGGTGTTTCTGTCATACCACCGTTTTTGTTGGGTCTGGGACTTTTCCATGTTCCTATGTACCTCGTCCCATAGTAAGGACAAGGTATCCCTAAGGGACGCGCTGTATTGTAGTAGAGGTTTTGATTCGTCCTCTTCCTCGGTCCACTGTTCATATGTCATGTCCAGGAGGGTACGGGGTCTCCTCCCAAACAACAGCTCAAATGGTGAGAAACCCGTAGACTTCTGTTCATGGGATCGTATCGCAAACAGAACCAGGGGTAGCTGTCGGTCCCAATCCCTCCCCGCTCGGTCGATGTGCTTTATTAGCATGGTTTTAATGGTTTTATTGTACCTTTCCACAAGACCGTCCGTCTGTGGATGGTATACCGCTGTCCTGATCTGTTTGATACCTAATAGCTCGCATACCTGTTTCATCAACCGGGACATGAAGGGTGTACCCTGATCCGTCAAGAGTTCGTGGGGAAAGCCGACACGGGAGAACAGAGTGACCATGGCTCTTGTTCGCGAAATGCCTTCGGGACTAGTAGCTGTACCTTTCCATGGTTATTCTCGAGTGTGTGCCTGTATAGAAGGCCCTTTTTGACAGTAAAATAGGGACCTACCTTTCCTGGTTGTTCATCCTGGGCTTGGCTCCAGGCATGTTGCAGGGTGGAATCGTCCCTCTGGGCCTGGTGAAAGTTCTGAGGCGGCTCTTGAGGAGTCTCTGGGGAGAGAAGGACAGGTACGGGTAGCACCACTTTAGACTGACAGTACAGCGCTCTTTCCTCCCTCCTTTCTCTCCTAGTTTGTGCTCTTTTGGTGGCGGGAGCCCTTATCTCGGTGTTTGAAAAGGGTGCGCTTTCTAGCCATCCCACTAGTGAGGCAGGGGAACTCAGGGACTGGAGATACTCATGGAACCGTGGTAAATCGGTACCTAAGAGCGCTAGCTCCGGTAACGTGGGGACAACCCCTACCTTCCTCAACTGGGGCTCCCCATTGATCTCCAATACTACTTCGGCCAAGGGATACAGCTTCTTCTCTCCGTGTACACAAGTGACCTGTACAAACTCTCCCTTCACTAGCAGGGACTCAGGGATTAGCTCCTTGGAGATGACGGTGTAGTGGCAGCCCGTGTCTAGGAGGGCGGTTACCGCCTTCCCGTTTACATATGCCTTTATTTTGTATCTGAGGGGTTTGTCTCCTGTGACCAGTACCCGCCCACGTGTAAGTCCCACCTCCATGGGTTCCGGGCCTGGGTGGCGTGTCGGGCAGTGTCGGGCTATGTGTCCCCATTCAGCACAGTGAAAGCACTGTGGTCCCTGTATCGGGGTTGTGAAAGGTGCTCTTAGGGGGGTCCGTGGTGGAAAGGGTCCCTTGGGTTCTGTCTGGGGGTTGGGGTTTCTCGCTAGGGGTTTCGGGGATGAGATGGAGGGTCGATGAGTTGGAGTCTTGAACTCCGGAGAGCGGTGGTATGCGCACGCCAAATCCACTGCCAAAGTCACGGAGAGGTTAGGGTGTTGCTTGACCCAGGCTCGGGTGTTATAGGGGAGGGCGTCGAGATATTGCTCCAGGTAGACCTTCTCCGTTATGTCATCCGGGGTGGCAATAGAAGGCTGCAGCCACCGGTTTCCAAGGTCCCGGATGCGGAAATATAGCGCTCGGGGATTGTCCCCCAGGCTCCATCTCTCTTTCCTAAACCGGCTACGATAATACTCCTGATCGCACCCCAGCCGTTCCAGGATGGCCTTCTTGACGTCGGGGTAGCTGGTTGTCCCTGCTGGGTTGGCGGCCTGGTAGGCGGCTTGTAGTTCTCCGGAAAGCAGGGGAGCTATATACTGGCCCCATCTCTCTGGGGGCCAGGAGGCGGTTGTAGCCACACGCTCGAAGTTAACAAAGAAATAGTCCGGATCGTCCCCCGTTTGGAACTTTTGTAGGACTGTCCCCGGCACGTTGGGATGTACCCTAGCACTAGTGATAGCGTCCGTTAGACGTAGTATGGCCGTGTCCTGTACTTGTTGGTTATTGGTCAGGAGGGAGGCCTGGTCTTTCAGTGCTGTGTGCAGTTCCTCTCGGTCGTGTTTCGCCTGTTTGGTCTGTTGCTCGATGACCAGTTGTAGGTGTTGTTGCCCTTCGGCTAGTTGGGTGATGATGGCCTCCATGGTCACGGGTTGGGTCATTGTATCAGGACCGCAAATCCCACTTCTGACACCACTGTGATGGTCTATCCCTGCAGGGTCTCCCGCCCACACCCCTTTCTTTAAGGTTAGATATGAAGCCGGGACGTTGATATGGGTACAAGGTATTTATTCAGTTATTCAGGGTCTTGGTTTATGCAACGTAAGTGTTCAAAAGGGGGGGTTCACAGTTCTCCTTCTTCCGATAACGTCTCGGTTGCAGAAAGGGGGGGGTCCTCCTTCACTCCTTGAAGGTCTCAGGCTGCCTTGTCCGGGTTGCGACAGTCGGGGGATACAGGTATGCCAATAAAGAAAAGAAAGAAAGGAAATCTTTAGGAACACTGTCCTGTTGCTATAATTCCAAAGGGGAAGGGAAGTGCACCTCCACCAGTGTCCCTACTCGTGAAGTGCCTAGGTGAGGGGTAGTCAGGGTGCCGTGCTTGGTGTGGCCCTCAGCCCTGCCCACCACCCCTTTAAAGTGAATGGATGCGCCCCAGCCACTTGCCTGTACCCACGACCCTCCGGGAGCCGTGGCGTGGTGAGATCCGGCCTCCTTCTCTCTCCTCGAAGGGTCGGTCTCGCATGCGGTCACTGGGAATCCGAGTCCCGGGTTCTGTGGGCGGTTCCGCCCCGTGGTCACTGCTCCCGACGTCCTCCGCTGTCCTCGCTCGCTCCGCTCGCGTCGCACGTCTCTTCCTTCCTCTCCTCCGTCGATCTCCGCTCGCCATCTCCCTTGTCCGTGCTCTCCGTGGCTTTTCTTGGCTCGAGGGGTGTGGCTTCGGTATTCTGAGTCGAGGAGACTAGTCCGTCGCTGCCACTTCCCGTTGGGGTATTCCCGGCGGCCATGTTGGAGTGTCCGGAACTCCCCACGTCATCGAGGGATGGGGGCTCGGCGGACCCATCACAGAGACCATCTCATACGCGGATGATACGCAGCTAATTCTGGTCTTAAATAAAAATACCACACTGGCTGAGGAAAACCTCCGTCAATGTCTCACAGCAGTCTTTCACTGGATGAAAACAAATCACTTAAATGCAACTCAGAAAAAACTGAAATGATGCCACTAGGGAAAGTGAACATCTTCTCCCCTAGCCTATGGTGGCCCTCCGACATCCCCCACCCCCCCAATACAGTAACAGTAGCCAGGAATCTGGGGGTCAAATTTGACTCAGCACTATCCTTCCACCAGCAATCCCTAGCAGTGTCTGGAACCTGTTTCCATCTGATAAAGTGACTTAAAAAGTTCTTTGACCTACTTCCCACTATGGCAAGACAGGCAGTTGCGGTGGCCCTAATAACCTCCAGATTGGATTATTGCAACAGCCTCTATGTAGGAGCAAATAAGTCGGTCCTACACAAACTACAGATGGTACAGCACGCTGCAGCCCGATTAGTACTAAAATGGCCCAGGAGCTCATCAGCATCCACCGCACTGGAAGCTCTGCATTGGCTACCCATCCATAAAAGAATCTTGATTATTACCTTCCGAATCTTTCATTCCTCAGGCCCTCACTACCTTCGGCCTAGGTTTGCACGCTATGTGCCACGCCGTACCCTCAGATCGTCCAACGCTAATCTACTAAAACCCCCTGTTTTCAGATATGTCTCAAAAGGGGGGAAATCAATCGCAGTGATAGGGACCAAGGCCTGGAACCAGCTGCCCAATCACCTACATTTCATCCAATCAGAAACCCTTTTTAGGAAAGCTCTGAAAACCTGGATCTTTACGGCCCCTGATGCTCAATGCAGAGCACTCATCTAAATCCCTTTCCAGTCTCAGCCTCCCTGTCCGTCAGTGATCCGCTTGGTGTCATGATGCTCCTCGGAGTGAAAGCTGTGCTTTACAAATACCTTATAACATAACATAATCACAATCAGAAGGAAGCTGAGAAGCTAAGAAGGTGAAAAGGGGAGAAGGAGGCACAAATATTAGAGATCTTACAGTTGAAGTATATTGGGAAATAGGTAGAATGCTGTGTCAGAAGGAGAAGGAGAGAATAAGCAAAAAAGTGGAGAACAGGTGACAAGAGAAATGTGACTGCAGAGATAAGTCTCTGATTTAAGTGCGTAGCAGCTGTGAAGCAACAAAAGGTGTGACAAATGAGCAGGAGTACAATGTTCGTGCAAAAGGCATTGAAAACAGCAGGAAGCTCAGGTGAGAGCCTTGGTTGGGGAGCTGATTGAGTAGGTGGAAAATAAGTGGATTTCTCATTTAAAAAGAAGAAGAATTAGGTGGGAAGGAATCCAAAAGAGATGTAGTGCTGATAACATCTGGGTAAAAATAACATAAGCAGTAAAATGTAAAAATCAAAAAGCCTTTTGGAAAATTATAGGTGAAAATAGTGTCTCTCTCTCTCTCTCTCTCTCTCTCTCTCTCTCCCCAAACCTAAGATAAATAATAGCACTTGATGGGAATGGCAACTGTATATTATTTCTCTCTATGATTTATAAACAGACTCCTAGTAACAGTATCATAGTGTCCTTAAATGAGGGATCAGCTTCCAACCACTAGACAGGAAGCGTTGCACAATCCTAAAGCTGCTAGGAATACGGCTCGAGAGGCCCAGACCAACTACCTATTTCTATCATAAAATTAGATCTGGACTTATGGGCACATATTTAGTGGCGCTCTTTCACTAGTGTTTCTTTACTGGGGTAGTCCTTAGGTCATGGAGGGGCAGTATTATCTTTATGTTACATAAAATAGGCCCTTCCAGTTTACCTTGCAATTATAGGCTGATCACCCTGTTGGATGCCACAGACAAGATTTTCTCCAAATGTGTTTTATCTAATTTAGTAGAATGGGTGGAGGAAAATATTATCTCTTTGGAGCAGGCATGGTTTAGAGCTGGTCACTCGCCATTGGATAACATAACGGTAATCCATCTCGTATTGGAAAAATACGTGAAACAAAGAGGGATGTCTGCCTACGCGACCTTCATAGATTTTTCAACTGCTTTTGACCGTGTGGACAGGCCGACCCTTTGGGAAAAGTTGAGTACCTTGGAAATACTAGGGGGTCCCCTAAAACTCATTAATGCTCTCCACACAGCTACCTGGTGTCATGTTATGTTAGGAGGCAGCCGGGGTATGACTCCGAAAATCCCGACCAGTAATGGTTTGAAGTAGGGATGCCTATTGGCGCCCCTGCTTTTTTCTCTTTATTTGGCAGACCTGCCTGATGTGCTGACAAAGGTTGCTGGTGATGCCCCAAAATTAGGCTCTTATCCTTTAGGGACTCTCCTTTAAGCAGACGATATCGTCCTGGTAGACCTGACTACTAAAGGCCTTCAGAAACGTCTCGATATCCTGTCATCATATTCAGACGCTCAGTTCCTGAAAGTTAATACAAACAAAACCAAGATCATGGGGTTTTGCTCAAAAGGGTGACAGGCCATTACATATATATAATAAGTATAACGGGTTTTATAACAATTCTACCATAGAAGTAGTAAAGTCTTACCCTTACCTTGGAAGAATTACGTCTGCAAATTTGTCCAATACTGAACATATAGTACACTTATCAAATAAGGCATATGCTCATGGATACGCACTAAAGTCACTTTATGGAGCAACAGGTCATAGGTACTTTAATCATCTCCTAACAGTATACAAAATGAAAATTCCATTGACCCTTTTATATGCTATAGAGACAATACATATTAAGCAATGGCACTTTATGCATAAGGTGTAGGGGAAGATTCTTCTCACTATTTGCACTTTAAATTATATGGTCTCTATAGAATTGTAAAATCTAGAATTAGGATTGGTGAGCACTTACATAAGACGACTAGACACCATTCTACGATGGTATCACTGTATTCTGCATGCAAAGGAAAAGTCCTTAAGGAATTTTATGGCCATGGAATGCCTTTCTCCTACTATAAAGGCTGCTCCGTTTTTAACTAATGTTTTACCTTCACTGCAACACTTTTCCCTGACTAGATCAGACATTCAGAAAATATCCACCTCAAAAAAAGTTTAATGCTGGCTCTGGAACAATTATCGTTGGAGAATGATATGGTTATATGTTGTGCGAAACCTAGCTTCCAGTGTGTCACTCAATCATGTCAGGCAGCAGTTCCCCCAGTTGTATTTGAAGTAACCTGGTAAACAGGGTGCAAAGTTGTATAATGCTTTACACGTTGAAATGTTTACCGTTAAAAACTGTGGCAGATGCATGGCAGAATGTAGTTTGGGAGGAAAGAATTTGCACTTTATGTTATAATGGTGATCAGACTATCGAACATGTTATATTTGTCTGTCCCATTATAAGGGTCTACCAACAGAGATTTTTTTAAACCATTTTTTGCTATAGAGATGATAAATTGTCCAGTCAATTAATGTGCTGTCATATTTTTACATTTTTTAGCTCCTTTTTACAGCTGTATTAATTGATGTATTTGATATATTGTCGATCTCACTGTCAGATCTAAATCTCTAATAAAAAAACTTGAGTACGCTGAAAAGGCTTAAGATGCGCAAAACATTATTTCTGGATGGTGATTATTTTCCTTTATTCTTGCAGGTGCTGGTCTGTTTCCAGAAGATTGTAAAGCACATCTTACCAGATCTTGCATCTGGGCCAGATCACAAATGAATTTGTTAGTTTCATACGATGATTCAGATTCAGAAAGAGAGACTGGGAGTTCTGAAATTCACTGCGTTTCAATGCAAGATTGTAGTCAGCATTATGTTTCAACTGTAGAGGATACAAAACCCTCATTGAAAGATCTGCCTGTGGAGAATTCTGGCAAACATTTTCTGAGTACTGCTCAAGAAGGGGTCACTGAAAAAGTAAAACAGGACAACTGGTCTGCAAAAGCTGTTTATCCTCGTGTATCATGTGCAAGGGATAATCTTGGTCCATTACAGCCAGACATGTCTTGTAAAAGCTACGATCGAACATTCAAATTTACACCAAATTCTGAATCTATGTCTGGAACTGGAGGTTCCACTGTTCAAAAGAGAACCATCCAGAAAGAGGCCTCTTCTTCCACGAGTATTAAGCCCTACATTCCAAAAAGGCTGAGACAAGAGTCGCAAGTTGACTTGGAAGTCAGACAGCAGGCAAAAGAACAGTTTTCCCTTGACACAAATACATCTGAAACAGATTCCGGTTGTTCAATCCCTCTGACATCACGGGTTTCAGAATATATTAGGCCTTATTTGGAAACTGCGTACACATCGACAGAAATTCCAACACATTTGTTGTTTCAACTGCCCCAGCACAAAGGTCCGGTGAACAACGTGCAGTGGTGTCCGGTGCCGCATCAGAGCCATATGCTTCTCTCAGCATCCATGGATAAAACATTCAAGGTAATGTGACATACAGTTGTTAAGGTTTGCCATGTGGTCCATCATTTTCTGAATTCCCGTAACCACTTGACCATGCTGTTTGAGCATGCCACAAAATCTGTATGAAAAATTAATATTTTGCACAGGACATGGTAACATTGTTAGATGGCGGGGGGGTGGGGGGGGGAGTCAGCAGGTTTGCTTGCCAGGTAGTTCCTAACTTTACTTCCTATTGCAGTTTACTTATCCTTTCCAAACCGTAAACCAAGTGTGAAATTACCCCCTCCCTCGGAGTATATGATTCATTCGAGTTCAAAACTTGGAAAATTAAAAAAAGGTTGTCTGCTTTAGGGATGATTTAAAAATGCATGTACAGCCTTCACTTGCAACTGGATTCCTTACATTATTGTACTAAATCAGCATTAATAATATACAGCAAAATGCTAAGGTTTTTTAGTAGGTTAAGATTTCTCAGCTTGTGGGGTTAATTCTGACAACTAAATCAAATTGATGCCTTCGGAATTTTTCTTGGAAAGAGATTGTTCGTATCGTGAAGAAAAGAATAAAAAGAGTACTAAACAAAAATAAAAATGCTATAATGTGGTATGATTCATTGTGGACATTAGTAGGCTCTTTTTAAAATACAACGTGATTGAGGATTATTGATTACTCGAATAGAATGATGTGTTTATGTATGTAGTTAGTGCATGTATTATATGTATTTTAAAGAGGACATTGGGAAGTGCGAAGTGCTGTACATAGAGTAATGAACGGTTGTATGACATTACAATGAAGCCTTTACCATGCATGTCTTTTACCACGCATCCTCTACCACCATATATATATTTATATATATCTTCACTGAAAAAACCAAAGGTTACAGGGACATTATAGTTAGGTTCAGAATTCACTCGTCCAAAATCATAGAAATTCAACAGCTATAGTTACCTGAGCTAACTATAACTGACGCCTTTGCAGTGCACTGCTTATGACCTGACATATCACTCATGAATGATGTCCTCATTCAGTGAGTAAAATCGTTTCCTTATTGTTTCTGAAACTTACAGATATATACTAAGCTACAGCATAAGTTAAACTACTATTCTTTCTTTACTAGTAATTAGTCATACTATTTCTAACATATCTCAACCGAGTTTCTGGCTGACTGTCTGGATCAGTGTGTGAGTGGATGTCTGAGTGGCTGTATGTCACTCACACATACAGTCACTTCTATAATCCAACACTCACCTATACTGCCTTTCACATACCCAGTTGCTCACCCATATACTACTGACACATCTACTCGCCCACACAGCCATACACACACTCACTCACCCATACAGTCCCTCACACATACACACTCATTAACCTACACAGTCACTGACTCACCCACTCACTCATCCATACAGGCAGTCACACCCCCCTCACCCACCCACAGAGACAGTCATACACCCATACAGGTACTCAGACAACCAATCAATCACCCATACAGCCACTTACGTACCCACTCACACACTCATTATTTATTTTATTTACCGAATTTATACAGCGCATAGCTGCCCCAGCGACGGGGCGTCCCAGCGCTACCAGGTAAACTATCATGAAGCAGAGAAGGAAAAGGAACCTAAGGCTCCCCTGGAAAGAGCCAGGTCTTTATGGCTCTCCGAAACTCTAGAAGATTCTGTAGTCCTCTAATCCCAGAGGGAAGGGAGTTCCAGAGCTTAGCTGCCAATACCTTAAATGAGCGTCCACCTGCTCTGGCTCATACAGCCATTTAGACACCAACTGACAGACTGATACAAACATTCACACAACCAATAACTCACTCATACATTCACTGAGACACCTAATCACTCACTTATACAGTCAGTCACGCGTCCACTGAATCATCCATACAGACACTCATAAACCCACTGATTAACCAATACACCTTGGTATATATATTTAACTCTCATAAACTTTTTTAAAACGCGCTCAGTTGCAGGATGATCTCATCAGTGATGTCATCAGACCATGTCATGAGTGATGTAATATGTGAGGTCATAAGCAATGCATTGGGGGGGGGTGTGAGTTATAGTTAGTTTAGCTAATTATAACTGCTGAAGTTCACTAGTTTTGTACGAATTAAACCTGAGCCTAACTATAATGTCTCTGTAACCTTTGTTTTTTTTCAGTTAATATATATACATTTTTAAACAGGGGAGACTCCCGTAGCCCCTCCATTTTCTATTAAACTATACATTCAAATATTTTCCTAATTGGGGGGAGACCCCCCAACCCCCTCTTTTTGTTTTTTACTTTATCACCCTGTTCCCTTAACCCCTAAACCCACCCACCCCAAAGCCTTAAAATCCCCCTTACCACCCTATTCCCTAACCAGCTTCATACCCTAAAACACCCTTATCACCCTATTCCCTTACCCACCACTAAACCCTAAAAATGCTCTTACCACTCAATACTCTTACCCACTCCTAAACCCTAAAAGCCCTTACCACCCTATTGCCTTACCCACTCCTAAACCCTAAGAACACCCTTACCACCCTATTCCCTTAACCACCCCTAAACCTGAAACACCCATACCACCCTATTCCCTTACCCCCCCAAAACCCTAAAAACACCCTTACCACCCTTACCACCCTATTCCCTTACCCAACCCTAAACCCTCAAAACACCCTTACCACCCAATACCCTTGCCCACCCCTAAACCCTAAAAATGCCCTTACCACCCAATACTCTTACCCACTCCTAAACCCTAAAAGCCCTTACCACCCTATACCCTTATCCGCCCCTAAAACCTAAAATCACTCATACCACCCTATTGCCTTACCTACTCCTAAACCCTAAGAACACCCTTACCACCCTATTCCCTTAACCACCCCTAAACCCGAAACACCCATACCGCCCGATACTCTTACCCACCCAAAACCCTAAAAACGCCCTTACCCTAATCCCTAAGATATATATATACATATATATGTGTGTGGATATATATATATACATATATATATATATATATATATATATATATATATAGAGAGAGAGATATGCTTAGCTGACATATACTTACTATTTCTTTGTAAAGGAATGCGTGGTACAGAATGCGTGGTGAAGGCTTTGTGTGGTAATTTCTGTAAACTCTGTTTCCCGTAATAAATGATTTTGATGATTTATATATAAGAAGAAGATATGAAGGGGAAATAATATTGAAAAGGGAAGACTGTTTGTATTTAGGCCTTTTGAAAATTATATTTAGATTTTTATGTTTTGCAATTCAATAATACACACTAATGAAATTAAGGTTCTCTTTTGGTAACAATATTTTCTTGAAGAGGGTTGTAACTTTTGCGTTTAGATGGAAAAGTGGTATCACACAATGTTTATGTGTTTGACAAGTTGCTTCAGAGTCAACCAGTGGCGGCCAGCGCTCATCAGGGGTGGCGGGGTGGGGGTAAGGGGGGTGCAAAAAAAGATTTTAAAAAAGAAAAATACACTTACTTCCTGCCGCGTCTCTCCCGTGTCGTCTCTCCTCTGCATCGGGCCCAAGAGGAAGCACACCCAGGCTCCCCAGAGCCAATCACAGCGCTGCAATGCAGTGTTGTGATTGAAACAATCAAAGGGGTGGTGGCTAGGTACCTAGGTGCACACATAAGTTATAGTGTAAACAGTGTTTCAAATGTCCATAAGTTGTATGGTGCTCTGGAGGAGGAAGAGCCACCCGATCCTTCTCTTTATGGTAAAGAGATATTTTCCAGATTAAGTTTCAAACAAATCTCCGAGCACTCAATAAATCAATGTTGAGGTCGCTGTATCCACTGTACTTTTATTGCAGTATCTGGTTTTAGTCCACACATTCCGACTTGCAACTAGCCCAATTTCTTGCCAACACGTGTTTCGCCTAAGCTGTATCCTGTGACAGCAGACTTCCTCAGGGCTCATTCGCACAATAAACTTAATCAGCAATTATTGATTATCTCATAGTTCCAGATCCAGTAATCATTATCAATTGGATAGTATGTAATTCATATCTAATATTCCGTGTCCTAGAGTATGGACTGGTTTTGTACTGAACACTGGTGATTTATTGAGTGCTCGGAGATTTGTTTGAAGCAGCGTTGTGATTGGTCGGCATGCTCTCCACCCAGGCTGTAATGTAGCCTGGGTGGAGAACATGCTAAGTGCGCATGACTGTTTGGCCGGCCCGATAGGGCCGGTCAAAGCGTCATGCACACTTTAGTGTGCCAACACTCCTCCCCTGCCCTGCTCTGTCAGCAAGTTATTATCATTTTATTTTTATTTTCTTTCACTGCTTCAAAGCAGTGGGACGTCTCTCCTCCATCTTAGCGGAGAAGCTGCCACTGTGACAACTGGATCTGTTTTAAATGTTTGCCAAATTTAGCATTATGATGGCAAATAAGAGTAATTTTAGAAATCGTATGTATAGTGGCAGATTTTCAAGTCAGTTGGCCCAGTGCTCTATCCTCTAAAGGTATATGGTAATTGGGGTAAGTGGTATAATTCTAATTGACCAAGACAACCTCCCTGTAAGTCCCTATTATATGGAAGGGGATGTAGGTTTAGAGACCATAGTGGACTTAATGCACTTAAGTGTGCACTGCTGTGGTGTCTGGTATAATTTTAAAGCCAGGTCTGCCTTGCAGGCTTGTTTTAAAATACAACTATGTCCAAATTGAACTTTTAACTTATAAGTCACCCTTAAGGTCTGCCCTAGGTGCCCCAAGGATAGGATGCATTGTTATAAAAAGCAGGGACAATATAAAGTATGTTTTATATGGGAAACATCCTTTACCCCGCATGCGTTACTCCGCAGTGCCATTACCCTGCATTTTTTACACAGCAAAATCTTTTACAACGCAGGGCTTTACACCGCAAACTATTACAACGCATTCCCCAAAGTAACGCACGGTGGAGTTAGAATAGTAAATTGCATTGTAATGGGGAATGCGTTGTAATGGATTGCGTTGTAAAGCCCTGCGTTGTAAAAGATTTTGCAGTGTAAAAACTGCGGGGTAATGGCACGCAGAGTAAAAGTGTGCGGTGTAAAGTGTCCTATTCGTTTTATATGCCCTGTTAGGGAAAAACAGCCAAAGGTTTTTTTCTGTAATGTAATGCTGCTAACGCAGAGGCTAACATGGGAAGGCTTTATTAAAGTTAATAAAGTCTAACTTTTGATTGAAGCGAGCTAGCAATATCAATTCAAAGTATTAAAATAATGGTGAAAATAAATCCAACAACTTGCCAAGGTCAGATTTATTTTAACTATTACAGGAAAGTAGTTTTAGAACTTACTATCTTGAAGTTACCTGAGCCAATCTGCTCCCTGAATAGGTGTGAAGGGGCCTGGGGCTGAAACAGTACAATCATTTGGTGGGAGGAGATTTGCTTCCTGGAGAAGCCAAGGAGAGGAAGGGTGCTGGAGATAAGATGGACTTCAAAGACAGGAGAACAAATGTCATAGGACCAAGACCAGCCCCCGCTTCCATGATACCCAGCCAGATGGGAGCACCCCGAACTAGATTAGGAGAGGGGCTGGATGGGGAGTGTAGCGAGTTGCTAGCCAGAGATTTGGGTTGGGACACATACACACACACCCCACACCACACACACACACCGCTACCCCATATGTTTTGATTTTTGTGAGAACAGTGCATTCTGGGTCAAACAAATGCCACACTTTGCAGGAAATGATTTAGCAGAGGGAGCTAATTGTACCCCTTTTGATTAGGGTGTCCGCCCCTCTTGCTAGCCCAGACTGGAGGGTGACTATGCGAGAGATGCAGGAGCTCCTCAGAACACTGCCTGGAACAAGATAAGAAGAAGGACTGCCCTGCTGGACCCTTGGACTGCATCAGAGTCCTGAGGCTTGCACTCATAAGGACTGCACCTGCTGCACTCTCAAGGCTCTACAAAGAAAGGACTGTGCTTGGCTGAAAGAAGTGGACTCCCTGATTAGCAACAGGTACGACAGAGTTGAAAGAAGTTACCTACAATACCAAGCGAGGATCACCCCAGCTGATCAGTTGCAACTGGATTTTTCCTGGACTAGGCAGGTGCATTGTGGGAGATTGAGTCCTAGCATCCAATAGGCATTCCAGAGTCTCTGAACCCTTGACTGGCGCTGCTGGACACTTCTCTCCCCAAAGGAACCAACAAGGAACAAGATCTGAAAGTATGGGATCTCTCTACAAAGTTTTGCTGAAAAGCTCCAGGAGGAGACCTGCGCCGGTTTGTCCTGCTGAAAGCTCCGGAGCTCCTAGCCCTCAGCGTCCAGTACAAAGATTTCCAGACACTCAACGAGGCAGCGTGCTGCAGCAGGCTGCTGTCGTCGAATCGAACTCCGGATCTTAGGAGCCGAAGGACTCAACGTCGGGATAAAAGCTCCAAGAAAAAGACTAAGGGCCTGATTACGAGTTTGGTGGTCCTCCTGCCAGCCGGCACCGCCGTGCCGACAGGAGGATCCCCAAGCCCGTGGTGCGCCCACCCACCAGATTATGAATGTAATGTATGGTGGGTGGGCGGTGCTGCGGCGATCTCACAGCGGTGGTCTGTTAGGCTCATAGGAGAGACTAACTTGCAGACTGCCATTGTGAGAGTGTTTACAGCACGTTCCTGCCCGGTGTGGCATGCACCATGTCGTACATGTCACACCGTGCAGGAACAGGGGTGCAATTCCAGGGGGGCACAACATGTGACCCCCTGCATGCACCCCCAGGTCCAGGAGTGGCAGATTGCCTCTCCACCACCCTTTTCATGGCGGGCTCACAGCCCTGAAATGGGCGGTGGACAGGCAACTCAGAACATGCTCTGCGGTGCTGCAGCGGCACCACCAGCATATTGCTGGCCATTTCCAGACTGCTGGCAGAGCGGGATCCTTGATCCGGCGGAGCTGGCAATCTTGTGGTGGTCCGACCGCCACACTCATAATACGGCGGGCGGGCCGTCAGTGTGGTGGTGGTCAGATCACAGGACCGCCGTACTCGTTATCAGCCCCTAAATTCAAAGGTAAGCTTTTGATTGGGACCTAGCCCTCAACCTATCTGATCTGTGCTCCATCGAGGCCAGCCTAAAACTTTGACTTTGTCCCAGTCCAGTGCGACCACATAGCCACGAGTGGCGCATTAAGCTTTTTGGTGCTAGAATGAACAATTTTTGATTTCTTCTTTAAAAATTCATATCTCCGGTTCCCTTCATTGGACTTTTGTCAGTTTGGTGTCATTTTAAAGATAAAAATATTCTCTATTTTTATAAATTGGTGTTGGATTTTTATTGTGTTGTGTCTTTTACTTCTTTACTGTTTTGGTGATATTAAATGCTTTATACAAACCTGTCTCCAAGCTACAAAGGGTTGAGCAAGGATTAATTTACTGATACTTTACTGGACCTATTAGTTACTGTGGTATTATTACGTGCTGAAGGTGAATACCCCCACCCACTAATAGTCCACTTTCCTACAATAAGTATACTCACCAGAGTATCCACAGACATTGATCGCAAAATATGCTTGTAAAATCGTATTTGGACTGTTTTAATGCTCATTTGTTAAGTGTCTAGAAATGTAGCAGGGTAATGGTTTTGTAAGGTGTGGGTGATATATGATATATTGTCCTGTACCTGGAAAAATAAATCTTCAGTAAAAGGATCCAAGAATGCTTGGCATAATGGGAAATAGGGTGTCTGAATCCAGAAATAGCTAAACCTACTGGCTAGAAGAAACTTAAAGTGCTTCTTAATGCCTGCTCTCATTATTATGTTAGCAGGACAGAACGGTGCCTTATAAAGCTGGCATAATGGAAATTAGCTTAATTGAGAGCAGATCATTGGCAGATGTGGCTGCTTGGAGGAGTCACTTGCGATCAACATTTTCTCAATTATCATCTCGTCCCTTAATTTGGAGTAGTTTATTGGAGTATATTAGTTGTGTTCCTACCCATGTGTTCAGATGTGACTTTTGGAACATTTCAACTTTGTGGTGTTATTTTGAGATGTTTTGTACTTTTAAGTTGGTTTTCTGTGTAACAGGAGCAGGCACTTTGGAGCTGGCTCAGCTGCTCTAGTTCTCTTCAATTAATGTGCTAGCAGAAAATAATTGTCAAAGGGGGCAGAGTGGAGAAATCGCCACATTTTCTGGTCTTACCTAAGGTCAGCTTTAGCGTCCTGGCAGCCTCTTGTAATAACAGAAAAAATTATTATAATGCTACACAAATACAGGAATTGTGCTTCATCCTCCTTTAGCCACTGTTTGTTGAAGTGTCAATCGGATTCATGTTCATCCCGCCAGATATTCAGAGAGTTAGGGAATGGATCAGCCCCCATCAGCCCTTGCGTTTGATGATAGTGACAGTCAGCTTCTATATATCCCACTGGACAGCAATTTGGTACTTGGAGTGATACGGAAGCAATTATATTTTGTCTGTGCGCTGCCTTATGAGCCATAGACTATTTTTTTACCCTTTACTTTGAAGACTTACAAAAGTAAGGAATGTTTTTTTTCCAACTTTATTTTTAATTTTTCTATATAAAAAAACAAAAAAAAAACCACTGATAAAGGAAAGCTCACATATCATTTAGATAAAAAAACTGTAATACAGGTATTCAGGGGCTGGGTTGCTGCATACTACAATGAGTCCATCATTCAACCACCAATGAGTTAGTATGGGTCGCTCCAGGTGGTGTCGAAAATATCTTTTAAGGCCTGAAGGGGGGAGACCCCAGTTTTTTTCAGAATGAATCCTTATGATAAATGATCATGGTTGTCCCTTTGTGGTGAACGCAACTTACAAATATCGAATTGCCTGAGGATTTCAGACATAATCGTTGGCTCTCCCCTCAGAATCTGAGATTGCTTCATATATGTTATGAATGGGAGCCAAATCCTGTTGAATTTATAAACCCTGTTGTGGGCTATGGCGGATATCCTTTCCATTGCAAAAATGGCCCAGACTTTGCTCCACCACAGTGTGATGGGGGACTGTTAATTGCTTCCATAACTGGTAGGCTGAGGGTTGTGCTGCAAGCACCAAATGGGAGATAAGTTTGCCTAAGAGTCTGGTTAAATGAAAAACACTGTTTTCTCCTAGGTTACCTAGCAGGAACACCAGAGGTTGCAAGGACAGAATTGTCCCTATTATGGACTTAATATGGGATAGGACTTTGCTCCAGAACATTTTGATGTGAGTGCAAATGTTAGAACTGGGGGTCTCTAGTTGGCAGAGGTATGTACCTTTGTCCAATTAGGGACCCTTGCTTCTAGTCAGGGTAAGGGGGATACACGCTTTAGATAACCCCTGCTCACCCCCTTGTTTGCTTGGCACAAGCAGACAGGCTTATCCGATAGGCAATGTGTAAAGTATTTGTACTCAAAACACTCAGTAGTACAATGAAAACACCACATCAGTTTAGAAAAATAAAGTATCTTTATCTAAACTCAACAAGACTAAAAACGACAAAAATCCACCATATATGTATCAAATTACGATTTTAGAACAGTTATTGCAAAAACAGAACTCGTAATAGCTCCACCTGGGGCTATTACTACGTTGTGACAGCAATAAATCCAAAGTACGGCGTTGACCATGAGGTGTGTGGCATTGGGCAAGGAATCACACGGACCCCCAAACAAACACTACCTTGGAAAACGAAATCTATGACGATGCGCGGCGTCGCGGAGGTGAGGCGTTGGTGCCGAGATCGAGGCTGGCTCTCTGGCTGCCATGGGGGAGGCGAGGCGTCGTGTCCGCGAGGAGGTGACGTGTCGAATCTAGGAAAGGGGAAGTCGGTTGCGTCGGCGGTGAGGCTTCGGTTCCGGTGAGGCGGTGCGAAGTCGGCAAGTTCCTGGAGTCACCCATGGCAGTTATCTGTGCAGTGATAACTGGATGTAGGCGCTGGCGGTGACGGAGTCAGTGCGAGCCCTGGAGTCGGAAGGCCGATAACTGCAGGCTTCAAAGGGCGTCGGAGCTGCGGTGCAGGCAGGGTGGTGCATCGTGCACTTCACGAGTGGTGCCCCTGTCCTCGGTGCAGGTCACGGCGTCACGGCGGCATCGCTGACGGCGTCAGAGATTGCTTTTCTTACTTCTCTTAGGTTTCTTCCAGCTCCCAGCAACAGGAAAAGCCTCCAGAGTCCCAAAACTGGGACAGGCACCACCTGACAGGTCAGAACTCTCAGCAGTAGAGTTCAGGGGAGCTGGGGGTGAAGTCTTTGTGTCCCTGAGACTTCAGAACAAGAGGCCAGCACACACAAGCCCTTGGAGATTCTTCTTTCAAGCAGGGGTTTCTCAGCAAAGTTCCAGTCTTTGTCCTTTTACTTGGCATAAGCAGCAACTTCAGTCTAACCCCACACAACACACAGCAAAGGGCAGTACTCCTCTTCACAGCTCTCCAGCTCTTCTCCTTGGCAAAGGTTCCTCTTGAGTCCAGAAGGGATTTAAAGTTCTGGGGTTTAAGGTCCATTACTTATACCCCATTCTGTCTTTGTTCTTCTTTGTGCCAGGGTCTCTGAGCTCAGTCCAAACCAGTTCTGTCCTCTCTGGTGCAGTATGACCACAGGGGGTGGAGACAGCATTGTGCAAGAGAGGCAGGCCCTATTCAGGTGCAAGGAAAACTCCTCCCACTACATGAAAGCACTATACCCCTGTTTCCCCCAGGAGCCACCCGAGCTACTGTCACTGCGCACCATGCTAGTGAGCGCTGACAGGAGAAACTTGATAACTAAATTATATAAAGCTGCTCAGAAAGAAACCAACTGTCCAATTGATAATGCCAGAGAGAGATGGAATACAGTGCTAGATACACAAATCACGCCAGAAGATTAGGAAACATGCTGCGGATTATTAGATAAGCTCACCTCCAACTGCAATTTAAAAATCATACATTTTAAGTACCTACAGCAGGCATACTATACCCCCCAGCAGTTACATAAATATGGGCTGGGCCACGATTCGAAATGTAAACGCTGTGGAGCAGACGAAGCAGATTTTTTCCACCTTGCCTGGTCCTGTAGGCTCATACCGGAATACTGGAAACAAATAATGTGTACATTGACTGAGATGGTGGGTATTAGAATTGCATGCTCTCCGGAGGTATGTCTACTGGGTCTTCTTAAATCCATACCCAGCACTCATCGAAAACTCATGGCTGTGGCACTGATATTTTCAAGCGACGAATATCAATATGTTGGGACGGGAAGAAGGTGCCAAACAAAAAAGAATGGCTCCGGGATCTGGCCTATTGCAAGACACAATTTGAGATCTATGCAGAAGAACTGCCTGAAGCTTCACGACCAACTGGTTTTGGGCCTCTTACGTAACATATCTGTTAAGGGTAAACACGGAAGCAACGGAATGATTATGTAAGCCTTTAACTATTGGGGTTCAGTTCACTAGTAACATTTAATTTACAGGCCCTGGTTACATTTTGTACCCTATACTAGGGACTTGGAGGTAAGTTAAATTTGCCAGTTAGGAATATAACCTTAGGGGTCGGAGCACATACACAGCGCCTGGTTAGCAGAATCTCGGTGCACAAAGCCAAAAAATCAGCAGCATTAATCCAAAACAAATGGGGATGATCATGCAAAAGGAGGCATTTTCTTAGAAGTGCATTTAATTTCGTTAATAAAACATGAAGTAATAAATGAGCTACTGACGATTTCTTCTCTATTAAGAAAAAAGTCATTACATTGAGGCGTATGCTTCATGCCTGGGTCTAAAAGCTGCATGAAGTTACTCACTATGTAGGTCACGTTTTTCAGCCTAATTCCTGTGTCATATTTGTATGTAGTCTTATACAGTTTGTTTACTGTTATAGCTGTACTGGTGTGTTTTGTGGCGTTGTTCAAAACCCAGATTCCAGCATGTACCTGTATTGTTCAATATGCCTAATTGTAGATTCACATTAGCAGTGTGGCTCATGAGAAAAGGCTCACTATTATGATTGTGGGAATAAACACATCAATAACCCTTACAACATACCTATAGACCAGTAAAGAGTGACCTTGGTGATGCTAATTGTAAATAAGAATGGGGTTGGCGTGCATTTTGATGGCTATAAAAAGTTACTTCTTATGTAGAGACCCATGGTGCCAGGGAGGCCTGTTAGCTAGTGCAAAAAACGAACAATGGCGCCTATTTTGCGCACTCACACCTATCAAAAATGTATCAATAATTGTGCGTTTGTGAGGGCAAATACCACCAGATTCTACCTGGCTGTACTTGTCCTTACAAACTTTTCCACTAGGACAAACTCGGAGTAATGGCGTGGGCGGACCAGCAGCAAATACAGTTTGTATTATGATAGTATCCTTGTCTAGCCCAGATCTGTAAATTGGGGTCAAGGCAAAGGGAACACCGAGCACAGTGCAATTTGCCCAAGAGTGTTTTTGTATCTGTTATTAGAGATCGGGTCTAATGACCCTATTATAGGTAGCCCTTAGGCCTACATCCTTAATTTGTATCCATCATCAGAATTTGCGGAATTTGACCAGTGATGAGGCAGTTGAAGGAGATCTTTGAATTCCCGAATTTCTCGCGAAAACGGTTTTATTTTTTTTTGCTGGGAATTTCAGATTTTGAGCAGGATTTTTCATGTTTGGCAATTTAAAGCAAAATATAGGTTTTTCACCTTACAGTACTGATTTTCAGTCAAATCTAAATCATTTACATCGAGTTTAAAAATGAATGCAGGCGCACGTTACTAGTTGGTGTTGCACAATGTGAAATGCTACCCTTTATCAGCGAAACAAAAATTCCTGTGCCTTAATATTTGTTTTGTTATTTGACAAGACACTTACTTCTGTATTCAATAGAAACCTTTGTTTCCATAACATAACATACCTAAAAGCTTCAAACAGACCTATTGGTAACATCCTCTATATTCACCAGCCAGCAATTTGTCACGGAGATTTTAGCACCTATTTTCCCCCGTTACACCACTAGAGGGCATAAATAGACAAGAAATAATCATTACACCCCTCTCAAGCATAGATACTTTTTTCCAATTGCAAGTAATGTGTTTTTTTTTAGCCAAATGTTTCGTATTTCTTTCAACACCCCATCCCTAACAAGGTTTGCTCAGGACAATATAAACAACAACATAATTTTAAAAATCTAGTTTTCGCTGTTGTGATGTCGCAGTGACGCTTACTGGGCTCTGCTTTTTAAAAGCACAGGTCGCCTCAGCCAGGAAAAACAAAAATACGTTTTGTACAAAGCAGAACTGAAATAAACAGAGAAGGAAAAACTGTGTTCTGATAAACAAAGAATGCCAAGATCATTCAGAAGAAAAAATAATTTTAAGACGCAAACAAGAGAAAAATAGTTTGACATTGCAAAATTGCGACGAATTAACAACTAAAATGCAACATACAGTTTATAGAAATAAAATAAATGTATGTTACTTGCGATACATCTTTTTACCGTCACAAATAAAAAAATGTTTTGTTGATTATAACCAGCAGAGCAGTATCGGACCCATACATGGAATAAAACCTCGTTGTTGAAAAATAATCAACAATTTTATTAATGATTCGGTAATGCAGTTGTTGATTTCTCCTAATGTTAGGAAGCCAGAATACCAAAGGCCAAGTGGCTTATAAATGTCCCCAGAACCACGAAGTGGAATTATTGGGCTATAATACAGGTCTCCCTCTGTGTTATTTTGTCTACAATTGCTCAGTTTGTATTAGTAAACAGGAACTTGATAATTTTTCAAACACGAATGCGATTGTTGAAAATAGCGAATTGATATAAGTTAATGAACTATGACGCTCTCTATTTAAAATGTTCATTTACGTTGGATGGACTTTAGCAAGTTGTTTTGGATGTTTGAAATCGTTTTTGTATCCGCTTTGGTGACAAGTGTTATGCAGGTGTTCTTTTCAGTATCCAACTAACAATACACCACTGGATGATTTTCCAGAAAAGTTAGGTTTAAAAATACCCTTGCTGAAAAGGTGTAGACGTTTGGTGTTGTGAAGTATTTCATTATCCGTAACAAATGCTCAATATCGATAAGACACAGAATAAGAAAGGCCCGACTATGGTGCATAGAAATTTGTAAATAAATTCCAGCTCCTTTGTGCAAGAATGCATGAACATTCGATTGCGGAGAGGTGTGGTGCAGCGGCCAGGGCAGCTGGCTTCGGAGCACAGGGTTCACGGTTCGATCCCCGGCTCCGGCGGCTCAGCTCCGGCAGCTCAGCTCAGCACCATGTGACTCTGGGCAATAGCTCACTTAATTTCCACTCCAGCGCCTTAGGGTGAGTAGCTGCGCTATATAAAAACGGGCTTACATTTACATTTTTTTACTTACATTGCTCGGACTCTTTATCACCCATTGTCATTTCTCATTGTTCTTAGACCTGTTCTGGGTTGATGAATCCATCTGGATAAACAGCCATTTGCGTCCAATTTGCACGATATGCATTTTTCACTGTATTGTATCCTTCTGCACCTTGCTGAGGCGTACCACCAAAATGAGATCGATGACCAATCCAAGACATGTTTTGTGTTGGTGACTCCAGAAGGGTTTGTTCAATAGACAAGGACCAAGGATGCCTCTTGGGCTCACAACTGTAGCTTCTCTGTTTCATTGACCAATGAGGTACATCTGGCAGGAGTTGTCTGGTGTGATGGCATTCCAAGATGATATTTTGGTGTTTGGGCGAGATCAGACTAAGCATGATCGTAAGTCGATGAATGTACTGTGTGTGTGCTTGTGTCTTGGAGAATATGGTCTAACTTTTTTGTGTAGTCTGTTTAAAGTTGGTGTGCCGAAGGAGTAGTGTTTTGGCCATTGCATTTCAGAAGAAAAAATTAGGCCAAAGAAGAAACTTGTTCAAACGATCTTAGAAGGACCTTGATCGTCCTCGAAAGAACAATTGAGATTCCTGTTGGGTTCTTCTGAGCAGCGGCACAGACAGATGCAGGGACTTGATTGATGGTTGAAAACGGTTTATTATTCACAACACCAAACAGCGCAAAGACAATCCCACCAACAGCTCCAGGCGTCAGCCCTCAAATGATTCTACTAGAAGCTGGAGTCCGAATACACCCGACCCACATTCCATTTACCACATTCCACCCCTAGACGTCATTCCACTACGCTGTAAACACAACACTTCCTTTTTGGAATTAACAGAATTCTTTGTAATGCTTCTCTGAACTTATTCATAAAACTTGGAAGCATTTAAAGATCTGTTGAAAAAAAGATAAGGTTGTGTGGGACAGATTAACAGGCAGCTTTTAATCTAATCAAGAAATTGTTTAAAATGGTTTGCAGTGTGGAGAGAGAGAGTGCATTTTGGTAGTGGAATCTGTTAGTTTTGGTTAGTTGCAGTACTGATGCAAAGCCATGGTAAAAGACAAATGCATTGTTTCATGTGGTTCGAGGACTTTAAAGGAGGCAGAAAGTAATTGTTCTATCATAGAAAGAGAACTGTTAATGTGTACATGGGCTTGGAGCACTATTGAGTGTGTTTTTTTGAGGCACAAGTCTTGTAATTAGGACTAACTACAAGCCTCGGGAAATATGTTATTTTCTGTAGGAGAGAGAAAACTCACTGTCAGATGAGTGTGGATGGTCAGCCAAGTGACAGGTTGATCAGTATACCATAGACCACGTTTCGCTGAAAAACAACTGTCTAGCACATTTCATGTCAATGTTACTGTTGGCTCACGGGGACATTTCATTTTTGAACAAGAAACACAGTTTGAGTGTGAGGCGGCTTACCTGTGTAAAGATGAGATTTATAGAGTTATTGGAGATCTGGAGGAAGATTTGTCTGAAGATAGATGTCAGTTCGAGATGGAGAACGATTGTTGTTTGAAGGAGGTCATTGACCTTCCTTGGAGTCATTGGTGAAGAATGGAATTCTGAAGTATGGAAACAAAATTGTGCCACTGTATGATATGATGAAAAAATGATCTTGCTGAACCACTCGTCTCATTGAGGAATATCTGTGACAAAAATCAGAATATGTGAACAATGTTGGTGGCTGAGTGTGGATGCTGTAATTGACAAGTAGATCCAGCATTGTGTGCCAAGCTGCAAAGTTGTCAAAGCTGACAAGGTGTATGCTGCACCTTCTTGTGCTTTTGAGTTACCATGAAAGAAAATTTACCATTCATAAAATGGGTCTCTCTTCAGTATTTCCTCAAAGCTAGTTTTATGCTCTTGATGTACTTGGTAACTATTCAAACTGGCTGGAGAAGCGTATGGTAGAGAGTGTTACCATTGCACTGTTGTCGAATTTTTGGAAGATACCATCTGCAAAGGTCTTCTGAAAGAGCTGGTATTGGATAATAGTGCACAATTCACCAGTAAAAAGATGCAGACATTTTTTAATAAAGGCGGGATTACATACAAAAGGATGGTGTTATACAATGCAGAGGCTAATAGACAATTAGAGAGGCTAAATCGGGTGAAGGAATCCATTCAGTTGTCAATCAGCTCATGTGTGAGTTGGCAGAAATTGTTGCAGACCACACTGTTAGCATATATTAAATGTTAGATCTAGCGGTTTCTGGCTGGGACGCATCAAAGCCAGACAGAATCCACTGTCCCAGATAGGATGAGTAAGATACGCTCGTAAGATAACCTGTGCTCACCCTTTGGTAGCTTGGCGCAGAGCAGTCAGGCTTAGCCTAAGGGTCAAAGTGTAAAGTATTGGCACAGCACCGCCCTCGCAACACACTGATTACACTACAAAAAAACTTCACACTGGTCTTTTTTTTTATTTTTATTTTTTAAACTTTCTTTATTGATTTTTCTATTTTGTAACATACTCAGGCCAATACAATCGGAAGAGTAATCCTTCCCGTGATGTCAACCACTGGGCACAATGGCACATTATCAGTAGGAACATGCAATATATACAGCTACAGTCTAACAGTGACTAGTATAGTACATACATCTCATTACACCGATCCACATCTCTTCTGTACATTGATGTATAACTTTCCCTCGTGTCCCTACCATCTCGAGCCCTCCCGGTCTCCCAAGAGTGTTTCTCACATATTGAAACCTCCCCGGCCATGTACTTGGAAGCCGAATCTTCAGTGCTCTCATAATGCGCAGTCAATCAGGTAATAATAGGTAGCAGAGTTATTAACAACATAAGCCCTCGCCGTACCCTCCCTCCCTTTAAGGTTACCTGCCCATAGCTGGATTCTGATAGCCAGTGTAGGTTAACAATGCGAGCTCCTTTTGTATTACGACACCTCAGGCTGTCTCGGCTGGGCCCCTGTTGCTTGGGTAAGCAGGTATGTCTGCAGTGGGCTCCAGATGTCTCTCGGTCTGGATGCCCTGGGCAGCTGCTCGGCATACATCCTCATTTGGTCCTGACAATAGATCAAGTCATCTAGCCATTCCTTAAACTTCGGCGCTCGCCCTCTACCCCACCTGCAAGCCACTCTCCGCTTAGCCAACAGTAGTGCTGTGTCTATGAATTTTCGATGAGCCTTAGGGACTTGCGTCGTATATCCCAGAAGTGCAATCAAGGGCTTGCCTTCTAATGGCAAATGGACCATCTGCCGCAGTGCTGTGAAAACCTGTGCCCAGTAATCACACACGTTGGGGCAACCCCAGGCTAAATGTAAGAAGTCAGCCCCGGGCTCCCACATCTATCACAGTTGTCTGTTGGTCGCAGTTTGAATCGAGCTAGTTTAGCAGGAGTATAATACAGGCGTTGTAAGAATTTATAGTGTATTATGCGTAGTCTGGCGCTGGCGGAGGCTTGCTTCGTTTGAAGGCAGCAGTATTGCCATTGGTCGTCCGATATGTCTTCCCCTAGCTCACTAACCCAGTTAGTGCGGGCAGTACTGGGTATCTCTTCTATTTGCCCCCGCACCGTGGAGTATAACAGCGAGACCAGGCGTCTCGGCGCCCGTAGCGCATAGTAGCATATGCAGGGGGGCACAAGTTGGAGGCTCCTGCGGGAATTCCGGGGTAACGGAGCGTATGCCTTGTCGCAACCTTACATACAGAAACAAATCTAGTGCTGAGGGCTGCAGCCCCTGAAACATATTATCTGAGGTACGGAACATCCCGTTCGAGTACAGATCTCCCCACGTGCGTAATCTTACTCGCTCGCATAGTTTATGAAACCCCTTTTCTTGTAACAATGGCATACGCGGGTGATAAGCGAGCGGTAGTTTCGGGGAGTACAGTAGTACCCCCTGAAGGAGCATCCGGATACGATGCCAGGCATCTACCGTGCAGGTTATCGTCGTGGGTTCTAACTCCCTGCTGCGTGGGTGGGTATATAGCAGGCCTTCCAAGGGTAGCGGATCCGCCATCCAGTGTTCCGCCGCTATCTGCGGCATGTAGCGTGGGGGGTGAAACCAGTAAACGCATAATGCGCTTGTGCACATGTGTAGTATAATTCGAAATCTGGTATTTCAAACCCTCCCCTGGCATATGGCTGCGTAAGGATTCGCCATTGCAGTCTGGGCTGTTTGCCTCCCCAGACCAGTCGTATCATTTCGGACCTAAGCATCGCAAAAAAATGGCGCCCTGGATGATAAGGGATATTTATAAACAGATATAACACCTGCGGGAGTATCACCATCTTAATCAATGCCGCCCTCCCAGCCAGTGTCAGGGGTAGGGACATCCACCGAGTGACCTTTTCCTTAATTCGCTGCAGCACTGTGCCATAATTAAGCCGCATCAAGTCTGCCCTGTTTTTTGAGATAGTGATCCCGAGATAACGCAGGTCAGTGGTGCACCACTCCAGCGGGTAGTCAAGAGGGAACCGGGTGACCGCCTCCGTCAGTGGTAACAGTTGGGACTTCCCCCAATTTATATGGATCCCCGAGAGTTCCCCAAAAACTATAAACTCCCTCAGGAGGGGATTTAAGTTCTCATGGGGGTCCCGCACATACAGCGTAATATCGTCCGCATATAGGGAGATTAGGATATGCTGTAAGTTACATCTCAGTGCTTTATCCTGGTGGTGCTGTCGCAATTTGGCCGCTAGTGGTTCAATCGCAATCGCAAATAGTAGTGGGGACAGCGGGCACCCCTGTCTCGTGCCCCTAGAAATGGGGATAGCATCTGACGTATGTCCATTTATCCTCACCCTTGCCACAGGCCTGTGGTATAGCAGCCTAATCCAGGACAAAAATAAGGGAGGAAAGCCCATGCGTTGCAATATACCTAGCAAATAATCCCACTCAACAGAATCGAATGCCTTGGTGGCATCTAAAAAGACTGCCGCCAGTGGCACCTCTGGGGAGATCGTTTGTAGTATCGCAAACAAGGTGCGGAGGTTATGCGTGGTTGCACGGCCTGGGACAAAGCCAGCCTGATCAGGAAGAACCAATTTTTCCAGAAATAAGGCTAGCCTATTTGCAATGACTTTCGCCAGTATTTTGGCATCGCAGTTGATAAGTGACAATGGGCGATATGAGTCACAGTGCATTGGTTCTTTCCCAGGCTTCAGCACGGACGTGATGAGTGCTTCCCTCATAGTTGGTGGTAAGATGCCTGCCTCCAGTGTTGCCTCATATACTTCCTTTAAAATCGGGGCCATCAGATCTATATACGTTTTATAGAATTCTATGGGCAGCCCGTCTAGCCCAGGGGCCTTCCCAGACTGCATTTGCGTGACTGCTTCCCTTATTTCATCGATCTCAAAGGGCGCACTTAAGAATTCCCTCTGTGCCTCTCCAAGCCATCCTAGTGCTACCTCCCCTAAGAAGGTGTCCAGTTCTAATAGGCCTCTCCTCTGTGATGTGTATATCGCTGTGTAGTGTGCTGTGAATGTGGCAAGCATATCTTCATTGTCCCTGTACACCACTTCCCCCGGGCCCTGAATTTCCAAAACGCAGTTGGCGTGCCTTGGGTATCGGATTAATTCGGCCAGAATTCTCCCAGGCCTGTCTCCTTCCCCGTATTTTCTGGCCACCCAGTGTTTTCCCATAAATTTTGTTTCTCGCTCTGCTGCTTCCGTATACTCATTCAGTTTCTCCCGGAATGTATGTCTGATGCTCCGGTCCTCGCTTTGCCTCATCTGTGTCTCAAGCGAGCGTAGTTCTGCCTCCAGTCTCCAAATTGTTCCCCGTATAGACTGCAGCACTCCCGATCCCTTGGATATGCATAAGCCGCGGACCGTTACCTTAAATGCTTCCCATATAGTCTCTACCTCGTTCACGGATCCCCTATTCCTCTGGAAAAAATCCTGTATCTCCTCCCCCAGCTCGCTATGAAATGCCGTGTCTAATAATGTCAGGGGTTGCAATCTCCACACACTTCGCAGTCTATTATACCCCGGTAATGCCAATGTAAGTACCACCGGCGAGTGGTCCGAATAAGTCCTGGCTAAATGTGTGGCCTCTCGTATATGGGGGCCTAGTCCTCTAGATATTAAGCAATAGTCCAGCCTTGCCCAGGAAGCGGCATACGCCGTGAAATGCGTGCCTTCCCGCTCCGTTGGGTGCAGGTGTCTCCATGCATCCAGTAACCCTGCATCTGCTCTAATGCCCTGCAGGACTCGGCATGATCGGGTAAAGTGGTGAGGCATAGGGTTGGATCTATCCTCTGTCGGGCTAAGAGCCACGTTAAAGTCCCCGCCCCACAGTATGTGTGTAGAACCGATACCCAGTATTTTCCCCCACAACAACGTGAAAAAACGGGATCGTCAACGTTTGGGCCATAACAGCTGATCAAGGTGACAGAATCCGTTCCCAGTCTCCCCCACGCTATGGTGTATCTCCCATTTTGATCCGTGTCAGTGCCAACCAGAGTGAACGGTATTTGCTTTTTTACAATAATTGCCGTACCTCTAGCATAGGATGAGTACGAGGCAAAAATCCGATGCTCAGCCCATTTCGCGGCAAAGGTGGAGGGATGGTGCGGGTGTACGTGCGTCTCCTGTATTAGTGCGATATGTATCCCATGCCGATCTAGATACGCCAACAATTGGCGTCTTTTTCTCGGATCTCCCAGCCCCCGCACATTCCAAGTGGCCACCCGCAATGTCCCAGGGTCAGCTGTTGCACCCATATGTGCTACTTGCATGTGCTGCCTGATGCTGTACCTCCTGTGCGTCTTGCGTAGGTGCTGTCTCTATGCCCCCCATGTGCCTTATATGATTCCTTCGTGGCCTATAGAGTAACCAATAACCATGTCCCTTCCTCGGTCCCCCCCGCTCCCTTCCACAGCAGCACCCCAATCGTGCCAGAATAACATTACCCTCCCTCTTCCCAACAAACCCCCAACAACATACATCCAGGCATCCTGGATCCATAGAGCTACTGCTCTGGTGGGGGGATCACACCCAACGTGGGGGAATCGCCGGTGCGTCACCTTTCCCTCCCTGCTATCCCCGTCCCCACTCCCGCCCTTACAGCGGTTAGTAGGACCTAGGACTTAGCATTGGGAGGATGCTCGGCTTGCAACCCTGAAATAAGTATGCCTAATTGCAATTCTATTTCCTACATCCCTTATTACTATAAGCCGCCTTAAGAATGATGTCCCCAGTACTTATCTGATCTATAGCTTCAAGCCTGAAATGTCCATCAGCCAGTATTATGCTCTCCTGCATCTAACAACCGACCCCTCTTACACATCTATTGCTCTCTTGCTGGGGGAGGGGAGCCAGCGATCCCCCACCCTCCGTCCTGTCCTGGCTTATATTGTAGCTGTGTCCGAGTCCGGAGAGCGGGACCCTGATGGCGCTTCCTCCGAATCCCTACGGGACCTTTGACTTGCTAGTCGCTTGTAGAGTTCTTCTGCTTGTTGTGGAGTAGCACAAATAGTCTGTCGCCCCTGGTGTGTGATCCTCAACCTCGCCGGGTAGAGCAGCGCAAAGTCAATCTGTGCCTTTCTGAACTTTTGTTTCACCGGCAGGAACTTGCGCTCGCTTCCTGCACTGCAGTCGTGAAGTCTGGGTATATTGCGAAATCCATCCCCTCATACGTCAACTTTTTCTTCTCTCGGGCCAGGCGGAGCGCAGTGTCTCTATCCCGGTAGTTTAGTATCCGGGCAATTATGGGTCGGGGAGTGCTCCCAGGCGGAGGTCTTGGTCCCAGAGATCTGTGCGCCCGCTCCACTATCATGTGGGGAGAGAAGACATTCGCTCCGAAGGTGGTATGCAGTAGCCTCTCGATAAACTCTTCCATTCTGCCCGTGTTTGTTGTTTCCGCTATTCCCAGGACTCTGATGTTATTCCTCCGGCTCCTGGCCTCCAAATCCTCGTTCTTAGCGGCGATGACTTTCAGAAGTCTGTCCATTTGGGTCATCTGCTGCTGCATTTGGGATGTTGTGTCCTCCGTGTCGGAGATTCTGCGCTCTGCCTCTTTAATCTGTTCATCATGTTTGTCAACTTTGAGTACTAAAAAATCCAGCCTACTGTTCATTGTGTCCATCTTGCCAGATAATGACGTGAGGCTTTGTTGCATCGCCAGTAGCAGCGATTTCACCTCGTCCCCTGATGTCGCGGACTGGAGTTGGGCAGTCTCTTCGGCTGTCTGTACTTGCTCTTCCGTGACTGAGCGGGTAACAGTTTTTTTCGCCTCAAATACCAGCTTAGGTTGTCGGCTGTCCGGCTTCCCCATGGTGGGGCCTCGTATAGTCCCTGTTTCAGCCTGTAGCAATGTTAGCCCGACTCAACTGCTTTGCCTTTCTCCACTGTCCAGTCACTGGTGCCCAACAGGATACTCCCGATGTCTTTCCTGTTATCTCCAATGCTGTGTATGCCACCAGCCTAGTACTAGAGCCGACCAGTACAGGATCGTTGGTGCTGCGCCAGCAGCGAGAGGTCGCCGACTCTCCCGTGCCTGTATACTTCTCTTCGCACCTCTAGCCTCGTCGTGTGCTTGGACCGTGTTTACCTGGGCATCAGCAGTCCCTCAATGTCCATGCCGACTAGCTTTCCCACTGTCTTGTCTGCCCTCCAGGCCTCAGATTCCGCCCGTGTATCGGCGCAGTTACAGCCTGCCGCTCCCAATGCTATGTCTTCTGCTAGTAGGCGTCCCCATGCGTATTATCCAGTTTATTTCAAGTCCCGGGCTACCTATTGGTTCTGCAGGAGCTACTACTGCTGGTCGGCTCTGTCTGTCCAGTTCGCGCTGCAGTGCACTGGCGAGCAGTGGCGGCCCTTATCTGTGCGTGTTCAAGCCGTACCTTTGTCCCGCCGGTCACCTGTCCGCTTCCGTCTCTTTCCTCCTCCTGCGCAGGGCGACTGCGTTTCCCACACCGAGGACTCCTGCCAGTTCTGACTCTGCGTGCCGCCTGTCTACCAAGCACTGTGCGCAGCTTAGGGGGGCAGTGAGGGCCCTCCTCCTTACTCTCGCAGTGTAAATTTCAGGCGCTTTGTGTCCTATCAAGGACTCTCCCTCCAGCCTTTAAGAGCCCCTCTTCCGCCCGTATACTATGCCCGGAAGCATTGACCTGTTCCGATTACACTTCCCTTTGGCCACCGGCGTCTAAGGTCCGTCCACGTCAGCTGCGGCCCTACGCCTCGTGGCGAGCCGGGGTCTCTCCTCACCTCCGATGTCGCCAGCTCGGTCCGTCCTGTCAGCTTGCTCGGTCCGCTTCCGTTCGTGTCAGCTCGCACGCAGCCTTCCCCGCATGCAATCCGGCCAAATCTCTCACCGGGGATTCCTCTGACCTTGTTATGTAAGGTGCCGTAGAGAGATGCAAAATTTTTCAGGGGTTTTGAAGGATAATTGTCGTGTTATTCACCGAGCGTCCGGAGCCTCACCGCAGTGCGACCATATCGGTAGTGCGCCACCTAGCGCCCCCCCTTCACACTGGTCTTTGTATTAATCACACATTGAAATCAAAACGACATACACATCTTATGTATGTTTACAGTTATATGCAATTGTCGAACTCTCCCATTAGCAGCAGAACGGCATGAACATATATGTACCAGTCATAGGTATTCACTTGCCCCGTTATTCCCTCAGCCTCGAAAGCGACATAAACCCATGTGCATATTTTCCAGAGATTGTCTTGATCCAAGCTATCTCTCCCACATCAAAAGAACAAAACATATATGCAGGCTTGGTCAGAGGTATTCCACTTTCCCGCTTTCACATTAGCCTAAAACACAACATATCCCAAAATTGCATACCCCTCACAACTTGTATATGGTGCAGAAATTACAGTTCTCCCCTACGCCTCATGCCCTAGCCCCGCAGTCACTCAAACTACACCAGCCAACAATACACTTGTACCCGCTGGCGACAGTTTGATTAGATTGTCGGGACCACCTAAGTGGAAGGAAAGGATTACTTGGTTTTGTCTGTCGGGATTAGGCCGTCAAGGCATTCCGCAATACCTTCACGAGTGCAGGATCACTATCCTTCCCCGTAGGCAAAAGACTGTGACGCCGGAAGTTGGCACACTTCCAATTTGGAGAAATTTTCCCCCCAGGTGGAGGTGCTAGCCGGAGTTGCTCCAGGCAGCCAGCCATGGGTGCACACAAGGCACAACAAGACCACTGGAGTCCAGTCACTAAGTTACCAACAGCAGAGTACCTTGTGGAGTGGGTTCGGTGGGAGGGAACTGGCAACCTCGGACTGAGGCTGCGATGTCGGGCACTGTCGTCCTCCCGATTTGGAGGTCGGAGACAGTCCAGGCTTATTCTCAGGTCCCGCGGACTCAGCAAACGTTTCCTAACACCCCTCAGACACCACACGCTACAAAGTGCGAACTAGCACAGGTTTCTGGTTGTAAGCTCGGGTCCCTTGAATTCGGCAAACTTCCCAGCACTCCTTGAACTCCTCACGTTACGGCACCCCAGATGGGTCGCTGATCTTTTCGAGCACACTCCTCTGCACAGTGTGATTACTGCGTGCGTTAGGATGCTCCTTGTCCCAACCGACAATAACTTCCACCAGTTTCCGCCTCACCCTGTGCGGTCCTTACAATCTTGTGGAAACAGGGAGATCCTTTCTGTCCCTGGGATCTCGTGGAAAGGAGGCCAGCCAGCCGGCCCTTGGAGAGTGCTTAGGGCCTCGGATCCCAATCTCTGGGGACCTAAGGGAGTCAGGGGACACAGCTGATTGTCATTCTTTATTTTGCAGCTTCACATGAGTATCTGAAGACCTTGGCGAGATAGTGGGAGACTGGGAAAGTGTCAGTTTCCCCCGTGACATCACAGGAGTTAAAACCACTTTGTTTTTTTACTGTGTGAGAAATTGGATTGTTGGTTGACTGGGATGTGAGCCCTAGTCAGGCAGCAACCACAAATCGTGTCAGGGTGAAGCACAAGCCAACCCTAAATGAACCTGTGCTCAACCCTCTAGTAGTTTGGCACAGAGCAGTTAGGCTTTACTTAGAGGCAATGTGTAAAGTATCTGTGCAACACTTCAAACAGTAATAAAGTGAGAAATAAAGTGACACCACATAATGGATCCCACACCAAGTTAGAAAAATAGAACTGTCTTTAATAAATGAAACAAGACCAAACCAACAAAAATCCAGTTAGTAGAACCGGAACTATTCAAGTTTAAAGATTTTAGTAAAAATAGTGCCAAAAAGCACAAAGTACCAACTATGGATATCTGGTCGCACCAGACCAGGACAGAGTCATAAATTCAGGCTGACCGCAATGAAGCATGGGCCGGCTACAGAAACCCAGCTAGGCCCCCTGAACAAAAGTACCCTAAATCCTGGTTTGCGTAGCATTGTGAGGATTCGCGTTGAATATGTGCCACGCAACCAAAGCAATGCATTGGTTCTGAGATGTGGTGAGGCTGCAGTGCGAGAGCCTGCGTCGTTGTCTAGGATCCCATCGATGGGGCTTGCGATGCGAAGTCCGGCATCAAGGATGCACTGCACGGTACGGGCGATGCGTTAGTTCTGAGAAGCTGCGAGGCTGCAATGCGGAGGCCAGCGCCAACGAGGGATGCAAGGGCCTGTGCCGAGGATGCATCACGCGCAAAAAGAACAGATGATGGACGGAATGCTGAATCAATCGAACATTCACATCCAGTCCCAGATCTGGGTTAAATCCATCTTTTTTTGCACGCCACTCCATTACAGTTTAGACCCAGCCATATGCAAATCAGTCTTGACCTTGTTCCTCATGGGAACAGTCCAACCCGAACTGCCAGGCCAGATCCTCCCTAGACCAGAAACAAGCATCCTAGGACTTGTTTCGGGTTTCACACCTCATCAGCGAGGATAGCTTGAATCTGGTGGCGTAGTGAGCATGAGGATGCATCACGCAGCGGCAGCGATGTGGGTCTTTGCAACGGGTCCAATCCACTCAGCAGTGGAGATGCGTCGGTTCTGCTTGGGGTTTTGCCATACAGCAGAGGAGATCCGTCGGTTCTGCTGGATCCACAGAGGCTGACGGAGCACATTAAGCCCACTTCCAAGGGTCCAGGACTGGGGTAGCACCACTTGGCAGGGAAGACTCACAGATGGCAGGGTCCAGGTGCAGGTGCACGGTTGTTATAAGCCTGTTATGTCCCTGACGCTTCAGATCAGGAGGCTAGCCAACTAGCCCTTGGAATCACTCTGGGTTCTGGGTTCATGAGATACAGGTCCAGTCCTTCTCACTCTGGTAAGATGGCAGCAGGTCAGCAGAGCAGGGCAGCAGTTCCTTCAGAGCAGTAGTCCAGCAGAGTGGCAGTCCGTGTAGCAGCACAGCAGTCCTTCTTCCTGACACTGTATCTATCCACAGGCTCAGAAGTGTACTGAATTGGTGGTGTCTGAGCTCCAGTATATAAACACCCAGTTGTGCCTTTGAAATGTACAGAAGCTTCTAGAGGCATGCCTTTGAAGTGCACAGATACCCTGCCTTCCTGGCCCTGGCTCCAGACTAACAACAGGGGGTATGCATCCCTTTTGTGTGGAGACAGGACACAGCCTATTCAAGTGTAAGTGAGGGTAGGCCCAGCTCCTCCCTCCCATCCTGCCAGTGATGGCCCATCCAGCCACACCTAAGGTCCCCATTGTGTGTGGCTAACTAGGAAGAATACACAAAGCCCAACTGTTACCCACACCCAGTTACCCACACCCAGTCTTGTGACCAGAGACAGGGTGCAGGCACCAAATGGCTAAGGCAAGAAAACTCCAACTTTTTAAAAGTGGCATTTTCAGAATTGCAATTTAAACTCCGACTTCTTTATAAGTTAGGATTTTAAATTGGGATTCCAGAGACACCAAACATGAATGGATTATCTGTTCCCATTTGGAAATTACACTTAGAAAATGTAATAAGGTAATTTCAATGTTATCCTATGGGAGAGGTAGGCCTTGCATTAGTGAAAAGCGAATGTAAGAGTTTTTCACTACCAGGACATATAAAACGTAAACGTACATGCCCTACTGTTTAAATACACTACACCGTGCCCTCTAGGCTGTCCAGAACCTACTTTAGGGGTAACTTATATGTATTAAAAAAGAAGGTTTGGGCCGGGAAATAGGTTTATTTTGCTAGGTAGAAATGGCAGTTTAAAACTGCATATACACAGGCTGCAATGGCAGGCCTGAGACATGTTTAAAGTGCTGCTTAAGTGGGAGGCACAATCATTTCTGCCGGCCCACTATTAGCATTAAATTTACAGGCCCTGGGCACAGGTAGTGACACTTTACTAGGGACTTATGAGTAAATTAAATATGCCAATTGAGTCTAAAGCTAACCTAACATGTTTTAGGGAGAGAGCACACGCACTTTAGCACTGGTTAGCAGTGGTAAAGTGTGCAAAGTCCTAAAAGCCAATAAAAACGGGTTCAGAACAATTAGAATGTGAAGGCAAAATTTTTTGGGATGACCCTGCAGGAAGTCCAAGACACTGCTATAACACAGTGTCAATGAATGAATAGATTTTGAAGCTGGTGTTTGCGTTCATTGCTTCTTAGGTAAACCATGCACCACCTTTTATTTTGTAATGATTTAACGAGGCTAAAATGCAATTTCACAGTTCTTAACATTCCCACATAAATAACAAATGTTGACTCACACCTTGTAACAGACTGCTTTTTGTTTTAAAAACACTTCTAGAACTGGTTGGGACTGAGTACCATCATCTGTGTACTGTGCTTAATACAATGTATATTTAATTTCTGCACTTGGCACAGTAGCAGGTTTTTCAAGTTTTCTTCATTTAATCCAAGTTATAGGGATAGCCCCTACTCCCTGCTCCATTTTATGTGTCTCAAGAGATCTTTGGTCTGCTTTTTATTTAATCTGCTGGGTCCTCACCTGCAGATTTGGTTTGGGGTTCTTGATGGTACAGAGACATATCTTGTAGCCCTGAGCTTCCAGGTTAATAGCATTCACATCTAAACGTTTGTGTAATGTTGTGTGAGGCATGAGCACTGCGAGCCCAAAAACCCACCTTACTGTATTCATTATCAGCATGGCATTTATTTCAGGCACTAATTTAACAGTATCGCAGAACAGCGTGAACTCCACAGACAGTAATCCATACACAGTCCCAGAGAGAGTGGCAGCGGTGAGCTACAAAGAGCGGGCCCCGGGCCTTATCAAGAAGACGAATGGAGGGTGTCACTGAGGGCGGCGACACACTCGCGTTACACCTTCCCCCTTGATCCCCCGTTGTCTTTGTCCTTTGCTGTGAATAATAAATATAGAGAATAGGACACGGGGAACTCTGTCGAGTTATTCTCTGAAGCGCCGAGTGATTCCGTGACAAGCCGCAGGGGGAATTTTCTGTAATTTCTCGTGGTCTGCGAGGTGATTTTCTACAGCCTTGAATACTCATGGTCGGTAGCCCTTGATGTACGCTTTATAAGCTGTGTTTTGTACTAAGTCATGTATCCGAAGCCCTCAAATATACCATGAATAATAATAAAACCAAGCAAAAATAATGAAGCGAAAACACTTGGCTTTGTTGATCAGTCATATTTATTTATGTGACATAAATAGTTATGTTATGCTTGGTAAAGTGTATTTTGATGATTGGTAACAGATTGCCTCAAACATTAGCGAAATAGTTTTTTTTTTTTAAATTGACCTGAACTGTAAATGACAGATGTGTAGACCATTTCATCTGTCGATCAGTCGTTTTGCAAGTACATCAATAAGTACTACAGCACAAGTGCGCTTTACGTCTCTTGTGCGTACCATGTTGCCTCCCTTTAGAGGGGCAAGCAGCGAGTATTCTATGGTTTTACATATTAAGACATATCTAACATTGATCTACTTCTCAGAAAGTTCTAACAGTAGATAAATCTAATCTCGCCTGACAAGCAGGCACTCATGTCATTCATTCTTCACTTTGGAAGACCATAACATCAGTCAGCAATAAAAAGCCGTGTGTGCAACCATTTCTCATCACATCTGTTTTAAAATTGGAGAAAACGATTGCACAGCTTATTTAGTTGCAGTCATGGGTATGACCCTCTTTTGTTTCCAAGATGTAGTCTGGTTTCCATTTGGATCAAGAGGTAATTTTGCCTGAGTTCATGCCTAATTCATCTCCCCTGGAACAGATTTCTTTATATTGTTTGGAGTATAAAGGGCCATCTTGGTCTGTTTGACTCAGGTAGCTTCTTTTAGGAAAGTTGACTCTTTGTTCCTGAAATCTGGCCCAGCTATGAAAGGGCTGAGCCCCTGTATATCTGCCTTAAATTGATGGGTATGTTCCACGATTTCAACACCCGGTACTAAATGTCGCATTCATGATCATCTAGGAGTATGTCTGCATCCTCGTCGGAAGCTCAGAGTGTGTCTATGGTGAAGATCTGCCATGCTGCCACTTGGGCAATCCCTTCTACTTTTGTAAACCTTTACCATGTTTGTTGTAAGGATAAAGTGTATGGTGATTTTGGTTACACGGTTCTCTCAGCTGTGTTATGATGGTAAAAAGGGTTTTTTGCACATTGCTGAATTAAATTTTTTACAGGTATTTCATCAATGATGTATTGCGTGTTTTTGAGATTAAAAAGAAATTATATGGTTGACTGTATTGCCCAGTTTTTGCGTTTGTATTCCACAAAAGAGTAATGACTGAACCGAGTAAGTATACAAAGTGGTAATGTTTTAAATATTTTCGGGTAATTCTATTATTCTGCGTCTCTTCTTTCTCCTTCCAGTCATTTGGGACCAAGATCCCAGCCAATTGTTTTGCAGATGCATTCCTTAGTGGAGGGAAGCTTGGGGGCAGAACAGATTGACATCCAAGTGGCTGGTAGTTTTATCCAGCTACGGTTTGGTGTGAAGGACTGTTTGCTTTTTAAGGGAAAGTGAAGTAGGGCAACTTTGTTTTTGACTGGAGATGCAGACTCACCAAAGGAGTAATGACTGCTGTGAGAAGTAATGGACTCAGAGTAGTGGTATTACCTGTAAGTTGTTTACCAAGTCATCTGTACTCTATTCATTCTATATTATTTATTTCTTCTATTTACAAGCACTGAACAATCGGCTTCCCTACTTCTCAGCAGTCTACTGGATATTTAGAGGTAATAGGAAATGTATTGACTCTTCACTCACTCTTAAACCTCGATGGTGACTTTTGAGCGCATGGATACAATGATCCGTTGGAGTTTCTAATAAAGGAACCAGAACAGGTCAACAGTATGCTCAAAGGTTCAGATATTTAACATATGATTGGGGAAACACTTTCATTTTTAGTCACTTTTGGAGTTAGAGGTGTTTTTCGTATACTGCTACATATGCCGGGAGCTCATTACACAATCTGTCATATGTGGAATCCAAGGTCTATAGACCTGATCTAGTCCTCTTAAATGTAAGTGGTTTTATTATGCGGGCAGTGCTTGATTGGATATTACTGGTTGCCTTTAGTATTGGTGTTGATTTTGTGATATTTAATGGTCAATCTCTCCGCACACCTTTATAAATTTTGTATATTTGTGGCAACTTCTTGACTGTCTCCCCATTTCTAGTAAAAAAAAATAAAAAATCATTAGGTTTCAATTATTCATCGAGAAATAGCTTCAAAGCGGAAATGTGAGGCTGGGCAGGGTGTACAGGTCACATTATGACTTTCTGCAGAACCTTCTGTTGAAAACCTAGTGCATTTCCTACCCATTTCTGAGGCCGAGTGCATTCCCAAGGACACAAAAATTAAAGGTTATAATGCAAATGTATAAAACTAAAGCACATTCAATTGGACAAAGCTCCAGACAAGACAGGCATCTATATTAGCCACCATGAAGTTGGGAAACAGCAAAACATTACCCTATTGAAAAAAAGATATGGCACTGAGAAGAAATACTGCATTGACGATTGACTTTGAAGATTGCAGAAACGCGTTGATGCCCACATGGACAATTTTCAAGGTACTGGGACCACAAGCCAAATGCCATAGAAGGGTCTACCATTCCTCCAGTCCCTGAGGAACATTTTGACCCTCAAACAGACCTTCATTTTTGGGGCCATCTGTGTCACTTGGCTCAGCTTGATCCCTGGACCACAGGGGTTGGTGAATGACCTGGTAACACAAGTATTCCCTCTTCCTTTAAGTTTATAAACTTTATTGCAGAAAGAAACTGATGGTGTCAAGGCGAGTTGGGACCCAGGATCCGCTTGGCAAACAGAAAGTAGTCCTGGCTAGATATATTTATTAAAGAGAACTGGGCTCCCCTAAGTAAAGCAGCAGGAGATTCGACCTGTAAATAGAGACGTGTCTGCAGTGACAGATAGTTCTATTAAAAATTCAAGACATCACAATAATATAACAATACTGTTCACGCTGTACCTGTTCCGAATAAACTATCTATGCTTTTTTTTAACCTAATGCCACAATGAATTATTCATTGATTTATCTGCTCTCGAGTGAGGGGTAAATTTGCAGTTTCTGAAGTAAGCTTATGGGAAGCTTTCAACGCACAGTATTATTATCCATGGCAACCGTTGTCAAGCTCCCTCTTCTCATACTACAACAAACTTTTAATAGGAAAAAAAAATGACTCCTAGGCCCTGGGACTAAACAAGCATGCTTTACTGTTCAAGAGTTCGCAAAACTGAAGCATTTTAAACAGACTCACGCATACCTCTCTCTTTATTTCATATTGTGTTGTTGCTTCATAAAGTAATATAGCCTGTTTTGTCCTAGCCGCTGAAATTTTCAGTCAAACTATGAGGGTTAGCACAATTTTCTTACTTGAAATCTTAATTCAAATGAAACTGCGTTCAATATTATCTTATTATTCAAATTGCTTAACTTTATTTTAGGTCTTGTCTTTGCAGTATCTTTGGCTTTTTTTGCCAGACTGTTTTTCGGACTGGACTTTGAGGTAGCTTTGCTGTCTCACCAGACTATTTAAGGTCTGGCCTTTAAGTTAGCTTTAGTTGCCTTGCTAAGATACACATACTTAACGTACATACATAGAGGGGCCTTTGGTTAGTGGGCTTCATCTATTAGTCTTTTAAATTGGCATTCACAAATTTTCTTCCACAGCATACAGTGTCAGCCCCTTTATCCAATGCACTGGGGGTGAATGTTTTGATTTGTTCTGCATTCCGTTCCTCAATTGTGTGTCTTTTGCTTCCTCGCCCTAAGTGCGCCGGGTATTCCCAGACGTGGGTCCCGGGCTCACTGTGCCACTGGATTCAAGCTATCCTGGCTGATGAAGGATGAAACCCCGAAACCGGTCCTAGGATGCTGGTTTCCGGTCCAGGGAGGACCTGGCTTGGCAATTCGGGCTAGACTGTTCCCATGAAGAACAGGGTCAAGACTGATTTGCATATGGCCAGGTCTAAACTGGGGTGGCATGGTGAGCAAAAGAATGATGGATTTAACCCAGATCGCTTGACTGGGGGTGAATGTTTTGATTTGTTCTGCATTCCGTGCATCAATTGTGTGTCTTTTGCTCCCTTTATCTAATGGTTCCCTCTCTTTTTGTTGGCTGCACATTGTTCACATCCACCCAAAAAAGTTTCTTTCTCTTCAGTGACAAAGCTGGTTTAAAATACACCTTTTTAAAAAAATCTTTAAATAAATGCTCTTTATTTTTCCTGTACTCAGTGCTTAATTTTCAAAGGATAAATTCCAGATACCAAAGTTTTGCCAGAAGCCCACAGCCAGTGATATTTTATGTTGGCGTGCCGAATACCAAGGCTTCGTAGTCTTGGTTCCACCTCTTGCCTCTATAATCCACCACCAGGCACTCCCTGCCCTTTATCTCAACTTTGCAAGTTTCTTCTTTTTCCCATTGTTGATTTTTTCCCATCTTTCTCTTTCTCCTTCATTCGTCCTTCTGTTTTTTTCACACTTGCTTTGGGTCAATGTCTGATTAGGCATTATACGTCCTGGTTCCCCAAAAATGAGTCCTAATGTGACCATCCTGCAACCATTGGCTCAAATTAAGTACTGACTGCACTGAAGTTATGAGGCCGGACTGTGCCACTGGATCCACTTGCTCAACATAAAGTAGTCCTGTTGAGACCTAGTCATTAAATAGAACTGGGGTCCTCCAATTGCTGCAGAAGGATTTTCAACCTAAGGGACATTGTAACATTGTATCCTCCTGCAGTTTGAGTGCTTGGTTTAGTCTTTATCCTTGTCTCCTTCACAACTATAATAATAAAATGAAAGACACAACTAAAAAGCTTTTTTTTAAAAAAAACATCACTAGTGAAAATGCCATCTCAGTGAATGTTTTTTAAATTTCAAATGCTTATTGCAAGCATATACATGGTTATGTTTAAGTGGCAGCATGGTTTTTAGGTCGAGCCTAGAGCAGCGCGCATGCGCTGCTTGCTCGACTTTTAGTAAGGTGCTTCAGAAAGCTGCCCAAGCTCACTACACGCTCGTGCGTGTGTTTTTTTCTTTCTTACATGCTAATGGACTTTGCGTGCGTCTTTCAAATAAAGACAGCACGCAATTGGGCAAAGGCGGGTGCATGTCCCGCCTTTGCTCCGCCCACGGCCTATTGGTGTCGGTTACCCGCACAGGCCACATCTGTTTTCAATTATCGTGCCCAGACACGGGCGCGATAATTGAAAACAGATCGCTCGCTGTGGCGCGCGCGCACCACTCGTTTTCATTGAATGTATAGTGCGCAGGGAGACAGACGGGAGCGATACTGTCTTCATCTATATGTTTTTCATGTGGATGTAAACGATTCCTTTGGGGATCAAAAAACGGGGCAAAAAGTTGGCAGTGGCAGGGAACTTTTCTTGTGTTTCTGTACTTTCGTGAAAGGGGCGGATGCGATTATAAAAGGCTGGCATTATTGTCAAAAAGTAGTCTTCCTTTCTGTTTTATGCCGCGCCAGACTGGTACAACCGTCTGCCCTGGGCTGGCATAAGGGAGCGACTGGCAGTGCCCGGATTCCTGTAATAGTGTCCTTACTAAGGGGTGAATTTGCCGGTGTGGTGCGTCTGGTAGAATAAATATATATATATATGTGTCTGCAGGGCACAAGTCCTAAAAAAAGAAGTGGGGGGACTATTAATCAGTATGCAAGTGGCAGCACGACGCGTGACATAACAGCGCGTGACATCACAAGAAGTGACATCAGATCTTAAGCCCTCACATATATGTTTAGCAGGTCTATCATGAGTACATTTGAGCACATTTTGAGTATACTTGCAAACCCTCCTGATTCATGCAGAAGAGTCACACTTTTGTAAGCTTCACATAAACCAATGTTGCCTTTTGTCAGCGTAAAGCTTCTTCTACCCATAGTGCTTTAAAAGAAAAAATAGTGATATTTAAATTATTACAACGCCTTCTCAGGGTAGTAAGCCTATATAAATGCTATTTATTTTGTGCAAATACTGGAAAAGATCAACACATCTGACATTCTTACAGTGCATGCATATCTCCTTAAACAGAGCCTGAACAAAGTGAAAAGCTGCCTCTCTTAAGTATGTGTGAAGTGCTAACAAGGTGTGGGCCTTTGTTTTCCCTCTGCTGCATTTGCTTCTAGGTGTGAGGCTCCTGACTGCTGCCAACAAAAGGAGGCCTGATGACCCCTCAAATTAGGACTTTGTTATGGGCCCAGCAGGAGTCAGAAATAAGAAAGACCCGTCCTGCCTGCACGTTGTTGCGAATCGAAAGCAGATAACGTGCAGGCACTGCTGAAAGTGTCCCGGTGTTTGGAAATTACACCGGGACGAATTCAGCATCTTTTTGAGTGGGGCCCAACTTTTTGGCAGGGTGGACGGTGTCCACCCTGTGAAAAAAGTGGGTGGACGCCGTCCACCCGCGTGTACCCCCGACTCGTGCCCTGTGTGTCTGTTTGTCTGCTTCCCTGAGTAGGAGCGCTGCGAAGGCACGTGTGCGCCAGTGAGGTGCTAGGTAACACTGTGCACATGCATGTTGTGATAGGGAAGCGCCTGGCCGCACGTGGGCTCTGCAGAAGCCATCAGGGTTGGCACTGCCCAGTCTCTGCTGGCTGCTGTCTGTGCCTTCTGACCCGCGCGGGGTGCTGCAGAGACGTGTTTTTAACATGGCACCGTCTCCCCGACAGGGCGCTGCGCAGGGACCACAGGTCGGCACGGCCCGTGCGCCTTATCGCTTGTCTATCGCGGGGGTGGGAGCTATACTTTTCAGAACATGCTTTTTGCTGTTTTATGCGCCAGCCTGGCATGTCTCTCCTTCGTGTGGCTTTGAAGGAGACACTGGGTGTCACTCTTTGGGCACTTTTGTGATGTTCGTGGGCACATCACACGCTACTGCCAAGGTGGGCCCCTTTTTCTCAAAGTTGTCTTTCCTTTGTGTCTAGAAAGCGTGCCCCTCGCCTCCTCAGCACTCTACATATTTTAGGGTGGCACTGCCAACGCGCACTGTCCCTCGTGGTGTGGGCACGGCCTTTGCAGACTGACTCCACGTGTGTCTGCCTGATGGCACCACTTGCTTCACCCTGGCTGTTCATACGAGGACAACGATTGGCACTGCCAGGGCACACATGACGGGAACGTGCATCTTATTTGGGGTGCTGCTGAGGGGTAATACTTCCAGAATGTGGGTGCTTGTCTGGCACGCGTGTTTCAGCCATCTCTTTTGGTCTGTAGGGCAGGTCCGTTCAGGTTGGCAGTGCCACGGCATTTTGGGAAACGTGCGTGCACACTTTGTGCGCAGTACGCGGGCACTGCCCGTCTAGCTCGTCTGTGCCCGCCGGCTAGTCACCCCTCCCCTTCGCGGCCTCCGCTGCAGCCTGGCAGTGCCAACCGAACTTTTTAATCACTTTATTTCAGAAAAATATATTTTGGGGGAGTTTACTCCAGATTTAGGGCGTTCTGTTTTTTGTGTTCTCACCCTCGGACCGTTGGCCATAACACTGCCATGCCCCTTGGCACCGTGGCTGCACTTGTATTTTTGGCTTTTTATTTAGGAATACTGTTGTTTAGGAGCGGCCCTCGTTGCCCGCACTCCTTTCCTATGCGTTGTGAAGTGTATAACGCTCTGGGCACTGCCAGTCTCCGCAGTTTATTTATTTCCTGGGCACTGCCCGCCTCCGTCCACCATTCAACAGGCCTCGGGGTGTTGTGTGGAGCCGATGGTTTCGATTTTTGAGGCGTCGCTCTGTGGTCACACACTGTGCCCTTGGCAGTGAATTCTGCCAGTCAGTTGGCACCGCTGCCACCTGATCTTTAACAGGAGTGGTGGTGCGGGTTTTTGAGGGTACACAGCGGGTTATTTGCTGAAACTGTGCCCACTCCCTGTATGGCGGCTGGTGTTTCTTTCACGCGCACTTTATCTACAGTAACCCTCTGCCCATGGGCACCGAATCCTGCAGAGAGACTGGCACCACATGGCACTTGCTTGTTTGGGCCGATATTATATTTTTGTAAAAGGGATGGGGTGGTTTGAGAAAGTAGATGTATGAAGTGCGATGCCCCCACGAGCTTCTGAAACGCACTCACCACACTATATGACGCCGCCCCGTCTCTTCTTTTAGTATTTCTCGGTGTTTAATTTTTTGGGGGGAAGCGATGCTAAGTGTTTAGAGAAGTTGTCTTCAATATGCCATGTGCTAGTGACCTTCCACCCTGCTCAAACCCTCCCCATGTGGGTTGTATAGCGCCTGGCTCGCCCACAGTGCTAGAATATATATCTGGTTCTATGTGTGATTTTCTATTGAACAAAAACGCAATGCTTCTTGCCACACACAACCCCCACGCCCTGTCTGCCACTGTTCAGAGTTGGCACTGGAAGTGTACATACAGTGCATAGGGGGAACATGTCTTTTTAGGGGCAGTGCGTTCTTTTAAAATATAGTGCATGTTTTCACCTATGTTTATGCTACCCAACCCTTCCTTCATTGCCCTGCCCGCCCACCCCCCCTTGAATCCCCCCCACACACCCACGCCTCGCAGTCCGACGGGGCTGGCACAGGCCTGAGCGAAGGTCAGCGGTGCCCAAGGCCCCGTGAAATGCCCGGTATGTGGTGTTTTTATTTCACTGTACCGCCCCACCCCCTTCCAGTACCTGTTCTGCATGGCACAGGTAAACTGGCACCGCCACAGTGCCTCCTTACATTTGCCCCGGGGAGTTTCTCTGGATAAACCGTTGGGCTTTTTGAATGGCACCTTTCCCGGCTCTTTTTTTAAAATCCTTTAGTCGTGGGCACACTGCCCACCGCAGCCCAGGCACACTGTGTCCACGTGGAACAGTTTTCATTTTTGTGGTTTGTATTTCACCTTCGCCCTCTCGCTACCTACCCCAGGTCTGTACGGTGGTTTATTAGCCCCCCACACACAGATTGCAGTGCGAAGGTGCAGGGGGCCTGAAAAGCCTATGTCGGATTTCAGCCCCCCCCCCCCCCCCTCCCCGAGGGGAGACGGCTGGGATCGGAGTAGGGGCCTGCTCAAGGCCGCAGAGATTATATATATATATATATATATATATATATATATATATATATATATATTTATATATATATAAAAATTTGTATTATTATTATTTTTTTATTTGTTTCCCGGCCCATTTGCAATGTCTGGAGACAGGATGAGTTTGGAGGTTATTTTTATTTGGGATTGGATTATGCAGATTTGGTACATTTTTGCAAAGCTGTTGCAGGTGCGAGTGTTTCCAGAGAGCGCAATTGCTTTTTATTTAAACATGCTTTGGGAAGGGGCTGTGGGCTGGAGACAGGTGAGGGACAAACTTGGCCGTGCCAGAAATCTGTAATCTGCCCATTTGAGGCATGCATTGGGGCGGCATTAGACACGCGTCGCCACATTTCCCTACGTGTTTTAAGATGTAAAGGAAGGCTGAGCGGTCTTTGCCCCCATTTCAGACACAATATTATTAATTGACGCTTGAAGAAAGCCGTGTGATCCTGGGCACATGGCTTTATTTGTTACCCGCCCTGTAGCCTCTAGTTCACAATTAGAAGTGCTCGGAAGCCAGTTAAACCAAGTGTTCAGCTCTGCACAATATTGGCCCAGTCTCTTCAGCCCGGAGGCGCCCAGAGGCAACCGAAATCTTGGCGGTGCGCTACAGAAGGCTTCTTTATACCTGCGCTTTTTATTCTTTATTATTTTATAGCGTCAAAGAAGCGCCTTAAAGTTGCCGTAAAGCGCCATGTTGGCGTTATAGGTCCCCACTCACTAAGTATGTAGGTAAAATACGCGGGAAGGGTTGATGCCAAGTGAGTTAGGCGGGCCAGGCCGCAGTCGCTGCCAGGGCAGGCGCGTCGGCCAAAAGAACATTTATCCAATTACAGATATCTTTGCTTTTACATTTTGCGAAGTTAGGGCCAGTGCGCAAACTTTATTGTGAGGGAGAGTGTAGGGGCGGAGGCGCCTGGCTCTGCATGCAGTGTTTGGGCTGGCGAATGGCAAAGAGGCGAGCCCCTTCCAACTAAGACACAAAATAGCGACTGCTGGTCCCTGTTTGGACTCAATGCGCTGGAACTGTTGGGCAGTGTCTATGGGGGCGTCTTTAGAAAGTGATTTTGCAGGAAGGTACCTGGGCGTGGGGAGGAGAAGGGGAGGCGGGTGTTCTGGCTAGGGAGCCATCAGAGACGGTACATACTTAAAAGGGTGAAAAAGCATGCCCTTTTCACTTCTGTCCGAAGTGTGCGCCACCGCGCAGCACTAAATATCTGAGTACTTGGCGCTCTAAGAATCTGGCGACTTCGCTCTGTTTTGCTAAGTAAACTTTCTTGTCATGAGTCCAGTAGTTGGACACCATCTTAAACACACAGGCCGAGGAATTTCATACTTGGCACATACATGTGTCTGTCTGTCTGTCTGGCTATCTATCTGACACTGTCTGTCTGTCTCGCTATCTATCTGACTCTGTCTGTCTGGCTATCTATCTGACACTCTGTCTGTCTATCTAACCACGTGCTTGTGTGTCTGTCGATGGTTCTATCCATCCCTCTTTCTGCCTTTTTGTCCCTCCGAAAATGCTATAATATAAAAGGGTATCCAATAAATGCATAAAGCAAATTAATTTTCTCCTGGCACGTCTTTTGAGTGGACCGAGTCCCCAGATGCACTTCAGTACCCCTGGGGCAGCTCTGTGTGCAACTAACACGCGCTGTCGTCTAAAACTACTACCAAAAACATACTGGTGCTAGACGGACGCCTTGTGATTAACAGCTTGCTCTGCAGTTACTGTAGCAAACAAGCATTCAAAATGCAATAGGTCTCGCCTTTTATAAAGTTAAAGCCATTTGCTTTGCTGTACAAAATCATTAGCAAAGCAAATGGCTTTAACTTAATTAAAGGCGAGACCTATTGCATTTTCAATGCTTGTTCTTATTATTTTTGTGGCATATGCTTGCAGTACAATGTAAATAAAAGAACCATTGCACCAGCTTGCCAAGGCCAAACCTTGTGGCTTTGCCAATGCTTGTTTGTCAATGTGATATCAGAATATTTATTTAGTGGTATTGATGCCTACTTTAATGTCTCTTGTTTATATATGTTGTAAGCTTGGTTACGGATAGATTTTATTTCCCAACTATTTCAATATTTGTATATCCGAAGCAGCTGTCTGACTGTGTCGATGTTTGTCAGATAGCACTTTTGAGAGAGGAGGCGAAAAAACCTCAAACATTTGTCTGCCTGTTGGACAGTCTATACATCTGTCTATTTGCTTGTGTGTGTGAATCTACTAGGCCGCTCAAATGCTAGTTTTCTACTTCAGACCTAATCCCCCCCTGGATGTGCTCTCTGATCATTGAGAAAAGTCAAAGTTAAGAAAGATGGGATATTTAGTTTGCTTAACGTATTCATTAAGAAGCGGTGAGTTTTTTATTCGAATATACATAATTATTTAAATATTTTACTGCCATGTATTATAAGCAATTGACAATATCATACTGAAATCACCACCTTTTAATTCACTAGAGGTCTAATTTTCAATGTTTTCTAACTAAAGATAGTCTTACATCGGGAAAAAGGTGTAGCATCGCTAACAAAAGTTACATTGTATTCACCGAGGTTTTAACAACTGTGTAAGTCAGCAAAATTGGATTGTGTGATTTATTCAGTATGTCAGCGACATGGTAAAGTGTGTTGAAAGAATCAATGTGGGGAAGAGAACAAAAAAAACTCAAATTTTCAAAGACGGGTGTAGAAAAATAGAAATTCAGGGAAAAATGTTTTTAAGTGGGACAAAAACCAGCCCACCCATAATGGACTTTGGAAACATTGACCAGTAACTATCTGCTTTCTCCCAACTTGTACTCAGCCCAAATACCTTGTGATTACAAGCGCTTTATTGTCCGTACTAATCAGAAAAGCCAGATACCAGAAGGAGCTCCACTACTTAAGTCCTGGTTCCTACTGGAAAACTGTATGAGAAGCTATCAACAATACAACAGTTACCTTGCTGCTTGCACTATTTCCTCTGAAAAGTTACTTCCATGCTCTATTACCTATGTAGCAAGTATTGGCAAAGCCAATAGGTCCAACGCTAATGCATGCAGTGTTAGCACATTCAAGCGAGGCACACAAGAGGGAGCGAGCGGCAGCAGGCATATTTTGATCTGGCGGGGTGTTAACATGTTAGTCAATCGCTAAGACTTCAGCAATGGGGGTGGAGCTATCCTCACTACCAATGCACGATAATAGAATGGCAAACTGTACATATTCAGCATATTGGAAAACATGATACAAATCTATACATGCCAGGTATCACCTCTAAATCTCGGGAACCTTTATTACAGATATGCTCCATCATTGGGAGGTAGTAGGGAATTGCCACTATTGCTGACATTTTTCAAAAATTAAAAACATTGCTATTTCTGCACAGTCTTTGTAAGAAATTGGTCTATTAGATGAGTACCACTCAAATAATAAACACAATCCTTGTCAGGGTAAACCACAAAAGTCATTAAATTAACCTATGATTAATCCACTGGTATCTTGGCACAAATGCAGTCAAGGTTAACTTAGAGGCAATGTGTAAAGTATTTATACAGCCCACAAACAGTATTAAAGTGAAAACACAATACAAGAACATCCCAATCCAATTTAGAAAAATATAGCAACTGTTTTTAAATAAAATGACAACAATACGAACAAAATCCAATGAGTAGAACTGGTGATATCGATTTTTGATTTTTTTCGTGAAAATAGCATCAAGCAGCAGGAAACAACTCTCGCGGTTATCTGGTTGTGCTAGACCAGAAAAAAGTCACAGGTTCAGGCTGACCACGATGGATCGGGAGTCAGATACAGGGACCAGGTTAGTTCCATTGGTTGAAGAGTTACCTTCTCAAGACCGACGCAAAGTGTTCCAGTTGTGTTGGTGGAGACCACGAGGAGGAGGTTGAGTGTCACGGATGGTTGTTACTGTAGCGAGAAAAGCCGGATGTCGCTGGAGCTTTACGTTGCCAGTTGTCGTGGGCGGTCGCTGTTGGTATGAAGGATAGGTCCTCATGGAGCTTCGCATTGGCGTTCGGCGAGAAGAGGTTATTTTCACCTCTGTCTCACTGACGCCAACCAAGGCCCAGGACCTGGCGGGGCCTCTTGGGGATCAGGACTCATTCCAGCAGAGGCCAGCTGCAGAGCTCAGGCAGGTCCAGTTTGTTCTGGCCAGCTGGGCAGTTGCAGGGAGGCCTTTGGAAGCTTGTGATGTCACTGTAGCTCACACCGGAGGTCAGCCAGCTCTAGGTCCCTGGGATCAAGGCACGCTGGTCCAATCTTCCTTCTTACTGTAGCAGGCATTTTTTCTGGCAGCAGGGCAGTCCTAACAACAGGGCAGCCCTTCCTCTGAATCTTCCACAAGCCCTCGAGTGTTCTGTTGAGAGGTTCTGAAGGTTCCACTTTTATACCTGGTGCCAGTCTTTGTGTGGGGGAATTCCCTGACATACCTCCAACATTGGTTCTGGTCAGTTCTTCCCCTTCCTCTGGGTTTGGCCTCCAAACTGTCGTAAGGGCAGGCCTGGTTCAGGTTCCATTGTGTGTACTGCAGGCAGGGCCTTTTCAAATGTAATCAGGACAGGATACAGCTCCTCCCTAGCCATCATGTCAGGAAGACCCGCTCCCCTCAGACCAAGGTTTCCTTTGTCTCTCTGTCTAGCAGCAATACACAACCTTCAGCAGCAGAAACATTCACAGTCATGTGTCCCAGAACACTGGCAGGAAGGCAGAGTTGGTTTGGGCAGGAAAATATCAACTTTCTGGAAGTGCTGCGCAAACAAATGATGGACGGAATGCTGAATACATCATGCCATTCACCCCAAGTCAAGAGAGCTGGGTTAAATCCATCGTTCTTTTGCTCACCATGCCACTCCAGTTTAGACCCAGCCATATGCAAATCAGTCTTCACCCTGTTCCTCATGGGAACAGTCCAGCCTGAACTGCCAAGCCAGGTCCTCACTGGACCAGAAACAAGCATCCTGGGACCGGTTTCATGGTATTACCCCTCATCAGCCAGGCTATCTTGAATCCAGTGCCACAGTGAGCAAAGGACCCACGTCTGGGCATACTCATCCCACTTATGGTACGCAAACAAATGATGGTCGGACTGGGGTGGCATGGTGAGCAAAAGAACGATGGATTTAACCCAGATCTCTTGACTGGGGGTGAATGCATGATTCATTCAGCATTCTGTCCATCATTTGTTTGCATAGCACTTTTCACCATAAGTGGGATGGGTATGCCCAGACGTGGGTCCCTTGCTCACTGTGCCACTGGATTCAAGCTAGCCTGGCTGATGGGGGGTAATACCCCGAAACCGGTCCCAGGGTGCTTGTTTCCGGTCCAGTAAAGACCTGGCTTGGCAGTTTGTGCTGGACTGTTCCCATGAGGAACAGGGTCAAGACTGATTTGCATATGGCGGGGTCTAAACTGGGGTCGCATAGTGAGCAAAAGACCAATGGACTTAACCAGATCTCTTGACTGGGAGTGAATGCATGATTTATTCAGCATTCCGTCCATCATTTGTTTGCGGAGCAACTTTCTGGAAGTGGCATTTTCAGAATAGTAACTTAAAATCTGACTTTGCCATTAAAGAGGATTTTAAAACTACAATTCATTTGAGTTTAAACAGCATTTCTCTATCTGCGCCCAATCTGAAGTTAGCATGTGTTGGACTTGGCCCTTTTTGGCTAAAGTTCCTTAAACTTTTTGCCTTCCTCCTAGACCTTTTTCTGACATTATGTTGCTGGCTTAGATGCTTTGGGCACTTTGCCACTGCTGATCAGTGTCAAAGTGCAAGTGCTCCCTGTATAAAGTGTTATGGTAATTGGTTGTCCATAATTAGTATGTTTGCCTTACTAGTAAAGTCCCTAGTAAAGTGCACTATGTGTGCCAGGGCTGGTAATGCAAATGCTACTAGTGGGCCTGCAGCACTAATTGTGCCACCCACACAAGTAACTGCCTTGTCGTCCTGGCAAGTGCACCCACTTGCCAGGCCTTACCTTCCCTTTTTATGCACATCAGACACCCCAATATTAGGCCCAAGGTACCCCCCTGGGCAGGGTGCAGTGCATGTGAAAGGTAGGACATTTACTGAGGTGCGTACCATGTCCTGACAGTGAAATACTGCCAAATTCGTTTTTCATTGTTGCAAGGCCATCTTACCCATAGGACGGAATGGGGAATGCTGAGTCCCATGTTTCCAGCATATCTTCCCATAGGCATAAGATGGAGAGATGGAGTTTAGTGTGCCTGAACTCAGAATTTAATAACACATTGTGAAGATGGTTTTTGAATTGTGCGTTTAGAAACCTCGCTTTTAGAAGTGGCTGGTTTCTTGTCTTAAACCATCCTGTGTGCCTCTGCCTGGTTGTTTATTGCCTGTCTGGGTTTGGATGTGACAGGGTCTGGGAAGTGTCCTGACCCCAGGGAGGAGTAGGTGAGACAGCAACAGGCTGGCCTGCGTTTGCTGTGGGGGGGGGAGTAGCCCCCTGCATGTGAAGGCTGTGTTGCTGACCCCAGAGGATGGCTCCACCTCCTGCTGAGCGTCTGGGCCCCAGACCCTGATTATCAAAGGAAGAGGGTGTGCACTGGCAGGAAGGCACCCAGGTCTGGTTTGGACCGGGGTCAGAGCCCCCTGAACACAAAGACTTCAAAGGCATTTAGATAAATGTAAGAGCTGAAACCCCTGCACTGAAGACTGAAATCCATACTGAAAAAGGATTGAAACTACTTCGTGATCAAGAGGAACCTCTGCCAAAGAAGAACAGCTGAAGAGACTGAAGAGAAGGACTGCCCTTGCTGTGTATTCTGGGGGGCTGGCCTGCAGTTTGCTGATTTGACTGAGGAGAGGACAAGGGACTTTGCTGTGTGCTGTGTCCCCCTGCTTGAGAGGACTTTGCTGTGTCCTGAAGTAACTTGGCTCCAAGGGCCCGAGGAGAGCTGGTCCCCTGTTGTGGAAACTCAGGAACATAAAAGTTTCCAAGTGTGTCTCAGCGACGCTGTGTGCGTGTGCTTTTTGCACGCCTGAGACTGCTGTGTGGTCCGTGGTGCTGTTTACGAGGTGCCCCGTGACCACATTGCCCCCGCAGCATGAAACATCGTCCACGCTGCTGCATTGCCGTTTGTGGCCCGAGCGTTCATCGTAACTGAGGCTGTGAGTAAAGATCGCCGCCGCCGGCCCGAGCCGCAATGTGCTAAAGGCTTACTTGAAACTAAGAACCGTGTCTCAGCGACGCTGTGTGCGTGTGCTTTTTGCACGCCTGAGACTGCCGTGTGGTCCGTGGTGCTGTTTACGAGGTTCCCCGTGACCGCGTTGCCCCCGCAGCGTGAAACATCGTCCACGCTGCTGCATTGCTGTTTGTGGCCCGAGCCGTCATCGTAACTGAGGCTGTGAGTAAAGATCGCCGCCGCCGGCCCGAGCCGCAACGTGCTAAAGGATTTCTTGAAGCTAAGGAAGCTACAAGGTGAAAGGGATCGTGATCAGTGTTCGTCGAAAGGAATCTGCCCAAGATAGTCAACGAAGGAGAAGGCAGCGCCGTAACCCGTCCGGCTACAGCGTCGCCTCGCAACAGAGCTGCAACGTGATCGGGATCGCCCAGCAGGACGTCCGATGAGCGGAGAGAGAGAGCGAGGCAGTGCACCCCCCCCAGGTAAGGCTTGGACTCCGGTCGGGAGCCGCAAGCGTGTGTGGCCTGGGGAGGCGTGCAGGAGGAGTACAGGAGTGCTCCGAGCTCTCTCCCGCTGCACCACGTTAGACGCGCTGAGTCCCCGAGCGGCCCGAACCTGCCCAGCAGTACCGGGGCCGCCCCTTTAAGCTTACGACCGTTGTCTCTGTTGTTGGGGCCTAGTGGTGCCCGAGTTGACCGCGCAGATTGGCTGACCACATTATTCTTGCATTACGAACCGCATTATTCTTGCATTACGAACTGCCTGATTCTTGCATTACGAACCGCATTATTCTTGCATTACGAACTGCCTGATTCTTGCATTACGAACTGCATTATTCTTGCATTACGAACTGCCTGATTCTTGCATTACGAACCGCATTATTCTTGCATTACGAACTGCCTGATTCTTGCATTAAGAACTGTCTTATTACTACATTACGAACTGCATTACGAACTGCATAGCATTTCTTTAGGACTGCATTAGAGATCGTGAATTGCTCATTTAATACCGCAAGAACCTACAAGTGATTGCTGGCCTAATAACCGGCAAAGCGAAATATTACGAATACGCATATGTTGGATTTCTATTGTTTGGTCTCATTGTATTCCTTTTATAAAGATACCGCTATTTTTATGAAACCAGTGTGGTGTCCATTTGTGGTGTTATCACTGTGTTACTGGGAGTGTGGTTGCAAATACTTTACACATTACCTTGGAGATAAGCCTGGCTACTCGTGCCAAGCTACCAGGGGGTGAGCAGGGGTTATCTAAGCGTGTGTCCCTCCTTACCCTGACTAGAAGCAAGGGTCCCTATTTGGACTAAGGTACATACCTCAGCCAACTAGAGACCCCCAGTTCTAACCGCATGTATTAAATGTAATAAAGTAACCCATTGTTACTCTATGGGAGAGATAGGCCTCATAACAGTGAACAAAGTCTTTAGGAGTTTTTCCACAGTCAGGACATGTAAAACGTAAACCCACATGTCCTACTTTTTAAATACCATGCCCCGTGAACCTTTAGGGCCTAAACTGTGTTTAATAGGGACTGTGCACTTCGTTTTTTGGCCAGGAGAGGGAGTAAAGTTGTATTCAAACAGTATTGTTAGATTTCAAGTTTGTGAGGCCTTTACCTGCAGAAATCCAAAGTGTGGATTGAGCCTGTCTGTCTCCTAGGAGATTCTGGACAGGAGAAGCAGCTTCCAACTTCCCTGGGCAGCAAACCTTGTCTGAGGTTGCTGGGACCTTATATAGTCTGCTAGTGGCTGCTACATGTATACACTGATTGGTGGTTGTATCTGATGTTTCTATTGGTTTGAGTTAGTGTCCTCATTGGTTGGGTATTTGAGGGTTCTGATTGGTTTCTGGATCTGTGATTCAATCAATGTAGGGTTGGGACTAGGGCTAGGGTTATGATTTCTATTGGAAGCAGGGACTAGGGCTTCCTGTTTTATTGGTTGTTGGGACTAAGGTGGAACTAGGACTAGGGTTAGGCCTTTAATTGGAAGTAGCGATTAGGGCTTCTGGTGTTATTGGTTGCTGGACTAGGTGTGGGACTAAGAGTAGGGTTAGGCTTTCTATTGGAAGTAGTGACTAGGGCTTCCCGTCCCATTGGTTGCTTGGACTAGGGTTGGGACTACTGGTAGGGCTAGGGCCTCTATTGGACATAGAGATCAGGGGTTTTTGAACTGATTGGATGCTTGGAGTAGGGCTAAGATTGGCTGTAAGGTCCTGATCTCCTATTGGTTCTAGCTTTTAGGGCTAGTGTTGTGATTGGATAGTATTAGGGCTAGGGTTCCCATTGGCTGACGGGGTCACCTGATTACTAGGGGTATCAAAGGCCAGGGTTAGGCGTCTCAGCCCGGGCGTCGAGGCTAAGGGCAGAGAGGACAAGGGTGAGTGCCTGTTTGAGCCTGTTCGAGACGGGCCAGGGCCAGGAATGCTGCCCATCTTCCCATTAATTAATGTGTCTATTACTTTTCTCCTGAAAAAGCATATCTAATGCACTACCCTATTTCACATCCGCTACCTCTATCAATATTTTTAATCTGCATATACTTACCTCCTTTATGCATCTATATACTCTCAATGTACTTATGGATCTATATATTTATCACTTTCTTCTAATTTAGCATTTCCAATGCACTACCCTATTTCTCAGCCTATACTTCCCTCAATATATCTTCTAGCCCAACTTTTTGACTCATCTCAAACTTCTTTCTACTACTTTTTCCAATTCACTACCCTATCTCACCCTATACATCTATCACTATATCCTCTACACCCACTCTCTCATTTATCGCAAACGCCATACCACTACTATGGTCCCCAAAATAACCCTTTCTTGACTCTCTCCTACTCTACCCCTCCTTGTATCTTCTGACACCTCCTTTACTGTACCAATGCCCAAGACAAACCTTTCTAAACTCTTCCCTCTGACTCTTCCCCTCCAAAAACCCTTTTTACTCATCAAAAAGCCTCCTCCTACTGCTATGACCTACAAAAAGAAATCCTTCACTCTTCTATCCCACAACTATCCTTTTCAATCAAAATAACAGACTAGCATGTTCACTTCACTAATTCCATATACCACTATACTAATTCACCACTAATCCTTTATGGGTTCCAGAGTAGCGTGCTACTCGCCAACAAAGCGCTTCAACACCCACCAGGGGTAACAGGCGCTATATGAATGCAAACCTTTCTTTCCCTTCTATCCCTCCACTATCCTTCTCACTCCAAATAACTGACTAATATCCACCACTCAAATTACTTTCATATTTCACCATACTAATTCACCACTAATCCTTTATGGGTTTCCGGAGTAGCGTGCTACTCGCCCAAAAAAAAAAAAAGCAATTCAACACCCCATCAGGGGTTAGAAGCGCTATATATATGCAAACCTTTTTTCCCTCTTCTATCCCTCCGCTATCCTTCTGAATCCAAATAACTGACTAACATATCCACCACTTAAAATTTACTTGCATGTTTCACTATACTAATTCAACACTAATCCTCTATGGGTCCCGGAGTAGCGTGCTACTCGCCGAAAAAGCGCTTTGACGCCTCGTCAGGGGTAGTAAGCGCTATACAAATGCAATTACAATACAATACAATACCTTAGGGGTGACTGCCACATCCAGAGGAATACCAGTGAGCAGCGTAAGCCAAGTGAAAAAAAATAAATGTCAAGTATTTCCACAATTAGGAAGTGTAAGGAAGCCAACCACCTCCACTGACATGTTCATATGTGAGGGCCCTAAAGAAGACATGCCACATGTTTTCAAATCAACGTCTTACTGAGTTAGAATGTAGCAGTTACATCAACGGATGCTCAAAATGCTTCCTGTAACATGTTTACATGAAACTGCAATCCAAACCATACACTAAAAGTCCAAGTTCTACGTCTATTGAACAAAAGCTTTCAGAATTTTACAAAATTTCCTATCCATATGGGCCACATCATGTGTAAGTTTCTCTACAGCGAGATTCTGCCATAGTTTGTATAGCCGGTACAAAATATTCTGAGCTTCCTAAATCTTCCAGTGTAGGGGTATGAGACTGTTTCCCACTCCCAAAATATGTGATGTTAACAGTTTCATGCAAATGAAAATCGACCTTACATTTTACACCTGCTGTCCAAGCCAACCAATGTCGAAGGAAGGTTTTCCACCCACTAATATGTTTTTGGGGTGTACATAATGAGAAAATGTATGGTTTTCATAGTGCCCAAAGAGCCCTTGAGATACTACATCTCATGAATTAAACAGTGCATCACAACCAGTAATTGTATCATGTTATAATGACCTGGCCAAATAATAAAATAATGCCTATGAAGACTCCAGCGCCTCTGAAAACCTATGCAATTTTAATAGGCCAGACTCCTGTGTGCATTCTGGAATTGTATTTGACGGTCCAGTGCCTTTTATACCTAATATTAGAGCCTCCTAGCACAACACTTGCATAATTAGTTGACTGTCACGCTGTTATTACCGCCCACCCTGATCTGTTATGTAGGTAGTTCTTTAATTGCGGCACTTACATTTTCAAATGAGATGACTAACTTGTTAATTATCTGTTTGTATCTGTTGAATTAAATAATACTTTCCCTTTGGTTTGCTTTTTAGATGGAATTTCTGTTCGTATATTTTTGCTATAGGTAATTCTTTGTATTACTTTTCTAATCACTGTACAATTGATATTTTAGGAAATAACAGGTTTCAAGATGTTTCTAACGCACCAATATTAAAGTTTGTAATTATATTGCGTTATTAATGTGATTGTGTATGAATTGGCGTTTTAATGCTGGTTTTGTGGTTCTCTGATTGTAAAGCAATACATGAAATGATTGATTGATTGGGTGATTGATTAGCTACCAAACTGTAATGAGGGGCTCTTTCCTATGTGAAAGAAATTAGCATCAGCCCCACACTGTGAACACCAAATAAACACACCAGTGTCATTAAGAGGAAGGCATTAATACATAGCTGTAATTGGCCGAATAAAAGGATACTCTTTTATTGTAAGATATTATGTGTGTTAATAACCTTTGTGTAGTGCACATCTACAATTTGTCTTGCCCACAAGTGCTTTAAAGTCTGATGTATTTCTGTATTAAAGTTTGCATTTTTTTAAATTTTGTAGAGATGTCAAATATATAGAGAAGGGAGCATGGCCAAGCACATGTTGGCGACGGATGCGTGAGACCGGAGCTCCTGCCCAGGCCCAGCACGTCGGGATGCCAGGGCCTCCCAGAAGTTTTCTCTGGTCACCGGGGTGGGCTCTAAGCCTCTGGAGAAGCCCTGAGCGAGTGGAAAGCAGCTATTTTCCTGAGACGAGCGCAGAGGGGCAACAGGAGAGATGTGCGTTATCAGACTGCAGCCTGTGCAAGATGGCGGCGCGCTGAGATGTTGCATTGCTGCCGACTACCACAGTGGAGAGTGAGCGTTTCCCTCTGCATGTGTTGAGGCCCCAGCCTTGTTGATTCCACTGGTGGCCTACAATCCTGCACCCCGCAGGCCTTAGACGGGGCAGGCCAGCTGGAGTTATAGAGCAGCTGTGACCCGAGCAGCCGGTTCACCCCTCCCTAATGACCAGTTGTTCTCCGGGATGGTGTGCTTGGCTTTAAGAGGCACCCTGGACAAGCAGGGGTTAGCTACTCCCATAAGCGATTGCAGCCAAGCAGCGGGGTAACATCACTGCATGCCGAGTGGAGTCCCGAGGACCAATCAATCAATCAATCAATCAAACATTTATAGAGCGCTGCAAATCATCGGTGTGGGTCTCGAGGCGCTGGAGCTGTTTGCTGCTGCGTAGAGGTTTAATCATTCAAACATCCAGGTCTTTAGTTCTCTTCTAAATTGCTGGAGTGACGGTGGCGTCCTGAGGTGTAGAGGGAGGTTGTTCCAAGCCTTGGCTGCCAAGTGCGGGAAGAAGAGTCCTCCGCTGTTGGCTCTGTGGATACATGGGGTGTTTGCGAGGGAGAGGGAAGTTCATCAAAGGTGTCTTGCCGGTTGGTGGAGGGTCCGGCATTTGTTGATGTATGCTGGTTCATCGTTGAGTCAGTATCTTGAACTGGCATTTTTTCTGAATCGGGAGCCAGTGTAGTTTCTTGAGATGTGGTGTGCTGTGGGTCCTTCTGGGGAGGTTTAGTACGAGTCTTGCCGGTGAGTTCTGTATTGTCTGGAGTCTCTTCAGGAGGCATGCAGTGATTCCTACGTAGAGCATGTTTCCATAGTCCAGTCTGCTGGTGATGAGGGCCTGAGTGACGGTCCTTCGGTGTCTGCCGGGAGCCACCTGTAGCTCTTGCTGAGCATCCGATGGGTGAGGAAGCAGGCGGATGAGACTGCCAGAGGCCCCAACCCCCATATAAGCACCGGAGGACCCTCGTGGATCCCTCAACTGGAGGTCACTAGAAAACAGTATATGGGTAGGACCTGTTGGCAATCTGCCTGTGGTGCACGTGACTCACAGACAAGGGTGTGTCAACAACTGGACCCGCGTCTGCCCACTGCCAGCACCTGGCCCCTGCCAACACTAGGGGCCCCCTTAGCGTGCAATGCTGGAAATATGGAGATCTCGAAGCCCAAGTGGGAAACTACTATCAAAGTCCTGTTCCAGGCACTCACAAGGACAGGTGAACCAGCACCTACACCCAGCTCACAACTGGACGGAATCTTGGAACAAGAGGAAGCAACACTTGGTAATGATAAGGAGGCCCTGTTAGAAATGGGATCTCTGGTTGGCTCAGGCTTGCGCCAAAGCCAGGCAGAGACCACCACTCTAGTCAGGGCGAGGGAGTTACACGCCGACGATAACCCCTGCTCACCCCCTTGGTAGCTTGGCACGAGCAGTCAGGCTTATCCCGGAGGCAATGTGTAAAGCGTTTGCGCAGCACCCTCACACAGCAGCAACACACTAGGCACACCACAAAAGGAACTCCACACAAGGTTATATAAAAAATAGCCTTTGTATTATCATAAATACCTTAGAAACATAATCACATAATATACAGTGCGCCAACTGGCACTAGGCAATATTCACAGGGGAATTATATACAGGACCAGGCCAATCGGGCCACGGTCAGAACCATCAGATCAGGTAAGTAGATGCAAATAATACATGTAGCGCACAACCAGTAATTACTGGTACAGGTAGGAACTTAGCACGAGATCCTGTAACCTACAAGATGGGACACCTACATCACATTAGGCATAAATCACATGAGGCAATAGGCCTCGTAAGCCTAAACACAGTGTGCCCCAATCGGGGGCACAACGCACTGACACTGGCCCCAGGCCAACTGGCCTCTCACCGGGGCTCAAATGCCCACTGTCCAGAATGTCCGGGCTGGCTGCACAGGCAGCAAAAGCAAAGTGCGCAATTGCACAAGCCTAAACGTGGCAGCTGCCCACTACTTGCTGGGCAGCTGTGAATAATTAACACGGGCACCGGCGTGCCCCCTGAGCCCCTCTCTGGGACTCAATCAACAAATGTCCCAACGTTGCAGCTGCCCGCTCTGGTGCGGCGCAGCTGTGAGCAAAGCGAAGGGGCCTCTAAATAAAACCACCCCCTCGGTGCAGCTGCCCTCTGCAAGCGGGGCAGCTGGGATCCAACAAACGGGAGGGGCCCTGGCACATCTGTGCCCTCCGGGCCCTACTGGGCTTTTAAATAAAATTGGCCCCCACGTTGGAAAAATGGCACTGGCCCTCCACGGGCCGTCGGAGTCCCTCTCTGGGACTCCTAGACAAAAAGTGCCCCCTTGATGCAGCTGCCCGCCACTGCGGTGCAGCTGTGAAACTGACTTGGGCACCACTGTGCCTCAGGGACCAACGATCACTGCGCAATGGAGGGGGGGCAAGCACCGAAAACGTGCCTCGAACCACCCCCTGACTACAGCCCCACTCACCCGAGTTCTGCAGGACTGCCCCCAACTCTGCAGACACACGCGGGGCTCTCCTCGTGGTTACGGGAGCCCCGCCACCAGTCAGGCTGCGTTTCCCCTCTCGGCGCCACTCACCGGGTCTGGGCAGGACTCTGGGCCTCCTCCGGTCTCATCAGTGGCCGTGTGAGGTCGATTTACTTCACCCGGGCCCCCTCCTGGGACCCGGGACTTCTGCTGGGACTCTGTGGTGGGCGCGGCAACACGTGGGGCTCTCCCTCTCCACACGGGGAGGTCCCGCTCACCACGCCGCGCTCTTCTCCTTTCTTTCGGACTTCAACGGGGAGCCTGCGAGGCTCCGGTCGCCCTAGGCTGCAGGCGGCCCTTCCTGGGTCCACACGAAGGCGGGGTAGGCTCCCGCCTCGACCTAGGCTCCTCCGTCTCCTGTACTCGCGGGGCTCTCTCCGGTCACGAGAGCCCCGCCTCCAAAACGGCACACGCTCGCCTAACTTCCTGTCCCAGGCGGACCTCGGGTGAAGCTCCGCCCACGTCCAGGCAAGGCTGCCTGGCTTCCGCGTCGCGCCTGCGGCGCTTCTTCTCTTCGGGCGGCGGTGATTTCTTTTCCGATCTCCTCAATGCGGGGTGGGCACCCGCTCGCAAAATGTGCATAAAGCGGGTTGGGCACCCGCTAGAGAACCCAAATGCGGGGTAGGCACCTGCTTAATTTAATAAGCACGAAGGATGCAGCAGAGATGCGGGGTGGGCTCCTGCTCTTCTCGGGCAGCGCAGGGGGGATCCCATACGCCAGGATTCCCTCAAAGCACGTCGCAGCCTCAGCGCTGCAGGGAAAACAGGCTCCTCTCCCCTGGGAGCAAAATGAAAGCGCTCGCAAGGCGCTAGGAGCCACAGCTCCAGAAGTGTCTCAATGAGGCCAAAAATAAAGGGTCCTTGGAGCTGGGGACACCTCAGCAGCCCAGCCAGGCAGGCCAGCACGCAGGGACCCCCAGGAAACAGCAGCTGGGTCCCGCGGCGGTTCCTCCTGGCAGAGTGTCCCTTCCAAGTCAGCACAACAGAGCAGAACCTCTTCATGGGGTCACAGCCCCCTCTTTTATACACCCTTTTCCTTTGTCACATAGCACAGGGCTGGGGAAAAACCAGGTGCAACTGGTTTTGGGGGAGCTTTGGAGCACTTTGTTTTGCTCAGCTCCTCTCTCCTTTCACAGGACAGGCTAGGGACATCAGACGCACCACAGGGGGTGGAGCCAGCATTGTGGAGGGAAGGCACAGCCCTATTCAGGTCCCAGGTGCAACTCCTCCCTCCCATCTAGATGCAGATCTCCCTATTCAGCCCTGCGCTGACTCACCCTGCCCCTCCTGGAGCCACACACACCTCCCAGCCCCTGTCACTCACAAAGCCAGACATGCAATTCACATCCGGCAGGCAGACACAGAGCACACATAAATGCCAACTTCTAAAAGTGGCACTTCTCCACTAGTCACAATAAATCTGCGCACACCACTGCGCAGCATTTATTCTCACGAGTTCGCACATACTAAACTCGCCCCTGCCCTACTCTCACACCAGGAATTACCATGGACACACATATCCCCCATGCATTCCTATGGGAGGGCAGGCCAATCTCACCACACGCACTCAGAGTGCGCACGCACTTTACACTGGGACACAGGGCTAAAGTGCGCAGAGGCCTAAAACCACCAACACTACACAGGGAAAAGGCTAGGAGACGAGCAAAAAGTTTAGGGGTGAACCTGCCAAAAGGGCCAAGTCCAACACAACCCCCTTCCAGCCAAAACGCAGGGCAGACCAATCACCACCGTGATGGGCTTCCCTGCTTGGGGCGATAGAACACGGACGCGGGCCCGCAACTGCAGGGACACCCTCCTGTTCTACGCCACGGTGAACCCATGTGGTTCCTTCTAAAAAGCTGTCCGGAGCAACTGGGCTACCCCACTGGTACTCCCTAGCTGTCCGCGGCCAGGACCAGGCCCTAGGCCATCCAGATGCCACTGGTCCTTGCCCATTCACAGAGTGGGGGTAGTAACCCCTGGCACATAGTAGCCATTCTCCACTCTTCCCCTCATCAGGGCAGGTCTAGACTGCCACTGATCCTCCAGCCTAGGGTCTGCACCCTCAGGCGGACCAGAAGTCACGGGTGAGGCTCTCCTCCCCTACCTCTCCTTCTAGTGTTCCGCCCTCTCCTCCTTGGAGAAGCACCCTCAGAACACAACTCTCCCACCAGTTCAGGACGTCTCTCCCACAACTGGTCTCCCAACCTAGGGTCTAACCCTTCAGGTTGCACCGGGGTCAGAGGCGAGGACTCCCTCCCTCTGCACCCCCTTCCAGAGTTCTGCACCCTCCCAACTGGAGCGGTACCCCTGGAAGATGAACCGGTCAGGACACTGGTTACAGATGTCCCTTCCTCCAGATCAGGCGGATCCTGAACCTGGCCTCCCAACCTTGGGGCTGAACCCCACGGCTGAGCATTTGCCTGGCACACCAGGACTTCCGGGGGCGCACTCAGCAGCCCCCGAGGGTAACACATGACTCATGTGTGGCGTGACAGTCTGCGTGGCGCAGACCTCCCGACCCCTGTCCATCTGACAGTGCGCAGAGATCCCCCACGACAGAAGTGGTGTCACCATGGTCACTTCTAGGAGACTCAGCCCTTCTGGCTGGCCCCTGACCCACTGGTTCTTCCACTGGGGAACACATCCCCCTCTCACCCCTCAATCCGGACTTCTGTACCCTCCCAACTGGAGCGGCACTGCCAGACACCAGAACCACTGGAGCTCTATTTACAGATGCTCCAGGTTCTCCAGACACTAGGAGATCCTCCTCAAATGGACTAACAGGACAGCCTAGGCTCCCAACCTGGTGTTCCCTGAAGAAACCATCCAGGTTCTGAGACTGGGTTTCGGGCACCTGGGGACACTCAGTCCCACACTCACTCCTACTCCACTGAGACAGGACGTGAGCCCCTACACCCCTCCCACTACACTGGGACCTAGCTGGGCTACACTGAACCTCTTCCTCAATACAGGACTGGAAGATACCTGAACCATTACTTTCGGAATCACTCCCCAATGCCTCATCAGAACCTTGGGCCTCCACCCAGAGGTCTGCCTCTCGTGTAAACTCCCATAGTTCAGAAAACCCACCCTCCAACAGGTGTTGGCGCAACCCCGGCAAACAACAACTGAGCAGGTGCTCTCTGAGAACCAGATCGAACAGTCCTTCAAAATCCTGTTCCGTGTTAACCGTTACCCAATCAGCCAGTGCATCATTACATTCATCCGAAAAATCCACCCAAGACTGGTGAGACAGTTTCCTACTGCCCCTGAACTTCAACCTGTACTCCTCTTCTCTGAAACAAGGTACCATATTTTGGGAACTGGGACTTCCTGCACTGGACTGTATATTGCTGCCACCACTGGACTCCACCCTCACTGGGGAATCCAGAAAACTAAAACTGCCCTCAGGGGATAATCTACCCTCCCGAGCTAATTTCTCCCTGGCGAAGGCCCTCTCAGCCTCCGCCATCCTCTCCTGCGCTAAGACCCTCTCGGTCTCTAGCTTTGTCTCCTCCATACTCAGCTGCGCTAGCTCCCTGGTATGCTCTAACCTGAGCTTCTCCAAAGCCAGCTGATGCTCCCTTTCTTCCCTCCTATCCACCCACTCCTCTGGGGACAGGAAAAGGGATGGGGCACTGCCCCCGACACTGGACCCAGCAAGGGACTCCCTATCCATGGGGTCCTCACTATCTACTGGCGTCCCGGTCCTGTCACTTTCTTCCTCCTCTTCAGACTCCTCAGGGCCCCCTCAGACCCACCACCCTCTTGGCGTGCGGCCAGGGCCCTCTTCTCCTCATTGCGCTCACAGTCCCATTCATCCTTTTGCCATTGGATCAGGTTGTCCCTCAGTTTTGACTGGGTGTCTGACCCACTCACTGCTATGTCTCTCTCCTTACAGAAGTCCACCAACTCCCACATGCTGTATCTAAACAGACCACAAAAATTAAAAGCAGACTCCATTTTGGCAGGACGCTCAGGGACACGTGCAACACAGGAGACCTAGGTGTCTGAGCTGAAGCAAGAGTATACACTTTACAAATGACACTTTTAGGAGAAGAATTAAAACAAAACTCAGAACAATAATCCCCACACACGTGATTATCTAAATGTAGAGTTTGTAGTGCAACCAGTTGTCGCTGTGGTACTGCGCAAACGCAAGTCCTATCCCACCGCTGACAACCAATGTTAGAAATGGGATCTCTGGTTGGCTCAGGCTTGCGCCAAAGCCAGGCAGAGACCACCACTCTAGTCAGGGCGAGGGAGTTACACGCCGACGATAACCCCTGCTCACCCCCTTGGTAGCTTGGCACGAGCAGTCAGGCTTATCCCGGAGGCAATGTGTAAAGCGTTTGCGCAGCACCCTCACACAGCAGCAACACACTAGGCACACCACAAAAGGAACTCCACACAAGGTTATATAAAAAATAGCCTTTGTATTATCATAAATACCTTAGAAACATAATCACATAATATACAGTGCGCCAACTGGCACTAGGCAATATTCACAGGGGAATTATATACAGGACCAGGCCAATCGGGCCACGGTCAGAACCATCAGATCAGGTAAGTAGATGCAAATAATACATGTAGCGCACAACCAGTAATTACTGGTACAGGTAGGAACTTAGCACGAGATCCTGTAACCTACAAGATGGGACACCTACATCACATTAGGCATAAATCACATGAGGCAATAGGCCTCGTAAGCCTAAACACAGTGTGCCCCAATCGGGGGCACAACGCACTGACACTGGCCCCAGGCCAACTGGCCTCTCACCGGGGCTCAAATGCCCACTGTCCAGAATGTCCGGGCTGGCTGCACAGGCAGCAAAAGCAAAGTGCGCAATTGCACAAGCCTAAACGTGGCAGCTGCCCACTACTTGCTGGGCAGCTGTGAATAATTAACACGGGCACCGGCGTGCCCCCTGAGCCCCTCTCTGGGACTCAATCAACAAATGTCCCAACGTTGCAGCTGCCCGCTCTGGTGCGGCGCAGCTGTGAGCAAAGCGAAGGGGCCTCTAAATAAAACCACCCCCTCGGTGCAGCTGCCCTCTGCAAGCGGGGCAGCTGGGATCCAACAAACGGGAGGGGCCCTGGCACATCTGTGCCCTCCGGGCCCTACTGGGCTTTTAAATAAAATTGGCCCCCACGTTGGAAAAATGGCACTGGCCCTCCACGGGCCGTCGGAGTCCCTCTCTGGGACTCCTAGACAAAAAGTGCCCCCTTGATGCAGCTGCCCGCCACTGCGGTGCAGCTGTGAAACTGACTTGGGCACCACTGTGCCTCAGGGACCAACGATCACTGCGCAATGGAGGGGGGCAAGCACCGAAAACGTGCCTCGAACCACCCCCTGACTACAGCCCCACTCACCCGAGTTCTGCAGGACTGCCCCCAACTCTGCAGACACACGCGGGGCTCTCCTCGTGGTTACGGGAGCCCCGCCACCAGTCAGGCTGCGTTTCCCCTCTCGGCGCCACTCACCGGGTCTGGGCAGGACTCTGGGCCTCCTCCGGTCTCATCAGTGGCCGTGTGAGGTCGATTTACTTCACCCGGGCCCCCTCCTGGGACCCGGGACTTCTGCTGGGACTCTGTGGTGGGCGCGGCAACACGTGGGGCTCTCCCCTCTCCACACGGGGAGGTCCCGCTCACCACGCCGCGCTCTTCTCCTTTCTTTCGGACTTCAACGGGGAGCCTGCGAGGCTCCGGTCGCCCTAGGCTGCAGGCGGCCCTTCCTGGGTCCACACGAAGGCGGGGTAGGCTCCCGCCTCGACCTAGGCTCCTCCGTCTCCTGTACTCGCGGGGCTCTCTCCGGTCACGAGAGCCCCGCCTCCAAAACGGCACACGCTCGCCTAACTTCCTGTCCCAGGCGGACCTCGGGTGAAGCTCCGCCCACGTCCAGGCAAGGCTGCCTGGCTTCCGCGTCGCGCCTGCGGCGCTTCTTCTCTTCGGGCGGCGGTGATTTCTTTTCCGATCTCCTCAATGCGGGGTGGGCACCCGCTCGCAAAATGTGCATAAAGCGGGTTGGGCACCCGCTAGAGAACCCAAATGCGGGGTAGGCACCTGCTTAATTTAATAAGCACGAAGGATGCAGCAGAGATGCGGGGTGGGCTCCTGCTCTTCTCGGGCAGCGCAGGGGGATCCCATACGCCAGGATTCCCTCAAAGCACGTCGCAGCCTCAGCGCTGCAGGGAAAACAGGCTCCTCTCCCCTGGGAGCAAAATGAAAGCGCTCGCAAGGCGCTAGGAGCCACAGCTCCAGAAGTGTCTCAATGAGGCCAAAAATAAAGGGTCCTTGGAGCTGGGGACACCTCAGCAGCCCAGCCAGGCAGGCCAGCACGCAGGGACCCCCAGGAAACAGCAGCTGGGTCCCGCGGCGGTTCCTCCTGGCAGAGTGTCCCTTCCAAGTCAGCACAACAGAGCAGAACCTCTTCATGGGGTCACAGCCCCCTCTTTTATACACCCTTTTCCTTTGTCACATAGCACAGGGCTGGGGAAAAACCAGGTGCAACTGGTTTTGGGGGAGCTTTGGAGCACTTTGTTTTGCTCAGCTCCTCTCTCCTTTCACAGGACAGGCTAGGGACATCAGACGCACCACAGGGGGTGGAGCCAGCATTGTGGAGGGAAGGCACAGCCCTATTCAGGTCCCAGGTGCAACTCCTCCCTCCCATCTAGATGCAGATCTCCCTATTCAGCCCTGCGCTGACTCACCCTGCCCCTCCTGGAGCCACACACACCTCCCAGCCCCTGTCACTCACAAAGCCAGACATGCAATTCACATCCGGCAGGCAGACACAGAGCACACATAAATGCCAACTTCTAAAAGTGGCACTTCTCCACTAGTCACAATAAATCTGCGCACACCACTGCGCAGCATTTATTCTCACGAGTTCGCACATACTAAACTCGCCCCTGCCCTACTCTCACACCAGGAATTACCATGGACACACATATCCCCCATGCATTCCTATGGGAGGGCAGGCCAATCTCACCACACGCACTCAGAGTGCGCACGCACTTTACACTGGGACACAGGGCTAAAGTGCGCAGAGGCCTAAAACCACCAACACTACACAGGGAAAAGGCTAGGAGACGAGCAAAAAGTTTAGGGGTGAACCTGCCAAAAGGGCCAAGTCCAACAGGCCCCCACTTAAAGATTTATGGTAATTTTTTCATGGAAATCAAGAACAAACTCAGTGCCATCCGGAGGTACATTCAATTTCTGGGTTCCAGGGCAGTGACTTTTGCAGCAACTGAAGATGAACGCACTCTTGACTTACAGGAATACCGCTCCCACTTGTTGACTATGAATGACCAGCTGATCGCACTACAGGAAAAACAGGAGGATTTGGAGAATCGCTTCTGCCTCTGCAACCTCCATATCAGAGGCGTATCTGTTCGCAAGGAGGGCAAGGACATAACAAGCTTCATCCAGGGCCTGGCAGAAGCAGTCTTCGATGAACATGGCCTGACACAGCTCGGTGAGCAGTAACCTGGGCCTCGAGCTATAAGTTGCCCCAGACATTCTGGTCTGCTTCCACCACATTGAGGACAAAGAGGCGATTCTTGAGGCGGCAGACGTGGGTGACCAGTCTGCTACAATAGGGACGACATTCAAATCTTTCAGGATCTCTCTCTACAATTATACTGATCAAGCGCAGATCATTCTGAACAGTTGCTACATTCCTGAGAGAGTACATAAATGGGGCCACCCGTTCTGCCTCATGTTCGAGTGGCAGGGCCATCAAATCCCTGCAGGAGGCCTGTCGGGCATTAAACCTTCCCCTCCCGGAGGCGGAGATTGAGTGACAACAGGAAACACAGCGCCTGAATAGCTCCAAATGGTCACAAGTGAGACAAAAACTCATACCAAACCTTCCCAAACAGGAGGAAATCTTGGCTGGCCAAAAGGAGGCTCTGGAGCAGGTCCAAAGAGTGAGTAGCTTGTCAACATCCCACCCATCTGTGTCGCCTTCTCCTACTCCGGGACTTGTGGTAGCAGAGGACTGATCTGCCTGATAACCCATGCACCGTCGGGGTCAAGGGCGGGTCCTACACCAGGGGTCAGCGCACCGTTTGGAATAGAGATGTGGAAGTTGCAGACCTGGGCGGACACTGCTTTGGCCCAGTGCTAACAGAGGCCTTTTCTTCACTTTTCCAGGACTGGTACTACTTCTACAGTCTTGCCACCCATGCTGGCCCGTGAGCCTTGTTGAGACTCACAACCCTGTTCACTTTCACACAATTCCTTTTCTTGCAGCGGGGCTGGTGTAATACCCGTCCCTCTTCCAATATTTATTGTTTGGGGTTTTTATGAAGGGGATTTTTGGGTTTGTGATGAGGTTAGCCACCTGCCTTTAGTTGTGCCGTCCCTTCTCGACACACTAGACACCCAATCACCATCCCAAGTGACATGACCCTGACTATTAACACACTGCATGCCATTACCTATTAACGTCCAGTACCTTAATAACCCCATTAAATGTCGCTCCATCCTTGGAGAACTGACGCACCACCGTGCAGATATAGGGTTCCTTCAGGTAACTCACCACTTACAGCACAATCACTCCTGCCTGCACTCCAGAGAATATCCCGGTCAATACTTTTCTTCTGGCCGGAAGAAGACAGCGTTGGTGAGTATCTAGAATCACTGGCACTGCCCGTTAGTGGTGAAGGGGACCCATGGAGATGCTAGTGGGAGGTGCGTGGGCATATGGGCATCATTGGGGGACAACCCCTCACTTTGGCCTCGATCTACAACCCCGACCAAGGACAAGAGTCCCTGCTTCCAGACACGATCCGAACTTTCATGGCCTGGTCAACCACACCTTTGATCCTTGGTGGTGATCTCAACTTAATGCTTCACCAGACAATAGTTAAGACATTACTAGAGGACCTAGGCTTTTTGGATGCCTGGGGAACATGTCACCTACTGGGGCGAGACTACTCCTACATCTCCGGGACACACAAAACATATGCTAGAACTCGACTACCTGCTTCTGGGCAGAAGTCTAGTCTCCAGCTTAACAGACTCCATGCAGCACCCTGTCACTCTCTTTGACCATGGGTCAGTCTCTTGCACCCTGACAGGTGTGGGCTCCCTGTGGCCACGAGTCACAAATACCTGCCGCCTTCAAGATTATTTGTTGAGAGACACAGTGAGAGTCATTAATGTCAAGAGGGGTATCGATGGGGAGCGTGGCCTGACGCCGATGTAGACGGTAGCGGACCTCGGAGCTCCTCCGTGGCCTCCCTCCGTTCTAAACTATCCTGATGCTCTAAGGGGGCCCTTATTTGGCCATACTGCATCGGAATACCTGGTGCCCTGGTGGCGGAACTGATGACGAACTGAGAGGCGGTGCGGCGGAGACAGCTCCACTTCTCAGCACGGCTCGTCTCATGACTGCGGGGACCTAAGATGGCGGCGGCGGTCAGATGCGGGCTTCGCTGATCGGAACCCAGCATATTGCCCACGACTCCCGGAGAGGAGTTTGAGCCCGGTTGCGGTGGAGAGCCCTGCGGTCACCCACGCATGTGGGGGCTGGTGGAGGAGCGGTTACGGCTGACCTGGGTGCCGTGAGTGGAGGCTAAAATGGCGGCCCCGCGCCTGGACTGAGCAGCTTAGAGGAGGTGAGAGGGGCTGGATCTTGTGACGCCGAGCGGGCGGCTCTGGAGTGCTCACAGGCCCCGGCAAGGGGTGAACTTGGCCGGACACCGGCGGTTGAGTGTGGGGATCGGCCCTGGCTGGCTCAGTGCGCAGGATTGAGTGTGGGGCAGGTGGGGCCCCGGACGGCGCCTGCGACTTACTGGGCTGCGGGGGTCGTTGGGACTGGCTGAGAGGAGCCGGATCAGCGCAGTCTGTTGGAAATACGGGACTTGCCCCGGGCTGCCGGGGGTGTGAGTGTGCCTTAGACTGCTTGGAGACGGGCCTGAGAGGAACCGGACCGGCGCCGTCTGCTGGAGATACGACGGCTGCCCTGGGCTGCCAGAGGCTGTGAGTGTGCCTCGGGCTGCTTAGAGGCGGGACGCCTGGTCGGTCTCCCTCCTGGGTGATTGCACCTGGGTGGTCTGTGGAATCGCAGACGGAAGAGCAGAGAAGACGCCTGCGGCGGTGAGACTGGCCATTGCTGGGAGCCTGGGTCTGCGCAGGCAGCCTAGCATCGGCAGGGGCCTCTGAGGGCGGCGGTGCTGGGGGTGCGGCTGATCTCGGCACCTGACGGCCATATCACCGAGGAGAGGGCGTTGGGGCGGCGGAGCGCTGAGACCCCGCGCTGGGACCCCGCACTGAGAAGTGATATTAAAGTGGCGGCACAGAGGGCTGGAGGAGAGCCCTGGTGAGCGACTGTGGTGGTGGGGAACCCGGCGTTGTGCTGGGGACCACTAACAAGGAGCACATTTCATCGCGCGCTCTGGGTCTGGAGTGGACGCAGACACGGCAGAACTGAGGGGGCACTAGAGAGGACGCACTGCAGGCGGGGCCTGTTTAGGGGCCTGTGAGTGGACCTAAGTGCGGGGACAAGGAGGCTAGGCGAGGAGCAAGCAACACTAGACGGCCGCTTGGGACACTGACGAGCCTTCGGGGATCGGGACGCCAGCCCTCCTCCTACTGGGGAAACGAGTGGTGCAGTGCCCTGCTGAGATGGGGCGGGTGTCCAGGAAGAAGGGATTTGCGGCCCTCCAGATGGATGGGGCAAGTCAACAATCTGAAGAGGAGGAAGAGGTGCCGGGCGCTCGGAAGCTGTCGCGCCGGGGGGACCTACGCTGACCGATATCCTGCAGGCTATTACCTCGTCCAGGGAAACCCTTGAGGCAAAAATCGACGCCATTGGTGTGGATCTCTCCCTGCTTAAAGATGACCACAGGAAATTGAAAGACAGAGTATCGGCGGCGGAGAAAACAATGGAGGAAGTGCCGGCCGCTGTGACAATCCTGCAGAGATCCCTGACGCAGGTGGAAGCCAAGGTTCGGATCTTGGAACTCCGGGCAGAGGACAGTGAGGGGAGATCCCGCAGGAATAACCTCCGCTTGGTGGGGGTCCCGGAACGGGCAGAAGGGGATGACGCTGTCCGATTTCTGGAGGAATGGCTCAGATCTGAAGTGGCCCCAGAAGGGCTGTCCCCATTCTTTGCTCTGGAACGAGCTCATAGGGTGCCGGCGCGACCTCCTAAACCGGGTGCTCCTCCGCGGCCGATGGTGGTGAGACTGTTGCACTATCGGGACAGGGATCACCTCTTGCACTGTGCTAGAGAAAAGCAACAGCTCCAGATTGACAATTCCAGGGTAATGATATTTCCGGATTTCACTAGGGAGGTTCAGAGGCAGCGCGCCTCCTTCATTGCGTTTAAACGGAAACTCCGCCAGCTTGGTCTACAATATGCCATGCTCTTCCCGGCCCGGCTGCGGGTGGTGGACACCACTGGCACACACTTTTTCACTGCGCCACAGGAGGCCTGGCAATGGCTTGAAACACGACGGACGCGCTCCAGGCGAAGTTCTGCTGCGAGCCCCGTGGAGCGTGGCTCCCCTGCACACTCGAGTCCGGTGGGGGCACCTTTGATGCCGACTCTCCGCCTTGAACGGGACAGAGCGGTACAGGCGGTTGCAGTGATCAGTCGGGGTGCGGTGAGCCCGAGTGCTGCTGTCTCTGGCAGTCCCCTGGGGGGCTCCGAGACTTCTATCTCCTGTAGCCCGACAGCGAGTTCTGACATCGAACTACCTGTGATCACTCCGCAGACGGCGGACCTGTTTGGCTGAGCGGGCGACGGCTGCTTGCATGGACTGAACTAATGGCCTGGGTTGGGTTTGCTTACTGTGTGTTTTTGGACCTGCGGTGAGAGAGGGGCGATGTCTATTGCTTAGTATTGATTGGGGGCCCCCTATTGGTGCTGTAACGGGGGGAGGGGACCTGGCGGGGCTTTGGGTCCTGAGGATTCAGCGCACGTCTCACTGTTGCTGGGTGCACAGTTAACGGTTGTATTAGTTTGGATGGGAACTAGTTTCAGGGAACCTGTCCTGGGGAAAGGGAGTTGGGGGTTAGAGGGGTATTGGGGGGAGGGAGAATTCGGGGCCAAGCATGCCGCTGTAGGAAGTAGGGACAATGGACTACGAATTGCCACCTTATGGGACCCGCCGTAGGTATCCGTTGTTTGTCCTGGAATATAAGGGGGATGCATAATATGACACGTCGCCATAAGGTCCATGCCTATCTTAAGAGGAGAGGGGTACAGATTGCGTTGTTGCAAGAAACACATTTGACCAAGCAGGAGGGTTTAGCTTTACAGCGCAGGTGGCGAGGGCAGGTGTTCTGTACGACATACTCGGCTTACGCACGAGGTGCTCTGATCTGGGTCAGGGCTGGAATCCCGTTTCAAAGTACTGGCCAACTGGTGGACCCTGAGGGCAGATTTGTAGTAGTGTCAGGGCGCTTAGATGGTAGAGACATAGTGTTGGGAAGCATTTATGCACCTAACACCGACCAGGTATCATTTTTTGCCCATCTCTCTGCGAAATTGGCCCCTCTGTTGGTGGGATCTGTGCTCTTGGGGGGCGATTTCAATTGCATTACTGATGTCCATTTAGATCGGTCACACCCCCTTGGTGGATGCTCCGGTACACAGACTGGCGGCGGCACGAAGGGTCTGGCAGCAGCGTTGGGGGTTAACGGATACATGGAGGGCCCATCACCCGACTGACAGGGATTACTCTTACTTCTCCTCATTACATGACCTGCATGTTCGCCTGGACTCAGTCCTTTGCTCTCCGGATGTCCATGGGGGAATGATGCATAGCGAGTATTTGGCCAGAACGTCCTCGGACCATAACCCCCTGCTGGTGCAGTTGCATTGGACACGGGATCGCCCGGCCATTCCCACATGGCGGCTGCGGCCAGACACGCTGGACGACCCAGTGTTTAAGGACACTATAGGGTCGGCCATTGAGGATTACTTTAGGACCAATGCAAACACGGCATCCACTCTGCTTGTGGAATGGGACGCCTTTAAGGCGGTGATCCGAGGGCGCTGTATAGGAGAGATGGTGGGAGTCCGCAAGGTACTGCTGCAAGATGTGGCAGCTGCGGAGCAACACTTGCGTGTGTCAGAGCGAGAGCGCCCAGAGCGCCCAGATACACATGCTACGCTGCTTGTGGCCAAGGAGGAGTTCGCGATTCAGCTCGAGCGCTTGCGTTGTTTTGATTTTAAGGCGTACACAGACAAGATGCATGCGGAGCGGGATAAATCTGGTGCCCTGCTGGCCTGGTTAGCCAATCCGGCGCGCAGAGGGACGGCGATAACGGAACTGCGGGGACAGAGGGGCGAGGTGGTTTATACTCAGAGAGGAATAAACGACCAATTTTTGCAATTCTACTCCGAGTTGTATCGCACCAAACTGGGCCCTGGCCTCCCTGGGGACGAGAGGTTCCTTTCGGATGCGGCTCTCCCTAAGGTTAGCTCTGACGAGGCGATTGCTCTTAGTAGGGACATTGAGGCGGGTGAAATACGCAGCGCCATAAAACACATGGCCAGGAACAAAACCCCGGGAACGGATGGGCTGCCGGTGGAATTTTATGCGACCTACGCAGACACTCTGGTGCCCTGCTTGGTGGAGCTGTATAATAGAGCGTGTCATGAGGGTGTTCTCCCTGTGTCCACCCGTGAGGCCATCATAGTTCCTCTTCTCAAACCGGGCAGGCCTGCGTGGGACCGCTCCTCGTATAGGCCTCTCGCGATGCTCAATATGGACTATAAGGTATTGAGTCGGGTGCTGGCAAGCAGGCTAATGCCCCACATGACGACACTGGTGCACGGAGATCAGGCGGGCTTTGTTCCGACACGGAACACCGCCATGAATGTTCGTCGGCTCATCCGCATCCTGGGGGCTGACACGTATGATAAGGAGGAGGCCTGCATTTTCGCGGTCGATATGGAGAAGGCCTTTGATAGCCTCGAATGGCCCTATCTTACTGGTGCACTGCGGGAGTTTGGGCTCGGGGAGCGGTTCGTCCGATGGACAGCGCTGCTGTACAGTGAATCTACCGCCAGGGTCAGGACGGGGGCTTAATTTCTGCTGCCTGTGCGGTGGCCCGAGGTACGAGGCAGGGATGTCCGCTGTCCCCGTTGTTGTTTGCTCTGGCAATGTAACCAATGGCTGCGCATGCCAGGTCGGGCAGTTATTATGCGGGGCTTTTGGTGGCGGAACAGGAACACCATATTGCGCTATATGCGGACGACTTGCTCATGTTCCTGCCTGACCTTCGGGATGCGCTCCAGGGGGCGAAACAGCTCTTGGAGACTTTGGGGAGAGTATCGGGACTTCGCGTGAATTGGGCCAAGTCGTGCTTGTTTCCTACCAAAGCAGGCGGGCGCAATAGGCAGACTGTGGGGGCGATACCGTGGGAGCCTTGTTGCCTCTCCTACCTGGGAACCCGGATTTATCATGACAGTGCTGACCTGATGGAGGGTAATGTGGGGCAAGCCTTGCGTAGTGCCAAAACTAATTTTGAGTTTTGGGGATCCCTCCCGCTCTCTGTTGCGGGTAGGGTTGCCTTGGTGAAGATGGTCACCTTACCACGGTTCCTTTATTATTTTGGAACGCTCCCCATTTGGATACCAACCAGGTTCTTTACGCAGCTGAATTCTTTAATCACGGGGTTCCTGTGGGGCACGGGGAGACGGAGGGTCGCGCTGCTCACTCTGAAACGACCCAGGATGGAGGGGGGCCTTGCGCTGCCAGATCTGGAGGTCTATTATCACGCTGCGCAATTCCAATGGTTTACGCAGTGGGTGGCGGGCCACATTAGACATCCGGAGGCTATGGGGGGATTGGATCCTAACTGGCGCCTGCTGTCCTGTGTTCTGCTGCGGGTGCATCCGGGAGGTGAGGCGCTGCCGTCGGACTTGGCCGTGGTACGGCGGTGCTAGATGCGTATGGCCAGGAAGCTACGGGTCAGGATCCTGTATGCGCCTGAAATCCCGCTGACAATGTGCGCGGTGTTGCCTCATGGGGGTGACTGGAGCAAACTGCAGTCCTGGGCGGAGCTGGGCATACTCACTTTGGGGGATCTATATGAGGAGGGCAACCTCTTACCGTTTAATGATCTCCTGGAGCGTCATGATCTCCCGCGTGGGGATTTCCTTTTCCATGCGGCCCTGGCTGCGGCAGTGAGGAAGCATTGGCGGGGGGGCTATTGGAACCGGCTACGTCCCTTGCGTGTCAATACGTGGTGATGGCTGCGGGTGCTTTTAAAGCGGTGACCTGTCTTTATCGCCGGATTACTCAGGACCTGCGTCAGCCCCTGACAGTGCTGCGGCTCAAATGGGAGACGGACCTGGGGGAGCCCTTCTCGGATGGAGCATGGGGGCGGTACTTGAGAGGCCATGGAAGAGTTCCCGAAATGCGCGCTTCCAGCTCATTCAATTTTATGTCTTACATAGGGCTTACTTAACGCCCAACAAACTGAACGACTATTTTGGGGGTCGTCTGCCTGCCCTCGTTGTGCTCTAGTGGGGGCAGGGTTCCTGCATATGTTCTGGAGCTGCCCGCAGTTGGAGGACTACTGGCGGGAAATAATGGCTGCCTTAACTATTGTGACGGAGAGAGAGCTGGCATTGACACCAGGGGTTTGTTTACTGCATGAGTATCCCCACACTGCGAAAACCAAGGTCACCAGTAAGTTCATTGACCTGGGATTAGTGCTCGCGAAAAGGGAGCTTACTAGCCGGTGGAAGACGAGGCAGGGACCTTCCCTTGAGCGATGGAGAAGGGAGCTTGTAAAGTGGGCGGAGAGTGAGGGTAATTGCAGGATGGGTATGGCTAGACGCACGGGGCACGAGCACTCAATGGAACTGGCCAGGGCATGGATGGCGCTTGTGGAATTGACTAAGCATCCACCTGGGGCTGAGGAAAGTGTGCTGACTGAGACGGGGGGCACTCAAGACACCTTATATTGTGAGCTCTAACTGACAGGGAGGGATGGTGCGCCCGCTGGCGGGGCTGCGGGGGATCGCCTCCGGTGATTCTGCCCTATCACGCTTGCGGATTTGTGTGATGGGATACCGGGCGGACCATGGGAACGGCCTGGGAATACCTGGAACCTTTAATTAGTGGCTAGCGGCATGCTTGGGAGGATGGGTGGAGCTAAAGGGGTTTAGAGGGGTAGTTGGGGTGGGGGGTTGTTGGGGCTGGGTGCTTTATCCCTTTTGTTTTTTTTCTTCTGCCTATGATGACCTTGCACTCTGAACGGTACTATACATGGGGTTGCTAGGGACTGTATAATTGCATACAGCGGGGGCTGAGGGAGGACGCAGTAGTGGGGCAGGAGGCCCAAGGGGAATCGTTGAGCCGCACTCTGAGGGAGGCTGCAGTTATGGCACTAATAGCACTTGTAATATATTGCTCCCCGAATCCTTAATGTATGCTGTCACTGAAGCTTTTTGTTTGCTTTCTCAGAAAACTAATAAAATTCAGTTTAAAAAAAAAAAAAGAGGGGTATCGATGATCACCTCACCCAGAACAATACTGGAGAGGTGAGCACGTCCACCCTTTGGAATGCACTGAAGGCGGTCCGATGCGACATCTTTATTGCACAAACCACACGCCTTCGGTAGCTACCTCAAACTTGGCACAGAACTGAGAGGCATTGAGTTAGACCATAAGCGCTCCCTCTCCCAAAAGATCTGGAGAATACTTATGGTTTGCGGTCAAATCCCTGGAGGCCGATGTATTGGCATACCTACTGATACAGCTAGACAATAAATATTACGGGCATGGAAATAAATCAGGTGATGCGTTTACAGCGGCATTCTATAAATGTTTTGGCCCAGCTTTATTACCAGTACTTCTCAAGGTCTATTGCAAGGTGATTTAGGGTAACTCCCACTATGAATGAGTCTACTGTGTCCTTGATCCTCAAACCTAGCAAGAACTCGAGAGAGAGGGTGGCTCCTTTTGCCTCATCGCCCTTCTTAATACTAATGTCACAATTCTTACCAAAAAGCTACCCTTCAACCCCTGATGGGAGACTTGATACATCCTGACCATTCAGGCTTCATCCAAGAATGCAAAGCAGGGGACAACCCGAAGAAGGTACTGCACCTTCTAGACATCGGACCCACAGGAACCAACAGTCTATTTAGGTCACATTAGATGCCCAAAAGGCAACCAATAGAGTTGGCTGGGATTTTATGGCCAAGGTCCTACGTGCGGTGGAAGTGAGAGCCTCCTTTATACACTGGCTTCTGGCGGGCTATCAGACCCTGCGGACTAGGATCCAGGTTAATGGTCTTTACTCCAAGTGGGTGGACATCAGCCATGGCACGCGACAGGGATGTCCCCTCTCTCCTTTTTTCTTTGCCCTCACGTTGGAACTCCTTGTGCAACATATCCGGGCTAACCTCGAATCAAATACGTTTGACTCAGGGTTCAAAATCAATGTAGCTAAATCAGAAATTCTAAACATCTCCGCACCTCGGACTGTGGTCTCGCACATACAAACACCTGTTTACTTTGGGCCCCCCCACCCATAGACTATTGGGGCCTAGCACTGGCACCAACAATAGTCAAAACTAGAGATATCAATCTCCAATGACTGAAACGAGGGATCCGCACTGAGCTCCCCAGCTGGAAACACAAACCCTTGTCCCTCCTAGGGAGAATCGCGGCCTATAAAATGGCTATCCTACCTAAGATCCCCTATCTGTTCCAGTCCCTGGCCCTTCGAATCCCCTGTGAATACTGGAAAGACCTCCAATCGATGTGGGCTACTTTTCTATGGCAGGGCAAGGCAGAAAAGATCGGCTTTTTCAAAGGGCATGCTACAACAGCACCTAGGTGGCCTGGGGATTCCAAACCTTTCTCACTATTTCGTGGCAGCTCACCTCCGCTTTCTTATCTATTGGACGTGAAGGGAGACTGAGAAGAGATAATGTATGATCGCCTGCACGATGGCGGCGGGTCCCCTATGGGAAATCCCACGGCAGCCCAGAACCGAGCAGACGAAGACACTCTACATTTCCCCAATCGCGAGAGTAACACTGGAAGTCTGGGGTCTTGGATAGGATGGGGTTAAATATGGTGTTACAACGTTCCCCTACCTGTTCACGCTCCTATGTGGGATTCTTGAATTTACTCAGAGCCTGGCTAGAACCCTATACAGCAAATGGCTAGAGGGAGACTGCAAAACATTGATATATATATATATATATATATATATATATATATATATATATATATATATATCAACGCTCCAAAAGTTTCCTCCCGGGTGAGAAGCACTCGAACAGCAGAGATGAGTAAAACCCTTTATTAGGTACGGGCACACCAACAAAGCAAATTCCTTTTCGCAGCTGTCACAACCGTTTCTTGCCTGACGCGTTTCTGAGTTTCTTGACTCCTTCCTCAGAGGCTCCGGTGGTTCAGTAAGTGCATTCTGGACACGCCCCTTCCTTTATACCCATAATCACACGCCCTGCATGGGCTGCTCAAATGAGGCTGTGCTTGGGATTGTGGGAGTTGCAGTTCCAGAATCATCTCTCTTCCACAAATGGATCAGCAATGTCCTGCGGGTAAAAGATACAAGCCCTCGGATGAGCCTCTGCTTGGTTGGCATGCCCTAAATCCTGCATAGCTGCTCCAATAGAGGATCGGTAACTACCAACCCCAATAGCCCCCTACAACGTGGGGTGGTGCAATCTCAGCGGCTGGGACTGCCGCCCAATATTAACGCTCCAAAAGTTTCCCTCCCGGGTGAGAAGCACTCGAACAGCAGTGATGAGTAAAACCCTTTATTAGGTACGGGCACACCAACAAAGCAAATTCTTTTTCGCAGCTGTCCCAACCGTTTCTTGCCTGACACGTTTCTGAGGGGGCACAAGTTAGGATTGAGCACACAACCGCCTACCGAGGCCCATTTGCGGGCTTTTAAACTTTTTCAGCAGATGTACCCGCGCAACCATTTGAGGAAGAAATCACAGTGACACTACAAAACCCACAATGCTCGATGTTAAGACGCAGCAGAGCGGCCCATCCAGGGCATACCATTCAGTATTTAAATGAAGGGTGGTGTCATGCGCACATTGGGAGCTGTCGGAGCCTTTGAGGAAGGGGTTTCATTTTACTCCGAAACGCGTCAGGCATGTACTATGACAGCACTGTGAATTATATCGGTATGTGGGACTGTGTGCATACCTAATAAAGGCCTGGAGCTTTGAACTTGTGCCGGAGTGCTTCTAGATTTTAATCATAGCAGGCAAGCCTTGTAATACAGCATAACGCGTTTCAACCTAATGACGGTCTTAATCATATGCAGCGCCGAGCATCTGATTTTTTCAACTTATATATGCTGGAGTAGTAAACAGCAAAGGAGGACACAATACACAGAAGCTCGGTTTAAAGTATAAGAAACCTTAACACTAATGTGTTCCTTATAAAACACAGCTTGCAGTTGGAGCTTCTATTTCATAATACTTTTTTTGCATAGTGTAACCATTTCGAAATAGTGTTCAAGTTAATGCTGCTCCAATCATAGTAATGTCCGTACTCGGACTGCAACCTCCATAATGCATTGTAATCCTGTTGGAAAGTACTCTTTTGTGTCCTCCAAAGTTGTAACAGTTTAAAGTTTATATTTGTCATTGAAAATGAGAAAAGCATTGCTCATCTTTACGTGCATCTCGGAATAGTTCCATTTGGGCTGATGGCAATGAATCACATTCACATCCCAAGCATGCTCGGCATCGTGTTTACGAGTGTCTGATGTTTAAAAACAGCACGGCTGCCTGCTTTATCCTTTTCCTTCTCCAAAGTGCAGAGATTAACTTCCTCCGCAAACCCTGGCTGCCATGGAATGTTCTATGAATCCTCAGCCAGCAGGCCTCCCTTCGATTCAGTGGCAGGGCCTCCCGTTTCAGTGGTGGCTCTGCAAAACCAACTTATCAAGTTCATTGTGAAGGCAGCCGGCGGGCGTTCTCTTAACTACACATCCATATGAATTTTCGACAAGGAGAACGCCCTTCCAAGCGGGTCGGGGCTTTTTGGCGACGTCACCGCCTAAATATTCCACATGAAAAATCGTGCCAGATTTCCAGCACAATAAAAGCCCTCCATTCGGAAAATAGGTAAAATTAGATTTTAATCATAGCAGACAAGCCTTGTAATACAGCATAACGCGTTTCAACCTAATGACGGTCTTAATCATATGCAGCGCCGAGCATCTGTTTTTTTCAACTTATATATGCTGGAGTAGTAAACAGCAATGGAGGACACAATACACAGAAGCTCGGTTTAAAGTGAAACCTTAACACTAATGTGTTCCTATAAAACACAGCTTGCAGTTGGAGCTTCTATTTCATAATACTTTTTTTGCATAGTGCAACCATTTCGAAATAGTGTTCAAGTTAATGCTGCTCCAATAATAATGCATTGTAATCCTGTTGGAAAGTATATATATATATATATATATATAATCTGAAAAAACCACAGGTTTCAGGGACGTTATAGTTAAAAATTAGCTTTACAAAAACCTTAAAATTAACTGAAAAAAACACATTTGAGATGTCATCAGTGATGTCACTGACCATGTCATGAGTGATGTAATGTGTGACGTCATCAGCAGTGCATTGCGGGGGCACGAGTTAGTTACCTCATCTAACTATAACGGTTGAATTTCTCAGGTTTTGTACAAGTGAAAAGTCAGCCTAACTATAACGTCCCTGAAACCTGTGTTTTTTCCAGTGAATTATACTATATTGATAGAAGAAAAGATTTTCACAAAACAACTTTTTGTTGCATTTGCTCCACCTCGTGGGGGAAATTCTATCTCTAAATCAGGTATTTCTAGATGGATTGTTAAATGTATTCAAACATGCTATGTTAAAGCTAAAAGGACTTTAACTATACCTCCTAGAGCACATTCTACGCACAAAATAGGGGCATCTATGGCCTTTTTAGGTAACATTCCCTTAGCTGGCATATGTAAGGCAGCTACATGGTCTACACCACACACATTTACCAAACATTATTGCGTGGATGTATTAGCACGTCAACAAGCTAATGTAGGACAAGCAGTGTTAAAAACACTTTTTCAAACAACTGCAATACCCACTGGTTAGCCACCGCTTTGGGAGAATACTGCTATACAATCTATGCAAAGCATGTGTATCTACAGCTCACATGCCTCAAATGGATTATGTTACTTACCCTGTAAGCATCTGTTCTTGGCATGTAGAGCTGTAGATTAACATTCGCCCTCCCTCCTCCCCTAAAACCTATGGTTGTTGCAGTTCTTATTTACATTACATACGCATGGACATCTCTGTACTACACTTACTTACTCCATTCTCACCCTCTTGCGGGAAAACAATCTAACTATGGAGTTGATGCCCAAGCGCACTATATTTCAAAAGGAGAACTTTTACTTTTAAAAATTTATAGAGGCCAATTTTGTTTAGTAGATATATGGATTGTAATTCAGGGAATGGTAAAGGGTGGCTTTTAGAGCCGAGCTCCTGCAAAGTTGGACCACTTATGGCAGTCTTCTAATATAGGGTTTCCCCATCTATTTTCTCTTGCTGATTATGCTATTATGATGAATGCCTCATTTTGTTGCATTGCTCTGTTTTCTAACTTGTATAATGCTATCACTTTACAGTTGATTATGTTTGTATAGTGGACCAGTTTGGTTTGTTTCATGATGATGGTTTAAATCAAGCAAAGGGGCTATATTGTCTTACTCACATTTAAGCCAGGGAATAGTTTTTTGTTTTTTTTTAGATTTTTTGGTTGAACCAATGCTTACCCTGTTTACCTAAGAATGGAGATTGAGTCCTCCCACATTTTTGGGGACACTCTTTTTAAGTTAAGATTCTACCCTTGGTGTTCCATATAAGTTACAAACAAAGTCTCGCCATTTATAAGCAACTCATATTTGAAGCAAAGAAAAAGTTTTTACAAATCGAATTAATTCAGCAAAAAACTCTACTAAAGAACTTTTAAAACGGTCTCAAGTTTGGGCTCCCCCAGCCCGTCAAAAATTGAGGCAAGTCAGGAACTATGCGATGACATTGCCAGGTTCTTTTTGAACAAGGTAGGGGTCATCTTCTCGGACTTTAGTCACCCAAGCCCGGGAGGAACGGGAGCTTTGATGGGGGGAAGGAGGACAGTTGATGACCCCTCCCCGTTTTTTGACAAATTTGTGCCACTGTCCATAACTGACACTGAGAAACTTCTCCTGTCCGCAAGATCAGGCTCTCCCTATGATCCTTGTCCAGTCTCAGTGGTCAAACGGGCCCCGGTCCCCGTGGCCCTTTTGCTCACCCCTCTGTTCAATACTATGTTTGAAGCAGGGCACTTCCCTAGATCTTGGAAGATGGCTTCTATATTGCCTCTGCTAAAAAAGCCCAAGTTGGACCCAAAGGAGCCTAATAATTTTCGACCCATATCACGCCTCCCATTACCTGCAAAATTGGTTGAGAAAACCATGAATTCGCAGCTTAGCACCTTTCTATGCGAAACCCCCACGTCTTAGATCCCACTCAATATGGGTTCAGAGAAGGGCATAGTTCAGAATCCGCCCTTATAAAATCTACGGAAGAGATAAGGGAGGCTGTGGACAGGGGAGGAAAGGCTGCCCTAATTATGTTGGACCTGTCTGCGGCCTTTGATACGGTCCATCACGATGTATTGATGGACCGTTTGCTGGCATGTGGGATCCAAGGCAAAGCACATGATCTCCTGAAATCTTTTCTGACCGATAGATCCCAAACTGTGGCACTGGGTGAATTCCACTCTAAACCTTTTTCTTTGCCGTGCGGAGTGCCACAGGGGTCTTTACTTAGCCCCACACGTTTTAACGTATATGTTTCCCCCCTAGCTACTCTAATTGGTTCATTTGGGTTCAGCCTGACATCGTACGCAGACGATACACAAATTGTGGTGGCTGTGCGGCCTGGTCAGGCAGCAGGAATTGATAACAGGTTCCACGATTGTATGGCAGCAATCGGGAGGTGGATGTCACAAAACTGCCTGAAACTGAACTCAGGAAAGACTGAGGTCATCCTATTTGGAAATGATCCTAACTTCTGGACCCCAAATTGGTGGCCAGAAGCTATGGGGACTCTTCCGACTCCCTCTAAGAAGGTGAAAAATCTAGGAGTCATAATTGACGAGAAACTCAACTTTGGCGATCAGATCAACGCAGTGGCATCATCTACCTTTTTTACAATCAGAATGATCAAGAAAGTTCTCCCCTTCTTGCCGGCTGATAGCCAGCGGACTGTAGTCACTGCACTTATTATGTCCAGACTTGACTATTGTAACAGCCTTTATTTAAACATACAGGAACGTTTTTTGAATAAATTGCAACTGCTGCAAAACGCGGCAGCAAGGCTGCTCACTGGCACTCCCAAATTTGCCCCTATTTCTAAGGAAATAAAAAAACTGCATTGGTTGCCGGTTAGGAAACGGGTGCACTTTAAAGCGCTCTGCACCGTCTATAAGGCACTACATGGCATAGGCCCAGACTACCTGAAACGGCAAATGCAGTGGTACGTACCCAGACGAACCCTTCGCTCCTGTGGAGCCAAGTTGGTGATAGTACCGCCCATCAAAAAATCTTCTTGGGGTGGGAGAAGCTTTACGGTGTGCGCAGCAAAGTCCTGGAATGATCTTCCTCTATATCTGAGAAAGGCCCCTGACCTCCTCACTTTTCAGAAAGGACTGAAAACCTGGCTTTTTACGCTTTAACGTTGCCTCCTATCTTATTTTCTCAGAGAATAGTGGTTAGCGCCAGGACACCCTCGGGTAATTGCCGCGCTTTAGAAATAGCTATAACATAACATAACGTTATTGTGGTCTAAGATGTCTTTTCCCTCTTCAGGTATAGATACACCATCACTCATTTACACACAGTCACATACATACTCTCGCATCCTCACACACTGACTCACACAGCTCCACACGGATACACACACTCACAGCACCCCACACACAACTCCACACACACACAACCCCCTCACACACTCACACAACCCCCTCACACACTCACACAACCCCCACACACTCACAGCCACATAACCCCTCCCACACACACATACAGCCACACAACCCCACACACTCACAAAACCCCTTTCTAACAAACATACAGTCCCACACGCACACATACTGACACACACCCACTCAACCCCCACACCGACCCATACAACCCCTCACACCCCTACCAAACTCCCACAAAACCCCATCGTAAGATACATAAAAATCCCACAAACACATCCTGACACACAACCCCACAAAAACACAACCACATAATAACACTCACAACCCTGCACACAAACACACCCACAAAAACCCCCTCAACCCACAGGAACACACACAATCTCACACATACCTACACACTAATACAAATACTCCTACAACCCCCCACACCCACACAATACCACACATACATACATACACACACCCACAAGCACACATGCCTACACAATCACTCATTTACATACAGTTGCATACACACTTGCAAACTCATAGACTCACTCACGACCACAACTCCACATTGATACACACACACACAAACCCACTCACAGGCTCAACCACACAGCCTAACACACACCCACAAAAACCCATCCTAACACACACTCATACAGACACCGCACACACCCAAACAACCCCACACTCTCTCACACACAACCTCATATTCACACAACCACAGAAACTCAGACACACACTTATACTCACACATACACGCTCCACACATTAACCACATTCATGCATACCCACACAACCACCACACATACCACCCCTACACATTCTCACACAACCACACAAACTCACGTACTCACAAAACCACACACACACACACACACATTCACATGCACACAAGGCCAAGCACACCCCTCCACACAACTCCACATACACAACTACACAACTTCACACTCAGTGGGTAAGTCCTCCCTGAGTGCCCAAGTGTAGAGATGTCTGGATCACTAATTCTAATTTTTGTTGTCATAGGCCAACAGGGATCATATAGATAGATAGAGATGATGATAGAGATAGATATACATACAGATAGATATATAGATCTAGGTATATAAATAGTTATGTATATATATATTCACTGAAAAAACCATAGGTTTCAGGCACGTTATAGTTAGAAATTAGCATTTAAAAAACATTAGAAATTCACTGAAAAAACCATAGGTTTCAGGGACGTTATAGTTAGTTGGAGATTTCACTCGTACAAAACCAGAGAAATTCCACCGTTATAGTTAGTTCAGCTAACTATAACTCGCGCCCCCGCAATGCACTGCTGATGACGTCACATATTACATCATTCATAACATGGTCAGTGACATCACTGATGACATCACTGATGACATCTCAAATGACATCACTGATGACATCATCCACGTGACTGTGTGTTTCTTTAAAGTTTAAATATGTATTATATATATGCCAAGGTGTATTGAAGAATGAGTGGGTGTATAAGTGTCTGGATGGAGGATTTAGTAGGTGCGTGACTGACTGTTTAAGTGAGTGATTACATGTGTCTTACTGAATGCATGGGAGAGTTGGAGTATATAAATGACTATACGTGAGAGTCAGTGATTGTGAGAGTGGCTGTATGGATGAGTGTGTACATGTATCAGTGATTGTATAAGAGAGTAAGTATGCGTTTGTTTCTGTTTGAATAAGTGATGTGGTGTGTGTATAACTGTATAGGTGAGTAAATGGAAGTGTGATTGATTCTTTGCGAGTGAAATCTCCAACTAACTATAACGTCCCTGAAACCTATGGTTTTTTCAGTGAATTTCGAAGGTTTTTTAAATGCTAATTTCTAACTATAACGTGCCTGAAACCAATGGTTTTTTCACTGAATTTCAAAGGTTTTTTAAATGCTAATTTTTATCTATAACGTCCCTATTAAGTCCCCTTGAATCCTGAGGGTCCCTGGGGGCCAACTAGCCCACCAGGTACCACCAGTAAGCGCCACAGAGCTGCGTTGCAGAGTGGTGTAAAAAGGGGCGTGGCCTGCAACGCAGCTCTGTGGCACTTACTGGAGGTACCTGGTGGGCTAGTTGGCCCTTAGAGACCCTCAGGATTGAACGCGACTTAATCCCCCAATTTACAATGCGCCAGGGGCACATTTGCACACTTGTTTTGTTAGGCCCACCCCCTCCCTGCCACTGTGCAAACGCGCCCCTGGCGCGCTGTAAATTGGGGGATTAATTCCCCTTGAGTCCTGAGGGTCCCTGGGGCCCAACTAGCCCACCAGGTACCTCCAGTAAGCGCCACAAGGCTGCGTTGCAGAGAGGTGGTCCGAGGCCACGCCCCTTTTTACACCTCTCTGCAACGCAGGTCTGTGGCGCTTACTGGAGGTACCTGGTGGGCTAGTTGGCCCCTAGAGACCCTCAGGATTGAAGAGGACTTAATCTCCCAAGTTACAACGCGCCAGGGGGCGCGTTTGCACACTTGCCATATCAGGCCCTGCCCCCTCCCGGCACCACTGTGGGGCCGCGAATCCCGCCGAATTAAAAAAAAAAAAAAAAATGCTTTTTTGGGCCTTTGGGGTCCTTGTGGGACCCCCTGAGCAGGCCTAGGGGGTCAGGGTGTTTCTACCCTGCCCCCTTTTCTTCATTTTTCACTTAGTTTTACTGTTTTCACAAGATGGCTGCCAACACTTCCTGGTTTGGAGTGTTGGCAGCCAATCACAGTGAAGCTCGTGGTCGGGAGGGTTCGCGAATCCACCGCGTCCCTAGATATCAAAACTTTTAGTTTTTTGAATTTCTCAGCAACTACTGAACGGATTTACACCATTTAAAAAAAGGTCGCTTTCTGAACCAAGCACTACCTTTTTGCCAAATTTGGTGTAATTCCGTTCAAAAGTTCGGGCTGTAGCCTTGGCTAAAGTTTCCTATGGAAAATTGATTATCCACCTTTTAGTTTTTTGAATTTCTCAGGAACTACTGAACGGATTTACACCATTTAACAAAAAGGACTCTTTCTGAACCAAGGGCTACCTTTTTGCCAAATTTGGTGTAATTCCGTTCAGCAGTTCGGGCTGTAGCCGTGTCTAAAGTTTCCTATGGAAAATAACATGGGGAAAACACGTTTTGGGACCCCCCTATTTTCTCGGCCCCCGCTTGGCGAATCACCCCGAAACTTTCAAGACAGGAGCTGACCGGAGCGGGCCACTAGTTTTGAATATTTCGCTAAGATTCGTCAACCGGCGCCAAAGTTATTGGGAAAACAAAAAACGTTATTCCTATGGAAACTAGGTCCTAACTATAACTACCTACTGGCGACCGCCAGTAGGATATATATATATAGATATATATTCTTATTCAATAGCTTTATTTCAATAACGCGTATCATAAAAGCATTGTTCAACAGTTATACAAAAAATAAAAACATGTACTCGATATATATATATATCTGCTTTGCTGAGGAAATACCTGCGGGAGGCGAGAAGCAGCCTTTTGTGTATATATATATATATATATATATATATATTCACTGAAAAAACCATAGGTTTTAGGGACAGTTATAGTTACTTGGACATTGCACTCGTACAAAACCCGTGAAATTCCCCCGTTATAGTTAGTTCAGCTAACTATAACTCGCGCCCGCAATGCACTGCTGATGACGTCACATATTACATCACTCATGACATGGTCAGTGACATCACTGATGACATCACTGATGACATCTCAAATGACATCACTGATGACATCATCCAGTGACTGTGTGTTTCTGTAAAGTTTAAATATTTTTAAAATATATAGGAAAAGACGTATTGAAGAATGAGTGGGTGTCTAAGTGTCTGTATGGATGATTTAGTAGGTGCGTGACTGACTCTATAAGTGAGTGATTTAACGTATCTTACTGAATGCATGGGTTAGTGACTAAACTGGGTGTATGTCTGTATCCGTCTGTCTGTTGCTGTGTAAGTGGCTGCATGTGTTTGTGAATAGCTAAATGATTTTCTATATGAGTTATTGAATGCTTGTCTGAGTATCTGTATGGGTGCCTGAGTGTTTGTGTGGGAGGGGTGTGTGCAACTCTGTGCATAGATGTGTGAGTGGGTGATTCACTGGGTGGATGGTTTCAAGAGTGCATCTGTGATAGACTGTATGGGTGGGTAAGTGTGTGTAAGAGTGTGTTAGTGAGTGAATGTATGTCCCAGTGGTACATGTGTGAGTAACTACATATGTGAAAGGCAGTATATATGTGTGTTGGAGTATATAAATAGCTATAAGCAAGAGTGAGTGATTGTGATAGTGGCTGTATGGATGATTGTGTGCTTGTATCAGTGATTGTATAAGAGCGTAACAATGTGCTACTATTTGTATGAGTAAGTGAGCTGGTGTGTGTATAACTGTATAGGTGAGTAAATGGCAGTGTGTTTAATTATTTGCATGACTGACTAGGTGTGTGAGTATCTCTATGGATGAGTGGCGTTGTTTGAGTGTCTATATAGGAGTAAGAGTGCATATGATAGTCCTGTACTGAGTGACCGTAAGTATGAGTGACTGTACGGGTGAGTGAGTGGATGTGTGTGTGTAGACCTAAGAATCAGTGAGTGGGTATGTAGTTATTGGTGTTGGAGTGTCTATGGTTTTGCGAATGGCAGTCTGTAATTTAGAGTGGGTGTATCAAAGATTATATTAGGGTGTGAGGAGGTGCATCAGATTATCACGTGGATGATGTCATCAGTGATGTCATTTGAGATGTCATCAGTGATGTCATCAGTGATGTCACTGACCATGTCATGAGTGATGTAATATGTGACGTCATCAGCAGTGCATTGCGGGGCGCGAGTTATAGTTAGCTGAACTAACTATAACGGGGGAATTTCACGGGTTTTGTACGAGTGCAATGTCCAAGTAACTATAACTGTCCCTAAAACCTATGGTTTTTTCAGTGAATTTCAAAGGTTTTTTAAATGCTAATTTGTAACTATAACGTGTCTGAAACCTATGGTTTTTTCAGTGAATTTCAAAGGTTTTTTAAATGCTAATTTGTAACTATAACGTGTCTGAAACCTATGGTTTTTTCAGTGAATTTCAAAGGTTTTTTAAATGCTAATTTCTAACTATAACGTGCCTGAAACCTACGGTTTTTTCAGTGAATTTCAAAGGTTTTGTAAATGACAATTTTTAAATGTATTAATTGTTATATAAATTTTTTTCATACTGATTTACTACATTTTTAGAAACAATTTTTTTTTACATATTTTATTTGTCAAATTACATTGTAATTACATTATACATTACATTACAAAAAATACTTTCTCAGAATGAATTACTTTAGTTTAAATACTTTGCAGATAGGCAATAGACTTTTAAGTACAGTAGTTACAGTTGTTGCAATGGGCAACACATTTTCAAACACAATGCAACATTCAGCTCAATGTGAATTTCTAGTTAAATGCAATTAGTTACTTTATGGATTACTTTTGTAACCACAGGACTGGATCCTAGATTCAGTCCTGGTACATCTCCTGTAAACAGTTGAGTAAAAGCGTTTTGGTTACAGTCGTGATTTTTAAGGAATATTATTGTATTTTAAAAGTTGACACTTTGAAACTTTTTCTCATAGAATCACCAATGTTATCCTATGGAAGGAAATTCACTTAGCAGGTAAAAACTGTTATCGTTACTTTTTCTTACTCAGTGTTGGATCCTGGATCCAGCACTGGTGCATCTCCTGTAAACAGTTGAAAGAATGCGTTTGTCATACAGGCGATTTTTAAGGAATATTTGTAGTTTGTGAAAATCAACACTTTGAAACTTTTTGCTGAAAACCAGTCAATGTTAGCCTATGAAGGAAATTCAAGTTACCGGTAAGTACGGTTAAAATTACTTTTGAGGATCAGTACTGGGCTGAAACATGCAGCACTGAGGTCTCTCCTGATAACAGGTGAGTAAATCGGAATTCGTATTTCGGCTGATTTTAGAGGAATATTTTAAAGTTCCAAAACTCCACACTTAGAAGAATTTCCAAGTGAAACCAGTCAATGTTAGCCTATGGAAGGAAATTCAAGTTACTGGTAAGTACGGTTAAAATTACTTTTCAGGACCAGTACTGGGCTGAAAGATGCAGCACTGAGGTCTCTCCTGATAACAGGTGAGTAAATCAGAATTCGGATTTCGGCTGATTTTAGAGGAATATTTGTATGTTTCAAAAATTAACACTTAGAAGAATTTCCAAGTGAAACCAGTCAATGTTAGCCTATGAAGGAAATTCAAGTTACCGGTAAGTACGGTTAAAATTACTTTTCAGGATCAGTACTGGGCTGAAAGATGCAGCACTGAGGTCTCTCCTGATAACAGGTGAGTAAATCGGAATTCGTATTTCGGCTGATTTTAGAGGAATATTTTAAAGTTCCAAAACTCCACACTTAGAAGAATTTCCAAGTGAAGCCAGTCAATGTTAGCCTATGAAGGAAATTCAAGTTACCGGTAAGTACGGTTAAAATTACTTTTCAGGATCAGTACTGGGCTGAAAGATGCAGCACTGAGGTCTCTCCTGATAACAGGTGAGTAAATCGGAATTCGTATTTCGGCTGATTTTAGAGGAATATTTTAAAGTTCCAAAACTCCACACTTAGAAGAATTTCCAAGTGAAACCAGTCAATGTTAGCCTATGAAGGAAATTCAAGTTACCGGTAAGTACAGTTAAAATTACTTTTCAGGATCAGTACTGGGCTGAAAGATGCAGCACTGAGGTCTCTCCTGATAACAGGTGAGTAAATCGGAATTCGTATTTCGGCTGATTTTAGAGGAATATTTTAAAGTTCCAAAACTCCACACTTAGAAGAATTTCCAAGTGAAACCAGTCAATGTTAGCCTATGAAGGAAATTCAAATTACCGGTAAGTACGGTTAAAATTACTTTTGAGGATCAGTACTGGGCTGAAAGATGCAGCACTGAGGTCTCTCCTGATAACAGGTGAGTAAATCGGAATTCGTATTTCGGCTGATTTTAGAGGAATATTTTAAAGTTCCAAAACTCCACACTTAGAAGAATTTCCAAGTGAAACCAGTCAATGTTAGCCTATGAAGGAAATTCAAGTTACCGGTAAGTACGGTTAAAATTACTTTTCAGGACCAGTACTGGGCTGAAAGATACAGCACTGAGGTCTCTCCTTATAACAGGTGAGTAAATCGGAATTCCTATTTCGGCTGATTTTAGAGGAATATTTGCACAATGGTGAAGGGAGGGGCGGGGCCTGAGGTGACATCTTTGCAAACGCGCCCCGTGGCGCGTTTTAAGTTGGGGGATTAAGTTCCCTTGAATCCTGAGGGTCCCTAGGGGCCAACTAGACCACCAGGAACCTCCAATATGCGCCAGGGGCTGCGTTGCAGAGACGTGTAGAGAGGCCACACCCCTTTTACACCTCTCTGCAACGCAGCTCTGTGGCGCTTTCTGGATGTACCTGTTGGGCTAGTTGGCCCCAGAGACCCTCAGGATTGAAGAGGATTTAATTCCCCATCTTAAAACGCGCCACGGGGCCTGTTTGCACACATGTCACCTCAAGCCCCGCCCCTCCCTTCACCACTGTGCAAACGCGCCCCGTGGCGCGTTTTAAGTTGGGGGATTAAGTCCCCTTGAATCCTGAGGGTCCCCGGAGTCCAACTAGCCCACCATATACCTCCAAAAGCGCCATAGAGCTGCGTTGCAGAGAGGTGTAAAAGGGCGTGGCCTCTGTACACCTCTCTGCAAGGCAGCCCCTGGCGCATACTGGAGGTTCCTGGTGGGCTAGTTGGCCCCAGGGACCCCCAGTATTCAAGGGGATTCGTCCCCTCTGCAAACGCGCCAGGGCGCGTTTGCAGAGTGGTGAAGGAAGGGGCGGGGCCTGCGGGCCCGATCGTTTTTTTTGTTTTTTAAAAAAAATTTTTGGGAGGGGGCCGCGTGGCCCCCTCCCGGGCCACTACTTGCCCCGGGGACCCCATCCCCCGGGGCTGGCCCTCTCGTTGGGGACTGTGGGGGGTCCCCAATCCCCCACAGTCCCGCCGGCTCCCGTGTCCTACGGGAGCCGGCATTGCTACACATGGGGAGCTGCTAAGATGCAGCTCCCCATGTGGAAAGCAATCGGCTTGGATATTGGAAGAGAGAGCAGGTTTCCTGCTCTCTCTTCCAATTTCCAAAGCAAGTTTGCAATGACAGGACGGAGCCGCGAGGCTCCCGTCCTGTCATTGCAAACAGCAGTGTCCCGGGGGTAGGCACCCCGGGACACTGCAGGAGCCGGCCCTGGGGGTGGTGGTCCCCAGGGCCATCAAGGCTCCAGGAGGGGGCCGCGCGGCCCCCCTCCCATTCAGTGCACAGCCCGGGGAGGTGGTGGTCCCCGGGGCTCTGGGGGTCCAAAACGGACCCCCATTGTAATCTTTCTTAGTGCCCCGGGGAGGTGGTGGTCCCGGGGCGTGTGGGGGCTGGAGCCCCCACACAGGTTTTTAATAAAAAAAGAAGCCCGGGGAGGTGGTGGTCCCCGGGGCTGCGGAGAAGCTCAGAGCCCTCCTGCACCATTGTACATAAAGCCCCGGGGGTGGTGGTCCCCGGGGCTTGGGGGCCCTTAGAGGCCCCCCACACATAAAATTAACCCCCTCAGCATGCCCCCGGGACTTGGGCCACCCGGGGGCCAATTACTATCGAGCGCGGAGACCGCGCTTCGATTTTCGGCAGGGTTCGCGCTCCCTGAGCGCATCCTGCCGATTTTAAAAAAAAAAAATTTTTTTTTGCCCAGGGGTCCTTGTGGGACCCCTGAGCAAACCTAGGGGGTCAGGGTGTTTCTACCCTCCCCCTTTGTGCGCTTTGCGCACTTGTTTCTGTCCCTCGGTTCTACCGAGGGACAAAATGGCTGCCAACATTTCCTGAATCGGAATGTTGACAGCCAGCTGACAGCCAATTAACATGCAGCTCGTGATCGGGAGGGTGCGCGAATCCTCCGTGCCCATAGATATATATGTACTTTTACTTTTTGATTTTCTCAGCAACTACTGAACGGATTTACACCATTTAACAAAAAGGGTTCTTTCTGAACCAAGAACTACCTCTTTGCCAAATTTGGTGTAATTCCGTTCAGCAGTTCGGGCTGTAGCCGTGTCTAAAGTTTCCTATGGGAAAATGCATGGGGAAAACGCGTTTTGGGACCCCCCTTTTTCTCGGCCCCCGCTTGACGTATCACCCCGAGACTTTCAGGGTAGGAGCGGACCGGAGCGCCCCACGAAGTTTGAACATTTCGCGAAGATACGTCAACCGGCAAGAGAGTTATTTCAAATAGAATGTCGCGGATTTCCTATGGATAATAGGTTGTAACTATAACTATCTACTGGCGACCGCCAGTAGATAATATATATATATATATATATATATATATATATATATATATATATATATATATATATATATATTCACCGCTCGCGCAGCAAAGATCCAGCACTCCGTAAGGCTAATTTTACGCCTCTTTTTTATTTAATGTAAGGGCATCATCTACGCGTTTCGACAGCTGCCTGCTGTCTTGTTCACGATGCGGAGCGCCATTTTCAATACATTTTTAAAATGTTTTGTCATAAACAACAATGAAGGACAAAGCTTGGTTGAAACAGCTCATATCAGTTCATTACATTTCTTGGGCGCCATCTTTGAGCATGTTTTTTACATCAACCTTTGGTAGATGTTATTTTCATTTGTTTGTGTGCTTTCGCAATCTCCTTTGCAAGTGCAAATTTAAACACATTAATTTGTAATTGTTAACACATTTCTAAGTGGTTTGCTTGGCAAATCTACTTCAATTACCTTAATGTCTTTAAATTTTCATGCTTATTTTGATAGCAGCCTCATATTGTAACAATTCATGTCAGCCATTTACTCCTCAAAAAGTGCACGTGCTTAGCATTTTAACTCACTTTCTTCATCTTTGCATGTTTCTACAGTACTCAGATTAATAAATCTTATTTTATTATTTATAATTATTTATATATTAAAATTCATATATATACAGTACTGAGATTCAACATGTGCAAAAATTATCATAGGGTGCAAATGCTTAATAAAGTGCTAGTGCTATGGTATTTTATACTCAAATACTCATAATAGTACTTCATTTCAATAAAGTGCAAGTGCATTAACATATTCTTAAATTCATATGCTTATTTTCAAATTCTTTCAATACACAATTATCATCAAATTAATTTTTCTTAAAAATGCTAAGCTTAAAGTGCATGTTTACTAAAGTGCCTTATGTCCCTCATTCTGATGTTGATAAAAACCTTATTAAAAAAATTGGTCTTCTGAGTGTGCCTGTACGTTAACCCTCCTTAATTTAGGCATGTAAACAAATCCTCATCTATGTTTAAACCATTAGGTTCTTTACTGTCCAACTCCAGGATATAATATGACTCTAACCTCCGGAGTTCTTTTTCCCTGTTACCTCCTCTTTTTTCCTTTGGTATTTCCGCAATACAGCTGTATTGCATGGAAACAGGGTCACTTTGATGATATTTTTCAAAATGCCCAGCTACCGGGTATGTTCTATCTTTATTGGCAATTGCTCTACGATGTTGTAATATCCTTTTATAGGCAGGCAAAGTGGTACTTCCTATATATATTTTTTCACAGGGGCATTTCAACATGTAGACCACGAAACTTGATCTGCATGTTAGAATACCCCTGATATTCATGGTTTTATTAAAAGGTGTTTGAAAACATGTTAAGTTAACTCCATTCTGACACGCTTTGCACTTAAAACACTTTCTAAAACCCATCTTTTGTTGGAGCCAGGTAGTGGTTTTTTCTTTTTCTTTATATTCACTACTTACTATTTGATCTTTTAATGACTTTGACCTTTTATACGTTATTTCAGGGTGTTTCTTGACTTTTGGGCCAACTACTGGATCTCCTTTAATGAGATACCAGTGCTTATTTAAAATGGCTCTCACATCCCTATGCTTTATATTAAAAGTCGTAATGAATCTTTGAGTTTCTTTTCCTTCCTGTTTCTTCTTTCTTAACTCTGTTCTGGATGGTTCGAATACTACCTTACTTCGATCCAGTTTCCTTGCTTTAGAAGCGGCTCCACATACAATTTCCGGTGGATATCCTCTCTCTAAAAACCGGTTAGTCATTTCCTGTTCTATTTTTCCATACTCTATCATATTGCTGCAAGCTCTCCGTGCCCTGTAGAACTCACCAAAAGGTATACTCCTGATGAGTGGTGCAGGGTGGGAGCTCCCCGCATGCAGAATGGTGTTCCCAGCTGTTGGTTTACGGAAGACAGTAGTTTCCAACCTGTCCCCCTCTGCTCTTACTCTTATGTCAAGAAAGTCTAAATTTTAAATTCAAATTGTTTAAGTTAAGGTCAATGATGAAGCTCTCTATATTTGTTTCCATACCCTGCCACAGCACGAAAACGTCATCTATGAACCTTACCCATAGTAGGACATTATCAGTCCATTTTTCCAGCTCCGGCCCTCCGAGCACCTGCTCCTCCCACCTGCCAAGATGTAAATTGGCAAAGCTGGGGGCGAAGCAGGTGCCCATCGCCTTGCCCTGTTCTTGCTGGAACAAATCTTTACCAAACAAGAAAATATTCAGTGTGAGACACCACTCCATCATTTTTAAGAGCATTCTATTGTGCTTTAAAAATCTTATGGGTCTTCTATTCAGGAAATATTCGGTAGCTCTTAACCCATCTCTATGTTTTATACTGGTGTAGAGTGTTGTTATGTCAAGGGTCAATAAAACCATGGTATCATCCCATCTTACATCATAAATATACTTCAAGAAATCGGTGGAATATTTTATGTGTGATGTCAAAGATTTAACAATTGGATTCAAGTAGTAGTCGATGTATTTGGACGTATTTTCAAATAGACCATTGCAAGAAGATATTATTGGTCTTCCTGGTGGACAATTAATGTTCTTATGTACTTTCGGTACCATAAAAAAGACTGGTATCACTGGGTTGTTTTGCCTTATAAACATATATTCGTCCCAGGTTAACAGTTCCCATTGATGCCAATATACCAGTCTCTCATAGAATTTTTCCTTCACCAATTCGTAGTCCTTCATTTCAATCCGTTTATAGCATTCTTTATTATTAGGTTGACTTAGTGCCTCCTTTTTATAGAAATCACGTCCCCAAAGTACGACATTTCCTCCTTTATCAGAAGGTTTCACCAAAATTCCATCTTCATTTTGGATTTTCTTTATCGTTCTTTGAATTTGCATTTGTTTCGGGTTGAATTTTCTTTTTTGTTGTGCTGCTTTATATTGTAGATTTTTTAAATCCTGTATCACATTATCAGAGAAGACATCTAAATTATCGCGTGCCATTTGTGGTATAAAACGAGAATTGGGACGAAAAGGTGTTCGATCCTCTTTTTTCAAACTCACACTATGGAAACTAGGTTCCTCATCGTTGGTTTCTCTATATTCATTTCCATTTCCTACGTCATCACCACTTTCTTTATATAGTGACCATAGCTCTTCAAGAATCGGAACATCTGTTACAACTAGACTATCATTGTCAATCTGTATATTACTTTCCATTGGCTGTGCAGAAGGCAGTTGGGGGTTCTTACTGCTATGCAATTTCAGTAACTTGAGTTTACGCACAAATTTATATAGGTCCATCCTGCTGTTAGCATAATTAAAATCATTTGTGTCACAGCATGAGAGACCTAGTTCCAGCACTGTTTTATCTTCCGCTGATAACGTGATATCACTTAAGTTAATTATTGTATCATTTGAAGTTACTTTTTCAATGTTTTCTTTGTGTTTGAGCGCATTGATCTGTGTACTGGCTCTCCTCGCGCTTCTTTGATATCCTTCTCCCCCCTCTCCTATGTTTCCTCTTCCTCGTCCTCTGCCTCTTCCTCGGTTCCACGTTGTCTGGTGGTCCGTTTTCTGATCTAGTTGTAAAAAACGAAGTTCATCTGTGACCGTTAGTTTTGTTTTTATAGTCCCTCTCTTCCTTTGTTCTTCGTGTTCCACCTCAGAACCTGTGTCTGAGCTGGCCTCACTCTGCGAGGGTTCCGAGCGTGTAACTACGCCACTCTGGACTTTTTGTCTTCTTTCAGAGTCGAACCTTTTTGCAAAGGTATAAATTCTCCCTGTTTCATAGTCCATACGGTCCCTTAAAAACTTCGCAGCTTTTCTATCTTTTATTCTTTTTTCATATTTTGCAGCCTATTTTTGGCATCTTCTTTAAACTTCACTACTTTTGCTTGGTCACCATGTTTTTCCATACTGGTGTTTAATTCCTTCAATTTTGTCATCACCTCATGTCTTTCGATTCCAGCATATTTTATTAAAATGCGAATCATATTTGTTGAGCTGTTTGCGCTGTTATCAGCCCATTTGCTTAATAGTTCCAATTTCGGATTTTCGTAAGTTGGGGTGATCATTATTTGTAGTCCTCTCGGGACTCGGCCCACTTGAATATACTGCCTTAGAGAAGCAACGTCCCACCACCGGGAGATCTCCCTCTTTTTCAATTTCTCCCACTCCTGCAATTGTTTGCCAATTTCGTTACTCTCCAATGGACAGATACTCCTCTATCCCTATTAGCCGGTATTTCCGTCTCAGTAAAGAGTTTAAGAGCTTCCTGCTCCCGTACTGCAACCTTGGGAGCAGATAGATATAGATATATATTTTTTTAATTTTCACATTCCCTCCCCATTCTGTGAAGAGCTCCAGGGTCTGGCTGCTGGTGGGCCTGGCCTTGGGCTCTGCAGCCCTGATTCCCACCTCATCAAATCCTGCTGTACTGCTTGAATGAGGCGAAGCAGCACAGCAGGAGAGTTTAAAGAAGTGAACTTCTGTCCCCGTTTCTAAAAGGGCCGGTTGAAATGTGAGGAGCCTGCACGACACTGACTAATGTGCAGGTTCATCCTACCCTCCCTTAAAAACCGGGACATTTCTTTGTTTTAGACAAAAGTGTTGGGGCGCCGAGACAGTCCTTCTAAGACCGGGACTTTCCGGGCAAAACCGGGACATCTGGTCACCCTACACCATGTCTATCACAGATGAGGATCGAGCAAGTAGCTGGTAGTCATATTGCACCCCAAGTTTAAGGGGGACAATGTTGTCAGTTTCCACTACTATGTGTCATGGAGAGGGAGGTGGGTACTACCACTAGTACGCATCCAAAACTTGAGCACAAAGGTAGTATAGTTCAGAATCGAGGGCAGAGAATCTGCTTGGTTTATAGTAGAGTGAGGGTCTCCCATTTTATGCTAACCTGCTTTCCTAGCTCTAGTATGATAATCATTTTTCCAAGGGCTTTATGGCCCACCATAGTGAGGATGCACCGTATTCGTTTGTTTACCAGCTCTCCTGTCTCAGAAAGGCCCACTCCATAGTTTGCATGGATTACTGTGTCTATATCATGGCAAATCCAGATCCCTGGATATTTATTTGATGTTTCACAACACTCAAAGAGGAATTCTAAGTCACATGTTTTAGTGCTTGGTGTGAGGGTAGATTGGTCAACCCGAGGCCTGATGTATACATTTTCCATTCGCAAAAAGTGATTGCAAATTTTTGCAAACTGACCTATGTACTAATGGGTTGGTTCACAAAATTCCGAATCGTAGTGGGTCCCAATTCGACCTACCTCAGAAATTTGCATGAGGTAGGTTGCAAATGGCGACCCACTGCGATTGGCTAGAGTCACAGCAATGGTGGACTGCTGTGACTCACCATGCCATTCATGCCACCATGTCATTGAATGCTTTTAAATAAAGGAATCTATTTTTTTTAATGCCGTCTGTTAGACCTGGTACCATTGGCGTGAGTCTCCCTTCCATTTTTTCACTGATTGCCTCCTCTGTTTTTGATATGTATTGCTGGTTTAGATGCTTTGGGCACTGTGCCACTGCTATTCAGTGCCACAGTGCAAGTGCTCCCTATGGTAAATTGATGTATGGATTAGTGACTCCATGATTGGATTATTTGATTTACTTGTTAGACCCTAGTATAGTGCACCAGGGGTGCCCAGGGCCTGTAAATCAAATGCTGCTGGTGGGCTTGCAGCACTGGTTGTGTCACCCACAGAAGCAGCTTGTAAAGTGTAGCTCAGGCCTGCCATTGCAGAGCCTGTGTGCAGTCTGGGACTGCCATGTCGACTTGGTAAGTGCACCCACTTGCCAGTCCCTAAACCTTCCCTTTTCTACATATCAGACACCCCTAAGTAAGGCCCTAGGGCAGGGTGCATTGTATGTAAAAGGTAGGTCATGCCTGATGTGTGTGGCATGTCCTGATAGTGAATTACAGCCAATTTCGTTTTTCACTATTGCAAGGCTACCTGTCCCCATAGGCCAGAATGGGCAGTTTGATTATAACATCTTATAATCCTAACTGACCTAGGGAACATGGTAGAAAAACGAATTTAGTATGCCTGAACTCAGAATGATAAAGTACATCTTTTAGTGAAGTTGGTTTTAACATTCTGTGTTTGAAAATACTACTTTTAGAAAGTAGGTATTTTCTTGCCTAACCATCCAGCTGCCTCTGCTAGGTTGTGTACTGCTTGTCTGCTTTGTGAGTGACAGGGGGGTCTTGGCTCCAGCAGTCTGATGAGCCAGGGCTGGGCTGAATAGGACCCACATAGAATCGAGAGTAGGGGGGAGGAGACTTCCTTTCACTGACCTGAGCCCTCATAGAATAGAGAGTAGGGGGCGGGGATTTCCTTTCACTCCCCTGAGACCTCATAGAATAGAGAGTAGGGGGAGGAGATTTCCTTTCAGCTACCTGGGCCAGGTCTGCTCTCACACAATGCTGTCTCCACCTCCTGCCAGGAAGCTGCACAGAACTGGTTTTGGTCAGGCACAGACACTCTCTGCCTTCAGAGAACAAAGACTTTTTGGGTATAAATATTGGGGCCAAGACCCCAAGACTTTAGATCACTTCTGGAACAACAAGACAAACCTTTACCAAGGAGAAGAACCAAGGAAGCTGCAGGAGTTTGGACTGCCCCTCTGCCAGTGTGCTGTTTGCTGGGTTGGCCTGCAGTGGTCTTCATTGCCAAGGAAAGGAGAAGGAACTTTCAAAGAACTTTCATCATCTTGCAGAATATTTCTCCAAGGGCTTGAACTTGTGCTTGCCTCCTGCTGAAGTCTCAGGGACAAAAGACTTCACCACCAGCTCCCCTTTGAATTTCCTTGCTGGGAATTCTGTCTTCAGAAGCCTGCGTGTCGCTGGGAGCTGGAAGCGCGACTCTACGAGAAGAAGCGTGTCGCTGTCGCAGCTGTTGCCGTCGCATCGCCGGAAAAGCGTGTCGCCGCTGCAGAGGCCGCCGCCGCATCACCAGAGAAGCGTGTCTTCGTCGCAGCTGCCTGCCGTCGCATCATCGGAGAAGCGTGTCTGCGTCGCAGCTGCCTGCGTCGCATCACCGGAGAAGGGTGTCGCCACCGCAAGGGTCGCCGTCGCATCACCGGAGAAGCGTGTCGCCGTCGCAGCTGCCTGCCGTCGCATCACCGGAGAAGCGTGTCGCAGGGCCTGTCGCGGCTCCAAAGTACAGCGTTCGCCGCACGGCCGTCGGGCGTGCAATCGTCTTCACGTCGTCGCATCGCATCAAGGGCGCACTCTCATCGCATCGCACCGGATCATCGCACCGCATCGCATCGAGGCGCCTGCTCGCCGCATCGCCCTTCCTGCGGACCCTTTGTTTGTTTTGCGTTACGCATCCAAGGTACTTTTGTGAGAAACGTGTCGCATTTATCATCAACTTGAACTAAGTTACTTCTACCATCTTTAAGTCTATTTTAAGTACAGTATTGTGGATTCTTGTCGTTTGTGGTCTTGTGTTAAGTCTATATAAAGAATACTTATTTTTATAAAACCTGTGTGGTGTCCATCAGTAGTGTTTTCACTGTATTACTGTATGTGTTCACAAATGCTTAACACACTGCCTCTGAGATAAGCCTGTCTGCTCGTGCCAAGCTACCAAGGGGGTGAGCAGGGGTTATCCAGTAGTGTAATCCCCTTTCCCTGACTAGAAGCAAGGGTCCTTATTTGGTCAAAGGTGTATACCATTGCCAACTAGAGACCCCCAGTTCTAACACCGTTCATTTTCCCAAAAGGGAAACGAGCTGTGTTTCAAAATAATGAAAAGTCAAACTAACTTATTTTAGGAATAGTCCGTGTTCCATGGTACCGCAAACCTCAAAAAAGTAAGGTGCCAGTAGGATCCGAACGGGCACAGGACCCTGGATCGGGTCAAGCCCCACCTACTACAGGTAACATGGGACCGTTCAAAAAGGGAAGGCCATCCTTAATGGAAGAGGATGCCTCACACACATAATAGTGTCATGCTTCATCATCTGCATGCTCTCCCCACCCTGGTAACATAGTGCTACCTGGGCGGACTCAACCTCTGCGAAGACTTGGCGTTAGGAGGGAGTTCTTACATAAAACTACTGGACAGAAACGGGATCCAGCTGAATTAAAAATACCTTTGGGTTCCTCAGTTATCTCCTTTATTCGTGAGGACCCTAGGTATGCTAAAAAGCAATCAAATGACAGATATCATAGAGTACAATGACTCAAGACCGTCCTATACTTGCCAACATGTTTCTGCCCTCAAAAATTAGCCTAATAGGTCTGGCGCATTCATCAGGGATAGTGGATCCCTATCGTGTTGGTCTAGGTGTCCAAGGGACCCTAGGTATTAAAACATCTACTAAGTTTCCCAAGTGAGTCCTACCTGGGCTACTAATTCCCGGATTCCGTTGATAACCTAATTCGAGGTAATCAAAAAGAAGACAGTATTCATACATATGCATTACAAGGAGAGATACAATCTCACATACACTTGTTAGGGACAAAAGAAATTATTCAGTTGCCATCCCATGGTCCGTTAGACCCCCTAATATGTCACACAACATGTGCAAACAAGGGATGAGAAAATGTTGGAACTGCGGCCAATGCGGCAACATAATTCCAGGAAACACCTTTTCACATCCTCATACAGGGCAAAAAATTCAGTTGAGACATACATCAGATTGCAATACAGAGGGTGTCATCTACGCAATCCAATGTCCGTGTGGATTGACCTATGTGGGTAGAACGTCGCGCAAAATCAAAACACAAATCATAGAACACATAGAACACAAAAGTATGATTCGCAACAAAAATTGTAACTCATGTTTAGCTGCACATTGGGTTAATACATCACATACCATCCCTCAGATCAGGTTCACGGTACTAGAAAAAATGGATTCTGTTTCAGGTACAGATCACAATGTGGCTCTGGCACGTAGAGAAACATTCTGGATTAAATATTTAGGTACCATTATACCAGGTGGTCTTAATGACCATTATGAATTGTTATGTTTTGTATAAACACATAGTTCCTAGTAAGAAGCTGAAGATTCATGTTTCTCACATTTTGCAATTTTTGATGTTTCTTTATGCAGTGTGTATGTGTTTTGTTAACATGTCATTAATTCACCCTCATGAAGGTTTGCACTTTCTTTTAGAAGTGGATTCTTTTATCTATTGTGTACCAGATTTTTCATGAACATTGTACAGGATTTGCACACGGATCTTTTTATGAGTTTCCTCATTTTTTGGTTATGGTCTTAATACGGGACGTGTCGATTCGTATTTCATTTCATTTTTTATTTTATTTTTTCACCACCTTGTACTTCTCATAGTTCTAAACTTTTTTAATTGAGTCTTTCATACTATCCCTATTTTCCGAAAGTTCGCGCATTGCATGAGTCCTTATTAGTTTTATAGGGTTTATCACATTGAGGCACAGCGCCTCACGGAGGCAGGCAGTGGCCACATGCAGAGGGGTCGACGAACAATAGTTACTAATAAAGTTTTTTGTCACGTGACTCGTTTTTTAAAAACCCCAGACGTCATTCCCTTAGGACGCCTGTAATCAGCTGTGAGGATACGTGGTTTCTAACGATCACTACACGTTGGCAAGAGGTGAGCGTTCGGTTAGTCCGGGACATTGTCTCATCATTTTTCATAGTAACGTTTGGTTTTTGGGTGACATTTAGTTTAACATCGACATGATGTTTGGTCTTTATTTTTAGATCCGACAACTTCGACACAGTGATTGCATTATTTTTACTCTGGTAAGACAGTTTAAAGATATAAGAGCACGGGGTGTGTTTTTTCACTAATGTGATTTTAGCCTTTTGATAACCTTGCATTTACAAACTTTTGTTTGTTCTTGTGCAGAAGGGAGAGCTAGTTCTTCCTCGGAAGACGCGGTAAGCTAATACACCATTATGCTTGTGCGCCACATTTTTCAGCTGGTATCGATTTAAGCACACTTCAAACACGCACTAGATTACGCCGGTTTTTTATTCAGAGGCATGTTTCCATGTTCACATCACGGATGACCTGTTTGACACTCGGTTTACGTTTTGAATTTTGCGCACAGGGGCACGTTTTTCTAATAAGTGCAAATCCTTTCTTCCTGTCACATTAATGCCCTTTCGTCACTTTTCGGTTTTTGTTTCTAACTTTTTGCACGGGGGCACGTTTTTCAGAAGTGTGCAAATCCTTTTCCTTTCTTCTTGTCATACAAATGCACTCTTTTCCAAAAATGTGTGTATCCTGCCTTTTGGCAGATTATGAACTGATATTGCTGTTTATTTTTCATTTTTGTAGTTCCATACGGAAGTCGCTAATTGGATTACCATACTGTTGTTATTATATCACATATACCCCTGAAGAAGGGTTTTTACCAACCCGAAATGCATTGGGTCACATTTGAAATGTTATGTTAGCAGTATTCACGTTTGATGTTGTCATGTTTTCCATTTAGAGCAGTATGCTCTTATAATCATTATATACGATTGTTATTATTTTACGCTTTCTATAAGGACAATTATTATTTGTGATGGAATAAGAAATACATTATTCAAAAACGGGTTGGAGTAACAGTTTATTGTAACCGTCCGAATTGTATGAAACACGATTGAACTGTTGAAACCTTAGGGACAGTTGCTGTGCACTACGCAGGTTCGGATTTTTCCGTATCCTCTTTTTTGCAAACATCAGTGGTGACATTAACTAATGTCTACGGGTGGTTCGTGTAGTGGGTACCCACAGGAGTGATAGGAGCGGCTAGCTCCACATGCACAGTGATGAGGTGTCATTGCACCTACTGTGTGTAAGACTAAAATTCTTCCACACTTAGTTATGAGGCCTATATCACTCTTTTGTGTCAAGGCACAATACAATATTTCATATCTGAACCTACACCTTACCCTAGGCTTTAGGGGATTCCGGTAGGCTGGTCAAGAAGAGGGTGGTATCCTTCATTGTCACACTCTGCAGAATCGGCATCAAAAGATGTACGAGGGACAAGAGAAGGGAAGAAAATGAACACATTCACAATTCTATACACGGAAGGTGTGCCCGATGACAGGTGACATAGTATCCTGTCTATTCACACATCCGTATATCGAGATGGACCTTCTTGTCATATCCATTATATTTTAAATACATATCTCACTAGTGTCTTGCACCAAGAGCCTCACTTAGGCCGCATAAGATGGTATCATAGAAGCATATTTGTTACTTTGCGCCCAAATCAAACTAGATACCTAGTTGCCAGTGAGTATGTACTACAAGGGTACATCCATCATTATCAGTATTGAAGCGATGGAGGGGGGGCCCTCGGAAGTCACTCAATCAATCAGAGTATCAAAGTGCGTCCCACACCCACCAATCGTATCACTAGAGTTCATACATATTATAACCCCTCATGGCATATTATTACCATCTCTGCATGTAGTACAAATCAACATCTACCTACATATCCAACCCCTCAGTGCGACTCACGACTAATAGAGCCATCTGTTCATTTTCTGTATTTTCACTGGCTCGTCGCTCAGGCAAAGTGCCTGTAAAATCTGCAGCCCGGTTGTTTCTTTTTATATATACATAAAAGGGAGAGTTCAGCCTACGAGCTGTCTTCATAGGCTCTGCGAGCTCGAGAATATCCAGATAGGGACAGAGTCAAAAGACCCCCTAGAACCCCTCCCATTGCTCCTTACTTCGTCAGAAGAATCACCACTCGTGTCCACCTAGTAGGTTCCACTCCTTGCCGCTGGTACACCGAGCTACAGGAGCGGAGTGACTAAAAGCTTCCTGGTGTGTGACGCACAGACGCATGTGTCAGGACGATGCAGGAAATGGGTGTCATTGTGCGTGGAGGCGTTTTTCCGAGAGTACCTGGGAGATGAGGTCTCTAAACCCAGTTTCCAGCTATGCCACTAGACGAGGGTTAATAAAGGTGTGATAAAAGTCTAATTACAACTCAAAGGTCATTTCTTATTTATTCTTTATTTCCCATCATATAATGTGCCTATGTTCATTTCATCCATTAGTCACCTATTTGCATATAAAGGGGAAAGATGCCTCAATATCTAATGTAGGTCCTCAGTATAAATGCAACCCTTTGCTACATTGTAGTCTTGTTACATATTATGGTGATGTAAACATATGGGTGGGACCTGATAGTTTAAAAAAAAAAAAGTTTCACAGAGGTTATTGATATGTATACATATCTGGTGTCACCGTTAGGTTGGGGGCAGGGACCCCCAGTCTTCAGTTAGTCACTACAGCATGTTAGCCCAATGGCTTATGCGGAGGTTAAGCCAAGAATCTCAATTTTTTGGTATCATCGTCATCCTTCTTATCAGAATGTTCCAAAAACTAATAAGAGAACATGCAATCCTAGTTATTCACAAAGAGCTTTTCAGAATTCATTGGGGACCTAATTCTGAGTCGGAGGGCAGGGTCACCCCAAGTATGTGTTAGTCTCGCTTGCTCATCTAGTTGATAGACTACACCATGGAATATCATCATTGAGTCCATTACGGTCTGTCTGCCACCTATGTACTCATCTCTGTTCAATGAAGAGAAGGGCTCTTGTCATATCCATGTGGTGTTGTGTTAACATTTCCAGGATAGACCACTCTATCTGGTCCGCGCTGTGGCCTTTCTCAATGTAATGAGCATTAAGTCTTGTGGTGTCCCTCTTTCATCTGATGGTACTGCGATGCTCTGGGATGCGGATGTGCACGTTTTGGGTTGTCATTCATATATATAACAACCCTCATGGACATTTTATCACATATACCACATTCGTGGTATTACCGTTGGTCAGCACCTTTTCTCCCACCACAAGCAATGCAGTGGTATTACCCCACGAACGCCCTGCCCCCTTTTTTAGAGAGAGGACATGCGAGAGGAAGGGGAAAAAGAAAGGAAGTGTCCTGGCAGAACAGAGACACAACTCAGGAAATGACAGCACCTCTCGACGACATACTGGGTACAAGCAAATCTTAGACCCTAATGATGACATCATCAACCTGAGTAAGCATACTTTGGCCAATGAAGAAAAACATGCCCTTAACGGAGGACTCAGGTTTGTCCCCACACCTACAGTAAACACTTTCCAGCTGAAACAAGAGATTCCTGAGTTCTTGCGGAAGGTTAGACTGAAGGTCTTCTTCCAGGACCAACCCCAACAAACCTAAGAGAAGAACACAGGTCTTCGTTGCAAATCAACATTTGTCCCACCAAACTCCTTAGGTACTGGCTTTTGAGAAGGCGGTACACCTGGGTCTGGAGGACATTGAGAAGAAACCTCATACTAACTTCCACTATATCAGGAGTGTGGAATTACAGGCCCTCAGAGGACTGGCAGACGATGACTCAATTGTAATAAAACCTGGCGACAAAAGAGGAGCAATTGTGATCCTCCGCAAAGAGATGTATAGACAGGAGTGTCTACGACTACTTAGTGACACCCGCCTCTAAAACTGATGAAGGATTGAACAAAGGATGTGCAGGAAGACATTTCCTTTTTGGTTACCAAAGGTTTAGACAATGGGTGGCTCACTAAACGTGAGCATGATTTTTTTGATTCAAAGAGGACCTAGAGTTCCATATTTTTATACCCTTCCCAAAGTACACAAAAATAAGGTCCCTCCACCTGGGCGCCCAATTGTATCTGGGATAGGGTCATGTCTTGAACCTTTGTCCAAATTCTGTGACTTTTTCCTGCTGCCCCTAGTAATAAGATGCCCTCCTTTCTGCAGGATACAAAGGATGTACTAAATTTGATTGAAAATTTCCCATTTGATAGATCTAGGGAGCTACTGGTCTCACTAAATGTTGAATCCCTGTACACTAATATCCCACAGGAAGCAACAATGGAGGTAGTGAGTAAAATCCTAGAAGAGACTGAATGGGATTCTATCACACCTAAGGAGTTCGTATTAGACCTAGCCCACCTTGCACTAACCAGGAACTTCTTTGAGTTCGAAGGGCAGTTTTATCTTCAGGTGCTTGGAACTTCGATGGGGAGCATGTTTGCCCCCAGTCTGGCCTGCCTTTACGTGCATTCCTTTGAATCTGAAGTTATTCAAGATGAGACTAACCCTTACCGTGAAAAGATAAAATTATGGAAGCGGTACATAGACGACGTCCTACTTATTTGGACAGGGATTGTTCATGAAGTCCAAGAATTTGGGAAGTGGCTGAATGGGAAAACCCCTACCTTCGGTTCACCCTTACGATAGGAGACAATGAACTGGAATTCTTAAACCTGTCAATAAGAGAAAGGGATGGAGCACTAGTCAAAGTCAAAACAAGCTTTATTCGGTTAAAAGATACAACCATAAAAGCATCCTAAAAACAAAAAGCATTTTCACAGTTCATCGGAGGGGAGTACGATAAAGTGCATTTAGGTTCCAGTTACAAGCACAATAGACATTGTACATAGAGTGTCATGTGCAAGATATACAACCTTAAAAGCATCCTAAAAGTAAAAACATTATCACATTTCATCGCAGGAATTACGATAAAGTGCATTTAAATTCCAATAGCAAGCCCAATAGACCTTATGCATAAAGTGTCATGTGCAAGATATACAACCTTTAAAAGCACCCTAAAAACAAGACATTTTCACATTCCATCATGGGGGAGTACAAATAAAGTGCATGTGAGTTCCAGTGGCAAGCCCAATGAACATTATACATAAAGTGTCATGTGCAAGATATACAATCTAAAGCATAACTCGTGTCCGATAATGATCAATTATCAGTATACATCCTATCATCTTCATATATAAGGGCCTCAAGGTGTGAATTATTTTTCCTAATTCTAATCGCCTTCTGGATATAAACCGCTACTGCATTACAGACTCTAATATTTGCAAAATTACAAATATACTCAAAAGCAGTTTTGTATGTGAACAGTCTCTCCTTTAAAAACAGTGGCCGTAATAAACTTTTCCTTAAATCTCTATAAAAGCCACAAAATAAAATAAAATGCAAGGCTGTCTGGTCTGACTTTCCATTACAAGGACACTTTGGAAGGTTTCCTGTCCACTTCCCCATGGATGAAAAATGGGCTATTCCCATTCTTAATCTAGTGAGATCAAATCTGTGTCTTGTGTTTGTAACCTGGATTAAATAATGTTGAATCCCTGTCCCCAGTGTCCTATCATTGTGTGCCTTAATCGTCTGTTTTGAAAAAGCCTCAACTTCCCTTTGCCTGCTCCGAGATTCTATAACTGCAGTTTTCAGATCCTTTTTATTATACTTGAGTATTTGAGGGGGATTATTAAAAACAACATTTTCAGCACATTCATTTAAAAGATTGTTAATATACATCAACCACGGAATCTTTTCCCCGTGTTCTAGTGCAAGGCAATCCTTAATAATGTCCTGGGTGAATTTTGTGCCCTCCTTACTCCATATTCCATACCAGGTATTTAGACTTGCCAGGCTAATAAAATCCTTAATATACGGAACACTAAGCAGCTAAGTGTTTTATAAACCAACGGACTGCAATAATCTACTGAGATTCTAGAGCTATCACCAACGAGGCCAATGGGAAAACCTACTGGTAGGCCAATTCTTGCGGTTGAGACGCAATTGTTCGGATACAAGTGACTACCGAGCTCATGCAAAGAAGCTCACACAGAAACTAACTGTAAAAAACTACCCGACAGGGTTGATAAGAAAAGCCAGTAAGCGAGTGTTGAATAATAATAGAGACCAACTACTGATGCCAAAAAAAAAAGAAGACCTGTGACCAGTTGATATGCGTATCTACATACAGTACTATTTCTAACAAATTTCAAAAAATGATTACAAGACTTGGAGAATCCTCCAGTCCAGAGAATTAGACATGGAAAAACCAATGCATTCCTTCAGGAGGGCAAGAAATATCACATACATGGTGGTGCATACTAGACCAAGGCAAAAGGGACCGGAGACCCATCAAGCAACCTTGTGGAACCTTCCACCACCGACAGGACACGCTCCGTGTGGCAGTTGCAGCATGTGCCCCTTTACAAAAAGAACGAAAGAGCTCGATTTGTGCATGAGAACACCATGGAGACAAAAAAATCTGACCAACTGTAATACCACGAATGTGGTATACGTGATAAAATGTCCATGTGGGTTGTTATACATAGGAATGACAACCCGGAAAAGTGAGTATCCGCATCTCAGAGCATCGCACTACCATCAGATGCAAGAGGGACGCCACAAGACTTACTGCCCATTACATTGAGAAAGACCACAGCGCGGACCAAATAAAGTGGTCTATCCTGGAAAAATTAACACAAAACTTCCCGGATATGACAAGAGCCATTCTCTTCTTTGAACAGAGATGGGTACATAGGTTGCGGACAGACCGTAATGGACTCAATGATGATATTCCATGTCGTAGTCTATCAGCTAGATGAGCAAGCAAGGCTAACATATACTTTTGGTGACCCTGCCCTCCGACTCAGAACTAGGTCCCCAATGAATTCTGAAAAGCTCTTTGTGAATAACTAGGATTGCATGTTATCTAATTAGTCTTAATAACATTCTGATTAAAAGGATGACAATGTGACCAAAAAATTGTGATTCTTGGCTTAACCTCCCCATAAGCCATTGGGCTAACATGCTGTAGTGACTAACTGAAGTCTGGGGGTCCCTGCCCCCAAACTAATGGTAACACCAGATATGTATACATATCAATAACCTCTGTGCAATTTAAAAAAACCCTTATCAGGTCCCACCCATATGTTTACATCAACATGATATGTAACAAGACTACAATGTAGCAAAGGTTTGTATTTATTCTGAGGACCTACATTAGATATTGAGGCACATTGGTCCCTTTATATGCGAATAGGTGACTATGGGATGAAATGAACATAGGCATGGTATATATATAAGAAATGACCTTTGAGTTGTAATTAGACTTTTGTTCCGGTGTCCCCAGCCAAACCTCTCTAAAATTAACATTTTTCTCTAGGTTTTGCTGCACCAACTCTGGGGACCTGGGCAGTATGGCTTTCAAGATAGCTGAATGCCCACATTGCCAATTAAACGCAGTTGGCATTGTGTACCTCCATGTTGTTGGAAGTGGTGAACCAATGCACAATCTAATTTTTCTCACATCACTATTTTGGTTTAAAGATAAAATCACCTCACATGTTAGGCACTTACTCTAAACAGGTGAAGCCTGGATTGCTCCATAGTGCATGAGAAATCATGCCAAACTGTTAGAGCGGGACCGCCATTTTTAATAGTTGCCGCATCAGTCTTTCTGGGTGGAGTAGGTACTATAAATGAGCAGGTTGACGCGACTGCGCAGCGGGTGCACCGCTGGCATGCCGAAGGCAAGCCTGTCTGCGCCCGTCCATCCCCGGATCGCACCAGGCACCAGAACCCCTGGTCCGTTTGCTCCAGAAAAGCTGTTCACTCTACAGTATTCCAGGGAAGGGCTTCTGGCCCTCAATACAGGCGGTAGGAATAGCTCTGTACTACTCTTGAGCTTCATCTTGGCCCGGGCGTGGGTTATTGCTCCAACTGTAATCTGACTCTTACTAATACTACAATTCAGGATATACACTGTGTAAGACCTGACTCAGCTTCTCGAACCACCCAACCCAATTTTTTAAATGTACCTTGATGAATGCAAGATCATTGATCAAACATAAACTCGACTATGTGGAATTTTTAGGAACACATAAGCCGGACATAGTCTTTATTACTGACACCTGGGCGGATATTACATCTGGTCCTGGCCTGGTTCAGGCTATCCCGGCTGGTTATATGATTGCAAAGGTTGACATGTCAAATAAAAATGGGGGTGGACTGGCTATCGTCGCTCGCGACCACATTCCTGTCTGCTGTTCCCTGAATATAAGTAATTCAACTAGTGTAACACTTACCTTTAAAATAGACCTTATGAAGCACTACACCTTTAGAGGCTTACTGACATACCACCCCTTGGCTCTAGAGCATCATTTGTACCAAGCCTAAGCCCATTGCTAGATTCTAGTGTTAAATCTGTTGACTTTACGGTGTTGGGGGACTTTCATTACCATATCGAAAAAACCAAGGATAAAGACACTGCCTTTCTGATCGACACAATGTCTAGCCTAAGACTAGCAGATCAGCTTGTCAGATTTCCCACGCATTCAGCAGGACATACTCTTTATGGTATCTTTTCCAGCAACTCATAGCTCCAGGTAATAGACCTGCTACCACTATTGTGGTCAGATCATAAAGCCGTGATGTTTAGCATTAACTTACCTCAGTCCCTGCCTAGCAAGGGCATAAACACCAATAGCACCATGGGCAGGGCCTGGCAGAACATCAGCCCATCTGCCCTACATTCTGCCCTATTAGCATCCTTGCCGGAAATCAAACCTAGTTCTATGATAGATCTCGATGTAAAAATACAGAACTATTTTGCATGGATAGGAAAAGCAATTGACAGTCTACCGCCAGAAAAGACCTTCAACAATTGCAGAAAAACTCCTTCAGAAACTTGGTTCTCCGAGAAACTGAGAGCTCAGAAACAGAGGTGTAGAAGGAAGGAGCGAATATGGAGATCCAATTATGATCCTCAAGACGGAGAGATTTACAAGCAATCTATTGCTGAGTATAAAAAACGTGTACTAGAGGAAAGCACCAAATACTTCTCCAACCAGATTCTACAATCTAACAACTCTGCAAAAGAGCTCTTCAACACTGTGAAAAGCCTTGCAAAAATGCCTTTGCCAGCAACAATAACTGCAGCCAAGAGTTTTGTAATACTCTGGCCAATTCTTTTCAGGCAAAATTAAAGGACGTTTTTGACACTTTATTTACCAATAATTCAACATGTCCCACATCCCTGTCAAACAGTAGTTTCCGATCCTCACCTACCGGTTTTTATACGTTTCATCACTCAGTATAGAACAGGTTTTTAACCTAATGAAATCTACTAAATCAGGATCCCCATTAGACCCTTGCCCCCCAAAAATCTTGCATCTTGTCCCAGACATCCTAAGCATTCAACTGACATTGATCTTTAACAAAATAATTAACACTGGTTACTTTCCCTTTGAGTGGATAAAAGCTTCAATTCTACCCTTGCTTAAAAAAAAAAACCTGGATCCACAGGAGTCTAGTAGTTGTAGGCCAATTCCTAGGCTTCCTGTTCCAGCTAATCTACTAGAGAAGGCCCTGAATACAGAACTTATGTCTTTCACAGACACCAACAGCTTGCTGGACGGTACACAATATGGATTCAGAAGGTCTCAGAGCATGGAGACCGCGCTGATAGCCGCATCGGAGGAGTTGAGGTCTATTGTAGATGGAGGCGGCAAGGTCGCATTAATATTATTGGACCTCTCAGCGGCTTTTGATATGGTCAATCATACCATCTTGATTGGCTGGCTCCCTGAGTTGGGAATAGGTGTTATTGCTCTCAGCTTGATAAAACCCTTCCTAACGGAAAGAGTGCAACATGTTGCTATGGGGGAATTCATTTCTGACCAATTCTGTCTGCTATGGGGGTGCCACAGGGCTCCACACTGAGCTCGACTCTTTTCAACCTTTACGTCACCTCACTGACAAGACTTATCAAATCATTTGTATTCTCAGTGGTGTCATATGCCAACGATACCCAAATTGTAGAATCAGTATCCAGCAACCCAGAAGACACTGCCTCAAGATTAAGCTCCTACATGTCCCAGAAAGGTAGCTGGATGAGGTTAAACTGTCTAAAGCTTACTTCTGGGAAAATGGAGGTCCTTCTTCTAGGCAAAGACAACTCATTTTGGCCACCAGGTTGGTGGCCTCAGGAAATGTGGGCACCTCCTTCACCAGTCAATCAATCAGGGATTTGTAAGCGCACTACTCACCCGTGAGGGCCTCAAGGCGCTGGGGGGGGGGGGCGTAGAGGGCGTTGCCGTAGTCGAGTCTGCTGGTTATGAGTGCGTGGGTGACTGTCTTTCTTGATTCGGGGGGGGGGAGATCTATTTGAAGGTAGGAGGATGCAGAGGGTGTTGAAGCAGATGGAGGCAACGGCATTTACCTGTCAGGTCATGGAGAGGGAGGAGTCGAGTACGATGCTGAGGTTCTGGGCGTGGTTGGTGGGGGTGGGAGGGTTGCCGAGGGCGGTGGGCCACCAGGTGTTGTCCCATGCAGTGGGGGAGGGTCCGAGGACGAGGACCTCTGTCTTCTCCGAGTTGAGCTTCAGGCAGCTGCTGCTCATCCAGGATGCAACGTCCTTCATTCCTTCCTGGAAATGGAGTCTGGTGGTGGTGGTGTCCTTGGTGAGGGTGAGGGAGAGGATGAGATGGGTGTCGTCGGCGTAGGATACTATGCTGAGTCTGTTGTCTGACGATGGCGGCGAGGGGGGCCATGTAGATATTGAAGAGCGTGGGGCTGAGCGATGATCTTTGGGGTACTTCGCAGTTGATTTCTGTGGGTTCGGAGAGGAAAGGAGGTAGTCTGATTCTCTGGGTTCTGCCGGTGAAGAATGAGCGGATCCAGTCGAGGGCCGTTCCTTGTATGCCGGCGTCGTGGAGTCTGGGGGTGAGGGTGCGGTGGAAGACCGTGTCGAAAGCTGCCGAGAGGTCGAGTAGGATCAGGGCCGCGGTGTCTCCTTGGTCGAGGAGGGTGCGAATATCGTCTGTGGTGGCGAGTAGAGCGGTCTCGGTGCTGCGGAATCTGGATTGGGAGGGGTCGAAGATGGTGTTAACTTCAATGAATTTTGTCACCTGTGTATTGACGGTCTTCTCAGTGACTTTGGCCACGAATGGGAGGAGGGAGATGGGCCGGTAGTTCTTGAGGTCCGTGGGATCAGCTGAGGGCTTTTTGAGCAGGGGTCTAACTTCTGCGCGTTTCCAGTCATCGGGAAAGATGCCGTCTTGAAGGTGGCGTTGATGGTGCGTCGTAGTTCTGGAGCTAAGGCGACTGTGTGGAAGATGTGCGGTGGGCAGGGGTCTGTGGGGGCCCCTGAGTGGATGCCATTCATGGTCAAAACGGTGTCTTCGGTGGTGACTGGGGTCCAGGAGGAGATGGTGGGCTGGCATTGCTGGAGAGGGAAGAGGTTTCGGAGTCGTGTGTCTGATCGTTGAAGTTGTCGTAGAGGCTCTTGATTTTCAGATGGAAGTAGGATCCGAGTGCGGGAAGTGAAGAATTTGGGGATTGTTCTTGACTCCAAACTTAATTATGAAGATTCGGTAAACACTGTTGTTTCATCAGTATTCTTTACCTTAAAAAGAATTTGGAAAATCTGTCCTTTCAGTCCCTTGGAACTCCAAAAAACGGTGTTTGCCACTCTTGCCCTTGCCAAATTGGACTATGGCAATTCCCTATTCATTGGCATCCAGAAAAGACTTCTCCATAAACTTCAGATGCTACAGAACGCATCAGCCTGGCTGTTGCTGGCAATACCAAAATATCAGTCTGTGTCTCAGGCCTTGATTAGGTTACACTGGCTCTCAGTGGCTAAGAGAATAGAATTTAAGGCTCTCTGTATAGCTTTCAAGGCACTGTATAACATCGGCCCGGGCTATATTCAGGACAGATTTATCTGGTACACCCCATCCCGGAAGCTCAGATCCTAGCAAGCCAAATGCCTAATGCTGCCCAGGGCCAAAGAGCATCTTGGGGAAGTAGGAGTTTCTTTCTCTGTACGGCCAAATTGTAGAACTCTCTCCCAATGAATATAAAGAACTGTCCAGACCTACTGACCTTCAGGAAATTTCTTAAGTCCTAGCTCTTTAGTCACTAGTATAGCTTTCTTCTTTAGCTCCCCGCTCTAGCCACAGAAGCAGCAGGGCCAAGACGCCCCAGGGCATTCCAGCACTATATAGAATTAAAAATCAAATCAATCAAATCAGAACATGTGCTGTAATGGTCCATTGTAGGGTAGGGGTGGGCAGAATGTTCCGTTCCGCCTTTGGAATTAGTGGAATTTTGGCCACTCCTCGTTACTGTTTAACACAGAGTTCTGGCCGAATTCTGCCAATTAGTGCCATGCGGAATTTTTCTCCTGCGAGGCTCCAGAATATGCGAGATGGCGAGTGAGATTTGGTGTCCCCAGCACGAATTTCAAATGTGGGCGGTCTCTGACGTTCACGAGCGGTCACGGTCAGAGGTTAACTGTTCTACTCAAGTGTCAGCAAAACCAACTCAAATGATCACGTCCACTTGCGCAATGCATGGTGCTGTTTGCACTGATTTTTCAGCACTGCTTACGGTACCGGCGCTAAATTGTAGCGAGAGCTGCATATTTTATGCCTGTTGGCAGAATTCCGCTGAATCCCGCAGTTTTTCTGTAACTCTGCCTAATTCCACGGAGTAAAACTCCGCGAGTTCTGCCCTCTCATATAGTAGGGATGTAGTCCACTCAGCTAGTTTGTCTCATGCTAGATGTCTGCTGTGGGAATGCGAAGATATAGGGTTTGTTCTATATGGTTACCTTCAGAAGGGCAGGGTGTCGTATGGTATTCCAAACTTTTGTAGTTTTCTTTTCATTCAATTGAAGTTACGCCTCACCTCCAGCACTGCACTGGTAAAGTTAGGAAAAATGGAGTTGCCTCATCATGTTAGTATTCTCTTTGTCTGGCCCGCATGCGAACCATATCACCCTCTCGCTAATTGAGAAGGTGCTTTGTGAGGGGAGGAGCCGGTGCCTCACTGGGGCATAGCATCAGTGATCGGTGCACACGTTCAGTCACAAACATCTGGGAGAAGTATTTACTGCCAAATAGTTCCATGAGGAGTACCTCCACGAAATTCTTCAGTTTGCCAGTATCGGTTTATTGTAGTACACCCAGTATACTTAGATTATTCCTGCACAGGCATGCCTCCAAGTCTGCATTTTTCACCCTGATGGGTTCCAGGTTCTTTGCCATTTACAGTAGCTTCTCATTTTTCCATTGGCATCTTCTTCTTGTCTGAGATGCACCTTTTTGCAGCATCTATGCAACTTAATTGTTTATCTAGGCTCTCATTTATTGGGTCCCTCCTGCTGGTTAGTGGGTCTATTTTGCTATCAATAGTGACCAGGCTTTTTGTGTATCTAGTAGAAAGGTTTTGACATTTGGAACTTTAGTTGGCTCCAGAGTATCATTGGGCACCGTCCCACTGGCCTGAACCTTCTTTTTTTCCCCATACCAGTGTTTTGTTTTCGGTTGAATCTGAACTTGGTCAGCTTATGATCATGCTTGCTCACTGTTATATCCTCTGGAGCAAGTGTTTAATTACTTGGCATTCCCAGCCGCTTAGAACAGTGTATGTATTAGGACTGTGCTTTTATAGCATTTATAGGCAATGCTACATAGTCTGGCGCCAAGTGCCATGAAATACATTTATTTTTAGTATGTTTTCCCTACGTTTTCTGAGGTGGTATCTTGGCGAATCTGACTTGTCATGTTGCGCGCACTACTCGCTAGCTCACCTAGAGTCACCATGCCATTTCTTTATCTCTGGGTGCTGCCTCTGGATGCTTCTGTGGATAGTCAGGGGGATTCCACCCCCCTGAACTTTGTCAGTCTAAAATTGGAACTCCCCAAGTAGTCTCTTAAGCAGCAATCTTCCTGCATCCATTCCAGGCCTCAGAGTACTGATGGATCATGCCATAACTCCAAAATCTACTCCTTGTCTAGTTGGTTCACAAAATTGGAACTTTGGCCCGCCCTGCTGCACTGGCTATCGTGCCTTCACGTCGGCTGGTCTGCCACGTCACTGGCCCATGTGAAGACCTCCATGTTGGACAGGTACCACCCCTTGAATTTACCTATTCTGTTCCTTCAGCCATGTTTTGGCTACAGTGCAATATGCCTCTGCTGTTGTATTGTGTTCTCTTTTGCATTAGAGGGATAATGGGCCCCTTGTTGTGCTAGATTTTTCAAGATATTATGCCCCAGCCCAAGGAGCCCAAGGAGCCCAAGGAGCCTCACTACTGTGGGGCCATTGGGGAGTCTGGCTTTCTAGCACCCTCTCGCAGATTAACTGGTTTGAACAGAGCTTTTATGGATGACACTGGATGCACCATTTATGAGTTAGAATTTAAAAAATGTTGGCCTTGTTTTCCACTGCCCTGCATTCTGAGATGTAGTGGAGATGGTTCCCAACATCCAGTACATGCAGGAGGGTTTCAAGTCAACTGAATATCGAAGTCAGTGTGCATTGCCTAGGACCCACCAGTGGAGACACTGACACGGAGAGGCAGAGTCAACCTGTCTAGGGAACTGCTGGCCTTCTCCAGGCCCAGTGAAGGTACGACTGCATGGCGACTGTGAGGTGTCGTTGCCACTCTTTCCACGTTTGTCTGTCCCTCCAAAGTGAATATGGTGGAGGAGTTACAGTGCACAATCACAAATGACTTTCCTTATGATCTTGTGTGCATCATCCTTTTCTGTACATTGGTCTCAGATTTGGACTGATTGCATTGAACTCTTTAATTGGTTTTCTTTCAAAGGTGCTTTTTGACATCAGGTTGAATGGATGCTAGATCAAATATCGTTTTCATTCAGTTGTGGAAATTCAGAGGTGCTTTTGATCATTTATTAATCTTCACGTTTCAGGGAAAAAAGCACCCCTCTAAATCTCATAAGTTATTTCATCTTATTGTTAAGAAAGAGACTGTGATAACGTTAGATTCCCAACCTCCCTTCTCAAGTTATTGCTTCCATCCAATCCTACCCTTTCCTTAACTTAACTTTCTAGCATAGTTTTTTGTTAATTGTTTTCTTTTTTATTTTGACTTGGGTGTCAAGTAAAATAAGCGTTATTCGATTTTGTATTAAAATCATGAAAGCATACAAACACAAAACGTTATGTCACAAAAAATATTAAGAACAAGAAAACATAAATAAATTTAACAGTGCAAATAAGGTAAAAAGTATGTCTGCAAATAAGGTAACAAATATGTCAGTTCATCTTGGTGTGAAAGTCATTATAGTTATACAAAGATTTCCTGTAGTTAATCACTGCCCATAAATAACTTGACATGATGTAACAAATAGATAATGTAGGTCGGGATTGCAGCAACAGATAAGCAGGACAACATTGGGCAAATTTATATTCTCGCAGACTGGGTAGTATTATGCTCTTCCTCAGGTCTTTATAAAATTTACAATAAAGGACATTGTGCGTAGTACTTCGGTCTGACAAGTTATCCCAAGGACATTTAGCTAGTATCTTAGACCAATCATTTATGACAGGAAAACTTGTCAAACGATGGATTATATCTAGTCTAAAGCGTGTTACAAACCTATGGCAGGCATTGTGCACAAGTTTAAGATATGGTTGCATATCACAGGTAATCGGCATCATTTGATTTTTAAGAACGCTAGGTTTTAAAAGTCTTGTAGTCAGTCTGAGATCCTCTAGCAAAGATATACAGGCCTTTTTTAATTTTTTTCTGCTACTCTGCTCCAATGTATCTGGGAAGTTGAAATATTCTGGATGACCCAAATCAAGAATTGGAATTCTTTTTTAAATATAATTTAGCCAAGGGATTTGTGAAAAAGAAGATGATTTAAAACAATCCCTAATGACCTCACAATTTAGTATAGTATCATCAGAAGTCCAGATCTTATACCAAAGGAGGATTGGCTGAATTCTGGCTATGTCTATTAAAAAAGGAGCCCGAAGTTTGGAGTGGCAGACAAATGAGGTACTGAGAGGAGATTCCTAAAAAAAGCATTTTCCACCAGTTGGAGAGATTGACTGTCGCTGTACCACCAGACTCCTGCCCCATATAAAGAGGCCGACAGACACTTGGCTTTGTAGATGGTTAACATCTCATTGGGGGGCTTTCTGCCAAGTTTCGTCGCAAAATTAGAAAGCTCTCTGATAGCTTTCATAAAATATAATTTCCTGATACTGATGGTCTGTTTCCAAAAACCATGCTTATCAAATAAAATGATTATGAATCAATGGGAGAGCGAGGAAAATATGGGGAACGTCCCTATCCACAGTTCAAGTACATCTGAAACAAAGTGGACGAGCCCACTCAAGAAGGAATGCGACTCACTGTTATAGTGAACAGTGCCAGGGAACCATTAGGTTTTATTAAAAGACCCCTCACACACCAACCTGGTTGGTGTCATGCTTCATCATTGGGGTCCCAACCGGGTGGCTGAATGCCCCCCGGTTGTGCTACGACGCCTGATTACAGCGGAGCTGGTGTGGTGAATTAGTGTGAAGTGGTGTAGTGAAAACTTTAAAAGTATCTCTGAGAATCCTTGCCTTATGTGTTTAATGTTGGCGGCCATAAACCTGCTGTGGTCTCCAGCAGCCAGGATCACGGGAGACCACAGCAGGTTTATGGCGGGCAACACGTCTTGATGAAAGTGTGACAATAGACGGTATCCCTGATTTTCTGCGTAACACTTTAATAGAGTGTTTTCACAGTGGGTCCGTAAGTATACTGACACCACTGAACACCACAACTCACCTTAGCGCGTGTGTTGTATATTCACTTGTCAAGTGGCACGATTTTTGCCACTCGCGCACTTTTTCACTAGGTCCTGACGAAAGCCCTCTCACATTTTTCCTAGGGCTAAAACATGTAGACTGCATTCTAGACAACTATGAGTATAATTAACTCCAGTAGTTGCGCCATCTGTTTTTAGCTGTATCCTGGGCCACCAACATTAAACACATAAGGCAAGGATTCTCAGAGATACTTTTAAAGTTTTCACTACACCACTTCACTCTAATTCACCACACCAGCTCCGCTGTAATCAGGCGTCGTAGCACAACCGGGGGGCATTCGGCCACCCGGTTGGGACCCCAATGATGAAGCATGACACCAACCAGGTTGGTGTGTGAGGGGTCTTTTAATAAAACCTAATGGTCCCCTGGCACTGTTCACTATAACAGTGAGTCGCACTCCTTCTTGAGTGGGCTCGTCCACTTTGTTTCAGATATCAAATAAAATGCCCAAATAAGGAAAAGATTTAGTAAAATGAATCTTTGTGCCACCAATCATGAGGTCACGACATTTCGTGGATCACCTCCCACATTTCATTAGATACATTTTACCAAGGTTGACTAAAAGACCTAAGTTCTGCATGTAATCAACAAAACAAGTGAATAGCTATTGCAGACCTAGGTCAGTACAGGCCATGAGTACAGCATTGTCTGCATAGAGGAGGGCCGGAATAGGCCGATGATCGATTTGTGGGAGATCACTAGTTTTCCTCTAGATCTTTTCCAAAACTATTAATGTGCAGGGTGAACAGAAAGGGAGCGGGAACGCACCCCTGTATGACGCCCCTCTCTATGTTAATAGGGTGGATGCACTCTCCCTTGAGGCCATACCGTACCCTGGCCCTGCTCCCCGAATATAACTCCCTTTACGGACTGTATTATCGGTGGGTCCACACCAAGCTCTGTCATGATGGTCCACAAATTATCATGCAGGACACAGTCAAATGCTTTGAGTTAGTAGATGAAAGCAAAAAACATGTGTAATCAATGTGTACTTCCCAACTAAAAGGTTGACATTTAATCCCTGTTCTATTGTCCCTAGACCACAGCGAAAGCCATATTGTAGATCAGAAAGAATCTTATTACTTTCAGCCCACTCTTCTAATCTATACAAAATAAATCAACCAGCAACTTTTACCAGTGAATCAAGTAATGCAATTGGGCGATAGGCTAGTATAAAATGATCGCCCTTCTTGTAAATAGGAACAATAAGGGACTTTGACCATGTGTTCAGAAAACCTGAGCTACAGGATGCTCCCTGCACCCGGGTCAATATGGGGCCCCAGAGGGAGACATTTGCCTTAAAAAGGTCGACAAGGAATACCGTCGGGACCTGGTGGTTTCCCACCCTTGGTGGCCATAAGAGCTCATTTAACCTCACAAGAGAATGTGAGGCTGGCAGTACTGCACCACTATTGCAACTTTTGAATCATGGGATACTGTCCCTGCCAGCATCTTGTTGGGGTTTGAATACATTTTTGTAAAATGAGTCACCCATTCAGTGTTTGTGATGGCAGCCTCCAATCGCGCCACACTGGATTCAGTCTAGAGTTATTTACACATCTGAGTAAACCCAAGGACGCACCCACCACCATGAATTTTGATGAAATAGCAAAAATTACGGAATCGAGAGCAGAAAGATTTGTATTTACAGCTGACGAAACACAAAGGATTTACTCCTTAATAGAGGAAACAGAAGGACTCAGCACAAGCACTGGATCTATTCAGTCTAACGTCAAACAACTTTTGTATATATCTAAAAAGGCCATTAATCAGCGACTCCACGCATCAACTTTAATAAAATACCACAAAGCTCAAAGAATCCCCAGGGGGTTAAGAATTTCCCTCAAATCCACACTGTGTAAGAATAATGCGAGATTTACCGAAAAATGGCAAGCGAGCTTAAACAAGTGTTCCTTGGATCTTATCCTACTCATTATCGAAGAATTATCCAAACTTTTGGAGGACCTGAAGAAAGAGATTTTTCAACTTAAGCAAGAACTCACGGATACCATGCCAAAGGAAGATTGGGATAAAACATTAGCAGACCTTAATGAAAAACTGGAATTATACACCAAAGAGATTAACGAAAGAAAGATAAGGAAATTTAAAAGGGACACATATGATTACAAACTTGGAGAAGTTTATAATTGGGCTGAGGTTTACGCCCAGAGAAGATTGCAAAGAGGAAGATTTTCAGACACTGATGCATCATCCTCGGACGATACACAACAAAGAACCTTTTCACCTCGAGAACAAATCCGAGACAGACCCGAAAAAGAAGGCCCTACCACATCCATAAACACCAACGGTAATCAGCCTTTTTTAGGAAGAGGCCAAAGACCACCCGACGAAGCAGGAGGAAGTACCTCAACAAACAAACCGGTGGCAAAAGGAACAAGGAGCCAGAGAATCTTGTAATCAACATCTCAAAATATCAATTCTCAGACTCTCAACTAAGGACCTTACAGAAAGGATCCTCTTTCGTACCAACCTACCGATCCAACATACTTGACACAGAAATCAGTCTATACAAATTCATCCGGACACTAAGACTCAAACACTTCTTTAGTAATATAGTGGAACCGAATCAACGTCCCCAAGAGAACACCCTCTTGGGTTTACGTAACAAAAGCACATTTATGGCACCTGTGAGCCACAAGGTAATTGATGCATTCAAAACTATTGTTCAAAAAGAAGTACGAATGATTTTCAAACAGACTCAATCAAAAAGATCAAATATTGCACCTAAAGAATATCAAGCCTTAACCCAAATAGCAGCAATACCAGAAGTTACCATTCGGCAAGCTGACAAAGGAGGCGCCATGGTCATCATGGACATCGAATTCTATGTAAAAAATGTTAATGAACACGTGCAAGATACCAGTACCTACATGGCATTGTCCTTCGATCCAACAACGGAGTTTTTAAAGGTCTTATCAAAAATCATTGACACAGCAATAACCAATGGTACCATCGCCAATGACGACAAAAGATACCTCATCAAAACGGATCCAGCCATACCGTATATTTACATGATACCAAAAATACACAAACACCCAACTGTACCTCCATTCAGACCAATCGTTTCGACCATCAATTCCATACACGAACCGATAGGCAAATATCTTGATAAACATCTCCAACCACTAGTACAAGGAATGAGTACCTACATAAAAGACATGACAGATTTCTTGAATATACTGGAGTCAATTAAACCATCGGTTACACCTGATACAATCCTTTGCACTATTGACGTTAAAGCATTATACACCTCAATACCACATAGTAAAGGAATACAGGCTGTGGAATCTTTCCTCATTACCAGTGACAAAACCGAAGACCAAAAGGTTTCCTTATGGAAATGATTCACTTTACATTTTACCACAGCTACTTTAAATGGGGTGAAAATTTCTATGTGCAATGCTCCGGAACATCTATGGGCAATTGTGCCGCCCCAACATACGCAAATCTGTTTATGTACCGTTTCGAATCAGATCACATCTTAAATCAAGAAATATGGCGGCAACATCTCATCCTATACAAAAGGTACATAGATGATATCTTTATTTTGTGGCAAGGCACCCACAATGAATTAACTGAGGCCATAGAATTACTCAATAAAGTAGACGAACGTATTGAATTCACCTCTACCATCAGTAGGCAACAAATTACTTTTCTGGACACTCGTGTCATAAACGACAAAGGTCAATTGATAACCACAGTTTACACCAAACCTACCGACAGGAACAATTTACTACATTTCCACAGTTTCCATCAGCCATCATTGAAGAAACACCTTCCATACTCACAGCTACTCCGACTCAAAAGGATATCATCCAATGATGAGCTATACAAGAAAAACATGGAGACATGCATTGAAAAATTCAAGGATCGCGTTTATCCGGAAGAAGTCCTAAGGACCGCTATTATGAAAGCAGAGACAAAGTCACGAGAAGAACTACTAAAAAACACCCATGGCACTAAAGAGGAAAACCGTAGCGTATTTGTTTCAAAATTCTCGACCGGAAGTTATCAAATTAAAAAAACCATTCTCAAATTTTGGCCTATGTTAAGCACAGAAGCCGACTTCAAGGGCATATTCAACATACAACCAAGATTTGCATACACGAGATCAAAGAATTTTAAACAAATATTGAATAAACCCACAGTCCAAAAGGACCTTGAATACAAAGGTACGATTCCATGTCTAAACTGTGGAAACTGCAACTCCATAATTAAAGGTAATGTCATCAGACACCCATACAAAGGAACTCCAGTGAAACTCAGAGTCACCGCCACCTGCAATATTCAAAACTTAATCTACATGCTCAAATGCCTATGTGGCCTAGTTTATATCGGAAAAACTGAGCGGAAAATTCGAATAAGATTAAACGAACACAAGAGCAATATTCGAACACGCAATCCCAAATCTACAGTAGCCAGCCACTTCAACACCATGCAACATAACGTTAGCCAACTCTGTTTCCTGGTTTTGGAACAGGTCCCTATCTTACAGGGACGCAACAATACACAATTCTTATTACACAGGGAAATCCATTGGCTCAACTTTATGGACTCCGTCAACCCCAAGGGGCTAAATGAACGTTTTGATTTTAACTGCTTTCTCTAATTGTAATTCTGTTTTCAGCATTATATGTAAAATTTCTAAGATGTTTTGATGACGCAGGGGTAGAGATATTTTTAGTTAGCACGAGATTGAATACATCACCTGATCTAATGATATATCTGGTTCTTGGAAGTGAATTTAGATACCTATGGGCATTAAGTCGTTAATTCATGAATGCATTTAGGAATTACCTTGTATATCCGTGCAGAACACTTGTTTGAAACATTTAATACCTTCTTGTCATACCCATGTTTATGCACTCACATCGATTACCTTCCTGCTACACTTATGTTCACGCACCTATATGCATGTTACAACCCCGTTTTAAATTTTCAACATGGGTTGACACCCTCTTTTCCACCGGGGTCCCCGGGCTTACAAATTGATTTATTAACGGATTCACGTTTTAATTTATTTTCTATTAACGTTGCACTGTTTCACCGACGCTTTATTGACACATTCACAACATGAACAATGGAGCGGACTACGAGTCTGTTGTCTTATGCTATCACTCGAGTAGTTTCCCACACTGCGCTCACTTCCGGTACACGCACACGTTAAAACTACACACACCCGCGAACAGATTCAATCGCGCTTTCAACCTCACGGAAGGATTACACATGCGACAGTCCGATTATTACGGGTAAGCTCCCTTAAATTTGCGCCGCTTACCGGCCCAACACTTTGTTTCAGCAGAAACTTGAGCACATGTGCACTATTTTAATCTCCGGTTTTTCCGTGCAGCACAAGTGTGTGACGACCTTGTTGAATTTGTAGTCTACGTAAGTTTTAAACACGTTTGTGTTGGTACTTTATTAACTCACAGACCATTTATTAACGCACCGGGACATGGCACAGTAAGCTTGATCAGTTTTAGACACACGATGCACGAGTTCACCCGATATTGCATGTAGTTGCCTGTCGACAGTTCGAGTCAAATGAGGCACAATTTTACTTGACTATGTTATCGCATGCAATAGCATGAAGTCGATTTTCTACCGCTCCGAGTCAAACAAGGCATACTTTTACGCGGCTATGTAATCGCACATAATTGCATGGAGTCACATCGCTCACCGAGCACTACGTCTTATTCGAAAACCACCTTTTTGACAACCGATGCAACGTGGTGCCCCAGACACAATGTGATACTAACAACACTAACAGACCCCTAAACTTCCGGGTCTACTTCACACAGATTATAACTGCACGGCGATTCCCATATATCTCTACTTCATACAGATCTCACTGATATCGCTACCTCATACACCATTGATTTCAATTACTTCCAGTTTTCTTGTACTGAACCTGAAATTTCCTCTACTTTTCAGTTCACACAGCCCCTGAAGAAGGGCTTCCCGCCCGAAATGCATTGGGCATAGATGAATGAACAATCATGTGAAATTATTGTTATGAAGCAATAACAAATGAAAGAACGCAAATGATGAACAAATCCAACCAAATGTAATTGAATGGGAATAAAAACATTCTCACCAAATTAACAGACAACTATCTACTTTGTATATTTTATTATCGAGTGCATAAGGGAAATGCACCTCTGGGTCAGAGGTCAGCATCCATCGGCATCCTAAAGACTATCCTCTTACTCAGGAGGATTAACCTGATTGCACCACCGACCTGTTTAACTACACCTATATACTTTTTTCAACCATAGGAGTGCGCCACACTGGATTCAGTCTAGAGCCTCCAATCTTGGGCCACTCTCTTCTCTTGGATAGGGGCTGTTTAACACACGTCAGAACGCTGCACTATCTTTTTCAAGGAGGGATTCTCATACTTAATCCTTCAAGTCTTTTTTCCTCCCCTTCACAGTTAATCTCTATTCACGTCTACACGCCTGTACTTCTGTGTGCACCTATAAGGCTTTCTTGAGGTATTTATGAGCCTTGGAGCAGATAGAATCAAACCAGCCTTGTCTATCACAGCTAGGCTGTCGCCTGGTAGCAGATAAACCTTCCTTAATCCCCTTTGCAATAGTATGGAAGGCCTTAAGAGTATCATTGGGGCTGACTGTATCACCCAGGCATATTTTGAAAGCTGCTCTGTGTTTGGTAACCAATCTTACCAGAAAATCATTGGAGTTAATCTGCAGCTTACATAGTGTAAAACCATTTCAAGATCTTTAGGTAGATCTTATATAATCTGTGACGATCTTATCACCTCTTCCATTAAAAGTACACTTAAATGGGACAGGGGGCACATTGGGCCAGATGTACGACCCTTTTTTGCGCTCGCAAACGGGAGATCAGCCCGTTTGTGACCGCAAAAAAGGGTAATGGCATGTACAAACGCTATTTTGCGAGTCACTGACTCGCAAAATAGCGTTTGCGACTCTCGCTATTAGGAAGGGGTGTCCCTTCCTAATACCAAGACTCACTGCCATGTACTATTGTTTTGCGACCGCATTTGCGGCCGCAAAACACTCGCAGTTTACCACCTACATTAGTAGGTGATAAACCACTCACAAACGGGAAGGGGTCCCCAGGGGACACCTTCCCCTTTGTGTGTGTGAGAGAAAATATTTTTTAAGAGCAGGCAGTGGTCCCAGGGACCACTGCCTGAACTTAAAAAATGAAACTGAAAAGTTTCATTTTTCTTTTTAAATGCAGCCCATTTTCCTTTAAGGAAAAAAGGGCTGCATTTAAAAGACTGCTTTATGTAAAAAGCAGTCCCAGATACGGTGGTCTGCTGACCCCAGCAGGCCACCATCCCTGGGAGTGCTAGCCATTCCCAATGGGGTCGCAAATTGCGCTTGCCTCATGAATATTGATGAGGCATGCAATTTGCGACCCCATTGGAAATCGCTAACATTGTCTGTGACACTGTTGTACATTGCATTTTGCGACTCACAAATTGCGAATCGCAAAACAACGCAATTTGCGAGTGGCAAAATGCAAGCGTCGTACATCTGGCCCCAAGTTTGTTACAAAAGGCAAGATCATATTTAAACACAAGTTCATTTAGTTTGTCACCATAACTGTTGTGGGTGAAGTGGGATAAATCACAATCATAGATGTCTGTCAGACCACAAATCTTTTTTTAATATAAAGGACACAGATAAATATTGAAATCACTACCCCAAAGTATGGAAAGTTCCTTCGTACCACACTTACAGATGGGCTCAAGATCTCAATCAAGCTGCCCAAGGACAGTTGGTGCTTCAATTACAATGCATTGCTATAAAAATTAACCAACACAAGATAGAAAAGAGACGAGATTTCAATAGCAATAATTTCGAAATACAGTGAGGTCGTCATAATAGATGCATTACAGAAAGGCAAATAGTTGGAAATATACACGCCTAAACCACCCTTAGCTCTACCAATTTTCATAGGCACTGCTGGTACGTAGAAGGTTCTGTAGCCATTAATATGTATAGAGTCAACAGACCAGGTCTCCTAGAGACGTAGGATCGCTAAATTAGTTACAAAACCCAACCATTCTATTGTGTTAACCTTGGCACGTAAACATGCCACATTCCAAAATTTGGCTCTACAAGTCATTTGTTGGAGGGTTTCCTCCGAACCTAAACCTGAAGTAGAACAATCAACTGGGGTATTTAAGGGTGAAGGAGCAGAAGAGCTTGACATTTAATGGGAGTCATCTGATTAAAGTAAGGAATTTGGTAGGGTCCTTCCATTCACTGTGGCTTCATCATTACCGAAGACAGGCGACAGAGGAACTACTAGCACCAAGTCAATCGATCCCATATAAAGATGCTAATCTATCAAAACGATTATAAGTTGGAACGGCAGAGTGAAATGCAGGGGTATAACCGGGAGGTGATCTAATGGGCCGTCTTGAACCGCTGGCAGTAGTTGATGGTGGTAAAATACATACATTTGCCAAGATTAACACGCAGGGTGTCACTTCGGAGGGTAGATCTAGAACATCAGATCTCCTGCCCATCTTTCCTCAGGATAGCTCACTGCGATATTGCATATTGGGAGGTGGCGATGGAATCGCCTGGCAAAGCGTGGACGGAGTGTTCATGCCACAAGCAGAAGTGTGTGGTGGTAATTGCCCCCCTGAGTTACAATTTGTGGGCAAACTATTGATACCACGGACAAGAGTCTGAGATGTAGATTGAGCGCCCATGGCATAAGAAAATGGAACAGATAAGGCCGGAGAGGTACCACTCCAGTGTTCGGCAGAAGGGGGGGGGGGTAATATCAGGAATTGTTTTAGGATTCAGTAGATCTAAACAACTGCAAGTAAGGCTCTCCACGTGCATTACTCTGATAGTAGGAGAGTATACTGAGGTCTTTACCAATAATTCCAATGCTTGTACCATTGTATACAAGGTTCTAAAATCTTCCGAAAATGCTCTAGGAACTGCGGCTCTATGCTTATTGTTAGCTGGTCTGATTGGGGTCTTGGTCTAAGTAATTACTGTTGGCCCACTTGGAGAATTAGTATCTGTAAGTTTAGAGCAAGCCCCAGGTGTCTTCATACATTTTAAGGGTGATTGGGATGCAGGGCCAGACGGAGAGATACAAGCTGAAATGTCTTGAACACAACCATTTGCTCCATACACTACAACGGGCCTGGGGGATTTGCTAAGATCAGTAACTTGTGAGAAGTCCTGAGTTAAAGTGTCTGTCAAAACTTGACTACATATAGTCAGTCTCTTTTCAATGCTCGTAATTTCTTTATCAGTGGCTCCCATAGCCCCAGTTATGTAGTTCATTATTGAGGTGCGCGACTTGCCAGGGGATTTAGGCTTGACCAGAGTGGAAGGATGATTTCTCTTTCCCATGTTAAAAATAATGTAAAAAGAGGGGCGTGGCTTGGACGGCAGAGCTAATGGCTGCCTGATCTCGTCGCTCCGTCGGATCGGAGAGGAAAAGAAACGTTCTCCCAGAGCTAATGGAACTGTTGGAACCCAGCAATGACGGAAGTCAGGAGCGGATCTCACACTGCAAAAGATGGTGCCAATGAAGCGATCTCGGAGTTCCGCGATTGAAAGCTAAACGAGAAACAAGTTGCCGCTACTGCTGAAAACAACTTCGATACAAAATGGCGCCGGGCAACAGACACTACGGAGGAGTCCCGCTTACGGACGCGCTGCGTCAACAACACTGTAAGTGCCCCCACTCAGCAAATGGACAACAATAATTAATGAGGGGGACCTCATTCAGACTCATTAAGGTGGGTGGCAGCGCGGCGCGAAGCTCATAAGGCTCGTCTAACCAGCACGGGTTTGCCTGACCCCATCATGGCGGTGGGAGCGACATCCTAAACGCCTAACCTTGTTAACCAGAGGCGGAGCCTTTGCGAGGCGAAAGCAACCTCTTCAGGGGGCGTAGCGTTAAGACGCTACATAACACGCATGCAGTGGGAGGATAAGGACTACCGCGAATCAATACGAGCCTATGCGTATCAATGCAGGCTAACGATACCGGCGCAAAGCTTGCCTGACCCCGTCAGGGCGGCGACGTTCGCTTAGCCACTCCTACGGCCAAGAATAAAGCGCTACCTATTAAGCGCGAGTGAGCGTGCTCCTTGGGAGTCTAATCATCAGGCGCTACCCACTGTCCTGGTCAGATCAGCGCTAATAATAGTCAGCAAACAAAAGGGAAAAAAAAAAAACGTGAACAAGCTCAAGCGCGACATCAGCGCGAGCCTGCATTGGCACAGAAGCCCACAGTGACACAGCGCCTGTTTCAAGATTGCACCGTGAATGCCTACACGTGGACATCACTGTATTAGACTGGACAGCCCACTGCACCAACCAATAAGACGCTAGTTAGTTTACGCGCCAATACATAGCAAGTGGGCTGCATGAATTCGTGTGAGCAAGAGCAATAGTCAACAGAAGCTTTCCCAGAATCAGTGCAAGGAACCTATACAATAACCTATACAATAATAGTCTGAGGTTACCAACAAGCTCATCTCCCTCAGCCCTACACCCAAGGTGGCGTCTACAGAGGCCCTCTAAACGGAATAATTATCGAGCCAAGCTATCTTAAGGTGTGGGGCTGCAGACTCATTGCCATCTAATCAACACCTTCACGCTAGTCTCCTAAACGTCCCGCCACTCAACTCTCACGCAAGGGTCAATCAATTGCCAATCGCGATAAACTACTCCTCAGAACATCGGGACAGCTGACGTGCGGGGGAGGAAAGATCAAGGGCCATTTTATATAACTGTTCACGCGAGCCAGTATACGGGAACAACGTGCCCAAGTTGTCCTGACTTAGTGGAGACAATCAGAAGGACCTCCGGAAGAGCATTAATTACCCAAGGGACCCACAACACAATGGCTACACCACACCAGCAAAAAAGGAACAAGGGCGAGTCGACACCCTCGGACTCTCCGCTCAAAATGAAACCGGACATCAATAGTACCCTGGATATGATCCTCAAAAAACTGGCAGACGTCCATGACTTGGCTAAATCCACAAAACAAACTACAGACGCTATCCAACTTGAACTAGCGGCCATCAGGGCGGACATAAACACAGTGCATGCAAACGGCTAGAGAGAACGTGGCGGACCAAGTTTGATTCTAAGGATAAAGCCATCCTCAAGTTAGCTTTAAAAGCTTATTATAATGATGTGCGCACTGAGAAGAAAAATTACTTTACCTTAAAAATACAAGATGCTGCCAATAAAAGCAAAGAAATTTTTAAAATTGTCAAGGATTTTTCATCCCCCAGCGCCATGAGCAAGGCATTTATCCCCACCTCTAGCTGGGCTCACCAGATGGCCAGTTTTTTCCATGACAAAATTTATCTGATTCAACAGTCATTTGCCTCTAGGGGCACAGCTGAAACTGGTGATATGTGGAATGCGCATGATCTGCCTTTGGGGGTTAGTTATTCCCTTACCCAATTTCCTCCCATTTCCTTGGAAAAGTCTCTTGACATTATGGTAACTTTGAAGTCGGGTTCTCCTTCTGATCCCTGTCCAGCTAAGATCCTGAAGAATATCGCGGAACCTATAAATTCTGCGGTTAATTCAGTTCTTAATTCCTCGCTTGGTCAGGGAATGGTACCCAGCTGTTGGAAAAAGGCAAAAATTGTTCCCCTCCTAAAGAAACCCACAGCGGACCCTGAGGTTGCTTCTAACTATAGGCCCATTTCACTGTTGCCTTTTTTTTCCAAGGTCCTTGAGAGGTATGTTAACTCCGTGCTAACAGATTATATAGAAGGAAATCATGTCCTTCATGACAGTCAGTCAGGTTTTAGACCTTCTCTTAGCACTGAGACTGCCCTTCTGGAGGTTTCGGAGACCATTAAATCTCAGGTGGATAAAGGGGGCAGTGCGGTGTTGATACTGCTGGATTTGTCCGCAGCCTTTGACACCGTGCCCCATGACCGGCTCTTGTGTAGGTTAGCGGAGTGCGGCATTGGAGGCACGGTGTACAATTGGTTTGCCTCTTTTCTATCTGAGCGGCAGCAGGAAATCTGGTCTCCGCCCTTTACAGCTGCCATCCCTCCAATGCAAGTGGGTGTCCCGCAGGGCGCTATCTTGAGTCCTACACTCTTTAATATCTATATGGCCCCACTTGCACGCCTGGCTGAGTCACACGGAGCGAAGATTATTTCTTACGCTGATGATACTCAACTACTGTTCACGTGTGACAAAGGAGCGAATTTTCATGGAATGGAGATAATCAGATGCCTAACGGAGGTTTTTTCCTGGTTGCAACTTAATCAACTTAAGTGTAACCCTGAAAAGTCTGAAATTATGTTTTTTGGATGTCCCCCTTGTGGCGACTGGCGCTTATGGTGGCCGTGCGACATGTCCCCTCCTGCTACTCCAGTCGGCACAGTAAAAAATTTGGGAGTTAAGTTGGACACTAGTCTATCGATGAAGTCCCATATCCAAACTGTTGCTGGTACTTGTATCGGACTGATTAGAATGGTAAAAAACTTTCTTCCTCTACTCCCGGTTGAATCCCGGAAGATCGTAGTGCAAGCCCTAATTACATCCAGGTTGGATTACGTAAATATCTTGTATCTGGGGCTTCCTGAATACTTGCTCAATCGGCTGCAGGTTTGTCCAGAACGCCACAGCCAGAGCTATTCTTATGGTAAGCCCCAGAATGCGCATGTCGCTCCACCTGAAAGCACTGCACTGGCTCCCGGTGAGAAAGAGGATTCAGTTTAAGGCTTTGGTGCTTGCCTATCGTGCTTTCTACGATACGGGTGCGGTTTACTTGAGAAGTAGGATCCAGCACTATCGGCCTCAACGTGTCTTAAGGTCCTCGGGACAATCCCTGATGGTGATTCCCAAATTCACTCGATCTCGGATTGGAGGTCGTTCTTTTCAGGTTCAAGCGGCTTGCCTATGGAACAACCTGCCCCTACAACTCAGACTGACTCAGGACCTGCTGTCCTTTAGGAGACAACTTAAAACATGCCTGTTCCAACAATAATACGATGGCAGGTGGGGCGGGGTCTTGCCTGGTGGTTTTAGAGACTAGCGCCGGGACACTCTATGTGAGTATCCATGCGCTTTACAAATCCCTTATTTCATTTCATTAACAACAGATTAGCACTGGCCGAACAAAGAATTAGCGATATAGAAGATACCTCTCTTAATTCAAGTCAGGAGATGAAGGCCTTAACAAAACTAACAACAACACTGCAAAAACAAACAGCGGAGTTGGAAGATCGCAAACAGCGTGGCAATATCCGAATACTTGGTGTCCCGGAGGGGTCTGAGGACTCAGCTGGCTCATGCTTAGCTTTTCTTGAGGATTGGATCCCTAAACTCACCAACTTAAAGTTCGACCGTCAGTTCGAACTGGATCGTGCGCACAGAATACCCACCTTCAAATCCACGTCAAGACAAACCACACGCCCTATAATAATTTGCAAACCACTGAGATCTCAACATACGGAAGCTATCCTTAATCATGCACGAAAGAATCACCAACTCGTCTGGAACGGCCATAAAATTATATTCACACAGGACTACTCTAACCCTACTGTCGATACCAGGAAAGGATTTCTTGCCTTACGCGACAAACTCAGGAGCAGGAACATTCAATTTTCCTTTGTTGGCCCTACCAAATTCAGAATAAATGTTGATGGTAACAACATCTACTTCAATGACCCTAGGGACCTCACATCATTCTTGGAAGGCCCGACCTCTCAGGACATGGAAGCTATGCAGTCTACCACTAACAAAAGGAAATCTTCCCCAGACTTGGGCAAAGGATGAAAAAGGAACCCGACCCACTACTAGGCAGGCTAAGTGTCTCAACCATTATCTACCTCGTGTTAACATCCACTTGTGATGCTGGCACCACTAATACTGAAGATGTCGCTGTTTATATCTGCTTACACTTCTACCTCTTATAGACTCTACTTATTAGTTATTTGTCTATGATCACTTGAATATCACTGTAATATGGAATGTCTAGTTACCTGTAGTACATAATCTTAATCAAACCCACGTGTAACTTTGGGGGAATTATGTTGTTAGTTACTCCAATTAGTGAACTCTCCATGAGACGGAATGACGATCCTGCCGTCGCACCTCCTACATTCGAGGTTTTTGGGGATGGGAGGGGAGGGAGGGGGGGATGAGGGGGGGGGGAGGTACCACAGAGCCCGCGGAATGCTCTCGTTTATGACTGGATAGGTACCTTGGGGTTTCTAAGACCTTACCTTCTTTGTCTTCTGGTCTATTTTTCCTTCTTCACATCTTTACTTTCTCTAATCTATATTGGCCAGTCCCTCATGCATAGACAATTAGCGAGACCTGATGCACTAGAGCACCCGAAAATGTTGCTTAGATTTGTTACTAGACATGTTACTATGTGCATGGAAAACACAACGGAACCTTTCCCCTTTGGGGAGCTTTTGCGGGGCAGTATTGTCACATCTCTCCTCCTAGTACCAGCTAGCACTCCTATGTGGTTATACTCGACGCACCTACTTCATTACCTCTCACCTGATGGCCCATAACAACCCATTAATCCTAGCAACAGATCTTAATATAGTGTCCCTGAATGTTAAAGGTCTTAACCACCCAGTTAAACGTCGGAAAATCCTGGATTATTTTACCAAAACTAAAGGGGATGTCATCTTATTGCAAGAGACAAAGTTGTCTCTGGACGATGCTAAACTAATTAGAGGTAACTGGATATCTCAAATGGCCTGCTCCCCTGCTGATAAAAAAAAACGGGGAGTAATAACACTGATATCAAAAAAATCTAATATCTCGCTGGAAGGCCAGTCTCATGATAATGAGGGCAGACTTTTGGTTACTCATCTGAGAAAGGGAGAGGTTCCAATTCATGTAGTAAATATATATGGCCCCAACTCTGATGATCCGAAGTTCTGGTCTCAGGTTTCTAGTACTCTGGAAGGTTTCCCCCAGGATGACCTCATTGTAGTTGCAGGAGACTTTAACATCCCATTAGACCCTATAACGGACAGACAGTCGAACTGCCACTATCACCCCATGAACTCACATGCCATTCTCCAAACCATTTGCTCCAAATACAACCTTAAGGACGCTTGGCGCCTCCAACATCCAGACACTAGAGACTACACCTTCTATTCCACCCCTAACAACTCCTACACCAGGATAGACTACATTCTCATCTCCGGATCCCATACACGGTTAATTGACCACTCAGACATAGCCCCAAGACTGGTATCAGACCACTCCTGTATTAGTCTAAAACTGGAAGGGTGTCACAACGACTCCATACCTAAGAGATGGCGCTTCAACAACGATGTACTTACAGATCCCGCAGATAAAAAGAAAATCGAGGATGCTATCTCAGACTACCTTAAACACAATGATAACCCTGAGACCAGCACCAACACTCTCTGGGACACACTAAAAGCCACCATTAGGGGTACAATAATTGAAATCAAGACAAAAATCAACAAAAGTACGAATCTGAGACTACAACATCTTGAACAGGAGATCAAAAACTTAGAGTTGTCTCACGCTACCTCACTACATGATAATAAGATCCTCACCCTAGTAACACAAAAGAAATATGAGTACAATAAAATCTTAAGTGAGAGAGCAGGGATTTGGGTTAATAAATACAAAGCCCTTAATTTATGTGAATCAAACAAAGCAGGAAAATTACTCGCCTCTTACCTCAAACACAAACAGAACCAGAACGCCATCTCTTCCATTAAAAACTCTAACAACCAAACCCATACCAAACATAAAGATATCCTTAAGATCTTTAAAACATTCTATCAAGATCTCTATAAAAATGATCAGAACATTAACATAGAGGATTGCACCAAATACCTGAATAGACTCAACTTGCCACAACTAACCACAGAAGACACAATAAGGTTAGGACAGGAAATCAAGTCTACGGAAATTGAAAAGGCAGTTAAAACATTAAAAGACAACAAAGCCCCTGGGCCGGATGGCTTTACAGCTTTGTTCTACAAGACTTTCCTAGACCAGCTAAAACCGACCATGAAACATGTTTTTAACCACATCTCATCTAAAGGGATCACGTCAAACACAATGTCGGAAGCTAACATAATAGTCATTCCGAAAGAGGGAAAGGATCACCTCTCACCGAAAAATTATAGGCCTATCTCCCTGATCAATGTGGACTGCAAAATATATGCTAAGATCCTAGCTGGTAGACTCAACGCTGTTCTTCCGAAAATAATAAGTAGCTCTCAGGTTGGTTTCCTCCGTACACGTATGTCCAACGATAACACCCGCCTGCTGTGCCATGTTCTAGAGAATTACGCTACCAAATCAGAGCCATCAGTAGCTATCACACTAGACGCCGAGAAGGCCTTTGATAGGGTATCCTGGGCTTTTTTGGAACGGTGCATGCACTCCTTCAACTTGGGTGAGGACTACATACGCATGGTGATGGCCCTCTACGGTAAACCATCAGCCCGTATTGTTGTCAACGGCTCACTCTCTGAACCCTTCCCATTACAACAGGGTACTAGGCAGGGATGCCCGCTATCTCCATCCTTGTTCTTACTGGCACTGGAACCCCTCATCCAGGATATTAAACTAAATTCGTTCATTAAGGGGGTGGATATCAATGGCACCCAGGTAAAAATAGCCGCTTATGCAGATGACATACTAATAATAACAGAACAACCGGAAGCATCAATTGCAGCTTTGATGGACACAATCACGGTATACTTCGGCTACTCAGGTTACAAACTTAACAGAGAGAAATCTGAACTCAAACCATTAAACATCCATTGCACAAGAGATATTTTGGGAGAATCTGGGCTCACATGGCAAACAGGCTATATCAAATATTTGGGCATCGAATTTGGTAGTAACCTAATAGATACTCTCCACCAGAATGAGAAAACAATATTAGGGAAAATAAAAAAGCTCCTAGACTCATGGTCGCCGAAATTCATCACGTGGTGGGGTAGAATTGAAACCATTAAAATGATGATCACCCCTCTGGTTAATTATCTAATCAGCATGCTCCCCCTCCTACTGTCAGACGAATTCCACCACAAACTAGATGTCCTCATCACCAAATTCCTTTGGCGCGGTAAAAAAGCACGGATTAGTATCAAAAAATTGAGACTGGATAAATCCTTGGGTGGTGTAAACCTAGCTGATTTCAGACTATACCAGCTAGCCTTCCTTGCAAAGCAAGGCTCATACTGGATCTCCCCACCGGTCGGCTACACCCCGGTTTGGCTAGAGGTGGAGAGGGCTATCCTCAATAACCTAAGCCCCCTTGCACTCCTCACAACGAATAGGCTTTACCCACATAGCTCTAAGTCCATCTTTAAAAATACAAAAATAGCACTTCTTAGAGTAGATAAGAAACTGGAGAATAGTATTAAAGGCTCCAAAATGGAATCACTTTGGTTCAACAGCAAAGTTTTGTATAAGGGCAGAAGTTTATCCCTAGACACATAGATTGAAAAAGGTATCCTTTTCCCATACCAACTGGAAAATGCCTCATACCCAGTCACATTCTCTGACCTCCAATCGAGATATAACCTAGCTGATATTGAGTTTTACAACTTCTTGAAAATCAGAACGGCCCTCTCTAAAGCCAAGCTAAACTCCGTCCAACCATCAATCCCACTGTTTATTTCAAATGTTAACAAAATGGGCCACCAGGTCTCCCAAATCTATAAACTTCTCCGCCCACAGACTTCCAAACTTAACCATAAGACTATCGCCTTCTGGGATCAACAAGCTACGGCTCCATTAAACGATCAGAAATGGGCCACACTGTGGAACTCGGTCTCACGCAATAAGATCTCCCCGGTCCTCTCCCAAACCAAATACTGGCTACTACACAAAGCATATTGGACTCCTGCCCGGTTATTCTCCCTAGGTCTCCGTAGTGACGCAACATGTTGGAACTGTAACCAAGAAACGGGGGATTTAGCCCATCTTATCTTTCAGTGTGCATCTGTAAAGCCTTTTTGGGGGAAAATTTTTACCTTCTTAACTGACATGTTTAACTGCACTTTGACCCATGAATTCTCCACCCTACCAATGGCCTTCTTGAACGCGGACCTAAGATCTGACGCTGACAAATCTCTACTTGACCTTTTACTAACTTCCGCGGTGAAAATAGTCCTTGCCAACTGGAAGGACACAAGCAAGGCATCCTATAAGGGCTGGATAAACTGGATCACTCATCTCAGAGGGGCAGATAACATCTCTTTGCAGAACCCTCCTTGGAAACCCTCATCCAGGCTGATGTGGAACTATATGGACACTTATCTCGACTCTTATAAACCTCCATGAACACTACTGTATGGCGCTGAATCACACCTCGTGCCCTAACGAATCATCCCTTGGATACTTTTACCTAATCGTTGTTACCGGCACTAGGCTGTTATGTGTTAGGTCTATTAATATCGAACTGCTCTTGTGCCCATAACTGCATAAAAGTCAGGATGTATAGTATATCGCTAGTCTATTCGTTGTTCTCCTTTTCTTTCTTCTCTTTCTTCTTTCTTTTTTCTTCTTTCGGTTTCTCTTCTTCTCTCTCTATTGATCACTTGGGTTAGCATCTCGATACCCTCATAGGAATAATAACCTTTTGTATGCTTTTAGGCACGTTAGATTTTTGTTTTACATATATGATGTGCTAACCCTGAAACAGTATTACTCTATGTAACTGTCTTATGGAAATCAATAAAGTATTTTGAAATTAAAAAAATTAAAAAAATTACGTAAAAAGTATTAGAAAACATACAAAAATAATTACAATACTAAACCAAGGCAACAGTGGCACGAAACCTGATGAATACAAATAACAAAGTAGCGAACAAAATCCCGTGTGAGATGGAGGCCTGTCCTTGCAAGAATCCGTAGAAGTGTTGCAGCAGAGATGGGGGGTGACGCAGAGCAATAGTACATAAAACCCGGGAAAGCATCAATAGTAATCCCTGTGTGTATCTCACAGTTTTCCATGTAGCCAAACCAGTCAAGGAAGTCAGTCATTAGATAAACGTAAAGGGTGTGGCCCAGCCCAGCCTCCTACGGTCGATGACGGGGGCAAGATGGGCCCGGCCTCGGCTTCGCCCGCGCGCGTCCTGCGTCGCGGGAGGTGCTTTAATAGCGCGCGACTAACTGAAAGAGTCCCTCCTCCTCTCCTGGGGCCACGAGTCCCTGAAGCAACACGGCACACAAACACCCCCCTGCATAGTTAGCAAGCATTGGCATAGCCAATAGGTCTCGCCTTTGGGACCTTATAAGTGTTTAGCCATACAACAGTTGATGTTGTTGCACCAAGGATATTGTGCTGCATAACTAAATACTTATAAGGTCCCAAAAGCGAGACCTATTGGCTATGCCAATGCTTGTGTCCTCTTTCTAGCACACATAGAAAGAGGAAAACGCCTCAGGGTATTGTTTTTGTGCAGGACGGGACACCTTCCTGCACAAAAACAATCCACCTTACAATGCAGTCACTCTTGCACCATGGTGCAAGGGTGCCTGCGTTGTCAGCTAGGCAGCCAAAGGGGCGCCAGTGCAGGGGAAAAGGCAGGAATGTGCCATATTGACTTAAATACAGCGCATTTCTTCCCTTTCCCTATCACCCAGTGCAGCACAGCTAGGTGACTTGCTGCGCTGCACTGCATGACTTGGCCATAAATGCGGCCCAGTATTTTTACACAATGGCACTACCTGGTGCAATGACATTAGAGTGAATGTGTATAATGTATACTTCTATCACACAACACACAAAGTCAACTGCTGCTTGCTGGGCGTTAGGAGTAAACGTAATCATTCATTAAAATTGTAGATAAAATGTAATCATATCAGAAAATATTTAGGCCTTTGTATTTATTTTGAGGTTGTAGTAGCAATTTGTATATTTGTTTTGCATGCGTTAGTACCAGCTTTCCATGGTACCACTTCTTGCGATGTGACTTCCTGTGATGACTGCATGTGATGCCACTGATTATGGTAATTGTCTGCTACCTGCTGACCAGCTGTTGTTGTCCGTCACAAGAAAGCTAGCACCTCCTAAATCCACCAACCATGGGGGTGTGCTGCAGCAGCACTGGGTGATGTGCGGAAGGGAATGACTGGGTGGATGGGCACCAGCAGGGTACAAAGTGATATGCAGTAGCGGACCATGGAGCGAAGTATGTCTTGGCTGTTTTGGTAATACTAAGGTCATTTGACCAGTGACAAAGAATAAATAAAATCCACATTGATGATGCAGTTTAAGTTAAAGAGTGAAGGAACAGATAAAACAACAAGAAGGAATTAATAAAAGCAACAGCAGTGTTTAGATAATACGATGTAGCTGTTCTGGTGACAAGGAAAGAAAAGGCTACATTGGAGAAACCATTTACCATAGTCAGCATGAAGGAGCCGAAAAAGGAATAAATAAAAGCAAAGAGAGAGGACACAGCCAAAGCTGAAACCGAGCAAGATGTGCCCCTCTTACACTCTGGATGCCTGGCTCCCACAATAACCCTACGCTTGGGCTCTGCAATGAGATTAGTGAAGGAGCAGCATTTATACGATAAATAAACCTCCTCACCTAAGCAACACCACGAAAGCTGGCGAGGCAGATCGAACTGTACGGCGAGGGAATCCGGGCACGCTGCTCGTGCCATGTGCCCTGGGTGAGTGGTCCTGGAGTGAGTGGTGGGCAAATAGGGAACAACCAAGGTAGAGCACTGGCGTGCAGAGCTGCCAAAGCGGCACCATGACTATTTTCAGCCCAGAAGATGACAGAGCTGGGCCTGTCACAGATGTAGGACGAACCTGGCAAGGCCTAGCCCTGCTCACCGGAACCGGAGTGAATGTACGAGCGGGCAGGCCCTTGCTGAAAAGTACCAGGTTCTGCTGGGCCCTGCAGCCCAAAGCAAAGACCAGAGATAAAGAATCAGTGGAGGACATTGAGAGTGCCATACACCAGGTGGCAGTCATCACATTAGGGTGCTGCAAGATCGCCCCTGCCTACCCAAAACCAGCACAAGCGCGCGCCTCACGCGGCGGGAGGGGGCCTGTGCGATTCCCTTGCGGGAGCGTGCAGCAAGGCGCGATTATTGTGACTATATGGCGCCACCATATGGCGCAGCGCGCTCCCGCAAGGGAATCGCCAGATGTGCACGCGTTGCCATTGCAAGCAATGCAACGCGTGCACGTTTTTGCCCCCAAAGCTGTGCCGATAGCTAAAGGTCTCTCCTATGCAGCAAACTGTGGTTTGCCTATGCCATTCTGTATTTTAGTCCAATCGTTTGTCTTGCTTGAATTATTCCCACTTTCTTTATTAACAGTCAGTTTTTCAGAATAGAAGATCACATGAAATGAAGCGCTGACAGCACACTTTCATAGATATTTTACCGCTCCATGGTATCCCGACTTATCATCCGAAGAAATGGAGTGCCATACCGTTAGCATTCTTAGTCACTGACGAAATTCCACCTATTTAAACCGCTAATTGAAAATCGTTGGCGCCTTTCAATCTCTCTGTTCAAAAAGCACTCGACACCGAGCATTTTTTGATGGTGGTGGTGCACGCTCAGTTACTGGTGCAAAACTGTGGAACACTGTTGCCTTTCAGCTTATTTTTGCCATTTATATAAACGTCTATTTCATGCACCATTTGGTTGATTTTTCAGAATGGGCATCTGTGTTTTATTCGCTATTGGCAAGCAGCTATAGGACACAAATTAACAAATTGCTTATCTTGTACCTGTGCTATCTTTTTCTAGTTCGCTCATTTATTTGAACTTGGAATAGGTTGGGGTTTGCTTTAACTAGACTGCCTGTACAGGGTTTAACCTGAACTTTTCTACACTGGTTGATGGGATCGCTTAGACAATAATTGCAGGTTGTGATAGCCTCCCATCAACGTCGGATAAAGATTGAATCTGTGAATATTAAAGCACACACATACATGTGTCTTATTTGTTTGACCTTAACTGAGGAAACAAAGAGACAAGTCACCCTTCAAGGGATGTGAAAAATGCCTGTAGCAGTTTCAACCAATTTAAACTCAAGCAGTAAGCGAGCAGGTTTGAAAACTGCTTCGAATTGCTTTTCTGTGGGAAAATTAGAGGTTCATTAACGCCGCTTTGCATTCTGAGGTGGCTAATTTGCATGTGACACTAATATCGAAAATACAACTCAGCACTTAAAGTTACCCCTTCAAAATGTTTGCACACCACAGCTTAATTGCACTTCGTGGTAAAATCAGCAAAATACCTTCCATGGACTGTTACTAACATCTGTGTTATAAGTAATGACAAATTATGCTAATAAACCCTTAAGGACCCATGAGGCGACGATTTAGACCTTGTAAAAAATATCACAGTTTACACACAATTGAGACATAACGCCTTCACAGAAATATATCAATCTTAAAACATACGAGCTTTAAAATATGTTTAGTGTGTCTTTATTTGTCTGAATTCTGTATAAAGTGCCTAAATGTTGCTAATAGGCACTTAAAGCCTTGGATTCTTTTCCAACCATGCAGCAAAAGAAGCATGTTATTCACTTGCCTCAAGTGGGACCAGCAGTTAGTAAACTTCTGTCCACGTCTTGAAGGGCTAGTCACAATTCAAAGTAATACTCTGTCAGTGGCAAGTATTTATTAAATATACCAGTAATAACCAATGCCAAATAATTTCCAAAACAACTATTACACAGTGGCCAGTGGTAACCGCTGCCCACAGCAAGTAATAGCTAATATCAATGCCATATGTTGTCCATTTATAGGCCAAATAATGCCCATCATTACTGCCAAGACCATGATACCAGCTTTTCTAAAAGGGCATTCTGCTTGGCGAGTAATTAGTTTACACGATGAATACCGAAAGGGGCTTTGGCTGGCAACTATGTTCGGGTTTATACCTAGCCTGCTAGACAAACGTACTCAGTCGATTTTATTGTCCTTATTGCTCTGTTATGTGTTTTAATTGTGTAAAACCTCTTTGGGACATCAACTTCCTAAATGCTGACCTTTATTGGTGGGCCAGACATCTGCAGTCAGTCGAGTTGATGAAAAAAACTCTCATCCTAAAATTACCAATATAGTAACCTTATTCGATAGCCAACACTAAGTTACCTGCAGACCTTTTGCCTTATTGAGTGTTCTGACCTGGTTGGTGCCTGTATCATCAGGTCAGATACTCTTGACGTGCTGTAAGAAATTGGGAGTATTAGTTGAGGTGGGTGAAAACGCACCTCAAATAATCATCACAATCCTTGTCAGGTTGAACTACTAAAGTTAATAAATAAACCTGTGCTTAACCCTCTGGTATCTTGGCACAAAGTAGTCAGGCTTAACTTAGAGGCACAATATGTAAAGTATTTGTACAATAGTCAAGCAGTAATAAAGTGAAAAAACAACACAAGAAGAATCCCGAACTAAATTAGAAATATTGAGTCAATTTTAATGAATAAAATGACATAAAAATGACAAAAATCCAATAAGTCCAACCGGAGAAATGATTTTTAAAGATTTTTATTAAAAATAGCATCACAAAGCGCAAACCTAAGTTATCTGGTCACACTAGACCAGGGCAAAGTCAGAAGTAATGTTCAACCACGATGGTGTGCGTGCCGTATAAAGGGGCTAGGTTTGTTCTGGTGAAAAGTTTACCTTCAGACTTAAAAACTTTTATGGAGAAAAAATGATTGTCGGCGAGTCATGGGTGGGGCGCGCTGCAAGTTAGATCCGAATCGTGGCTCGACGATGGAAGGTTTCTGAGAGCAGGGTCACAGTATCGTCATCGATGAAGGTGTGAAAGCTCTGAGTGTGCAAAGTCAGAAGTCTTTGCCAAGTAAGGCCTCAATGTTGATAGGTTGCTGCTTGGCATTGGTCTCAATGAAGCCTTCTATGTTCAGATGTAAAAACTTTTCTGCAAGTCAGATCTCTTTTTGCGGGGCAAAGCAGCAAGCTGAGGCCAACTGGCAGTTCGACGTCTGCTAGTGACAAAGTAGGCATCCTTTGAAGCTCAGGAAGGGACTGGGCACAGCCCCCAGGCCATCCTTTCGAGAGAGCAGTCCCCCACCCCACACCCAGAGCCCTTTGGGATCAGGTGACAGTTGGACACTGGCAGTAAAGCCTTTTATTTTAGGCAGGAAAATGGAAACTTTATAAAAGTACCATTTCCAAAATAGTAATATAAAATTTGACCTGACCATTAAGTTGGATTTTAAATTACTATCAAAATGAGTCTTTGAACCATTTTTCTAGCAACTCCAAACTGCATTTAGCACTTATTAAATGTAGTAGTGTAAACCAGTGTTAGTCTATAGGAGAGCCAGCCTTGCCACAAATGAAAAACGACTTAGGAGGTTTTTTCACTGCCAGGACAATGGAAACATTAAATGTAAAATATATATAATAAGGATGTCCTACTTTTTAAACCTATTGGCATTTGGGGCCTACCCTAGGGGTAACTCATACGTATTAAAGAGAAAGGTTAAGGCCTGGCAAAAGAATTGTTTTGCCACGTCGAAATGACAGTTACACCAAAGCTGCAATGACAGGCCTGGAGACATGTTTTACATTGCTACTTTAGTGGGTGGCACAATGAGTGATGCAGCCCGCTAGAACCACTTAATTAATGGGTCGTGTGTACAGGTAGTGCCATATATTTTGGGCCCCGTAAACACATATTTCAAGTGTTTTTGTGTGAATCCCATTTCTGAAAGTTTGTTTGGTATCATGTGGGCTTCAGTTAGCAGAAAATGTGCAGTAAAATTACAAACAGTTGCCCCAAAATGTGTCTTGCGAGGGGCCCCAAAAATCCTTTAGACAACACTGGCTGCCACAGGCGTGGCCCGGAAGTGCTGTTACCTTAATCTCAGAGGCATGCAGGTAGATACATGTGTGGATGAGAAGGATGTTGTTTGATGCGCCCTCTGTTCGATAAGGTCTTATTTATACTTTCTTGATAAGTGTCTCAGAAATATTGCTGACGGATTACAGACTCACAATGTGTATGATGTGTGTGGAGAGGCTGTTCATGGTATTCCGAGCAATCGCACAGTTGTAAGAATGCTTATGATTAGTGTACAAGTTTGACTCTTTTCTTTAAGTGCTTAATTGCTTTTGTTAATCTCATCGCATTGCTCAGGTGTATGGAAATAGCCAATGCTTTGGGGAAAGGCTATTTGTTTTTTGTGAAGATTGTTTTATATCTGTTTAAATGTTTTGTGGCTTGAACTGATACAGTAGATCCCTCCTTTTGAGATGATTTTAAGTTGGTATTTTGTTTTGGGGTGCATTTTTGAATAGAGACTTTACCTGGGAAGAGTTTTGCAGGTAGTTCTTTGGCAGAAGGAGGGTTATATTCCGTCTTAGGCATGAGCACACCTCCTTTAAAGGAAACTCTTCTTACAATTTATATGCCATTCTAGGTATTATTGGGCTTCACAAATGTGGTCCTGTGGTTGCAGATGCTTCAGTGTTTTGAATCTGTTGTTGGCTGATAAGAAAATGTTCGGGCACACCAAGATAAATGGCATTAGCACAGTCCAGACATGAGAGCACAAGAGTGTTTGTCACCTGCACCAGTGACAGAAGGCAATGCATGGAAAGATTCTCCTGAGGGTTCTGAGTAGATGGAAAACGTTTTTGACCATCATATTGGTCCACGGTCTGGGACTGAGGACAGAATCCAAGGACACTCCAAGGCTTTTCTCTGTGGGTGCTGTTGAGGGTAGAGTGCCAATCTCATTCTGCCACCAGTTTCTGGACATGGAGTAAGTCAATGATCTGCAGGCTAAGATCTCTATCATTTTGATATTTAGTTTAAGATGGTTTCTGATCTTCCAGCCGAAGAAGGCAGAGAGACAGGATTTTAATGCAAAGGAGTCAGCAAATGAATGGATTTCTATTTTCAGAACAATCTGAGTGACATCTATATACTTGTAGCAGAATAAGTCAAAGGATTTGACGAGACTGAGCAGTGGTCTGAGATAAACTTTGATCAAGATTGCAGCAAAGAGTTGTTTTACACAACAGTTGATTCTGTGAGGAGAAAAGGTAAAATGTGGGGTTGAGGTGATCTTATTGTAGTTCGAGAGATTAATTCTGAGGCTTTATCCTTAAACCAATTGACACAGTGAAACTAGAGGCAAGTAGAACAAATAATTGTTTGGCTATAGTGTGATCCAGGTTTATAAGAGTGGCACCTATGTTCTTGTTTACTTGGGACCTGAAGTCATCCCATGCTGCAATGTTGGATGATTTTGTCTCACATTATGGGCGAAAGCGCACCTTGGAGTTTGTCAGGAGTTCCTGGTTTCATTGTAACTATTGATTAGGTGAACAAAGCTCTTTCAGTCAGCTTTCCCATGAATAGCTCATTGATGATCATTCTACAGTAGTCATGGTTGTTTGGATCAAACATGGGCTTTGTCAATAGTGGCTTAATATAAGAGGTCTTCAAATTGTATGTCTGAATTCCCTTAAAGAAGATTAAACGGTTAGAAACAATGAAGACACTGAGGGAAATGAGTCACCCTTCTGCCAACACCACAGGAAAGGGTTAGCTGGAGATTCTCATTTGCAGTTGAACATTCCAAGTAATCGTGACGGAGAGCTGTTAAATTATAAAATAAATGTTTTTTTATATTATAAAATTGTTTTTACTTTTTTAGAAGTTTTATTTTTGTAATTGTAGTTACCAGTTATATAGTAGTTTATCTACTGGTTTAGTGCTGTTTTTCCATTCACCTTCTCAGATGTGATTCTTTTATTTGCTGTTTTTAAACCATTCTGGACCTTGGTGGTCCAGGCAATTTGGCCATAGTTGGAGTGGATATAAAAGAGTTTAGCTTGGCTAAGATTTAGTGGTTGAAGTGTGAGCTCGAGCCTTGCGTTGCAGTAAGAATGCTGATATTGAGGTCATCAGGAGGTCTTGTAGTATGGAGTAGTCCAGAATCTTAAAATGGCGGATAAGGCTGCAAGAAGATCAGTGTGGTGTGACAAAGCATTAAGGGTGAAATTAAATATAGAAGTAATCTGGGAACATAGGGTTGGTGGGTTGATTCTATAACCTCCACAATTAAGCTTTCTAATTTCACATCCAATCTGTGAATCTGTTGCAGAATATTTCTAGAAAAAAGTTCAAATTAATCTGCTCTAATAGTCACAGAAAATACCCAGATTTCTCCAGTGCAACTCCGAGTAGTATAAGAAAGCCTTAAAACATTACTACTGTTCAATACGTGTAAAGGCAGGAAGATACCTCCTCCCATTTAATTTCACTATTTTTACCACTGATAAAAACACTCCCTTCCCCTAATAAGTAGCAGAAAATACGCAAGCTTGCCCAGTGGTGTTCTTGCCACAATGTTTAAAAGTCTTGCATCGCTCCCTATTGTCAAGTCAGTTAAGATCACTGAATACTTACTTGCTGATCCTTGTGGTTTTATATTCCATTTTTGGAGCAGCCTCAATGTCTCCTCTCTACATATAGGTTCTCTTTGCAGAGCTTTTAGTCCTGCTGTCTATGCATTTTTTTTCTTTCGGCCCTTCTCTCTCACAGCACTTATTCATGAAGTCTGGGTTCAATTTGCAACTAACGTTTGCTGTTTAGTCTGTCCTGATTACCAGCGGCCACCAGATCCAAATTTAGGAACTGTCCTGAATTTATCAAGCGTTGTATGAAAATAGCCTGAAAACAAACCTGACGATGTCAAAAATTGTAGTTGTTTCTGCAGCACGAGGCGTGGCTTAAGTTTATCTGATTTACCTCCTCACTGGTATGATATAAGTGAGGGTGATAGCAGAACATTGTGATGGTGTGCCAAGTTTGCATCGTGCTGTACAGTGGGTAGCAGCATGGCTTGCATGTCAGGACCTCTGCAGGAATGCTAGGAGTGGCTCAGGTTGTGGAGGTTATATCTGAGCATGGCTAAGGCTGGGCAGTTTCTGGCTAATGGTGAGTAGTGTGTAATTGAGTGTGGTAGAGGTTGTGCCTACCGAGCTGAAGGCACACAGGGTTGGACTGAGGTGTGCTGACTTGGATTGATGTTCATTTTTCAGAAGAATATTATTTTTGGTTTCTTGATGTTGATGCCACCTTATAAACACATAGCCTAAAGGAGACTGGGAGTTTCCCAGCAAAAATATCTTAATTTCTAACATTAATTTAAAATTATATTTACCTAGGTATTCAATATGTTGCTGAAGGACTACAATTAATTGCGCTACGCAAGATGTGCAAAACTATCAAATTTATTTGCCTGTGTTCTTTTTTTAGTCTTACTTGTCACAGTTTATCCCCATAGTCATTTGGAGATGCATAAATCCAGACAAACATTTTAATATTTCTGTTTTCTTCTGGAAAGGATTTTTGGACGTAATAGACAGTAAAAGAAACCTTGAGCAGTGAATCATCTTTCCATTGTGTAGCTAACTGAAGAAAAAGAGTGGCAATTTATTTATCACATTTTAAACTCACGAAATGTCATTGACAGCTGTGGGAGTTGGCATCAATTATCCTACTAAATTCATCTTCATTTTATTCGTAAAAATATCTAAGCTGTAACTTTATTGAGTCATTGTAAAGAACCTTTCAAGGTAACAGCTCTATTGTATATATTTAGGTCTTTCTTGACACTGGAGCGGTCTGCAGACCTATTGTTACCAATTCTTAAAACTATACATAGAGTGGGCTTTGGCTTCGTTCCGGGCAGTGTATCTTTTACCTCACCTCATATAATTGGCTTTTTGATACATCTTTCCACCTCTTATGGAGTACTTGCATTGAAATGCATGAGGAACTATATACTATTATATAGCTCAAAACGTACACTGAATCATCACATATTTTCGTTTTTATCTCAAACATTCATTATACAGAAAACAATAATTTTTAGATCTGCTATTAATGAGTACCTTTTGATTGTACTAAGATATCTGTAATATATTACTTATAGAAGCTTTCAGCTATCTCTATTCATCAGTTGGTCTGTTATTGTGTCAGTCGCATTTTTGATATTTGTTCCGCCCACTACCTTATACAGCCTGGGGCAGTGGGTCAACCCACTTCAACCATTCCCTAACTTCACTTTAAGTGACGGCATTCTGAACTTTCACAAAAGGCATATCCATACTCAAAATAGGCATCTAATATGCTAGGAACAACTATGGTAATGTGTGCATTTTTAGCCCAAAAATATTTTAGCTTTTAGCCATTTTTAAATTTTATTGAGGTGGGCCCAGCACCTCTGCCAACAATAACGTTTTACAAAAGCCATGACAAAACAGAATAAGCATTGCCAAAGACTGTAGGCAGTCAGCCAACATCAGACTCTGAGTTGAAGCATAGCTGTCACCATACCAAATGTAATCAACAGAAAAAAGAGCTTTAAGAAGCACTACTGAGAAGGGGCTTTGGCTGTGCCACATGTTGATCCTCTTATCCGCAGGATTTGATTAGGCAGATGTTGTGCACTTCCAATGAAAAAGGGTGCTTGTATTGCACAGATTATGCTCAATAGGGTAGGCCCTTCTAGGTTATTATGACACGCCCAAGATCAGGGCTGTAAGCCTAATTGGTTAATTGGGAAAAGCTATGTAAGGTGCAATTGATCTGATCTGTTCATTTAGAAAAGTTATGACAAAGGTAGCGGGATTGAATTAATGATTCTAAAAAGCATATGTTAAAGCCTTTGTGGCTGGATTATTATTAGACTGTGTTAAAGCCTGTTGACAACTATTTTCTAACATGGCTTCCTACATATAATTGTAGTAGGTAGGAGTTTTGGTTCTCCCCTACTGGCTCGATGTGTGATATTTGATGTAACAAAAATAAATGAACAGGTCTGATTAAACAAAAATGTATTTTGTAATAATGTTTTACAAAGGTCATTACAAAACAAAAATACATTGTCCAAATAAAAAATTTGGCCGCCAACACCAAACCTGTTCCTTTGCCAATCCTTGTTTTGGAATGTCATTCTTTTTAGGACTGGCTTGACAGCACAGCTGTCAGCTAGGGCTAATGTGATAACTAGAAAAAGACCTGTAAAAATTTGCACTAAGAGCCAGACTGTGGCTCTGCCACTGCTGATCTTAATTATATGCATTTTGTTGAAAGTTGTATAAGTTTGCCTAAGAAGTAGGTATGTTTCTCATAACTGATAAGGGCATGGTTAACACAGAACCCAGATCCAATACAGTAGGAAGGGAATTCCGTTCACATTGGGAACTATGACAACTAGTATAGGGAGAGGGTTTTCATTAAACTGCGTGACAATTTCCATATAAAGTGGCTTTATGTTGTGTACTCTCTATGACAGGTGCAATAGGAAGGGGTTTTACATTGTGCGCTCCTTGCCAAACACCAAGGGCAGGGGCTTTACATTTTGAACCCTCTGACAGATGCAGTAGGAAGAGGATTTACATTGTGAACTCTGACAAATGAAACAGAAAGGGGTTTTACATTGTGAACTCTTTGACAAATATAATAGGAAGGAATTTTACACTGTGAACCCCATGTAAACATCATTGGAAGAGGCTTTACATTTTGAACAGATACAATGGGAATGCATTTTCCTTTGTCAGTTCTTTCACAACTGCAATCGTAAATTGTTTAATACGTATATATCCCTTGTTGGGTCCAGCCACAGTAAATGCTTGGTATCTCCAAAGAGGAGATAAAGTCCACGTCAATATATACTGTGGGTCTGCGTAATTTGTCTGATGGATCTCTCTATGCATCAACAAGGCCTAGTTTATGTTCAAGTTAAGGAGGCTTGCTTTATTTACCATTAAATCAGGTGACAAAAGTAGTAGTACTCACATGTTACACTGTGAATGACTTGACAATGCTTCCTGACTTAATCTTTTTTTCCCTAGCATATTTTATTGAGTTTCTGCCATGACAGTGCCCAGCCAGGCATTCATATACATATATAAATATATTTGCGGAAATTGGCATTATATCACAAAATAATATTATGAGAACTAAACAGTGTAACCGACTTAACCTTTTTGATTGTGAAAAGCCTCATCTTTTCCAATCATTGCTTGTTTTTATGATTAAACTCACTTTGGACTCAAGTTGTCTCATGGTTGCTCACAGATAATGAAAGCAGAACTACATGTACAGGGTTAGTTGCCCGAATTTGATATTTCCTTAAGGTACGTATTTGCACTCCGATTAATCAGAAGGGGCCCTATAAAAGGGGGTTCCATTATGTAATTCCACCTGAAATATTGTAAATATTTATCAGTGTAATAATAGTATGTATTTGCGTTTGCCTTGAAGTACTTTTTCTTTTTAAAGAAAAAAGCACTGGTTGGACAGTGATTTAATGAGTGTTAATGTTTACGTTCTTATGCTCTGAGTTTCTAGCCCACAGACCCTCTCTGAGTCAGCCTTGGACTACTCTACCCTTAGAGACAAGAGTCAAAGGGGGGCCCTTGCTCCCTCATTTGAGGATCTAGGTTATGGAGGCCCCTTGGAACCACAGTAGAAGCACCCTATTCACACAGTTGAGGCTTGTTAGTTCCAATTACGCTGACACCACCTGAACAAGGTTTCTCAAATACAATAGGAATGAGTATTACATTAGGAACTCTCTGACAAATACAAAGGGAAGGTTTTTTTTTTATTGTGAGTCCTTGCCAAACACATCGGAAAGGGCTTTACATTGCAAACCCTCTGACAAATGTAATAGGAAAGGATTTTACATTGTGAACTCTTTGACAAAAGTAATAGCAAGGGGCTTTACATTGTGCAATCTCTGTTAAATACGTTAGGAATGGATTATACACTGTGAGCGCCTTGACAAACGCCATAGGAAGAGCCTTTATATTTTGAACTATGTGACAAATACAAATAGAAAGGTGTTTTATATTGTGAACTCTGTGCCAACATGCAATAGGAGTGGGTTTATTACATAGATCCATCTTTAGGTCTGACCAGAGTAAATAAATGCTTGCTGTTCCACAGGAAAATGTATACTTTGGATCTGCCAAAAATGATTGATGGGTCTCTTCAGTCAGAGACCATATGGTCATACATATGTTCCTGTTAAAGGCAATAGGCGCACTTTATTGATTTTCAAATGCTATGAGAAGGGTAGTCATTTTACATTGTGAATGACTTGACAAGGACTATGCCTAGCCTTGTTGATTCTGAAAATCTTTATGTGGTGTTGCAGTAGGCCAATAAAGCTGCATTGCTCTTTTTTAGGGTTAGAGGATGGTGTTACACAAATTGTGATGTGGTACTGCACACTGGTAATGGGAACGGACTAGATGTACCAGGTAGTTGCACTAACGTAATATTTCTTTGGGGTATGTGATTAGCTCACTGAGAATCTAAGAGGGGTTTCAGTTTGCAGTTCCATTCGAAATCTTGTAAGTAGTTTCAATTGCGTGTGTACTATTTGGGTGTGTGCTTTTTAGAGTACTTTTCCTTTTCAAAAAAGCATAGGTTGGACATAGATTTCTTGCTATTTTTGTGCATTGTTAAGGATTGATTTTGAAACCCACATCCCTGCCCAAGTCAGCCTTGGACTGCTCCTTCTCATTATCCTGAAACTCAGGTGTTAAATACTTGATCCCCAGAGATATAGAGTCTCCAGGACCCCAAATGAGAAAGGGGCTTCATTGTTACCCAACAGCGGCTCAGTAACTATGACTGCACTTGGGACATCTTGAACTAAATTTATCAAATGCATTAGGAAAGGGGTTTATATTGTTAACTCTCTGATAAATGTAATAGGAAGCGGTTTTATATTGTGAATTCCCTGCCAAACACAAAACAAAGGAGTTTTATTTTGTTAACATTGTCACACATACAATAGAAAAAGGTTTTACATTGTGAACTTTCTACAAAAGGAATGACTTTTGCATTGTGAAATCGCTGACAAATGCAATAAGAAGGGGGTTGTTAACTCTAAGTAATACAAAAGGAAGAGGTTTATAATGTGAACCCTTGAACAACTTCAATAGGAGGGAATTTTACATTGTGAACCCACTAACAAATACATCAGGAAGGGCTTTTGCATTGTGAACTGTATACCAAAGTGCAAAGGAAAGTGCTTTCCATTGTGAATTCTTTGACAAATACAGTAGGAAAGAATACATGTTACTACCACAAAATCAAACACTTTGCGCTACACTTAGGATGCATCCACTACCATGACTATGCTTACAACACATACAGATTCACTGTAAGTGACATCTACCAAAACAATGTGAATCACAATACCTGAAAGCAGTCTTACAACACATTTATTCACATACAATAACACATATATGTGTGTTTGTATGTATATTTAAAATTGTATCTAAATACATTTATATTTCTAAATATATATATATATACATTCACTGAATAAACCATAGGTTTCAGGCACGTTATAGTTAGAAATTAGCATTTAAAAAACCTTAGAAATTCACTGAAAAAACCATAGGTTTCAGGGGCGTTATAGTTAGTTGGACATTTTACTCGTACAAAACCATAGAAATTCCCCCGTTATAGTTAGTTCAGCTAACTATAACTCGTGCGCTCCGCAATGCACTGCTGATGACGTCACATATTACATCACTCATGACATGGTCAGTGACATCACTCATGACATCACTCATGACATCTCAAATGACATCACTGATGACATCATCCAGTGAATGTGTGTTTTTCAGAAAATTAAATATGTTTTATATATGTATATCTCAAGGTCGATGGAAGAATAAATGGGTATATAAGTGTCTAAATGGATGATTTTTTTTGTAAAATTGATTGTATAACTGACTGATTAAGTGTATCTTAGTGAATACATGGGTTAGTGAGTAATGTTTAAATATGAAAATATCTGTATCAGTCTCTCACTTTGTGTATAAGTGGCTGCATGGGTTGGTGAGTAGCTACATGAGTGTCTATATGGGTTATTAGTTGGTTTATTGAGTATCAGTATGAGTGTCTGAGTGTCTGTATGGTTCGGTGGGGGGTATTACTTAGTGCATAGATGCATGAATGAGTGACTCACTGTTTGTATGTGTTGAAGACAGCATGTGTGCAGGACTGTATAGGTGGATGAGTGTGTGTATGGGTGTGTTAGTGAGTGAATGACTGTCTCAATAGTGTCTTTATGAGTAACTACATATGTTTTAAACTAGTATATGTGAGTATTGGTGTATATAAGTGAGTATATGTGAGAGTGAGAGATTGGAAGAGTTCCTGTACAAATAAGTAGGTGTTTCTATAAGTGATTGTTTAAGAGAGTAAGTATGTGTAAGTTTCTGTAGAAGCAAGTGTGGTAGTGTGTGTATAACTGTATATGCAAGTAAATAGATGTTTGATACTTTGTTTGCATGTGTGACTATGTGTGTGAGTAACTCTAAGGATGAGTGGCGGTGTGTAACAGGATGTATAGGTGTATGAGTAGATATGATGAGTGAGTACATGTATGAGTGACTGTATAGGGACTGTTGGTGAATGAGTGGATGTGTGTGTAGATCTTGGAATTACTGGATAGGTGTGTTGTAACTGGTATTGGTATGTCCATTGTTTTGAAAATGTCAGTTTGTATTTTTGAGTGTGTGTATCAAAGGTTATATTAGGGTGAGAGGAGGTCTGCCACTCTATCACAAGGATGATGTCATGAGTGATGTCATCAGTGATGTCATTTGAGATGTCATCAGTGATGTCATGAGTGATGTCACCTACCATGTCATGAGTGATGTAATATGTGACGTCATCAGCAGTGCATTGCGGGCGCGCGAGTTATAGTTAGCTGAACTAACTATAATGGGGGAATTTCTATGGTTTTGTACGAGTGAAATGTCCAACTAACTATAACGCCCCTGAAACCTATGGTTTTTTCAGTGAATTTCTAAGGTTTTTTAAATGCTAATTTCTAACTATAACGTGCCTGAAACCTATGTTTTTTTCAGTGAATTTCTAAGGTTTTTTAAATGCTAATTTCTAACTATAACATGCCTGAAACCTATGGTTTTTTCAGTGAATATATATATATTTATTATACTATGTATACATGTGAAAATGTCTCGGTCCGCCTGTTTGCCTCGGTGGCACGGAAAAAATGGGTGGAACTGACGTCAGCACGCCAACGAGGTCCTCTTATGGCTCCGATGACGTCATACGGTGTCGTGAGCGGAGCCGTGCTATTATGACGTCCTCGTTGACGTGGGAGAGCTAGGAAAGAATTTCCGTGGAATGCTGGTGCAGGGGATATTCACCTAAGTGTTCAGGCTAGTCCTTTGGGAGCAACTGTTTATGTTGCCACTCCAGAAACCAAAACCAGTGATCAGAGGGCAGAGGCCCTGCAGATGGCACACGAGGTGGGGTGCCCAGTCGTGTGCACCGGCGGGGCAGCGAAGTGACAAGCACCACAACCCACAAAAAAGGTAACGAGTGCTCTGAATAACACAGGATCTTCTCTTTGTATCTGGCAGGAACAACGAAGTTAAAATGCCCTAGTACCAAAATGTAGAATTAGTGCTACAACGGTCTTCAAGAGGACCTGCGATGCCGCTTCTGCCTCCCGTACCCTGGATGCGGCACATGGGTCACGCGGTACGGTCATACTGCGGTGGGACGCACACTTGTTGACCTCTCATGGCACTGCTCCACACTTCAGGGAGGACGCTTTCCATTAGCTATGTTTTCTGATGATGTTTCGCGCCGGCCCCGTCCAACAGAACTCCTTTAGATCCAAACAGACTCTTTCACTCTCTCACCGGAAGTGAAACCAGGCCACGCGGACACTTTCACAATACAACAGCCGGGAATGCACTTTTCGGTAAAAAAACACATTCCTTCCTCCTAATTAATCAAATAAACGTCTCACTGAAGAACAGGGGCCAGCTTCGATCGGTAAGCAGCCGTTACAACGACTTTTTACTTCGCGATACCATTACAACGCATGCATTACCACGCATGCGTTGTACATCGCGAAGTCATTACTACGCATTTTTAGAACGCATGGTCATTTACCACGCATGCCTTTACAACGAATTTTGTTGTAAAGGTATGTATGGTAAATGACCATGCGTCTAAAACATGTAGATGATCCACGTCGTTGTAAGGAAACAGAGGCTGTTCCGTTTCCTCACAACGACGTGCACCGCCCCTCAGAGACGACGTGAAGCAGGAACCACGAGGAGTGAGAGGTAAGGGGGATTGGGCATGGGGTGGGGGTTTCTTTTCTAGGGTTTAGGGTAGTGCAGTGTTGTTTGGGTGGTGTAGCGGGTTGTGCTGGGGGTAGTGTTTTAGGGTTTAGGGTAGTACAGTGGTGTTTGGGTAGAGTAGGGGGTCGTGCTGGGGGTAGTGTTTTAGGGTTTAGGGTAGTGCAGTAGTGTAGGGGGTCATGCTGGTTGTAATGTTTTAGGGTTTAGGGTAGTGCAGTGGTGTTTGTGTAGTGTAGGGGGTCATGCTGGGGGTAGTGTTTTATGGTTTAGGGTAGTGCAGTGGTGTTTGGGTAGTGTAGGGGGTCGTGCTGGGGGTAGATTTAGGGTAGTGCAGTGGTGTTTGGGTAGTGTAGAGAGTCGTGCTGGGGGTAGTGTTTTAGGGTAGTGCAGTGGTGTTTGTGTTGTGAGGGGGTCGTGCTGGGGGTAGTGTTTTAGGGTTGAGTAGTGCAGTGGTGTTTGTGTACTGTAGGGGGTAGTGTTTTAGGGTTTAGGGTAGTGCAGTGGTGTTTGTGTAGTGTAGGGGGTCATGCTGGGGGTAGTGTTTAGGGGTTAGGGTAGTGCAGTGGTGTTTGGGTAGTATAGGGGGTAGTGCTGGGGTAGTGTTTTGGGTTTACGGTAGTGCAGCGGTGTTTGTGTAGTGTAGGGGGTCGTGCTGGGGGTAGTGTTTTAGGGTTTAGGGTAGTGCAGTGGTGTTTGTGTAGTGTAGGGGGTAGTGTTTTAGGGTTTAGGGTAGTGCAGTGGTGTTGGTGTACTGTAGGGGGTCGTGCTGGGTTCTAGTGTTTTAGGGTTTAGGGTAGTGCAGTGGTGTTTGTGTAGTGTAGGGGGTCGTGTTTTAGGGTTTAGGGTCGTGCAGTGGTGTTTGGGTAGTGTAGGGGGTCGTGCTGGGGGTAGTGTTTTTGGATTTAGGGTAGTGCAGTGGTGTTTGGGTGGTGTAGGGGGTCATGCTGGGGTAGTGTTTTAGGGTTTAGGGTAATCCAGTGGTGTTTGAGTAGTGTAGGGGGTCATGCTGGGGGTAGTGTTTTATTGTTTAGGGTAGTGCAGTGGTGTTTGGGTAGAGTAGGGGGTCGTGCTGGGGGTAGATTTAGGGTTTAGGGTAGTGCAGTGGTGTCTGGGTAGTGTAGGGAGTTGTGCTGGGGGTAGTGTTTTAGGGTTTAGGGTAGCGCAGTGGTGTTTGTGTAGTGTAGGGGGTTGCGCTGGGGGTAGTGTTTTAGGGTTTATGTTAGTGCAGTTGTGTTTGGGTAGTGTAGGGGGTAGTGCTGGGGTAGTGTTTTAGGGTTTAGGGTAGTGCAGTGGTGTTTGTGTAGTGTAGGGTGTAGTGCTGGGGGTAGTGTTTTAGGGTTTAGGGTGGTGCAGTGGTGTTTGGGTAGTGTAGGGGTTCATGCTGGGGGTAGTGTTTTAGGGTTTAGGGTATGGCAGTGGTGTTTGGGTAGTAAATGTAAATCCAGTATTTGTAAAGCGCGAACAGCTACCCGAAGGCATCCCGGCGCTGGGGGCCGTCGGGAAGATTAAGCAAGCTATTGCCCAGAGTCACATGGTGCTGGGCTGACCTGCCGCCGGTGCCGGGATCGAACCGTGAGCCCCAGATTCCAGCGTCAGTCGCCCTGGCCGCGACGCCACAGGGGGTCGTGCTGGGGGTAGTGTTTTACGGTTTAGGGTAGTGCAGTGGTGTTTGGGTAGTGTAGGGGGTCGTGCTGGGGGTAGTGTTTTAGGGTTTATGTTAGTGCAGTGGTGTTTGTGTAGTGTAGGGGGTCGTGCTGGAGGTAGTGTTTTAGGGTTTAGGGTAGTGCCGTTGTGTTTAGGTAGTGAAGGGGGTCGTGCTGGGGTAGTGTTTTAGGGTTTAGGGTAGTGCAGTGGTGCTTGTGTAGTGTAGGGGGTCGTGCTGGGAATGTTGTTCATTTCTATGGCAAAATGAACCCCCTCATTTTGTTCCTTTTTAAATTAAATGTTTTAAGTGTTACCAGTTTATTCCAATCAAGATGGCTTCAGGTGTGCCATACTTTTGTCATAAGTAAGGCCATTAGCGCTCTAGTTGTTCTTTGGAACACTCTGGAAAGCTGCAGTAGAACACAAAGGAATCAACTGGCAGGCTGCTCCTGTTGAAATATAACAGGAAGATAGTTGAGATCTCACTTAAAACATGTCCTAATTTTTCTTTCTACAGCACTAACCATAATTTCTATGACAAAATGAACCCCCTCATTTTGTTCCTTTTTAAATTAAATGTTTTAAGAGTTACCAGTTTATTCCAATCAAGGTGGCTTCATGTGTGCCATAATTTTGTCATAAGTAAGGCTGTTAGCACTCTAGTTGTTCTTTAGAACACTCTGGGAAGCTGCAGTAGAACACAAAGGAATCAACTGACAGTCTCTGCCCTTGTTGGATGTACATGTTTTACTGAGAATGTCCGACTTCATTCTCACATGACTGAGAAAGATAATGTGAATTTACAGAAAATATGCTCTCCTTTTAGCTTCTGGAGCACCTTCCAAAACTCTATGGGACAAGCATGTGAAAATAGTTTTCTCTCAAACATGATTCATGATATCCCAGCAGAAGGTTTTTCACAGGGTAAAATCACCTTAGAACACACCACAATTCCTGAAATTAGTATGGTACCATCAACAAATGAATTCTAATGTAACTAAAGTCTGTTATCACCCTTTATAGTTCTCCTTTTGGTAACCCTCAAAATCTTTGATTCACTACAATGCATTTCAATGGGGTACTATCATGTATATTGGTCCCAAGATGGCTGCCAGCAATTCCAGGATGAAGTGCTGACAGCCAATCAGATCTCACAATGACATGTGTGGTTAGGCTCCGCCCAAATATATATGTGATTTTACTTTTGATTTTCTCAGGAACTACTGAACGGATTTACACCATTTAACCAAAAGGCACGACTCTGAACCAAGGGCTACCTTTTTGCCAAATTTGGTGTAATTCCGTTCAGCAGTTCGGGCTGTAGCTGCGACTAAAGGTTCCTGTGGAAAATTGCATGGGGAAAACACGTTTTGGGACCCCCCTTTTTTCTCGGCCCCCACTTGACGAATCACCCCGAGACTTTCAGGATAGGAGCGGACCAAAGCGGGCCATAAGTTTTGAAAATTTCACGAAGATTCGTCGACCGGCGCCAAAGTTATTGGAAATAGAATGTTGTGAATTTCCTATGGAAAATAGGTCCTAACTATAACTATCTACTGGCGACCGCCAGTAGATAATGTATGGGTATTAAAAAATATGTATGTTTTTAAATACATATATATGTTTAAATACATACGTATATTTATGTATTTGTGTGTGTATGTATACATACAACACTGCAATCCTTCATTAACTGAGCAAAGGGTGCTGACACTCTTGAAACACTGGTAATCTTTTTCATTCAAATGCCTTCTGCCATGATGCATTTCATAATCTTTCAAATAACTATACTCATCTTGGATCAACAGACCAGTGTTTCCGCCATTCCACAAGTTCAGCATTGTACTTAATTTTTGTCTCACTTATGTCTTGATTTGTTATCCTCCCATAGCATATGCGATCATTTAGGTGTCTATACGGTTCAGTTTTACATTTTTCCAAGCGCCTCAAAAGTATGTGTCCACCTTTATCAGAATACCTTGTTGCGTTTTATGTGCTTTGTGTTAGTGTGATAAGGAATTCTTAGAAAAGGTATACAGTAGAGCTCTGTACAGAGACCCCAAGTGGATTGAATATGAAAGAAGATCTCAATATTCATTTATGATTTCCTTGACTTTCTTTCTTTGAGTACCAGTAGCTTTTTAGGTTTCACCTACAGGCAAAAAAAACTCTTGAAAGGGGCTTTTAGCCCGCCCATTACTTACGATTCGTTGACATCCTTATCACTCTTCTTTGTTGCCTTCTAATTCGGCAGTGCATGCGAGGCGACATTTCCTGGGTCACTTCCTTCTCTTTGTGTGGTGCATGGAACATGTTCAGATTGATGTATTAAAATTAGTGTCCATTTTTATATAGCACAAACTCGACCCGACCCGAAGGTATTGGAGTGCTTTACATGAGCACCAGTTACATTACACAAGTTCACATTAATTTTTTTTAGGCACGGGGAGATTAAGTGAGTTGCTCAGAATCACAGGCTATTGAGCCGATGAAGAGACTTGAACCTGGTTTCCCAGTCCAAATTTGGCAGCTCTGGCTGTTACACTACATCCTGCATGTTTTAGAGATCATAGTTCTCCTCTGGTAGAAAGAAAATAAACAATGGCCTGAGTTCTTAAAAAGCGAGACGATAAAAGCTGAAACTAAGATGACCCATATAGAATGGGGATACATGGCAGCACTGCCTAAAACCGCCCTCCCACCCAAAGAACCACCACCTCTATGTGTGATGCAACTGCAGCTCACTGTGGCCACTGGAAAAGAGGCTTTTTGCTGCTGCACTGCATGCTATAGTGGTGAAAACATCCAGATCTCAGATGCTCCAGGATGTTTATTTTAATGTCCATAGAACAGTGCCTGGGTTTGGCACTATATTTGAAGCATTTCAACAAGGCTACAAGCTCCACTTTAGAGACACAGTTACTACTAGTTAATTAAAATCAAATAACTGCATAATTCGAAGACAATGAGAGTAACCTGTGTGCTGCTGTAAAAAACATCTGTGCACATCCATATGATATGATAATATTGACTTATTTTTAGATTTATCACCCTGAGCACACAAACACTATAATAACAAAAATTCTTATTGCTCGGCCCACCTAATACATGCAAGGGGGTATCGTGCTAGGAAAGATGAACGCTGAGTCTCCATGGAGAGGCGAGATTTGAACCTGTGACCTAATTCATGGTGTGCATTAAACAACTGAGCTTTCTTAAAGATGGGAGATAAAACACTAGGAGAAAGGTGAACAATAAACCTTTCTGTTCCATTTCCATTTAGTTTACTTAAACAACAATCTCAACCTCCCTTATTGCGCAGATAATTGGTTTGATCCTTATGCAATATTTGATACAACCACGTTTTTCTCTTCACGTTGTAAATAATGATAGGTGTTGTTAACTAGTTAAAAGGTTTGAGGATTGTTGCTTGTGTAACCTTACTGTTTAATACACTTACGAAATTGTCTTGGGTCAAGTCAGGCTTGCTGGTAAAACCTCTATCTCAGTCCTGGGTAGCTGTGGCTTCAAGCAGCAAGGCTTAATAAAAGAAACTACTGTAAAGCATTTAGAAGGACCAAACTAGGAAATATGAAAGTCATTCAACACAAAAGAATTCTGACACTAATTTATAAAAATAGATTCTATTTTATGAATTTTTAGACATTAAGATAAGCAAAATCCACCAGAGGGTTCTGGAGATATAGATTTTTAAATAAAACATACATCTCAGCTTTTTAGTCCAACACGTAAACAAGCATTAGTAACTGTAAAGATTGTAAACGTTTGAAAGGTTTGACAGAGTTGTGTTCAGCTACACCAGCCCAGACTGGGCGACCAATTCCAACAGAGAGAAACTTGAGGGGGAGGGGGGGGAGGGCAATAAGGAGTATTTGGACAGTTACTTCGCCACCAAAGCAGACTCAAGTTTAGTTCCACACTTTAAATCAAAATTGCCCTAGACTTCAAGTGTATGGTCCTGATGCTGGGGATGCAGGATGCTGAGGATTGCTGAAAGATGCTTTGGGGGCTGTGCAGTTGATGGGGGCCTTCCTGGAGTTATTCCTTGGTCCACAGGTAAGGTGGGGTGACTTTGGCCTCAGGGCTCAGAGCCCCTCAAAGTCCTCTTTGAGCCAGTAGAAGCCCAGCAGCGGATGGGCTACCGATCTCTAGTCACAGCGGGTCCAGCAGTATCCTTTGGTGAGGGCTAGTGCCTGTCTTTGGCAACCAAACTACACCCTGACTCATCGCCCGGGTCCAGCAGATACAAGCCCAACTTTTGAGTCTGGAGAGAAGGTTTTCCTGACTGTATGTCGGCAGTCAGCGTCAATTCCTTTCAAGTGGCTACTGACTCGTGCTGGAACAGGAGGTCAGCCGACTGACACTTGGAGTCATGACTCTGGTCTGGGGCTTAGGAGCAACTTTTCCTCAAGCCAGGCACCACATGTGCAGTCCTATCTTTGCTAGCCCAGTAGCCGCCAGTGCAGTCCAGATGTTGGTGCAGCCTCTCCTTCCAGGTTCAGGGGTCAGCAGAGCAGTCCTTCAGTCCACTCTCCAGTCCAGATGTGATCTGAGGTTCATGGTGCCAGGGGTGCCATATTTATGCACAGAAAGTGCCCTGGGAGATGATGCAGTCACTAGCCAAGTATCCCTCCCACCCTTTGACAACTTCCGGCTAAGTGTGGCATCTAGCAATCCCAGATTGCACTATTCTGTCAACTCTCAAGATGTCTGTAATTTTCCTTGGATGTTAGGATCTTGGTAGCCCATCCTAGAGGTGTGACCACCTGTGGGCTACACACCCACATAAAAAATGGTTTGGCAACTGGTTACCTTTCTCTGTTCCCGCCGCCAGCCCATCTACCTGAACAAAGGGCAGCCCTACACAAGTGTGATCGCCATTTGCCCACCAAAGGCGGCATCCCCATTGAAGCTTGCCTTTTGGGGCAACACCCTGTTTGGCTTCATGCAAGTGGGAGAGAACACCTCCCTCTGTGCCAGGCCACTATTGTTCCTGAGCATGGGAGTCATTCACACTACTCCCCTGCAGGGCAGAAGGCTGTCTTGTGGCCACCAACTGCGAAAGTTCACTGAATAAATTGGACAACAGAGTGGCATCTTTCTAACAGTTGCCTTTCCTTAAAAGTGACATTAAATTTGACTTGGGCATCAAGTCGGGTTTAATGCCATGATTAATTTGATACCTTGAAGTACCCACTTTAGTAGTCCGATTCAGAAGTTAGCAGGACTGAGAGGTCAGACTGTAGCTCTGTAGTAGCCAATGGGACAATTTGGAAGTTTTACTGTTAGGACATATTAAAGTGTATGTCCCACTTAATAATATACAACGCCCTGCCTTAGGGCTCGATGGGCCTTCCTTACAGGAGAATTATAAATATCTTGTTAAGGGAAGTGGGGGCTTTGCCATTTTGTAATGGCATAGTAGATCTAGCAGTTTTAGAACTGCTCTTCCAGGCTGCAGTGGCAGGCTGGAAGTTATTTTGTGCTTTGTCACGCGCAGGGAGGCACAATCAGTGCTGCAGCCCTGGGTGGACACTTCAACTTACATACCCTTGGTAGCCTTAGTACCATATTACTAGGGGCTTAAAAGTAGGTCCGCTTGTGCCAATTGGGGGTAGCCAATTCAACATACATTTTGTAATGGATTAGAGCACTGGCACAGAGGTCTTGTTAGCAGGTTTCATTGCACTCTGAGAGTTGAAAAACCAGCAGCATCAGTCCAAACTGTTGTGGGTGATCATACAAAAAGAAGAGAAGCATTTCCTTACAAAATGTACTCATGTTATTGCCCTCAGAGGGATGAAAGACCTAGTGGGCCCTGGTAGTGTTTGATTCTCTGAAGTGCAGGGTACGCACCCTGAACTTTTTAACAGGTACTCAACCCACTGAGTTATCTTCTCGTTAAATTATGTTGAAACTCATTGTAATACCAATCCGTGGTTGGATATGTGCATATTCCACAAGTGGCATGGTGGTGATAAAATTGCTAACTTATTCTTTCCAAAAGTGAGCCACTGAAAGTCAATGCAGCTGTCTAGGAAATTGAAAATACCTCTGCTACAAGTAGCATGTTGATTTGGATCTGAAAGTCATATACTTAATAAGCCATGTTATACACTAGCCCACCCACTGTGCAGCATGGCTGAAAGTAAAAAAAAAAAAAAAAGTGCTATTATGCAGTCAACGCTGGCCGCATCATAAACCTTTTTTTTTGCTTCCCGTCATACTGCCCAGCAGCCACACATCTGTAAAACATGGCTTTAAAACATTGAAAAGCCAACTAGTAGAGCTATTTGGCTTTGTCAGGGTTTTCTTTCCCATTTTGTACAGCTGCATGGCTTCTGTGCAGCGTGGTTGAAAGTTAAAAAAAAAAGGTGTTATAAAACGGGCAGCATTGACCGCGTCATAGCACTTTTTATTTTTACCCATGCAGCACAGCATCTTTAAATGTGTTGTAAATGTAATGTGTTGTAACTTACTTCTTTGTTACTTAACTCTTGTAGTGGTAAATGCATTGTTGTAAATGCTTGTTAGTGGTCCCTCATTGTAGCAGATGTGTTGAGTCCATTGCCTTCGTTCAGTCCAAAGCAGGCAGAGAGGTAACGATAGTCTATTTTAGTTCTCCAGTGTTTGTAGACTTGGTATTAGAGGCAAGGGATATGTTGAATATATTAGTGCTAAGAATAGTGCAGGTAGCTAAGGCTGTAACTCCCCTCACAAAGCCTCCCATGTTAGCAAACCATGCCGGCTTAAGTCAGGAACAGCTAAACTTGGTGATTGGGGAGAGGCGAATCCATCCCGCGTGGTGGGGTTTAATTGTGGAACCCTAAAGGTAACTATTCTGTCCCAGCCAAGGGAGAGATTGACAGAACCGATCCCTCTACGCAATAGATTTGCACGTCTAATCGTTGATAGGGAGAGTATTCTTTCATGGAGGGGACAGATAGACTAGGGAATCGCCGCACCCGCCGGCTTGGGGGTTGTTTCCTGGAATGTACATGGACTGAGGAATCTAATAAGAACAACAGATCTTTTACGCGTAAGGGAGGGAAATGAGATAATTTGTTTCCAGGAGACTTTGTTGGCAGGTGAGGAGTACCACCAGAATGGATTTATACAGTTTGTAAAAGATAGAACCAAATTGGACCCGGGTAGGTGAAAGGTGGATTAATGACGTTGGTATCTACTAAATGCAGTAAGGGGGCAAAAATTATTGAGACCAGTAGTGATTGGCTATTAGCTTGTTCACTGTATCTCTATGAGGGTAGTTTATGGCAAAATAATTTGATAGTTGTTAATGTTTATATAAATCAAGAGGAGTCTCAGAAGGAGATGTGGGCGGTGTTCCAGAGGGATCTGGTAGAGCTAGCTGAGCTCCCAGGGGGACCCCCGATTCTCCTCCTAGGGGACTTTAACCTACACCTTGATTTGGGGAAGGTTGATTTTGAGGTTTTAGATATGTTAGAGTGTTACGGTTTCCCCAACGCAAATTTCCCAAAATGTGATCAGTCCAAGTCTGAAAGGAAAATGGCGTGCTTTCTCCTTGAGTTAGGGTTTACATGCCTAAATGGCCGCTTCAAAGAGGATGATCCTGCAGCCCAAACATTTCTGCATGGGAAACAGCAGTGCCCTATTGATTATATGTTTATTCAGGCATGGTATTCTGACCTCTGTATAGAATTCAAGGTGTTAAGATTAAGGGGGAAGTGATCATTGGGGGCTAAAATTGGCCGTAGAGGCAGCACCAATATTGAGGGAGCGAGTTATTCCAATGGAAGTAGACTTCCCAAAACGTTTAACAACGAGAATAGATGACAAATACATTGACCAATTGATTCAGAATCAAATCCTTCATGAGATGGACCTTGATAGGGTCGTAGGGCAGCCAAATGTTGAATGGTATGCAAAGACTATTGCAGAGGTTGTAAATCAACTGAGACCAGTAGTAAGGTTATTGCATAAGGAAGTAAAAAAGGGTCTGCCTTGCCAGCATCCTAAGCAGCAGTGATTTGACAAAGAGTGTGCACTCGCCAGGAAGGAGTTAAGGAAGGCAGGAAAGGCGATAAGCCTGTTGGATGTAGGCGAAAAACTGTATTTTAAGGTTATAGTAAGGGCTTTAAAGAATTGAATTGAGGGCAACATAATTATCCCTATGGAGCAGGGGGGCTTTAAAGCCACACACTCAACAATAGACCATTGTTTCAGCTTATGGGCCTTGGGGCAGAAGGCGCAGGAAACCGCTGGGAGTTTATTCTGCTATTTTGTTGATTTTAGTTCAGCTTTCGATTTGGTAGACCGTAGTATACTCTGGGCTAAATTAAGACAACAGGGTATTCCAAAATGCTTAATAGCAGAATTGCACACTGGGAACTGGGCCCAAGTGGAGCTTGATTTAGATGGGCCCTTTCAGGGAGAATCTCTTTGGAAAATAGGTTCAGGCAGGGCTGTGTCCTGGCCCCTACACTGTTCTCTTTGTTCCTTGCTGACCTTCCGGGAGAGTTGGCAGCGAGACCATCGCACTGTGAGTTCCATTTAGTTAAACGAGCCGGGGTGTAGTACCAATAAGATACATTTTAAATGTAGTTTCTGTGTGGCCCATGGAGTGTGCAGTGTGGTGGGTCCTGTAAAAAATATCCTCCCATTCCTTGTCTGACAGGGTTCGTCCAATTTCCGCCTCCCACCGCCTCTGCCCAGCAGTCCGAACCCCACGAGCACCCTAAGAGAGGAACGTGTACATTTCCGAGATAAGTTTGTGATCATCTTTTTTCAAAAAGAGCCATTTTTCATGGAGGAAGTGGTCTGAGGCGGCAAGGTCATAATCCGCCCGGACCTGTTAAAAGGGAATATGGCCCTGGAGGTCAAACAGGTGTCCCAGGCGCTTGCAACCGCCCGCTACCCAACGTGAACCCACCCCCTTTTCCTTCCCAGGTGGGAATTCAGGGTTTGAAAAGATGGGGGACATAGGTGAAGGGAACGTTGTGAGGTTTGCCCGCGTGGCCACCCTATCCCATACTAACATGGTGGGCCGCGTGATCGGCGATGGATATAGTCCCCAAGAGCGCGAAGTCCTAGGTAGTCATGCCTCCCTCCAGATATGGTGACCCACCACCGTCTGATCCATAAATACCCAATGTTTCGCCGTCATTGGACGGTTCCATTCCACCAAGTAGAGCAGTGAAGAGGCCTGAAAGTATCGGGTGATATTCGACAGTGCAAGGCCACCTTCCTTTTTAGGGCGCTGTAACAGAGTCCTCTGTAACCTGGGGGAAACCGGTCCCCAAATGAAGCGCTCTATCTCTTTTTGTATGTTCAAGAGCATGCTCGGTGGGGGCATTAAGGGGAGGGTTTAGAAGATGTAGAGGGCTCGCGGTAGGACATTCATTTTAACAGCGGCTAATCTCCTGAGCCACGATAGAGGCAGACGCTGCCACTGGGCTAGATCCTTACAGATGCGGGAGAGTAAGGCAGTATAATTTGCTTCCGCCGTCTTACCGAGACTCTTATGAAGGACTAGCCCCAGGTATGTTATGCCATCCGTCACCCAGTCGAAGTCAAATTGTGTGCATAGGGTGTCTGCGCGGCGGTTAGATTAAGCACCTGCGATTTCTGCAAATTCATTTAAAATCCTGAGACCCGACCAAAGGCATTCAGGTCCTCAACAATGGCCGGCAAAGAAGTCAAGGGTTGAGCCATCGAGAAAATGACATCGTCAGCATAGAGGCTGATCAAATGGCGATCCGCACCAAAGGGGAACCCCTGCGCATTGGGATTGTCCCGGAGTTTTTGGGCAAAGGGCTCCATATATAGAGCAAACAGCAAGGGGGAGAGGGGGCAACCCTGTCTGGTGCCTCTCCCCACAGCAAAATCAACCGAAAGTATCCCATTTACCTTGACTGCAGCACTTGGAGTGCTGTATATGCTCGCTATCCATTTGCGGAACCGCGCACCCAAACCAAAACGCTCCAGGGTGGCAAACAAGTACGGCCAGTGCACCCGGTCGAATGCCTTTTCGGCGTCAACCGCCAGTTGCAGCGCGTCCTCCTTGGAGCGTTGCACTTTATCGATCAGGTGGCAGATCCGCTTTGTGTTGTCCCCACATTGTCTACTCGGGATAAAGCCCGCCTGGTCTGGGTCCACCAAACCGGGCATCAGAGGGTTCAGTATGTGGGCTAGAATGCTAGAGAACAGCTTGGCGTCAATATTTAACAATGAGATCGACGGTAGGAGCTGCAGAACATAGGGTCCTTCCCAGGCTTGGGAATGACCGAGATTGTCACCTGTAACATCGAAGCCGTGAGAGTGCCAGTATCTGCGAACGAGTTAAACAGTCGAGTAAGCAGGGGGGCTTACTCTGCGCAGAAGGTCTTGTAAAAAAGCGCACTGACACCATCTGGGCCCGGTGCTTTCATGGGCTTCAATCGGGCGATAGCAGATATCACCTCTTCGATTCGTATAGGTGCTTCCAGACCTTCGGCCTCACTGGGTGGGAGGGGGGTGATCGCGGCCCCGTCTACATAATCACGGGGGTCCGCGAGGGTTGAGGACTTAGCGGAGTAGAGATCTGCGTAAAAGGTCCGAAAAGCCGCCGCAATGCCCAAGTCGTCAGTAATCTCAGAACCCCGATCCCCTTGTACCGCTCTCACTGCCTGGGCCTGTCGTTTACTGCGGAGGCAGTGTGCTAGCATACGACCCCCCCCCCTGTTCGATCCCACAAAATACTTATGTTTCAAGCGGATCATGGCGTGTTCAGCCCTATCCAAGTCCAGGCGCTTCAGGTGGAGCCGCTCATTTTCTAAGTGGCGCCAGACCCAGGTAGCGCCCGTTCGTTTGTGAATTGCCTCAAGTTCCTGACTTTACTTTTTTAACTATGCTGTTGATACTCAATTCCTGATGCAACAAAGTGGTAGTAACTCTGAAACACACAAACCAGACAGAGCTGTAGTTGGTCATCTGTGATCACGCAAGTGCTAATGTTCTAATTTTACTATGTAGCTCAGAAATGCCCCACCACTCACTGACCTCACAATATACAATAGGAATAGAAAAGGGAGCGCTCTCCAAATAATCACTAGGGCAGTGGAATAGTATCCATATTAGGGACAAGAAGAGAATTTAATCATATCAAAGTTCATCCAGATAGGTACAGAGATTCGCCCTTTTAGTTCGTAAACACACAAATAGACGTAGAGGTGAGTCTTCAAAAACGTTATTCTTCACATATTGAACATCCAGCCCAGCTAGGCGTTTCGTCCTTCAACAAGAACTTCATAAGTGAACACAAATATCTTTCTAATAATGTCACCAAGTGCAATTTTATGCTTGTGAGTTGCTAAACGGTTACAATATTCCAGATCAGCGATGGTCATTGAAAATGAAACTTCTGTAACAAGGTCTGATTCCTGCTGCGTTCACTCTTTCTCTCTAGACAGGCCTAGAGAGAAGGAGTGAATGTGCCAGGAATCAGTGATCCGGATTATTGTAACCCTTTAACACCTTACGAGCATACAATTGCACATGGTGACATTATTAGAAAAATATTCTGTTCTTCTGGCAGTAGCTCTGACATTCCCCTTAAAATTTGGGAAATGTCTTGCTTCAGTCACTTGCTGGATGACCAATAACCCTTTGAAGTTGAGTGCAGATGAATCAAAGTTGTTGGTTGTAGAGAATCACCCAGGCAACAGCATTTTCATTTGGTAATCAGCTCCTGGCCCATCCTTAGCCCCTGCTACTTTAAAAAAAAAAAAAAATGTAAACTTTATTTAACAGTTTTTGTCTTGGTCTCTTGGATATCATGAATATTGAAATGATGGACACTGTTGTAATGTTGATATAACATTAACAACAGTGTCCATCATTTCAATAATCATGATATCCTTAGTTACAACATACCTTATTGTACTTTACATGGTGCATCAATTTACGTTCATCACACACAATCTGCATAGCATGTTCCAACACTGGGTCATTTTCCCCTCTTCTGCTGGCTTCAAACCGGTGTCCATTATACCTAGCAATTATCTTGTCTTGCCCTTTCCCCCTGTTTCCTGCCCTGGGTCTGTCCCTGCACTTCACTGCTGCTCAGAGTGCGCTTTGGCTATTCTCTTCGTTCGCCCTATCCCTTAAGTACTCTCTCAAAGGTTGCCATATATCCTTGGGCCTAGACGTGGGGGGCTGCAGCTCCGCGTAAAGCTCCCTATTAATATCACAGTACGTTAAGCTCTTAATCCATTGCTCAAGTGTAGGCGTGCTCCCACGACCCCAGTGAATGGCCAGCTCTCTTTTGGCAATGAGGAGTGCTGCGCCTACATACCTGCGCATTGCTTTGGGGAGGTCGGCCACGTATCCCATCAGTGGCATTAGTGGAGATGCCCTAATTGGTAGGCTCGTCATTTGTTGCTGTGCAACAAAAATATGCTCCCAATAATCCGCCACCCTTATAGAATTTGTTAATTTTGTATTTATGAAATGCTAATAAAAAATTATAACAAAAAATTTAAAATAAAATAAAATAATCCGCCACCCTGCTGCATGTCCATGTCATATGAATATAGTCCGCCCCTGGTGCCTGACATTTAGGACAGTTTGACATGCGTTTCCGGTCTATTCTTGCCAGTTTCACGGGTGTCATATACACCCTGCATAGGAACTTATAATAGATCAGTTTGTGTCTGTAATTGCCGGATACTGTGCGGGTAGCCGAACAGCATGCTTGCCATATTTTGTCAGTGATGGGCTGCCATAGCTCCGCCTCCATGCGTCTCTGATCTTGCTATCGTGCATCGGCATTCGCTCTAAACTAGCATGGTATAGATGGAAATGAGTGTGGTCCCTTCCGTGTCGGGTATGAGTAGCTTCAGTGGCGTGAAAGTGTCTGGCTCTAAGGGATAGTTGGGTATACGGCTCCGCAACGCAGCGTGGAGTCTGATTAATACAAACTGGTCCATAAGGGGAGCCCCGGTAAACCTTAGCCCCTGCTACTTTGACCAAAAATGCTGGTGCTACTGTCAGCACTCATCTTACCTTCTACCTATATGTAAGCAAGATTCCTAGTACATGTTACTCACTTGTGAAGAGTTGAATGGAAATTCTTCTTAGCATCAGATTTGAATGTGGAAGGTTGGTGATAGAGTCTGTATTAAATTCCGTTTGGATTATACGAATACACTTCTGGTTCCCTTTCCTAAATATCGTATGTGTCACCTTCAAATTGTGCAAACCACAGCTGCCAAATCTGTTACATATTTCACCTCAGCATATTTCCCCGGGAGGCTGGAAGGGTGGGGGCTGGTTTTGGAGCGTTGGGGGCGGTTCTGGAGCGGTGGGGGCGGTTCTGGAGCGGTAGGGGCCGGTTTTGTTACTGGGGGCCGGTTTTGCAGGGATACTGCAATATCGCCCCCAGTAACAAAAGCAGCAGTGCTGGCGGCCGGTTTTGTTAAGGAGCAGTGCTTCACGCTTGCCCCCCGCCGGTCCGACAAAATTGCCAGGGCTGCTTTGGGTTCCCAGTCCGGCCCTGTTTATTTCAAAAGAAACTGACATTCACTGTGCGCCGTTGCCTAAAGTACTTGCTAAGCAATGTCAATTCATAGAGAGTATATCGGGTCATCAAAATGAGTATCTTTGAGATGAACTCAGAATTTGTGTTTTTGAAAATTAACTGAGCCGTGGCAGAAAGTCAGTAGAATCACATACTGATTGGCCAGTTAAAGCACTGTTGCATGTAATTTTTTTAGAGTTGTAGAAGGAAGGCATTTAATGCCAGGTAGTGTCCGTTCTGAGCAAGCTGATTGCCCAACATTCTTGTGCATATTCTTATATTAAATGCTACAAATGTTGCAATCCATATTCCTAGCGGTTTTCTTCATAGCCAGCAGCAGGAAGATTGCATTCCCTTCCACTATAACCTGTCTCATCAAAAAGATAAAATGATGCTTTACCTGGTCTAGGATTACTTTGCAACGTATGGAAACCAACTGTGTTGGGCGTAAATGTTCATAAGATGCTCAATGCAGAATAAAATGGTCATGGGTACCTGATGCTATGTCAGAAGCAGAGATGAGGATTATGATTATCTTTCTTCTTTATTTTCTCACTAAGTCATAACAGTAATGTAAACAGTAATTTATATTTCCTATGAACCCTAGGGAACACTACATTTTATTTGACACAACATGGTTTTCATAAACTATTTGAAAATCAAAAATCACAGTTTAACGGAATTAACTTCCATTCCTGCTGCACATAGTATATCTAAAAAAACACATTTTAACAAAAATTCTGCAGTTTCTCTAAAAATGACACTGGTCTTTATGAGAACACGTTTTAAGAAGCAACCTAGATATCTATAAAAATATGTAATCTAATAAAATATGAGCTTTTGAACATTTTCTCCTCATTGGGCAGGAGCACAACCCCTTTAAAGTGCAGTTTATTGCAGTAACAATTAAGTGTTTAAAAATGTCTTGATACAGACGATAATTTGGTAGTTCTTATATATATGGTTATGTCACATTCTTGGTTTAAGTATCCCTAAACGCTGCAACTGAGTGCTTTGAATCTAAATACTGACAATCTCTCTGTTTTGATATGTTACAAATTAAAAGCGTTTCATTCCACCTTCGTGCACTTGAGGGGAGTTAATGTATTATCATTATCCAAATTGTAGCTTACCCTCACTGCACATATCCTTTTTCTCTGCGTTCACTTTGAAGTAGTTCTTTATTGCAATGTAATGCCATAGATAATCCTAATTTATTCCAATTCCTAAGTGATTGTTGAGATATCACCGACAACTCTAGATGAACCGTTTGTACAATGTCAGCATTTAGAGGAGACAAAAGTTATTTCAAACATTGTTTCTCTATAATCTTTCAGGAAGTTTTAAAATTTAGTCTTAAACTCGTTAGTGCGGGTGCTTGTCCAGCATCTGACACCCGCACTATATCCCCAGTGTAGCTGTCAATCAGCAGCTGGCTTTTGGGAGGCTTTGTAAGGAACCTCCAGTGCAAGAAGAGAATGTCACCTTTCCAGCACTGTCTCTCCCTAGTGAATCTCTACCTGGGGGTCTCCCTGAAAGATGAGTAGAAAACCTACTAGACATCAGGGATTGTTTTTCTCTGAACAAAGAAAGAGGTGGGCCGACTAGGCATAAGCCAAGCCCCCAAGACTGAACATAAAGTCTTTCTAGCCCTCCTGGGAGGCAGATTGGGAGTTTGCCCCCATTTACCCCCAGGAGACAGAAAGGCCAGGAGACACCAGAGGGATTTTGGCCACATTTTTTAAAGGGGTGGCCCAGCTGCCATTGGAAGTACCCTCCACCTCTGAAGAGGCAATAGAGTCTTTCTGCCTCCTGGGGCAGATAGGATGTTTGCCCCGATTGAGGGTTTGCTCGTAATCTGGCGCCCGGGGATGGAGAAAGCCCACTGGATACTAGGGATTTTACACTGGCCCAAAAAAACAGGTGGGTTGGCCCACATGGCATTGGGCTGTGCTCCTCAACCCAATACAGCCTTTGAGTCCCCTGGGAGGCAGATTGGGGGCAAGTCCAGGGGTTGTGGGAGAAGAAAGCTCATTAGACACTAGGGCTATCATAAAAAGAAACACAAAGTGGTGTGGGTGGCCCACCCTGGCAATAAAGTATTTCTGTCCCCTCTGGGGCCAAGGTGAGGTTTCACCCAATTTACACTGCAGGGAGGGGAGGGGGGGGCGGGGGGGTTAGAATACCCACTGAATGCCAGGAATATTTTTCATGAAATAATGGGCTTGGGGGTCTGGCCCATCCTGACATCAAGCCTCGCATAAGCCTCAACATTCTTTCTGCTCCAACGGGGAATAAAGGATTCCTATCGCACCAAGATGAAATTTCAATTCTATAGGGCATGGATTTTACATATGAGCCTGTAGAATGGGGGTAAATCCCAATTTAGTCTCACTTGTCATGCTGAATGGCTGCACTAGTTGGCTTCAGGGGTGGCTTTCACCCAGTGAAACCTACGAACCCCAGACACTTCTGATTATTGTGCATAAGAAAAACTAGGAGGATCCATGCAAGCCAGATGACTCTGGATTCCCCTGGGTGTCTAGTTTTCAGAAATGTCTGGATTTGGTAGGTTTCCTTTGGTGGCAATTGAGCCCCAGGCTCCAAATCTACAGATAACCACATTGCAAAAAAAGAGGTTGATTTTGAGTGGAAACATTTGACCTGTCCATGTTGTGTTTTGGGGCCTCTCCGGTCACAGATGTAGGGAATACCCAAACAAATGGGGTACAGTTTTTATCAGGACAAGTCTGGAATGCTGGCTGGTAGAAAAGAAATTTGTTGATCCCTGCAGATATCTGAAATTTCCCTCACAGGAATATGAGAAAAATGCATCTTTTATCCAAAGTGTGAGGTTTGTGAGGGCTTCTGGTTAAAAACAAGTCATGAGATCCTTGCAACTTACACCACCCTGGACTTCCTCGGATGTCTAGTTTTCAGAAATGTCTAGGTCTGATAGGTTTCCCTGGTTGGCGGCTTAGCCAGGGCTCATATTCTGCAGCTACCCTCATTGGGAAAAAGAGTTGGTTTCAATTAGTATAATGGGATGCCTCTACATCTTGTTTTGGGGTGGTTTGTGTCACTGGCACTAGGCCCAGCCACACAAGTGCTGTACTGTTTTAATTGAAAGACATGTGGGAATGCTGGGTGGTAGGAATTTTGTGAGCTTCCTGAACTTTCTATCACAGAAATGTGAGGAAAATGCATTTTTAGGCAAAGTTGGAGGTTTGCAAGCCATTCTGGATAAAAAACATAGACGGAGCCACACAGGCACCACCTCCCTGAGGCCCTGAATCACAAAGACCCTCCGCACTCGGGGGGAGGCTTCGCAGTATGGCGGGATCTCCGCACTTGTGGCGGGATTTCGGTAATGGAAAACTGCAGTGCAGATTTCCTGCCACGAGTGCAGAGATCCTGCTATGACTGTGGAGCCTCCGCCTTGTGTGTGAAGGCTCTTTGTGAATCAGGGCCTGAGCATCTGGTTTTCAGAAATGTCCTGGATTGATGGGTTTCCCTGCTGGCGACTGAGCTATGGCCTAAAGTCCGCTGCTACCCACATTGTAAAAAACCAAAAAAAAGCATTGATTTTTTTAGGTGAAATGTGGTCAAGTTTTGGGGTGTTTTTGTATCACGACCTCTATGACCAGCCATACAAGTTGGGTACAGTTTTTAGCAGAAGACATGTGGGAACACGGAATAGTAAAACTTTTGTTACTATCAATTGGATTTCTCTGCATTTGTGGTCCAAATGTAAGCAAGAGCCATTTTGTAAACTGCCATCTGAATTACATGACTCTAGTTTCAGAGGTGTACAGATAACCACTCTTGCTAAACGTAGTATCTCAGTGCACATTTCAAAATTACATTGGTTTCCTTCATCCTCATTTTTTATTGATTGTATTTTACCATATAAATTGCTGTATGGTCTGTATACAATGAAAAATTCTTATAAGCTGAGCTCAGTTGTTGATTCTGGTTATCGTGTGGGTTTGGAGAACGTACAAACCATATATTTGTCCATGACCAGAAGGGTCTACTGAACGTAACAATATATTGCTTTTGTAAATTGTCCTTAATGACAAAATATTACAGATGAAAAGATTGTCACCAGCGGCTATTTTTTCCAACTTATTGTAATTTTGTTTTTAGTTCAAGCATTGGTGTCTTTGGGAAACTTGGGGGATCTGCACATGTGATCTTTTGATGAATTCAGACTTTTGTATACCTTTTCAGAAATGTATAGGTTTCTGGAATCACACATGAGTTTTACACCTGTTTCTGCCACACACTTCAAGTGGATTGAAGCCACAAAATGTAAGAAAAATGTACCACCTCTTAGAAAAATGCAAATACTGCGGTAGTTGTTTTTAATACTAGTCTGCTTGTTCCTGAAAGCTGGGAAGGTGGTGATCCTTGCACCATAAACCTTTCATTGATGCCATGTTCAGAAAAAAAAACATACACTTTCTTGTGCAGCACTTTGTCCCCCTTAACCCACCCAAAAATCGCCAGTATGTTGGAAAAATAGGACGGCAATTGATGTGGATACCTTAATGCGGTAACTATATGAAGGCATAAGCAAGAAGTACCCCAAATAACTATAAAATGGCTCAGCCCTGGTAGTAGAAAAGCCCCAGAAGCTATGTGGTAATATTTCTGTCTCATACAAACTAGGGAAATTATCTTAGCCTTATATGCCGGATTTAAAGGGAGATATAACAGACCATCATAGTCATTATTAAATATTCGTTGCTCTGCTATTACAGATCGTGTTCATACCTCACATTGTTTTGATAGGATATTCATTTTAAATTCTTCTCAAAGATAACCCCTAAGTATTTATACAATACCTCCTCAGTTTTTGAGTTCCCCAAGTACCATGATAATGTACTGCTTTTTTGGCTGAATACTACAGTTTTTTTTCATATTTGTCAGGCAGTTTTGTATACAATATGTATAAAAAGCATTTAGTTTCCTTTGCAAACCAATCTGAGTATTATCCATGATTAGTTAATTTGCCTACAATAGACATGCTATATGGATCCCTCCTACGATGGGTGAAAATTAGGCTGTTTGAGCTAGCATGGTGCTCAATCAAAAATAGTCAAAATGGCATCAACATCCTTGTCACAGTCTATTAATGATCAGAATTTCACCAAAAATGGTAACCTCCTTATCAGTTTCTACTGCACTCTAATTTTGATCATGGAGTTCTCTTAATATTTAGAGTAGACTGCGGGGGGGGGGTAGCCAATTGAACCATAAATCGATAAAGCAACAACGAAGATTTCCCCATTGCTCTGTCGATTTCTTTGCCATCACCCAAAGGCTAAAACAATGGTCAAGTGCCCCTCTGTGAAGCCACCCTCTTATGCCGGGATTGCATTTGTATCTTCAATCCATTTCTTCAGGGCTTGCAAAATTATGCTGCATGAACTTTTGTCACTACATCTCTAAAACTTATCAATTGGTTACTTTTTTTGTAATGAAGTGTTCTTATTTTAGGTTTCGCACTGTGCTTGTGAAATCTCTTGTAATTAATATATCTTAAAAGGGTGCTCTTATCAGTTCCCGTATTTGTGTGGAACTTTTTTTTTCTTGTTAACTTCTCCTGGCTGCAAGCATTTACAATACTTATCTTCTACTAAAGCTGTTCACGCTGTTTAAGCCCCATTCACTGTCAAGATAAGATCTCTTCCCAGGGAAAAGGCAGACAGCTTCTAAAGTAAGCGGGAATGCTTGCTTTTTATTACTTTGTTGTGTAAGGCAGATGCTTTAGCCTTGGAACGTTTGGGGCATTTCCTATTCATCCCTCAGTACCTTTCTTTACACTTTGTAGGCATTATCAGATCGATTTTGACAACTTAATCTATTTGGTCGTTATGATCAAATTCTAAATGTTGTAATAAACATTGTACGTCAAAAATAAAGTTAATATACAAGAGCTGTGCTATATTTTATTACTAAACAGGCAGTCACAAATGCAGTTATCTTGCAGGCTCTAGGGTCATGATTTGAATGGTGCAGGAGGTGTAATGGTACCGGGCCCACAAGTTGTCAGAACTCCTCTAAACACATAATACTGCTATATTTGACTACTAAACAGGCAGTCACAACTTCAGTCACCTTCTACTTGATTTGAATGGTGCAGCAGGTGCATTGGCACCGGGGTCAATGGTCTATGGACCCCAGTAAACCCAGATTATTGCTAAAATAATACTAAACAGGCAGTCACAAGTGTAGTTATCTAGCAGGCACTAGGTTCATGATTTCAATGGTGCAGCAGGTGCAGTGACACCAGGACCAAAAGCTCTAGGCACCTCACTAAACACCTAATATTGCTATATTTTACTACTAAACAGGCAGTCACAAGTGCAGTTACCTTGCAGACAGCAGGGTCATGATTTGAATGGTGCAGCAGGTGCAGTGGCACCGGGGCCAAAAGTTGTCATAACTCCTCTAAACACCAAATATTGCTATATTTTACTACTAAACAGGCAGTCACAAGTGCAGTTACCTTGCAGACAGCAGGGTCATTATTTGAATGGTGCAGCAGGTGCAGTGGCATTCGGCCCAAAAGTTGTCAGAACTCCTCTAAACACTTAATATTGTTATATTTTACAACTAAACAGGCAGTCACATGTGCAGTTATCTTGCAAGCCCTAGAGTCATGATTTCAATAGTGCGGCAGGTACAGTGGCACCTGGACTAAAAGCTCCAGGCCTCCCACTAGACACCAGTTATTGCTATATATTACAACTAAACAGGCAGTCACAAGTGCAGTTATCTTTCAGGCACTAGGGTCATGATTTCAATGGTGCAGCAGGTGCAGTGACACCAGGACCAAAAGCTCTAGGCACCTCACTAAACACCTAATATTGCTATATTTTACTACTAAACAGGCAGTCACAAGTGCAGTTACCTTGCAGACAGCAGGGTCATGATTTGAATGGTGCAGCAGGTGCAGTGGCACCGGGGCCAAAAGTTGTCATAACTCCTCTAAACACCAAATATTGCTATATTTTACTACTAAACAGGCAGTCACAAATGCAGTTATCTTGCAGGCACTAGTTGCATGATTTGAATGGTGCAGCAGGTACAGAGGCACCGGGCCCAAAAGTTGTCAGAACTTCTCTAAACACATAATATTGCTATTACATCAATTAATTCTATTATTTCCCACTTTCATTTCATTTTTAAATATTTTGCTATTACTTACCCGCACTATACCACTAGTAATAACAGCACAATATATTGCATTTTTCTACATAAACAAGTCATAACACTTTAGCAGACTTTCTGTAACTTATATTGTACAACTATTCAGCAAGCTACAACTTACAACAAAAAATAGCTTATTATTAATCACATAGGTGAAACCTAATGCATTTACCAATGCTTGTTATATGTTGGCTTAATAACTGCTCCTTTCCCACTGTCTGGGAATTGACCAGGCTGGGTGAACCATTGAATGTGGAGGCAAACAGTCTAGCCCACCAATCAATATTAGTCTTAATCGTCACTACTGGGAGGTTATCTAGACCCGCAGCTCTTGTTAAATTTAAAGAACTAATAGTATGTGTACTGGTTTCAGCAGCATATACATCAACTATTGAGGACTCGTTTTTGTGTTCTGCTGGATGCTTAACATATGGTGATAAGCTGTAATCTTCTCCCAAAAGGTTTTCCAAGATTCTTCAGTTACTATGCAGTTAACTATAGGTTGTTTCTTCAAGGGAATGTGCGATGGAACAAAGCATGCCTTTACCACACAATGCGTTTACAACGCTATGCCTTTACCACGCATACCTTTACAATGCAAGGTAAGTATATGGTATGGAAAGTGACATGTGTGTGTAGTTAGTAATTGTAACCCCTCTTTTAAAAAAAAATATTTTACTTTTAGATTTTTTCTTTATTGGGGCAGACCCCTCAGCCCCCCCTTCTAAAACTATTTTTATTCTCTTTTTTAAACTTTACCACCCAATACCCCTGCCCACCTCTAACCCCCAAAAATGCAATTTCCACCCTATACCCTTACCCACCCCATAACCCTAAAAACACCCTTACCACCTAATACCCCTGCCCATCCCACACCCTAAACACATCCTTACCACTCAATACCTCTACCCACCCCTAAACCCTAAAAAATTCCCTTACCATCTTATACCCACCTCTAACCCTTAAACATCCTTACCACCCTATACCTCTACCCATCCCTAATCCCTAAAAATGCCCTTACTACCCTATACCAACCCCATAACCCTAAAAATCCCTTACCAACCTGTCTCTACCCACCTCTTAACCCTAAAAACACCCTTACCACCCTATACCCCTACTCACCCCTAAACCCAAAAAACATCCCTACTTCCCCAAAGCCCTAAAACACTCTTACCACCCTCTACCACTACCCACTCAAACCCTAAAAATGCAATTACCACCCTATACCTCTACTCACCCCATAACCCTAAAAAGACCCTTACCACCTTTTACCCCTACCCAATCCAAAACCCTAAAAAACCCTTACTACCCTAAACCCCTACCCACCCCAACACCCTAAAATGCCCTTACCGCTATATACTTCTTCATACCCCTTAACCATAAAAACACCCCTACCACCCAAAACCCGTAAACCACCCTTATCCCCCACACTACATATAAACACACTTTCTCTCTTTTAACCTTAAATACACTTACCTTGAGTCATTAAGGCAAGCTTGGTAAAGGCATTGCATTGTAAAGGCAAGACAGGGTAAATGATGCATGGTTAAGGCAACACGTGGTAATGCCTGCATTGTAAGGGCTGTTTACCCTTGAAGGGTCCATACCTTACTAGTTTCCAGAATTCTCTATTGTCTTTACAATTGAAGGCATCTAACATATGCTTCCAACACTTATTTTAAAATTCGAATTTCTTATTCATTATAGTCCGCTGCTGAGGTACCAATTGTTAAAGCACCTGGACCTGAGCTATAGGCCCAAGCTGCAGGCAAGGATATGCCCAACATCCTCGTTTCTTGGAGGCCCAGCCGCTGGACGAGGAGAGGAGAGTGAGTTCGCGCCCCCCAGGTAACGTGTGTCGACTCTTGGGGCGGGGTGCGGGCTCGGAGGGAGACGCTCTCGGCCTCTCTCTCGTTCCGGCAGCGCGAGCCTCTGCTTCGGCTCGTATCGCGGCCCGTATTGCCAAGGGAGTGGCAGTACAGGGGCCGGAGTGCGGAGCTGCACTTTTTGGTTACATCGTACCTGTGTTGGGGGCAACTGTTGAGAGTGACTGCAAGTCAGAAGGAAAGGCGGAGAGACCGCCTACGGCACATTGATCGGTGCCGAAGTGTCTTACGCATTATTCCATTACTGCATAACGGAGTATCTGACTGTCGTAATACACATTGCATCATTTCTGCATAACAAAGTACCTGATTAGAGTATTACGCATTGCACTGTTTCTGCATAACGAACTACCTGATTGTCGTATGACGCATTGCATTGTTTCCTGCATAACGAACTGCCTGATTAGCGTATGACGCATTGCATTACTCCTGCATAACGGACTACCTGATTAGTGTATTATGCATTGCCTTACATCTGTATAACGACGTACCTGGTGGTTGTGCTACGCATTGCATTATGTTTACATCGCAAAGTGCCTGATTGTTGCGTACGCATTGCATTATTTTTACATTGCAGCAGTACCTGATTCTAGCATTACGATCTGCATAACAGGGTGTTAGGATTAGAGTAGGATGTTTAGAAGTGCTCATTAATATCGCCAGAACTGATAAGGGCTGGCTGGCCTAACAACTGGCCAGGAGGAATATTACAAATACGCATATGTTGGATTTATATCGTGTGGTTTGATCGTATATCTTTTTATATAAAATGTATACTCGTTTTATAAAACTTGTGTGGAGTCTATTTGTGTGTCATCATTGGGTTGCTGTGAGCGTGATTGCAAATACTTTACACATTTGCCTTGAAGATAAGCCTGGCTGCTCGTGCCAAGCTACCGAGGGGGTGAGCGGGGCTATCTCAGAAGGTGACCTTCCTTACCCTGACGTTGGAACGCGGGTACCTACCTCAGCCAACCAGGGGATTTGAACCCCGGTTCTAGCATCTGGGTGGCAGAGGTAGGGGATTTGAACCCCGGGTCTAACAGTGCACCACGCGGAGTCCCAATTATGGCACAAACATCCCTTTGTGACCAAGTCGACATTATCTCTGCAAAACTCATATTTGAGTTCAAAGGACGGAGTCGGGGAGTACTGGCCAACAGGCACTGACTCTCTAACGAGAAACCAGCATCAATTAACGGACAAGATTCCAATTATTTTTTGTTAGAAACATGTGATTTCCCCTTGTGTTTTTGTCTTGTGAGTTGGGACCATTTTGATGCGCAAAGCACTGTGGCCCTAACATTCAGGCTCGGTAGGCAAGCTAAATCTTTGGTTGAGAATAGTGAGTCAGTGCTGCGTCTACCCATGAGCCACTTCTCTTCACTGCAATGGCGGAGGAGTGTTGCCCCACTGCCTGGCGCAGAGCCAGCAAACGAAAAATAAAACAACGTCCTAGCATCGTTTTGTTTTTCGTTTGCTGGCTCTGAGCCAGCTTGTGCAGGGAGGGGCGAGGCATAGGAGGGGGGACGAGGAGTGCTTGTGAACTCCCTAAGTGCGCATATGTGTTAGGCCGGCCGTCTCAGGCCAACCAAAACACCCATGCGCAATTAGGTTTCTCCAGCCCGGCTGCATTCAGCAGCCGGGCCGAGAAAACCTCATAGACTTCCTGACCTGAGCGGAGCTTCTTTCCTGCCCGCTCAGGCACGGGGATTGGATGGGAGTCTGTCCCAGGGGCTGCTGGGACCAGGAAGAGCACAGCAGGAGCGAAGCAACACGGGAGGCGGCCGGCGGCTTCAGGTAAGTTTTTTAAAAATTATTAACACCCTACCCACCCCACCACCCTTTGTTAGTGGCGGACGCCACTGTCATTTTCTTTTTCGAATTATATTCCAGCTGCACGATAGAGACAGGTCTGCAAGCATTCCAATATTTCGATCATATCTCGTTCACCTTTCCTACAGTTTGGACTCATCACTGACAACGTGACTCTTTCATTAACTCCAATTTTCACAATGAGTGTTACCATGTTCAGACATTTTCTACTTACTACTTCATGTCTTTTCCCTTCAAGAGTCCTCCGGGTAATGCAATGTGTGCCTGGAAGCCTAGTATTTATAATATTAATCATCTGCTACACATCTGGGAACTGGAGCTGTTTTAGAGCAGTGCGCGTGGGCATTGGCATGGCTGAGCAGTGCTCAGCTCTGACACCCACCGTTCAGAGGGGGCTGGCATCGTTGTAACCACATTTACCACCATTCCACTTATCATAGGTAGTGTGAAAGAGGTATTTTAAAACAGTGATAGAAATGCTGTAGAGAATTCTTAACGTCTTGATTTGTGTTAGAGTCTATTATCGGGTGGTACAACTTGTTCTCATGAAAAGTTGCAGCTTTTTTTAATGCTTTCCATCTCCGTGGCAATGCGGTTGCCACGGAAACAGTAATCTTTCAGAACATCTCTGCTTTGTCAAATTCCTAAGCAGTAAAAATTACTTGGTATGTGTTTATCTCGTAATTTTCACTACAAAAAAAAATTGAGCGTACCTAAAGAGCCTTTTATTAAATGCACTCTTGCATACTAATATGCTCGAATGCTTTAGGCGATTTAAGGCTTAATCACCAGGTGCAAGGGTGCCGAAATAATTGGCTCCTGAATCACTCATTACTGGTGGTAATTGTACCCTATGTGCATTCCCCAGAATGCAGAATAATCAATGGGGACCCAGCATTACCGGGTCCTTTCCCACATGGATATATCTGATTCTGGGGACAATTCCACCAACACTCCAGGGGCTAGTGGGCAGACCTCATTTAGAAGCCTATTACAGCTAGTGGTTTTCTATGCTGTTTCCCCCCATGGTCTTGCACCTCAAATGGCCTGGAGTAGACACCATAGTACAGTAATTAGAACTCACTTATGTGCACCATATAATCTCTTATGTACAATGTGTGGTTTAAAAGGTAGACGCTTCCAGTGACTTTGTATCTCCTGCGCTTTCGGGTGGACACCATAGGGTTTTTTAAAGTTTTTTTTTAGGTTCTTGACAATTGCAACCAATCACTGCAGCAAAATAGTGCTCAAACTCTTTGTTAAATGAGTATAGCATCCTATCCACTGAGATGAAAAGTATTGATTTCATGAATTGTGTCAGTGTCCAGTGGTTGATGGTGTAGAGAAAACCCCGATTTTGCAGCCATTGGTTGCAGATCTCATGATGTTTTTGGAGGCACCCAAGTGCTACTTGTATAGGTTTTTACACTTTGGTACACGCATCCCAGCCGGCTTCTTACTTAGTCAGAGTAGACGGCTCATCTCTTCACAGCCTTGTGTGATGTCTCTTATTTCTAGGAAAAGCCCGACCTAAGAATGCTTTCTTGTATCTGTTAAGTCCCAGCTTGTCAACGATCTTCAACAGTGCAAATAAGGGAGTGGTGGCTATGTGCGTCTCCTGTACTGCCTTCCACAAGCTTCTTAATAGCTTGCAGTTCCAGACTGTGTGGAGGAGGTCGCTTTCCTCAACCTTGAACAGAAGTGCACAATGATCAGATGTTATTTTTAGCAGAACTTTTATTGGTCATTCACTTATTGTAGCCAATGCGTTTTGTTCGACTAGAACTTCTTTATGGCTTATTGTTAACTATGCAGTTTTTGGTGACAACAAACTCTGCTGCTGTATAGAGAAGCAGCTGAGGTTGTAAAGAAACTTCATGACCTGCAAGATGCTTTGGGTCTTGTTGCTGAGCAGTTCACATTATGAAGTTTATTTTATATTGTTGGGCTGTGCTGGCTGTGTGTTTATTTGAAAGCCAGTGCTAAGAGCAGTAGGCATTGATGTTCACGAAGCATGTGTGCCTCTGTATATTTGAAGGTCGTGTGGGGGCTGGGCGTCTGCTGTGTATATGTTGAAGTTAGGAAAAGTACATTAACTTTGTGTTCTGTGCAGTGTTTACCATTCTGCTGCATTTTCCGTCTTGTGGAAAGAATGAGCACAGCTTAATAGGTTTCCCCTAAATACCATCCCCATAGCTTGTCCTGTTGATTTTGACAAGTGTCAGGCCTTTTTTCTGCACCATTAGTTTCAAAATGTATGTGACATGGGGGCAGTAGAAAAAAATTGAACTTGTGATGCTGGGGCTGTATCATGAAAACGTTCTTCATAAATGTGCAGGCTGAGATTGGGTCCATGCACCTTTTTTGCTCAAATTGTGTTGTCTGCGGCACATATTAGGAAACAAAGAACAGTGATTGCCTCTTTATATTTAGGAGCTGCACTCTCTCCTGCTCATACACTAACTCATAGAGTTTCTGAGTTAGTGTATGCAGTGTAGGGAGTGCAGTTTCAGCTAAACCGGTCCTTGGACCCCTTCTGGGTCTATGTATCCATGGTTGCTGAAGATGTTTATGGTAGGGTCTTTGGGCCAGATGTACAAGACATTTTATTCCGTTGAAAACTGCCCGGTTTGCAGAATTGGGCCGTTTGCAACCAGAAAAATGCTTTTTCAAATGTACAAAATGCATAATGCGATTCGGTAACTTGTTACCGAATCGCATTTTGCATTTGCGATTCAGTTTTTGGGAGGGGCATGTTTAGGGCATCCTTTCCAAATACCAAATTGGTAGGGTAGGTATTACTGTTTTGTGACCGAATTCCAGGTCGCAAAACAGTAATAGTTTACCACCAGTTTAAAACTGGTGGTAACCCATTCGCAAAGGGGAAGAGGCCCCCAAGGACCCCTTCCCCTTTGAGAAGGTAAATAATAATCTTTTTTTAAGAGCAGGCAGTGGTTGCACTGACCGCTTTGTACTCATAAAAAAATGAAACTTCAAGCTTTCATTTTTCTCTTGGTTCCCGGATGTGGTGCTAAGGATGCCTAGGTAGCTCAAATCCAAAACCTGGGACTTAGAAAATGTTTGCCCAAAAAGTGGTCTGAGAACCGAGAGGAGACCGTGACATACGTGCTCGTCGATCCGCCTAAGGTGCATCGCACAGCCTGACTTTGCGACAGCTTCCACTATGTTCTTCCCGAGTGTCCAAGACTCGAACAGCACCACGTGGAGGGCCAGGACTCACTCAGGCTGGGTCCAGCTTTGGGTTGAAGATAGTTGGAGCCTTTTATGTCCCTAAGTGTCTGATCAGGAGGCCAGCCAACAAGCCCTTGGAGTCACTCTGGAAGTCCTGATTTTAGAGAGAAGGGTGGAGGGGGGCCAGAGAGCCGGTGTGAAAGATGGCCACACCTCATGAGGCGCCAGTGGCCAGGGGACATAATCTGGCAATATCCATGCTCCAAGGGGGCCAGCGACCTCAATCCACATCTCTGGATGAGTTAATGCGCCAGGAGTAGGCTGTTGGTAAAATCCTGCACCGGGTAGCCTCTTTGATCTAATGTGACTTCTTGTGTGGCTGGATCTGCCGGCCCAGAGACTGCTTCGATCCCGAGCTGGGCCTCGGTAGGCTCAAAGGCTGCCCGTCTTTCTTGTGGTTGGCGTGGTGGCCTGTGGGTGATATCCAGTCTGGGTGTGGAGAGAAATAAGCAGGAAGGCGTACCCCCGTGACTGAGAGAAGGCGGAAGTGCCTGTAGCCTCGTGGCAACAAAGATTGCGGGAGGCAATCCCAAACCAGCTACAAACCCAGTCAGTGCTGGGGGACTGTCCTGGGGCACGGAAGGAAGCCTTTTTTGATTTGGCACTTCTCCCTGCAGCCTATGTGTGAGAGGTAGGGCAGCGCATGCCCCCAGGCATTTAAACCTTGAGTACTGAGTAGAGATAACCATATCTGTTCACCCTGCTTTTCAGCTCTGGTGCGAATCGGCTCCTGAGGCTCTACTGGTCTGCACATGCCCCCCCTTTGATTGGAGTCAAAGTGAGAACTGAGTGAGGGGGTGAGACGGGACCAACCATAGAGCCGGTAGCTTTGTGTGGTAGGGGGATCCTGAGCGGGTCTACCCTTGTTGAAGTGGGCACTAAAACCAGACACAGGCAGCCGAACTAAGTGACGTTCCAGCGCCGCGGAATATAGCTGAGACCCCGGGGCAGTCTCCTCACATTACATAATAGTTTTCTTTATTGTTAACTGGAGATGGGGAAAAACAATGGAAGACAATCAAAGCTACAATTTGCACCCAGGACATCGTGGACAGCAGATGCTGAACCCCCTACACCTATAGCACAGCCATGTACAACAGCCACTATGGGAGAGGAAGACGCTGATATAAAATCCCCTTTTCGGGTCATGCAGGGCAGCTTGTCATCCATTGAATCTAAAAGGGAAGCGCTGGGGTCCAAAATGGATGCAATATCGCATAAATTGGAGAGGCATGATGAAAGGTTGCAGGAAGCGGAGAAGCGTATTTCCAACTCGGAGAACGCAATGGTGGCTAAAGGCAAATCCATGCTTCATCTGGAAAAGGTGCTCAAGGTAAAGGCTGCAAAAAATGAGGACCTGGAGGTAAGATCGAGCCGAAATAATATATACGCATTCTAGGAGCCCCTGAATCCACAAACAGAGGCAGAATGGAGGAAAATATTAAATGGATGCTGGTGGCCCTATTTCGTGTAGACACCTTGTATCCAATATTGATGGTGGAGAGAGCCCACAAGTCTTTAGCCACCAGGCCACCGACTGGCGCGTCAACCACACTCATCATAGCCCGCCGCCTTAATTTCTGGGATTGAGACACTGACCTTTGCATGGCCAGAGAGAGAAGAATATTAATGTTTGAAGGCAATTCGATAATTCTTTTCCCTGACTTCATGACTACCATGCCGCGCAGGAGGCAAGATGAAATTTCACTGCTGTCAAGCAAAAGCTTCAGCAGGTGAACATACAGTTTGCCATGCTATTTCTGGTGAGGCAGTGGACCTCCCACGAGGGGAAACAAAAAATATTTCAAACACTATAGCAAGCTACTAAGTTTCTGCGCAAGCTTCCACGAGACGATCACCGGTCGACCCCTCATCTGGGAACTCGGGGTCCTCCTTCCCACTGGCTGATCCACATTAAGCCACCTGTGGAGATATTGAGGTGTTGTGGCGGGTCTGGACATGGAGGGGACTCACACATCTGTTGCCGAGGGCAGGGACTCCCCAAGTCCAAGTGACCATATAAGCGATGCTTGCTATCCTATCATCTTTGGGGCTGCTGTGTAAGGGTGGTAAGAGACTGGATATCACAACTGATGTAGCAGAGACAATGCCCTAAGGAATAGACAGATTCCTGGGAAACCTGAGGTGCCCAGTTGTCCCCTCCCCCCAACTTGCAAGACTGAAGGCTGCTGGCACCCGATGGAGACAATATGGACTCCTCCGGCACCCTTGAAGCTAGTTGGGAGGGTCACTCTTTGGCTCCTGGTGCTACCCAGTGGGTTACCCTCCATATACGATTCATGTAATTGGGATTATACTGAGTGTTTGTTGTTCCATCGTTTCATAGTTGTTCTATTCAGAGTGGGAGCATTGTCCTGATGGGATTGGGCTACCAGAGTAGGAGGGGGGCTTAAAAGTGGGGGTTGACCTGAGAGAAGGTATAGCGTGCACCCTTTCGGATCACTCACCTGTTTGGCTAAGGCTGCCTGAGGCCTCCTTCGCACAAGGCTCTTGGTGGCTCGCCCCAGAGACCCTATTAGATTCGGTATTTGTGGATGAACTGCAGGGGTAAATAGTAGAATTCTTTGAGAAAAAAACAAAGGGACAGTGGACTCGCTCGCCACAGTTTGGGAAACCTTCAAACTTATCATTCAGGGCAACTGTATAGTCGAGTTCTCCACTCCCTGCATGATTAGAGGGTGAACTTAAAGCCTTGGAACTAGTACTGGCAGAGAGAGTGTGCAGTGACACCCTAGAACAAATTAGAACTAAGATTGCTGAATTCAACATCTTGGCTGAACGGGAATGCAAATGCAGGGGCCAATATGCTCAGGCCAGAAGATCTAGAGAGTGGGAGAGACCAGGGAGAGCACTGGCTATAATGCTTAGATGCCTGAGAACTGAAAATGACATCACTGAGATAACCAACACCCAGGGTATGATTTATCATATCTCTGCTTGTATCCTAAATGTATTTGTAGAATACTATAAGGCACTCTACACCTCCACTGACTTGGCACCTGAGGAGCCTCTAGTGCATTACCTTTTCGAGGTGGCACTTTGATGGTACAGGGATGGGCATAGACACCTCCTGGAACAGTCCTCTACACTAAATAAGCTCCTGACTGTAATCAGCTCCCTGCCCTTTTGTAAAATGCCGGAAATGGAAGATAGCCAAGCAGAATTCTATAAGAGGTATGCTCAGCAACTAGACCCTAAGCTGCTAGTGCTGTTTGAGGAAACACGACAGAAGGGATGGCTGCCACAGACCATGCCGGAGGCAGTGATCATCGTCCTCCAGATCCCAGTCTGTCTGCAGGCACAATAAGCTAGTGTGAAGTTCTTTGTGAGAGAGCAGGTTCCTTTGAAGTGCAAGTGCGTCTGTGCACAGCTCTGCCCCCAACCCTGCCTGAGATGGCCCATCCTGGCACCCCTAGTCTCTCTATTGTGACACTGTCTGGGAGGAATACACAAAGACCAACTGCACCTAGTCATGTGTCCAAGGAACATGCCGCGGGCACCAAATGGTTAGGATAAGAAAATGGCAACTTTCTAAAAGTGACATTTTCAGAATTGGGATTTAAAAATCCGACTTAACCATGAAAGAGAATTTTAAATTACAATTCCCCAGACATCAAACATGACTTTCCTACCGTCTCCCAATCAAAAATTATCACCTATTAAATGTGATAAAGGTAACCCAATGTTATCCTATGGGAGAAGTAGGCTTCACTGGAGTGAAGAATGAATTTGTGAGTTTTTCACTACCAGGACAGATAAAACTTGAAAGTACATGTCCAACTTTTTAATTACAATGCACCCTGCCCTATGGGCTGTCTTGGGCTTACTTTAGGGTTAGCATATATGTAATAAAAAGGGAGTTTAAGGCTTGACAAGGGGGCTGTTTTGCCAAGTCGAATTGGCAGTTTAAAACTGGTAACAGGCTGGAATGGCAGACCTGGGACATGTTTTAGGGCTACTTAAGTGGGTGGCACAATAAGTGCTGCAGGGCCACTAGTAGCAGTTCATTTACCATCCCTGGGTTTATGGTACGCCACTTTACTATGGACTTATAAGTAAATGTAATGTGCCCAATTAGGTACAGGCAAATTTTACTATGTTTTAGGGAGTGAGCATAAGCACTTTAGCACTGGTTAGCAGTACACAGAGCCCTAAAAGCCAACAAATACGGGTGCAGAAAGCAAGAGGGGTGAAAGCGAAAAATTTGGAGGTGACCCTGCAGAGAGCACCAAGTCCAACAGATTGATTGATTTGTACCTCACTAGGATCAACCTCCTCTATTAACAGATCTTCTGTTGCAGAAGCGGGTACTACCCTCCAAACAAAAGGGTGAGATTTTATGGGACTTTTTGATTCTGCCAAAGCCGGAGTGTTTTACATTGTCTAAGGGTAACCCTGCCAATGTACCTAGGATTTGACACCTGAGGGTGTTGTGAACTCTGCGCTGGGCTCAAATAGACCTGACTTTGTCAGACCATTCAAAATTATGTTCAAAGAACCGTCACAGACTCGCTGGGCCTTATGGCTGTACAGCGTCAGACCATTTTCGCCGGCCTGCCTCACCCCCCCTCACATGTGCCCTCAGATCCTTTAGCACCAGCTGCAGCCCATTCAAAATCCACCTCCAAGACCGCCTTCAAAGTGGATGCTCTTAAACATCTAAAAAGAGCATATTTGGACTCCATTCCAGAGGTTGAGGATGATAACGAAGCCATGGAAAGTATAGTTTCCCTACAAGTCGCCCAAAATCCTGATGGTGATACAGATGTCTCTAATAAGGAGGATGTTAGATCCTGGCTCCCTGTCCCCAAAAAGAGACGTCAGGAAGATCTAGACACAGGGGATTGTTCCTCAGGTTCTCAATCTACCTTGCTACATGAAGCCTTTGATCTGCAGGATATCTTACACCCCCCCTTCTCCAAATGGACACCGTCACCCAAGACAGCAGCATACATTCAAAGTAAACTATGGAAGCCTTTCCCTAAAGAAATCAGAAATCCACTGTGAGCAAGGTGTTGCCGACCCCTAACATAGATCCCAAATTGTCCACTTTTCTTGGAAAATTTGTGAAGGATCCTAAAAAAGGAATAGAATGATCCTGGAAAGCATGCCAGGACAAATTGTCCGACATCTCTGGCCCGCTAGCAATAATTCTAGACCTGGCCTTCATAGCAAAAGAGCAGAGTACGCCTATTAACGTTTTAGCTGCTTGGGCCAAAGGAGCCATATGTTTATTGGGTAATGTGAATTGTGCCTTATCCTCTGAACGCCACAATCCATCCACCTTCAGATAGACCCCAAGTAATTTTGCAATGAGTGATGAAAGTCCTTCAGCCAAAGGCTTACTTTTTAGCGATCCCTTTGTGAAAGAGGTGGCAAGTTTTGTAACAAGGCTCAGTCGTTGCTAAAGAAAGTTTTTCAGTCTTACTATTTCATATTGTCTGATCGAGGCAGGAACAGTTCCACCAGCCGTTACTTCCATCAAGGCTAATCCTCGTGCCACTGTTCAAAGTAGATCGAATCACAGAGAGGATATCCTTTCTTCCCCTCTCGGGCGAGAGGATACAGAGGACAATTCCACCTCTGGAGTTCTGATGGATTATCATCTAACTTCCCTTCTTCCCAACCAGAAATAGGAGGCAGAATTAGTTTCTTTCTCCACAATTGGGTTCTGATCATGCAAGATGTATGGGCCCTGCAGACAGTGCAAGATTTCCGCTTGGAATTCTGTGCGAACTCCTTTCAGGTCACTGTCCCAAACCAACTACATTTCCCATTTCTCAAACAAAGCTTCATGGAACAAGGGACCGCATCCCCAGAAGCAATCTATTGAACCTTGCACTTCGCACCATAACAGCTTCATGAGCAACATCTTCTTGGTGAACAAAAAAGATGGAGGCTTGCTCCTGGTTAGCAATCTCAGGGATTTCAAAACCTGGATCCTCTACCATCACTTCAAGATGACGGGGATTCACTTGTTGAGAGACCTCTTAAGCCAAGGCGAATTTTTGGTCCATCTCAACTTGAAAGATGCTTATCTAACAGGTCCGATCTTTCCTCCGCACCGGTGTTTCTTGCAGTGTCAGCGGAGGAACACATTTTACAATTTATGGGCAATGCCCTTAGTGCTTTTCTCACCTCCCTAGTGCTTTATCAAGCTGCTAAGACCACTATGTATGTGAGAGACAATTTGATCATCTACTGAGATAACTTTCTGTTGATGTCACAGAACCCAGACATGCTGACGCAACATTAGAGCTGGTGATTTCACTTCTAGAAGCTCTAGGGTTTGTCATAAATTACAGCAAATTCGATTTGCTTTCTGCCCAACAAATGATCTTTCTAGGCTTGCCATAGATCCAGTTTCAGCGACTGTTGGAAAGTAATCCTGTGCCCTGGGCACCCCCCAACTTTTTGCTGATTGGTACTGGTGGTAACTGACTTTGACTGACCCTGGGCTCTGCCTAACCAGGCCAGTGCTATACTGAAAGAGACACATTTAGAATACAGTGAAAACACCTACATACACTAGGGTACACTATGGGTTGGGGTACCCCTATGATTGGCATGACCTACCCTCTAAGGCCCTAGTACATAATTGGGCAGGGGGATTGAAACTACCTATCAGTCCCTAGTATATAATAGGGCATGGCAGTTTAGATGCCAGCAGCCCTTTCTACACTTGCATGTGTGCACTGCTGAAGCCTGAGGTCAGTTTAAAAGGAGCCCTGTGTTGCAGGACTGCTTTTAAAAAGCAAATTGTGCCCAAACTCGACTTTGGTGTTTGGGGCACTTAAAAATGGTTGACCTACAATGTTTGGGCATATTAGGTACCCCCAGGGTCTCCCCTAGGTGTCCCAGGGGTGGGGGGGGTCAGGTATTTATAAGGAGGACCTTTATAAAATTAGTTTTATATGCCCTGGGTTAAGTGAAATGGCACATTTCCCTCCCCACATTGTGATAAAGTGCTGCCCAAAATCTACTTTGGTGGTAGGAGCACTGTGGAGGGAGGATCTGCAATATTTTTACATATTCAGAACCCCTAAAGTCTCCTCTAGGTGTTCCTGGGGTGGGGGTCCTGTAGATATATGTAGAGTACTTATAAAATATGTTTTTATAAGCCCTGGTGCTGGAAAAATGGCCCAAGTCATTTTTCCCATTGCAAATCCCCTGCCACATCGGTTAACATGGCAAGAAGTTATTAACTAATAACTCTTGATAGGAAAAGGCTAAAAATGGCATTCAAAGACTTCCTAGAATGGTATTAATAAATCCAACAATATTATATTGTTGAATTTCTCCTAAAATGTACATACAAGAAGTTATAAGACTTTCTTGTTTGTAAGCCCAGATTCAGACTTCCAGTGGTCTGTCCTGATTGGTCAGAGTTAAGTGGATTAGCCAGTCTTCTTTGAAGAGGTGATAAAGAGCCCCTGGGGTTGACCAGCTCTGCTGGGAGGGCAGTGTCCTGTTGCACAGGAATGCCAGAGCAGGGGGTTTGGGGTCGTAAACAATGGACTTCAAAGGAAGGGGAAGACATCAGTGTCATTTACAACTCCACTCTTTTGACCCCCAGCCAGATGCTAGGATTAAGGAAGGAATGAGCAGATGCAAGGGGGAGAGACTATGGAGATTAGCCATTTTAGGGGTGTGTTTAGCCAGCTCTTCTCTCCCTGCTGGAAAATCAGCCATTATGAATTTGGAAGAATTGGTGCACTCTGGGACAAAATAGTGCCACACTCTGCAGGAAGTGGTCAGACCTTTGGGTGGTACCCTGCAGCCCATTGGACAGGAGTGACCTCCTGCTTGACCCAGAGAAATTGGAATAAGTATCTGAGAAGGGCAGAGCCCCTCAGAACTGCTGCTTGAAACTTAAGAAAGCAAGACTGGCCATGCTGAGAAGTTTGATGAGCATTTCCTAAGGCCTACACTCTGAACATTGCACCTTCTGCACCATCTAGAACTACAGCCCTGTGGATTACCTTGCTGTGAAAGGACTAAAGAGTGGACTCCCTGCATGCTACAGGTTAACAGAGCTCACCTGGAACATCATCACCAAGAATCCTCAGCCTGGAGTACTACCAGTGGATTTGTAAAGGTTTTGTCCAAGTGGATTGTGGGAATTGAATTCTCACACTTTCAAGGACCCTCTTGGAGATTCCAGAACCTTGGATTGTGTGTTGGACACTTTGGGACCCGCAAGGGGAACTTCAGGAACGAGTTCTAACAGGATCCAGCCTGCTGGAGGGGGCTGCACAAGACTGGTGAGAGATCCTCCAGAACAATTGCTAAATGTGAATGTGTCCCTGTCAGAGGCAACGAAATGACCAAAAGGGGCACTGTTGGTTTCTAAGCACTGGAAAGTGACTAATCTTTAAAAATTCATATCTCTGGTTCCCTATAGTGGATTTTGTTTCGTTTTGGTGTCATTTAAAAGATAAAAATATTTCTTATTTTTATAAATTGGTGTTGGATTTTTATTTTGTGTTGTGTCTTAATTATTTACTGAATTGTTGTTTTTAAATGCTTTACATACCTGCCTTTGAAGTTAAGCCTGCCTGCTCGCAGCCAAGCTACCAAGGGTTGAGCATAGGAATAACTTTCTAAGACCTATTCTGAGTCCTTATACTGTGTTAGTGGCCTTATTGCCAGTGGCAGATATACATTTGCCCCTACTAATAATCCACTTTCCAACAGTGACCCTTGCTCTTCCAGTCCGAAACATCAGAGCGATTCAAAAAGAGATCCACGGAACGCTCTCAAAACAGATCCCGACTCTTCTCTGGCTGGCGATAATGGTTGGACCTCCGGCATCCTCTATTGAGGCAATGTTCCCCGAAATGCTCCACTATTGTGCTCTTCTACTTCTCCAGATTTCAGACTTACAGGAGGGCCTATCTTACTCAGACAAAGTACAATTGACTCCAAAAGTGTGTCACAAATTACAATGGTGGCTCGATCACATGGGTGTATGGAAGGGGAGGGCCATTTTTGGCCTCATTCCAGACACATTGTGATTGAATTTGATGCCAGCTGTTTAGGTTGGGGTGCTTGCTGTGGAAACCTGACTACTGGGGTAGATGGTCAAAGTCCGAACTTTCCTTACACATCAATTGTCTGTAATTGCTTGCAGGCTCCTTTGCGATTCGCTCTTTCTTTCCCCAACATGCTCAATGTTGCACCCTATTGAAGATGGACAGCATTTCAGCGGTTCAGTACATCAACCGACTGGGAGGAGCGAGATCACGTCTTCTAGCGGTGATAGCCAAGGGGGAAAACGACCTTTACAACGCGGTCAAAACACCGCAATACATTTACATCGCTGTTTTTAAAACGCAAGTCGTTACAACGACTTGCACTGGAGGGCGCTCTAGACTACGGAATAGTGTAATTTACTATTCCAGCACCTTCCCTACTGTACGTAGACTGGAGTTGGAATAGTAAATCACACTATTCCTAAGTCCAGCGCCCTCCAGCGCAAGTCGTTGTAACGACTTGCGTTGTAAAAACAGCGATGTAATGTACTGCGATCTAAATGATCGCGTTGTATCATCATACATCCGCCAAGGGCTTCTTGAACTATTGCCTGCAACAGCAGATCTTGACGTTAGCGTTTTATCTCCTAGGCAATCAAAATTCAGTGGCCGACAGGGACTCTTGCTACCTCAGGGATTCCAGTGAGTGGAAACTGGATCCAACCCTCTTTTCCAATATCATGTAGAAATGGGGTCAGTATCAGATGGATTTTTTTTGCCTCTCAACTGACCTACCAGTTACTTACCATTTGTCTTCAGTTGGAGACTGGACTTTTTGGCACAGTCGACGGATGCCTTCCTGTAGAAATTAGCTCGTCTAAATTACGCCTTTCCCCTCTTCTCTTTGCTTCTGAGTGTAGCCCGTCAGGTCCAGAGACAATCAGCTGAGTTAATCCTGATTTCCTTCCTGTGGAGAATCCAGACTTTCCAGAGATGGTGGCAAGTGCCAGGCCTTTGAGAACAGGCTTGGGACCTCATCAACAAGGCTTGGAATGATTCCACTCACAAGAGATATTAAGCAGCTTGGAAGAAATGGTCATGTTGGTTCGTCAACCAGGATCTGAATCCCATGGACAGCCGAAGAAGTTCATCTCACAAATGTGTTAGCTTCCTTAGCGATGGATGGCCTCTCTTACAGGATGGTGAACTCTTACAGATCACCGATCTCTGCCGGTTATTTTCCTGTGGGTAACAGGCCAGAAAGAGAGCATCCATTAATATCTAAGATTTTGAAGGGTACGAGATCTTCAACCTCTCCTCAACCTAAGTATTCCAGTCCTTTGGATGTTTTCCTACTCCTTAAGTTTCCTAAATCTTGGCCATAAAATTCTCTTTTCTCAAGAAAGCAACTTTCAGCCAAATTGAAACTTCTACTTTGTCTGGTTTATTGTAGGTGTGTATCGGATGTTCAAGCCCTTGATGTGGCAGGGGGGGAACGACCACTACAACGAGGCCGTTTCCACGCATAACTTAACCACGCATGCATTACAACGCATGCGTGGTTACAACGGAAGCCTTTACCACGCATACCTTTACTACGAGATACGTAGTAAAGGCATGCGTGCTAAAGGCAAAAAAAAAAAAAAGGGGGCTTGGGGGGGGGTCTCCCCCCCACAAAAAAAAAAATGCGTGAAAAAAAGGGAGCTTGGGGGGGAAACTCACCAGAAAAAGAAGCGAAGAAGAGGCAATCGGCGTATTAAGAGGAAACGGAAAGACACTTCCGTTTCCTCTTTACGACGTTCAACGTCAACACAGAAGATGAAGAAGAAGCCACGACGTGGAGAGGTAAGGGGAATTTGAAAGAAAAAAAGAAGAGGTCCGATTTAAAGGTTGAGGGGAGGGGTATATGTAAGAAGGGTTTAGGGGTGGGGGAATAACCATGACCAAGAGTATGCCCTTACCATGCATAAATTTACAACGAAAATCGTTGTAAAAGAATGCGTGGTAAAGGAATATTCGTGGTAAAGGTTATGCGTAGGAAAGGCATTCCGTTGTAACGCATGCGTGGTAAAGGCATGCGTTGCAACGGAATGCGTTGTAACGTCATACAACCGGTGGCAGGCAGATCATTTATCCCAGAGGGTGTAACTTTTATAATTTCTATAAGAACTAAGTCAGCAACTAAACAGGTCGTATTCCAAGCACTTCCAGGAGAGCGAAAGTTTTGTGTGTGAGAACGCTCTGGACCTATACATTCAATTTACTTAGGTTAATGGGTCATTGTTGTATCCTGAGAGGAAAAGGGGTTCTTGACAATTCTAAGTCTCATACACAGTGTGATCAATTTGACCACACACTAAAAGTCAGAGTTTAAGTTTAGAAAAGGTTTTTTACATACTCAAAGCCAAACTAATATAAATCAATCTAGAAACATACTGTAAAAAAACAAAATTATTAAAGGAAGACCGAAATGGCGTACAATATCGGTCCTTAGCAGCAAAGAACATATAAGAATTTCGGCGGCTGCAATACAAAAGATGAGAAATAGAATCTGGTGGGGAGACGAATGATCTTGATCCTTCTCCCCATACATGGAAAAGATTTGCAGCATCTAACTAACCCTACACTGACCTAAGAATAGGAGAAATCCTAATAATCCAATAAGCAAGAAAAGGTGTCACCATCAGAACCTGAGTAGAAGTTCTGTAAGCAAGAGATCATGTATAGCATGAAGCCAGACAATCAGAAGTATAAGGAGAGATCTGTACCTCTCTAAAGGGCATCTAACTAACTTCGAGGTGAGTTTACTAATAAGAAACACACAGAAACTTCGAGACACATGACCTCACAACATTCAACCTTGTTGTTCCAATTTCCCATGAAGGTCTCAGTGCCTGGTACGATACTCCCATCCTCCAGTGAATATCGCCAACTGGTAGCACTCCCTTTGTTCTTCATTAAATTTAATTGACCTTGCCAACTCTTCCTCGCCTCACTATCTTAAAAATAGTGTTTTTCACTAACTAAGAATGCTTTGGTCTGCACCTGTGAAAGAAGGAAAACATGTCAAACAGCTTTCATGTTCAATATTACATGTCCCAAATTTAAGCTTATGGCATACAGTCATTCTAATTTAGCAGCTTACTTCTAAAAGCATATTAATTATACAACACACATATAATCCTGTAAATAAATCAATGATATGGAGAGTTATTCATTATACACTATACTTTATGTGAATGCACTTTATTAAACTAAATAACAGCTGGTCACTTATAAGCACTCCACTCACACATATAGATCATTCTTTTTCTAGTGCCTGTCGAATGCACTGCATTAAAATGCATTTTAGCGCACCCCTGTACTATCTAAGCCTATAGAAGAGTATTATTGACAATCCAGTTGTCCCTAAAAGAAAAACGGTTAATTTTCAAATGTGTATATATCAGAGCACACAATTTATGCATTTTCATACTAGTGCGCCACATGTCATTGATTATAATTATATCACATGAACACTTAAGGTCAAAGATGCATGCACATATAATTATGGCCTAGTCAGTATGTAAAGGAATGGAGAAAAATTATGCTACTCCATGTGGTTCATTGTCTCAGAAAGTCACAGCTCCTCTCAGGCGTTCTCCTCAGGGTCAGCTGTTAATTTTGTGACTACATCCTCCTGCTCCTGTGTCCTGCCCTACATTAGCCTGATGGGTGAGGTGGCTTTTTCTGAACCATTTTTAGGGGTGCATTCGGTCAGAGGTGCCATGGCCTCAAAGTAGTTTGCATTAAGAGCTCGCCTTATACGAATGGCAGACAGGTCTTCCGATTCTGTTGAAGGAGTTCTCCAATAAACAAGTAAATAACCCTTTTTCGATTATTGTTGCTAAGCTTTAAACTTGCATAATCTGAAGCCTCCGGTCCTGTTACAGAATCGAAATTTTTATAACTATTGTGAACAAGAATTTTTAGTTTTATTAAGGACACAGAGGCGAAGATTACCCCACCTGCAAATTTTAGAAGAATGAACAATTTCTATTGTGATGCTGAATTTACATGTTTTGATGGTTCTTATAATGTTATTAATAATCTGTTTATGAACTATCTCACCCAAGATTAGAGTATAGTGGTTTAGTTGTTTATATTTTCAGTTTCAGATCAAAAGCAAGAATGAGTTTCACAGTTTTGGCAATCAGGAGAAGTTCACAGAGGCGGCTCCACCGCTAAGGCGGAGGAGCGTCGCCCCACTGCTGCTGTGCCGCAGTGAAAGAAAGGAAAAATAAAATGATAATAACGCGATGTTATTATTATTGTATTCGTCCCTACTGGGGCAGCATAATGGCGGGGCTGCTCGGCTGACAGAGCAAGGGAGGAGTGGTGGGCACGCTAAAGTGCGCACGATGCTTTGACCGGACTTCTCGGGCCGGCCAAACAGTCATGCGCACTTTAGCATGTTCTCCATGCAGGCTGCATTACAGCCTGCATGGAAAACATGCCCCGGCCCCCAGTCCTGTCTGAGCGCCGAACCACGGTGCTCAGACCAATCACACCGCTGCATTGCAGCGCTGAGATTGGTTTAGGGTAGCCAATCATAATGCTGCATTGGTTCAGGGGAGCCTGGCTGCTTCCTGTTCGGTGGAGGAGAGCGACGTAGGACAGAGTGGCAAGGAGGTAAGTGAATTTTTCTTTTTTTTTTAAACAAATATACCTCCTTACCCCCTCTGCCCACCACCCCAGATCTGTGCTGGTCGCCACTGGAAGTTCCTTGTAGCAAGAAAATGCAGTGCTTATGTCACTCAGCCTGTTTACAGAGCTTCATAGGCTCCAATTGGTTATTTATTATTGATTAGTACTGGGATTTGTAGTTCAAGTTGGAACTTTGGGTTTTGTAGTTTTTTACTGCAACTGTAAGGTTTATTGTATGTTTGGTTACATGGCTACTGTATTAATAAAGCAGAGAGGGGAATGCACAATCTGAAGCCTCTGTGTCCTTATTATAAAATAAAATAATTGTTCACAAATGTTATAAAACGTTTGATTTTATATGTTGATGTGGATGACAGCACAGAGAGGTGCAAGCAGATAGCATGCGATAGTATTTTAGGACTTATTCGTTTTAAAGCTGAACACACGTCTCGTTGTAAATATGGCAGACATATCAAGAGCTGCTTCGATCACAATGAACACCTTTGTCTTCACTAGCTCCACAGCCAGTTCTGCTCCACATACTCTGGGTCATGGCAGTTATATTTCATGGTGAATTAAACCTTCGAACATTGTAATCTGCTGCATGCTGCACAGACTTTCCCATAACAAGGTTTACTCAGATTCACAGGCGGCATTAAATGACATTAGTGCACCACATTCTTGTGTTTCACAATCTCAGTCACATAGAAAATATTGTAATTTATGTTGTTCCATGAGTAATACAATGACATCAAAAATAAATGCTGTAAAACTAAGGCCCAGTAAAGAGTCTGCAATCGTTTATTTTTTTTTTTCTTATTGAATTGTATATCTGCTCTTTGCAAGTGTAACATTAAGCAATCCCTCCCAGATAATTAAATGTTGTGTGAATTGTGTAGTAATCCTGTGCTTTGGGGACAGCCTGCGCAGCGAGAGCTGCTGCCATCTGTTTCCACAGCAGGGAAGACGCACCATTCTTGATATACAACTTCCATCTTCCTTCTAAACGGCCTGTGCTGAGGATGTTGCGTTTTTTTTTCCAACATGGCTATCTGTCCCTTTTGGCTAGATTGCTGAACTGATATTTTGGAAATCGAGGGACAGGGTTGTGGGTAAAATGTACTCGTTCCTCTGGGGTGGGGCACCGCATGCCAAATTCATTTCCCACATTTTTGTCATTTCTTCCTTTTGTAGACAACTCTATTTTAAATTTCGAGCTGTTCGGTGAAAGACCGAAAGAGTCGTTATTTTGCAGTATTTGATATAACATGATAATATAGTAAAATTCGCTAGGTGGCGCTAACGTGCACATTTTGCGCAGACTATGAAAGGCCCCACTTGCCGGTGCAAGTAGCAGGGGCAAGTCCACATTTTCGCCGTATTTGTTTTTTTGTCACATACCATCAGTACTTAATTTGTAAAACAGTAAGTGTCAGGGTCCTCGTCTGAAGGCTACTGCAGATTGCACCACCGATTGCCTCTCCAGCGCCTCCATTGACGGTATCAACACAACAAGTAATCATCACATTTCTACAAGTGTGACATTTCAGACTATTCCAGGTCCCCACCGCTGTGAGAATAGCTTCGGCGGAAGGACAATTAAGTGCCAGTGCCAAGCACCGGAAACAACTAGCTCAGATAAAGCATTGCTTTAAAATAACATAATTTGGCACCAGAATTCGAGCCTTTTTTAAAAACTTAAACTCCCCAAAAATCACTGATTTATGTTTGGCAAGTCAAGTCAATTTATTATGGTTTGGGACTCCTAAGAGTTCCACATAAAATTAAAAAAATATATACATCCAAAGTCATCACAATCCACCCATAAAAGAAAAATGTTCTTAATTTTTACAATATAAAATTAATCGTTTCATATAAAAACAGAGGAGGAGCATATGTACGAAAAACCGTACCAAGGACCTTTCAAGTGTCAAGTGTGCAGGACCATAACAAATCAGATTACCACCATGGGATTCTTATGGAACTTCGGTTAGACTTTTGCGGTAATTACAGAAATATATATATACAATACTACAATTAGAGCTTGAGAATTAAAAACATATAGTAAAAGCGGGGATTTTACGATTCAAGGTACAGTACACAATAGCCAGCAGCATAATAAAAGTGCATGGGAATTAAAAACTCATAGTAAAAACCGGGTTTTACGATTCAGGATACAGTACACAATATCTAGCAGTGTAGTAAGAGTGCATGGAAATAAAAACTCATAATAAAAACAGGGTTTTACGATTCAAAAAAAAGTACTCGATGACTAGCAGCATTGTGAGTAGCAAAAAAGTGCAAGTGCGCGAATACATTCTTAATAAACCAATACTGTTCTAGAATATATTTAAGAATTGTTTAAAAAAGCAATTTTTTTTTAAAACAAACTAGTTCAGAAGGGAGGGACCAGCAGACAATTACGGGCTTCTTCTGCTGTGACAATGTTATACTTTAGGAAAAAAATTCTTAAATATCTACGGCGTAAAGGTTGTAATATGGGACAAGCGAATAGAACGTGATTTAAGTCTTGTACACAGGAATTACATAAGTGGCAGAGTCTTTCATGTCTAGTAAGGCCCTCCCAAGCTCCTGTCACAATTCTTAAAGGGAGTAAATTCAGCCTAAGCAGAAAAATAGCTCTACGTACTGCATGTTGGAGATTCCATAAAACATAAGGTTGAGGTTTTTTATAGTTACTACTCCCTGCTATACAATCGTTATTACTATTCTTTCCACACAATGAAATATCTCTTTTACGAGATACACCGAAGATTGTTTTTTTAATTCTGGTTTTCAGGACTTGTTTAGGAAGCACCGCCATACTGCCCATCTCAAAGCCGAACAGTTTTTTGGCTTTTTGATAATTCCTAAAAAGAGCACTTTTTCCCTTCATGATGGCAAAAATGTCCTCGTACAATGCTACCCGTAAGGCGTTCTCAGAGCTATTCCCTAGTGCGTTGCTCCATCTTAGGCAAGCAGCCATGGAGAGCACGTAGGTGGAGAGTAAACCAAATTCTAGCCGAATCGCTGCTATAGGGGCAGCGCGATTCAGATTACAGATTTGTCGCCAAATCCGTCCCTCTACTTTCTCAAATTTATCCCATTCTTGTGCATCAACTGTTTCGCAGGCATAGCTCAGTGCTTGCGGTATCTTTATTTTATAGACTGATAATATATGTGCAAAATGTCTTTTCCCGCAGTGTGTATAGAATCGATTGATTGCAGAGGCCTGTGAAATTGCCTTGCCTCTGCATTGATCCATATGGTTGCTGCTGGAACACCTGTTTGTAAAATATTTTCCTAAATATGGGTAAAACTTTACTACGTTCAATTTCTCATTCCCCAAGAACCAATGCATGTTCTTTCTGACTCTGCATCCCCTAATTTTACTCTTTAAAATATTTATTTTTAAGCAGTATTCTTCTGTGTACCTAGTTAACTCAGCAAGTTGTCTTTGGAGTCCAATTGGGGTTAAATCCATTAATATGGCGTCATCCGCGTATAGCAGGCAGCTCAACTTTAAAGTTCCTCATTTTGGGGAATCCCCTTTGCTGAGCCCCACTCTGCTTGGCAAATCATTAACATAAAGAGAAAATAGCAGAGGGGCCAGAAGACAACCTTGCTTCAGCCCATTATGGGTCTCTATTTTACTTGACAGGACCTGTGTTCCCCCCAATAGGACCTGCGTCCAAGTGGAGGAATGCAGTGCAATAATCAGTCTTAGTAAGTTCACTGGTATCCCCAAGGTGACCAATTTTCTCCACAAGGTCCCCCGATCAACCCGGTCGAAGGCCGTAGAGAAGTCTATAAAAGCCGCATATAACGGCATTCCCTGGCTCATTGGATATTTTTCAATTAAAGTTTGCAGGGCAGTGATGTTATCAAGGGTACCACTATTTTTGCGGAACCCTGTTTGCTCTACAGGAATAAAACCATTTCCAAAGGCCCAATCTTGGAGATGGGTAAGAATGCTCTTAGCAAACAATTTACCAGTCGCATTTATGTATAACGGAACAACTATACTTCCCTTCCAGTATAGTGGAATGTCCCCCTGAGTGTAACAGTGAACAAATAGTGGATGCAAGAATTCTGCCCATGCTTCGCCATCCTGTTTAATTATGGCGATTGGTACATCATCCGGGCCCATCGCACCTGAGTATCTTGCCCCTTTGATATAACTCTCTATTTCATTGCACGAGGGGGCTCAATAATCACTCCCCACGGAAGAGTCAGAGACAACGTCAAGATTCCATCTGACTGAGGAATTTAGAGCGTACAGCTGGGAAATATATGTAGACCAGAATGGGCTTTGCCTTATCTCTCCCATCACAAAATTTGGCTATTAACGCCCAATATTTCCTAGTGTCACCAGACTGAGCAACCTCTCGTAGTTTGATCCAGTTCGCGTCTTCCACCCTTCTACGTTCAGATACCACTTTCCTTTTCCTTACCTGTTTTAGTCTATTAATTTCCCTTTGCCTGGGTATTGAGGACTGCCTAAATTGTTCCCTGATCAAGGCTTAATTTCCCAATTTAATTTTTAAATCTCCCATGATTTAACCACTGGAGAAGCTGAACCGATAACTTGCTTTTTACTTCCCCACGTTCTGATTACTGCCAGAATTCTCTTGAACCTGGCAATAGGGTATTCCTGTATGTGACTAGAAGCCACATTTTCTAGAACTCTCTTGAAGCTTGGGAGCGTATTATTTGACCAAAAAGTACGCCCATTGCTGCAATTATATAAAATGCTTTCAACCCTTTGATTCCAAAGTTCGGGCTGCTCAAATTCCATGTTAACATCCACAGCCAAAACTCCATGATCACTCATGCTTGTTGGCAGTATCTTAAATTGCGTGCATACACCAAAAAATTGGTGAGATACCACCATGTAATCAATTAGTGAGCGTCCAAATGGGCCCAGATAAGTATAAGAGGCAGGGGAGTCCTCTGGGAATCTGCCATTCAACATCACAAGGTCAAACATTCTCAGATTATGCAAAAGTGACAAGCCTCGTTTATCCGATCTTAAATGGACGGGCAGTAAAGGTTCTGGAATGGACCATACTTCCTCCAACTCAGGGTTTGAAAAAAACATGACAGAACCATTCGAAATTTTAGCATTTAAATCACCCACCATCATAATCCAGGAGCACTCTTCAGAGCTACTTATCCTTTGCACATAGGAACAAATGGAATCAACCAGTGAGTTGGATGCTCTCCCTGTGGGAATATACACATTTACCAGAAAAAGGGAAACAGGCTGCCCTCGTTTATCTTTACCTATCCTCAACTTCACTCTCATGCAACACTTAGAAGGATGAATATAAATCACAGGATTCCATTTTATAGTACAGCTAAGTAAAATGGCTAAGCCACCGCTAGCATGCCCTTTTGAGGAGGGTTTTGCTGCACAACAATATACAAAGAAATTCTCATAATAAATATCCCCACAGCTCCATGTTTCCTGAAGACAAATTATTTTAGGGTCGTGTTCTAATAACGAATGAAGCTTACAGTTGGTTTTTCCTACCCCAGCTAGGTTCCAGGATAAAATTCTTCCCAATTGGCTACCTCCGCAGCAAGGGCAATTTTGTAGTTTCTTTTGAGCCATCAGGGAGCCGGCTACCCAACTCCACTGGGCCATCTCATCTTCCACTACGGGACTACTGGGCCTTTGAACCTAGGGGCCTATAATGTTAATCTCACCTTTTGCCAGACTACTCCCTACTGATATTTTAATGTCTTTAGGAATTATGACGCCCATGGGAACAGGGAACCTACTACCTGGCCCCTGATGGATTTTCCCAGGGGATTCAAACGGGACCACCCGGGGATCCTTAAATGGAAAAACATCTATCCCTCTTTTCCTAAAAGTGTCTACATTGGCCAGTACTAGCATTGAAACTACCCCTGACGTGAATGTGACTCTAGTGTTTGGGGTGCCACTCCTAGGGTCTAGATAAACCAACTCAATGTCTTTGCTTGTTACCAGTCGCAAGTCCTCTATTTCTAATAACAACTGCAAAAGAGCACTTCTATTCAGTAGGGCCGAATCAGTATCAAACAAGGAAACAAAAGTCAAAATATTGGTTGCTTGCCCGGTACTCGGCCTAATGTGCCTCTCATCAGTTGACCTGAGGTCAGATCCCCTCACCGACATAAACCTATTATTCCTAGTAGCTGCGATAGAGCCCCCTCCCTAACCTTCCCCTGGCCGGGATCGAACCGTACTGGGAGAATATCCCGTCCGGAAGGGAAAAGAGGGGCACTTCCACTAGTCGAGCCCTGTTCTAACACGGTAGCATATGTATTTGTTAATAAATTTCTTGGTGTAGGGTTTCTACTGGTTCCTTGATAAGCTTCACCAATCATGCCGGAGTATCTCAGATTCTCTGCACCACCCATGGTGACTTTGGGCGTCCCTCTATCTCCCTGACCTTCTTGCTTCCCTAACTTGTTCAGCGAGGGGTCTAAAAATGTTAGCTGATTTCCATTAACAGGCCCTAAATTATGGCCATCAGTCAATACCAATAGCCCCAAGGGCCCAGGGACCTTTTTACTTGATGGCGGATTTGTGCTGTCTGCCTCCTCAAGTACGGCGGGAACCGCAGTTTTTTCTGTTTCCATTTAGAAATACGTCGAATCCTCTTCTTCTTCTTGCCCCTCCGACCTTGTAGGCCGTTGCTTTCTCTCGTGGGGGGAACCTCCCCAAGGGGCGCAGCGACTGAAGTAACAGTGGACTTTTCAATAAAATGGGGATTAATCGAGGAACCTGTGATGCTAGATGTATTTATGTTGCATTTTTTAAAAATAGGGTATACCTGCAATGGGGACTTAGCTGGTGTTACATTTAAATTGGCCCCAAGACTGATGGACTGGATACTCTCTGTACTTTGTTTAACTGGGACTGAGCTTACCAGGGGGCTACCTCTAAGTGAGGAAGCTATAGAGGCCTCCTTACCTTTCTGCTCCTCCGCCTTAATTCCCCGTTTAGACGCCCCATTACAAGTCTGACATGAACGGCATTCTATTTCAAGGTCCTTTACTAATTTATTTGATACTATATTAACCGAGTTGAGTTTGTGGATCCCCTTTAAAATAGGAGAAAGAACCTCCAATATATGAAAAGGATTCACCGTTGTTTTCTCCAACAAGGATAGAATTGATGAGAGGATTCTCTCCAGAGCATAGAATATCTCTAAGGTGCCCCCCATACATTCTCTGAGTTCAAAGTGTCATGTACCCCCTTATCTTGAGATGCGACTGATGCCCCCAAATCAGACAAGTCTAATGAGTGGACATGAGACACAATAGTGGGGGTACTACTGTACAAGGCGGGCATGTGATGGCAACCAGCTGATAAAGCCGGAGACAGTCTCAATTCCGGGTCCACTGTGATTGATTTTCTTAAATGGGCCTCCAAATCTTTGTTTTTTTCCAAGGTTATAGCAATGTCCGGCAGTGTGTAGTCCTCCAATTTCACCACTAAAGGGCTAAGTACTATAGACTGAGGCACCTGCTCGAACAGTTTCGGGGGGAAGGATCCGAACTACACTCAATGATTCTTCGTGGGGTGGATTTGGGTTTATCAAACAGGAATACCAGCCCTGCCAACGGTGACAGTTCCTTTCCATCAAGGTTCACAGCAGGGAGGACCTCAGCTCTGTCCATGGATAAGTCCATTTTCATCTCGATATCTTCCACTACTGCCATTAAAGCATTTCCACCAGGAATCTCTGTTGATAAAGACAATGGAGGTGTTTCACCAGTATTCTGACGGTGAATATTTGAAGAAGGGGAAGGAGGCACTATAAGCTCAGGGAGAACGGGCCGAACACCCCCCTCATTCTCCTGTGTTACGCAGGTGGCCGCCTCCTGGGCCCCGTCCTTTGCCACATTACCCCGTACGGAGCTCCTTACACCCTTCGTGAGCATTGCCATCACCGATGGATATGATTTCAAGTGTGAAAGGTGCCCCCGGTTTTTCCTTCGCCTGATAGTTTTTTGGAGCTTTAGGGGACTAGAATAGTCCGAGGAGTAACTGACTGGTCCTATTGGTGGCCCTGACAATCCTGTGGGTGAACCTACCGGTGCATTTGCGCGCCCTGAATGCAAGCACCTGGATGGCATCCCCACAGAGTAATTTAGTTTTGAAAATTTGGAGACCAGAAAGTGCCTGTCTGGCAAAGTAGTTGAAAGGAAATGCTGACAAAATGATGATGAATAAACCAATTAGCCTGGTTCAACCCACTCAGCCACAGAACAGGGTTGTAAAGATGCGCAATGCACCACTCTCGCTACTCGTCCCCCCCTGGTTCAGTCGATGGGACGAGGCTGGTCAGGATTAGCTAAATCCAGCAGATGAGCAATTTCCCAGCTACTGTGGCGCTTGATACAAAGTTTTTTCAATTTTATTTTTGCTAAATGGGTAATTCATGTATTCAACCTCCTATTGGGCGCGGGGCCAAGCTTGAATGTAGCCAATGCAGTAAAGGAGAAGCTGGGCAGGGTGGAAAAGGAGGCCGCGCTGGACTGGGCAAACTGGGTGGAGGTGGCTCTACTGGATAATGCGGGTCAGCGTCTCGGTGGGTCAGTGCGGTCTCAGACGGAGCTCCTGCCGCACTCCGCTCTTGCTCCACTCTACGGGGGCAGTTTATCAATAAATATGTCAATAAGTAATCAGCCAGCAGTGGTAAGATGAGTGAAATGCAGGAGAAAACAGTAAAAACGAACAAGTTCCTCACCGCCGCTCTCTCAGCTTGCTCCTGAAAATCAACCTCCTCCTCCCGAGGCACTAGAGGCTGAGCTTAGTTAGCACCGAGCGGTGCAATGTGGGACCAGAGTCCTTGAAGTCTTTAGTGGCGGTGGCGAGGAAGAGCAATGGCAATGGCGACGGCAATGCAGGACCAATGCCGAGAGGATTTCGACAATGCTCCAAGGAAGCACCAAAGACGGCACCTCTACTACTCCGCCTGCTCCCTCGCTCCCCTCACTCTCCTCGTGAGCTGCCACACTGCCTCACTGCCTCCTTCGCTGGCTCCGGAGGCTCGCGCTCACGACCGCTCACAGCAGCGCTCTTGCTACCCACTCTGCCGCTGGGCTCGTCTACCGTCAACAGGAATCCTTCTGCTGCTTCAGGTGTTCCTTGCTGCCTGTTTGCGCCCGACTGTGGCTCCCCTCCCGGCTATGGGAGTGCAGAGGCGGTTTGGAGCCAGTGGGGGCACCGGGGGTCACGGGAATCATGCCGGGAATCACGCCGCACTGGCCTCACTCCTCACAACTCCTCACACCTCGCAGCTTGCACCTCGAAGCTGTGTGTGAAGTCACAGGTCCCCCGGTCGGAAGAGTACAATCCGTCTAGTGTGTAGGATTTATGTTTGGCTATTTTGGTGATTACTTCGTCCAAAGTGTAAATCAAAGGCATAAAAAATAACAAATTAGCTATCACACACTACGTCCAAAAGCAGTAGCAAGACAGCAAAAGGCACTTTTGATAACTATGTGCACAAAATACCCCTCTTAAGGCCCAGGGAAGATGCATTCATATAATCTTTGTAGAGGCAGCTGTTATCGTTTTAAAGTTTGGGACAAGTGTAAACACCCGTCCTCAATTATAATGCGCAGGCGAGCCTAAATCTTTCAATTGGGGTGGGGGGGTCGGTTGAAGGGAGTGATGGTGCTCAGTCTCCCAAAAAATTTGAAATTAGATAGCAAAACGGTGTATTTTACACCTGTTTTCCAAATAATTTGGTTAAAAAGTTGTAAGTAGAAAAGCCATTCTGTAGGAGTACTCTTGAATATTCAAGTGAATGTACATTCCAACCATTCCATTTTAGGACCATTATCACTTTAGTTTTTTGACAAAAGTTACTGAGGCGTGTACAGCCATCCTGCTTCACTCACATGTAAAGTAAAATCGACTATTTGGTCACCCTTGATAAAAAACAATGGTTCCCTTGGAGGAAGCAAAATAAGCCTTTGTTGCCTAGGCAAAAATAATTATCAAAAAGATTTTTCTGTATCACATAGTTTTAGGTAAAAGTATATTGGCAGTTAATGCAGCATTCAATGTAGAACTTTTCAATATGTCAAAGGTGCTTTGGTGAACGACGCAGTAAGTAGTGAATCAAGTGAGGATAAGTGAGCTATACGTTATATGACAGATAAAATAAAGGAACATGTAGAAGAGTCCGCATTTATTCAAGTACATTAGCTGACTCAATTTTGGAATCCATTACATAGCGGGTAAAAATTTATATAAATCTACATGTTAAAGCGTCAACGTTTCGACCCCTTTAATGATCTACATTCCTCAGGGCACTTCATCAGGACAATAAAGTAGCACCTATAACGAGACAAGAATACAAACAACTCTTCATGTGGCTCTTTTTTTGTGCTGTGGCCCACCTAAGATGACTGCCACACAAGGAATCTTGGTACTTGAGGTCCCCATGTTGTTTGGTAGCCATCCGATGCACCTCGGCGGCGGACCATAAATTACTCAGCCACAGATTTCCCCGATGTGGCATCTTAAAGTCATTGACTGGCAGCTAGGAGGTCGTGAGTTAGGTGAAATGGATCAGTGGGATGACATATCAAGGTAGGATACTAGCGGGCAGTGTCTCCTTACACTCTAGAGAAAAGGGGCACCATCTTCTCTCAGGAGAAATATACAAAGTCCACTTCATCGGAACTGAGCAGTGGTGGTACCTTTTTTTGCAGTTTTATATAGTGCGAACTCAACCTGTAGGTATTGGAGCGCTTTACATGAACACCAACTACACACTTAAATTACACAAAATCACATTAATTTTGTTTTTTATTGTCGGGGAGATAAAGTCATTTGCCCAGAATCACAGAATGTTGAGCGACGCCGAGACTCGAACCTGATTCCCCAGTTCCAAAGTCGGCAGCTCTTGCAGTGGCTGTGCCCTGTCACCTGTTTCAACCCTGCATAATCACAGGATGCAATTGCATACCTTTCCAGCACGATTTGTAGTGCTTTTACCTCATTTTCCTCCTGGCTCATCCAACTCCTTCATTTTCATTCTGAGAAGGACGTACATAATTTGGCACGGTTGATTCCGACATATGAGATGCTTCAACTGAAGTGGAGGGGAGAGAGTCTGTGCTGTGAAGCCGAGGGAGGGCAGACAGCTGACCAAGAAACAAGCCTGTACTAAGTTCCACCTTGGGCCCATTGTAGTTTCTCCCTTATTTTAGCCAAACTGCACTTTTTAGGCCACATTTCCTTTGCACACCACTTGTAACACATTTATTTTCATGCCACACTTTTATTTTAGAAAATAGGCTGGACATGTTATTATTCAGTTCATCTTCTTAGGATCCATTCTGAACATTTCGTACAAGGTCGAACAACACAGTGCTCTGTTTTTCTGTGCTCGGTAAAGCAACATCTCATAACATTCAGACATAACATGGGCAAAGTTGCTGTTTTCTAGAAAGGCACTTCTTATCATATATAGAGAGATGTGCCCTTTTGAAAAACAGAGAGGAGGATTCATGCAGAGGGAAAGTCCTTGGAATGGGCGCACCAGCCTTGCGTAAACACTTACAATGATGCAGACCACCTAACTGCAATACCAGGTATGGGGTTCAGCGCTAATCCCAGAGATCACTGATATATATTATGCTCACGTAGTGAGGGTAGGCTTAGACAAATATATCAGTTACCATGATAGGGCTTTTCATTGTATACAGTTTGCTCATCATGCTAATTACTCTGCTTAGTTGTATATGCTTTCTAATCGCAGCAGTACTGCTTCATAATAGACAATGTTAGTTTTAATAAATAGTGTAAACTTTCCGCTTGTCTTTATTTTGTTTATTGTGGACATGCATGAATAAGAGAACGAAAGGTGATGAACAGTTTCCACGGTTCCCTTGGGGACTAGAGTGTTGTGTTGTAGGTTGCTAATTCACTTGTTACTCTGGAAGGTTAGGAGTGCAAGTGAGGCACTATGAGCTAATCGGATTTGGGCCCAAAGGTACTGATGTTGTATGTTAACTCAGTCCCTACATTCTGATGTCCTGTGGCCCCAGGCATAGTTCTGTTTCCAAACAGAATCCCTTCAACAAGCCAGGGTGTCTGCTGCCTGAGAGATATGTAAATATGTGCAATTGGTCAGTCTGCAAATGTAAAGGATGCTTGGGATCTGGCATTTGCTTTAATTGATAGTCACTTGAAGGGTATTCTTTTTGAGAGGTATTGTAAGGTGACCTGAGGAGCTGTGAAGTACGTGCTTGTAATGGACACTTATAAAAAACGTTTTAACTAAGTACAGTCTGCATATTACTCAGATCTATATTTTGGAAGCACTTTTTTATCTTGTATCTAAATGTGTTTGTGCAGTTTGTTTGATGAGGGCTGTTAGCCCGAAACCGGTCCCAGGATGCTTGATTCCGGTCCAGGAAAGACATGGCTTGGCAGTTCGGTCTGGACTGTTCCCATGAGGCACAGGGTCAAAGACTGATTTGCATATAGCTGTGTCTGAACTGGGGTGGCAAAGTGAGCTAAAGAATGATGATGGATTCAACCCAGATCTGTGACTGGGGGTGAGTGTTTGAAAAGTTTCAGCACTCCGTCCATCATCTCCTTGTGTTTGCTTCGTGCAGTTTGTGGCAGCCTATCTTATACTGCGTGTAATGCCGTTCATATTCACAGTGCTTTCTGTTACAGGCTGAGGCTTCTTAACACTAAAACACACAAGTCCGTTTTTCCCACTGCACCAACCAGAATTCAGTTATGACTGCACCAACCAGAATTCAATTCTGTGGCTCTCTGGTTACACACACACAGATATGATTGTATTAACCAATAGAGGTTTCACAACATAAAAAGTGCATCTGTCACTGATTAGTTTAACTTGCATTTCTTTTTTCATTTAAGGTGTTTGTTATTTTATATGCAGGTACGTGAAGGTGAAATACTAACAAAATAGTTGCAGAATATTTTATTCTTTTTAGCCTGGCCTTAAATCGCGCCCCCACGCTTACTGACCCGGCCCCCAATGGAGTCAGGATCACAGTTCCCATTTTTATTATAATGCACTTCGACCGCTGGTGGAGAGGAAATGCACTCCATTTCGCCAACAGTGGCTGTATTTGGTGCACAAAGAGGGGCGACTGTCTCACTCGAATGACTAAGGGCCAGATGTACGACGCGCAAAATAGCACCTCGCAAATTGCGAGTTTTTTGTGTGTATCACACTGTTTGCGATTCCCAATGGGGTTGCAAATTGAGAGGCTTATGAATATTAATGAGCCTCTCGCAATTTGCGACCCCCATTGGGAATGGCAGGCCCTCCCAGGTATGGTGGCCTGCTGGGCTCAGCAGACCACCATGTCTGGGACTGCTTTTAAATAAAGCAGTTTTTTTTCCAATGCACCCCGTTTTCCTTAAAGGAAAACGGGATGCATTTAAAAAAGAAAAAAATGAAACGTTTTTGTTTCATTTTTTAAGGGCGCAGGTAGAGCATTTGCAAAGGGGAAGGGGTCCTCTGGGGACCCCTTCCCTTTTGCGAGTGCATTACCACCCTCTTCAAGAGGATAGAGGCTAGAGGCAGATAATGGTAACCCCAACAGACAGCTAGAATAGCCAAGTTTTCATGTTTTACGAAAAGCAAGTAAGGAGTTGCAGTTCCTAAGGGTGGCTGGGAGAGAATGACACATTTTAGGACCTAGGTAGGCAAAGGAGCAGGATTTCATGCAGGTTAGAAGGAACCTAGCCGCGTGGCGAACAGCAAGAGGCTAGAGGATCTCAGCAGACGCATAGGCAAATAAGGAGTCACCAGTTCCTGAATGTATGAGGGAGTAGGCCGTTTGGCCTTGAACATATAACACAATGCCTTGAATGCAATGCGTTTAGCGAGCTTGAGCCAGTGCAATTCATGAAGCAGAGGGGAGACTGAGGCACGCCTCAGTAGACGAAAAAGCAACCGGCCTGCCACGTTTTGAATAGTGTGTAAGTGTCAAATCGAGGTCTTATCCGTGCCCAGGTACAGCACATAGCCATAATCCAGTCTGGCTATGACTAGAGCCTGAATGACAGTTCTCTCAGCCGCCTACGGAATTAACCAAAGGATCTTTTTCAGCCATTTGAGGACTGAAAAGCAGGTAGCGGTGACCTTGGCCACCTGTGGTTTCAGTGAAAGTTTATCATCAATAATGAAAACGAAATTATTAACCTTAGCAAGTTGTTCTAGGGTTTGGGAGTCACAGACGAGAAATAATCAGCTCCCGTTTTGGAGTTTCCTGATTTTAGGACAGACAGGAGAGTTAGAGGAAGTAGACCGAAGAAAGCAAGGCAGCTGGCATGGAATACACATACTTTTGATGAATGAAGGGCATTGAGCATAGAGGACTTTGTGGTCGATGTGTAGACTTTTGAATATGATATGCTTAGTCACAATAAGCAGTGGAATTGCTTGAGATGGTGAGCATGAGCATTGGGTGTTGATGTGTGAGACCTAGTAAAAATCTGGCATACATATTCTATAGCAACTGAAGTCTGTTAACGTGGTAAAACAGAAGACCTCACCAAAGCATGTTGCTGCAATCCAGATGAGACCCAATAACTGCCTGGACATCTGCAAAAAGAGAACTAGTTGATAAGAAAGGAAACATTTTCTTGAGGACTTTGAGATAGAAGAAGCATGATGCTGTAACTTTCACAACCTGGGCAGGACAATCCAGATTTACATCAAATGTAAATCCTAGGTTGCGAACAGTGGGAACAGATGTGGGACAAGTTTCCAGAGAAGACAGCCGCCAATGCAAGGTCCATATGAAAGGGAAGGCTCCTATATGCAGAACCTCCATTTTGTCCAAGTTCAGTTTCTGTCAGTATATAGTCGTCCAGGATGCCGCAGCAGAAACACTTGTCTGAAAATGAGTTTGGGCCATAAGCACACCTCCGTTCATTCTGAGGATGATTTGAGTATGATTGGCACAAGACATGAACTCAATGCAAAAGGATCTAAAGAGACTGGAAAGGATATAACTCCACAGCCCCTTCAGATTTCATGGGGTGTTGTTAAAGGGAGTTCTCGAAGGAAAGGGGTTTCCACTTGGAGGAAATAAAAGTTAAAAAGTTACCAGTTACAAATGCACCTTTTCACATGATTTACTCGACCATATTTTCCACTTAATTGAAAAGCTGCAGAAGTACATTTTACCCATTGTCACTACTGTAGTGTCTAGCTAGACACGTTCTAGTGTTCCGCCCGCAATGTAATATACACTTTACACTCACCCACCACAGGCGTCACCAGTCAGGTGACCCTGTCAATAAAAGGGGCCGGGCGCACGTGCCCAGGGCCAGTTCCCGAACATAACTGCCAGTGTCTGTGCAATCCTTTAGTAGCATATGGGGGCCTAGGGCTCCGGATACTACAATGGCGACGAGCGGGACTTGCCCGCGTGTGCCCCCGCCTTGTTGAAGGTGGAACAGGGGGAGAGAATAATGCCCAGGTCGAGGGCACCCCCTGCCGCAGTTGAAGAACTGCGTGGAAGACCCCGTGGGCGTGAGAAGAGCTCGGGGGGCAGCCGCCGCTGTGGAAGGTGGTGAGGGGGACAGTGTGGTGCCCGTGTTGGGGGCACCGCTGGTGCACAGGTGCGCGACGCGCCGGAAGACCCGCGGTGCATGTGGAAAGCCCGGGGTGAAGAGGAGGTGTTCGGGAGCCCACCCCGCACCTGACGTGACTGCAGGGAATACACCCCCTCCCTGCGAAGAGGCGCCGATAGCCCACGGGGCGCGTGATAAGCCCCGGGGGTGAGAGACCTGAGCGGGAGCCCACCCCGCGTGGAAGCGCCGGCTGCCGAGCTGGCTGGAGGGGTTGTGGCGAGAAGTAAAGGGACCGACAACCGGAGGTCCGCGGGAGCCCACCCTGCATCAGCGGCAGAAGGTGAGAGCCCTAAGCGGGGGACCCGACAGTGAAGAGAGCCGGACGGGGGTGAACGAGAGCAGGGTAGCGACCTGCTTCCCCCCAAACCCACCCCGTGAAGAATAGGGCCCCAGAGCGAGGTCATGCAGTCTCCGGCAGCAGCTCCTGCCCCACCCAGCGCAGCGTGTGAGCTGAGAGGCTGCGGAGGAGAGAAGAGATAGCGTGTGGCCTGAGGACGACCGGTACGAACACTGGTGGTACAGGAGGTGAGCGGTGCTACCGTCAGGCAGGAGTAGTTCGGAATGGGGCGGCTGGCAGCAATGGTGTCCGGAGTGCCGGTATGAGGTGAGGCCCGCCCCAGCCAAGTGAACAGCCGGCTGGCCAGAGAAGATGGCATTGGTCGGAAGGAGCCTAGACTGTTTGCGGCCTCATGGCGAGGCGGGTGAGACGGCCCGTCATCAAATTTAGCCCCGCGCAGCATGAGAAGCAAGAGGGCCTACTGCCAGGAAAGAAGCACCGACAGTGACTGTGTACGGCCGTCGGCCGCAGAGTACTGAGGCGGCCCCTGCTGGGGCAGCCAGGCGCGGTATGACCCAAACCCTGTTAGGCAGGAAAAGAAAAAAAAGCGATCCTACCTGCAGAGTAGTGAAAGGCAGGACTGCTGTGGAAGGGGTGTTGAAGAATGGAGCCTGCTGCTCCAGGGAGCCACGCTGCACATTGCCTTGGCCGGGAATAAAGAAAGGCAAGCCCTGGGCGGACCCGGTGCAGGCCGGCTATGGAGAGGTGAGACCGGCGAAGGGAACGACAGCACGAAGGCCGCAGCAGGGGCAAAGCTGACGGTGCCTCGAAATAAAAACAGCACTGCCATCTAGTGGCCACATAGCAGTATTGCGCCCACTGGATAAAAGACTGTATAATACAAGCACAGGTTTGCAACAAGGGAACAGATTGCTGCAGCCTGACTGAGACCAGGTGCGAAGCAATCAATTCCTCTCCAGGAAAAGAAAAGAGGAAGAGAGTGGTAACCCAAGAGGAAAGTCCGTCCGAGGTGCGCGACAGACTCATCCAGAAGTGTGACTGCATGGGCAAGTACCCAGGAGTGCAAGACCCCCTCAAAGAGAAAGGGGCATGCAGAAGGCATTAAGGAGAACCACTGCGGTATCCCTGAACAAAAGATGGTGCCAATGGAAATTCCCAAGAGGAAGTACAAGTCCTACTCACAGGACAGATCCGAGACGGGTCCACAGGAAAGATGAGACCGTCCGATGAAAGTTCCCAAGGGGAAGTGCAAGTCCTACTGACAGGACAGTTCCGAGACGGGTCCACAGGAAAGATGAGACCGTCCGATGAAAGTTCCCAAGGGGAAGTGCAAGTCCTACTGACAGGACAGTTCCGAGACGGGTCCATAGGAAAGATGAGACCGTCCGATGAAAGTTCCCAAGGGGAAGTGCATGTCCTACTGACAGGACAGATCTGAGACGGGCCCACAAGAAAGGTGAGACCGTCCGGGCGTCCAGCGAGGTCCATGTGACACTAACATGAGACACGTGGCAGGATGCCACCTCCAAGTGAGACCCTGGTCGAATGAAAGAGAAGAGAGTGACATGACGCCACTCCGCGGAGAGAGAAGGAGCAGAGCGACAAGGCAGAGGACTCGTACCACCACAGGTTGAACACACCCAGAGACACCAGACAGCCACCAGCCGGACCGATGTCCCGGGACACAGTCACGAAGAAGAACCAAACGTAAGCCGCTGCCGGCGCGAAGCGACCAACTCTCCAACGCTTCACCGAGCAACCGTTCAGTCCCAAGCATTGACAGTCTCAGTCAGACGGCATCCCTGTTTCCCACCGCAGATGCCACGGGTGAAGGACAACCTCAGCAAGACAAAGGCAAGCTGCAGAGCCCTTCCAGTCCTCCTCGCTCCACAAGATCACCCAAGACATCAGACCGTCGCCTGTTGCCCAACTGAAGAACAAGCAGCGGTTATCATCACCCCAAGAAGCATCGCACCACCAGAGTGAATCCACACACTCCAGACAACCGGAGTTCCACGAGGCGAGGCACCCAGGACCCGTATGTGTGCCCCTGTCAACCTGCAGCATACCGAAGTAGAGCACACCCACGGTCCACACGGTCCCATGGCTGTCCAGCAGGAAGACCCTCTAGGAGGCTCCAGTGGGAGAAGAGTCCGAGTGAGAGAGGCTAATCGGAAGTAGCTCAGCAGTCAGAAGCAAGGAAGAACATCAACCACGCCGCCTCCAGGCAAAGGCTTCACATACAGAGATCTTCCAGGGTGGACCTCACCACAGCTCCCAGTGCATTGATGCTGGACCTTTTATACATAGACTTCGACCCTGCGAGACCAGGCCGGTCTAAAACACTTCGCCAAGGCCAACTAAAACATCATGACCATGTGGTCCAAAGCTCCAGTGCTGCCTGGCTGACGGCCTGAAGAACCCCATTTAGTGCTATTTGTTGTTTGGTTGTTTTCTTCCAGGTTGGACTTTCGTTCTTTTCCTTTCAGTAAAGGTGGGGGGAGATGTAGTGTCTAGCTAGACACGTTCTAGTGTTCCGCCCGCAATGTAATATACACTTTACACTCACCCACCACAGGCGTCACCAGTCAGGTGACCCTGTCGATAAAAGGGGCCGGGCGCACGTGCCCAGGGCCAGTTCCCGAACATAACTGCCAGTGTCTGTGCAATCCTTTAGTAGCATATGGGGGCCTAGGGCTCCGGATACTACAAGTACCAGGTGCGGCTCCTCCGCAATGGCGTCGCCCCACTGGCTCAAAGACAGCAGCTGAAATAAAAACAATATTTTACTATTGTTCTATTTTTCAGCTGCTGGCTCTGAGCCAGCGTCTGCAGGTAGGGGCTGGCCGGGCCATGGGAGGGGGGAGGAGGAGCGGTAGATGTACATTTTAAGTGCGCATGTCAGTGCCAAACTGACATGCACACTTAGGTTTCTCTAACCCGACTGTATTGCACAGCTGAGTTTGAGAAAAAGCACAGACTCCCCTGTGCCTGAGCGAGCATTAATCCAGCCCGCTCAGGCCAATCCCCATGCTGCTCTCATGCTTGAAAGCAGCGCGGGCATTGGATGGAAAGTTATAACCGAAAAAGTTGGAGACCCCTGCTTTAAAGATACCCAAAAATTCGAAAATCTACTTCAACCCAAGGAGCAAACCATGGAGACTGGATTTCCGTTGTTTTTTAATTCCTGCTTTCTGAATCGGGCCCGAGATAACTAATTGGGATTTTTTTTTTTAAAGGAAAACATAGAGTGTTACAGTGTTTTAGTGAGGATAATGGACCCTCTATCATTCAAGTCAGGTCTTACAAAAGTTTTTTGACCTTTTTCCATGGCAGTCCCTGTGAGCCATTGCACATTTAGTATGGTAACTCTCCCACCCCCACCTATTTTTCAATTTTTGATTTACATTTATTATTTGTCAGGACTTGTTCCTTGCCTTCTAAATTCAAATGTAGTACTTGTGAACGTAATTAACCAATCCATCTTTCATACAACTTATTTTTTATTTCAGTTGATTTATGAAAGTTAAAACTTAGATACTTTTGTGGCAGATCTCTCGGTGGGACCCTTTTGTATAATCACATACTACTGAACTTCAGGCGCTAGAAACTCAAAAGCAGGCTTTACATTACAAGGATAATTGATATGTTTGACATCACTCGGTATGTATACACTGAGCTGTCACATTTTTCTATTGGATGTACAGCAGTTCTGGTACAGATTCGTTTTGCTTTCGGTTTTCTTGCAGGGTTGTTGTCAAGGAGACAGAAATCTGTAACAAGCGTGCTTTTTAAAGATCTCTGCCATTGTGTGTACTGTGCTTAGGTTAGTTTTACTAATATAATCACGTTATCCAAATATTCTCTCATTTGAGAAGAGGAAAGACAACATTTTCTTACTAGCCTGTCCTTCACTAAAGCCTAGGAGTGGATAGATCCGATACTAGGCTATGCTACCGAAAAAAGTTTGAAATTACCTTTAAATCTATTATTCATGCGGTTTTCATCATCTTTTGTATGCCTCTGATACAAGGAGAAGTCCCAAATCTTTTTTTGGAAGGTGCACCATCACGTTCCAGTTCCCACCCACACCAGCCTCAAAAAGCAAAGTTATGTGTGTTGTCTACTTAGCAAACCATATGGCATTACACGTGGTATGAATATCAAATATTTTAGCTGGCTCTGATTTTTAGAAAAAAAAACCCGCAATATTCTTGTGTTGCACAAGAGAGGGATGATCATGTTGGAAGAAGACACATTTGCAGCTGTTTTTATCCCTCTCCATCGGGCCTCTCTTTCAGTAGCGGCCGGCATGGCTCGCGGGTGTGGAGGCGGGCGTTCAATAATAAAAAATAAAAAAAGTAAAACCTACCTTTCCGCCGGCCCGGGTCCCGCGTCTTCACTGCACCTGCTGTCCTATCTCCGACAGGAACAGGAAGCAGGCAGCCTCCCTCCCCTCCCCTAAGCCAATCACAACGCTCCAGTGGAGCGTTGTGATTGGTCGGGATGCCGCCCATCCAGGGGATGTAGGGTGTGGCATGTTCTCCATGTAGCCTGCATGGAGAAGTGCAGAGTTCGCATGACTGGTTTGGGCGGCCCGAGAGTGCCGACCAAACAATCTTTACGCACTCAGGAGTGGGCAAGCCACACCTGCCCTGCCCGGGCAGCTCTTCCCGCCCGCCCACAGTGCGCAAAGAAGCATAAATTGGTAATAACCAAAAGTTATTACCATTTTATGTTTTGGCTTTCTCGCAGTACGAAAAAGCAGTGGGGCGACGCTCCTCCGCCCTAGTGGAGGAGCCGCCCCTGCTCTCTCTCCTTTGTAGGTATGCCCACCGACGGACCTGGCCTCTCGGCCTGACAGACCTCGTGCAGGTCTTAAGTACACCCAATAACAAGATGGTAGAGCGGCAGAAGCAAGTGGCACAAATAAGTAATTACCAGCACTGAATTAATTTCACCCTGTTATTCCATGCAAAACCATTTATGTGCTAAAGGAGGGTGAGGTTTCAATTTGTGGATCCTCAGCATACCTGTGTATCCTTCATTTTTATATAAAAATGCTAAATATATTTGGAAAAGCGATGTGACATTTTCAGACATCCACCTGTTCTCAATAAGAAATGCACAGTATGGTTGCTTTTTGGCAAATATAGGTGGCAATGTCCAATTGCACATTGCAACTCTAAGTGGAGAGCATTTTTCTTTTTTCCCTGTGAGGAGCCCTTTCTCTAACCCTCTGCCATGCATATGGGGGTTGAGTTCCTTTACTTACGATAAAAAGGGATTTACTCCAATCCTGAGCACAAGCAAATCTCCATCCATTTGTGTAGTGGTAAAGGGTCATTATTACTTCATTGAGAGCCATCAATGATTTATCGCATTTTCATTCTCTTCTGTTGGATAAGGTTTCTCTTCTGGCTTTGCTGTACCTATTGTGGTAGACAAAAGATAATGGAGATATGTTTGGCTACTGCAGAGTAAAGAGTCCTATCAGCAGCTTCTCTAGCATGAACCAGTCGGTGCACACCAGGTCCCTTCATTTCTCCCCTAAGGCCTTCAAGTTCCCACCTACCGGGGCTCACTTGGAACAAAGGTCAGCATAACCACCCATGGCTCCCAACCTGCTCTCTCTTGTGATAGCCGCTCAGCAGTTCCTCAATAATAGATCAATTATCGCACCCGAGGTCCTGCTTCCCATCACTAAGTTCTTCACATTCTTGGCTATTCTCTCTCATCAGGATGCATCTGGAATGAAGCTCTCCATTACGATTCATGGCTCCAAGACAATCAGTAGCTCGCTAGCGCAGACCAGTTGACGCACACTAATGCCCCATTTTCTGCCACCATAGCCTTCAATTTCCCAGCTGTTAGGGCTCACTTGGAAAGACATATACCACAGCCACTAGCATGTGATTGCGTGTTGTTACAGCTGATCAGCAGCTCTCCTAGTGTAGATCAGCCAATGCTCACTAAGGTTTCCTTTCCCATCACTGAAGTATTTAAATTTCCACCTGTCAGATGTCATCTGGAATAAAGTTCCCCATAACCACCTGTGGTTCCCAGCCTGCGCTCCCTTGCTTGTGACAAGCCAATAAGCTGCTCCCCTTTGGCAGACCAGTCAGCGTCATACATCTTCCTTTTCAGATCTGTCCCTAAGGGGTCTCAGGTAAAGGGAGGGCGAAGACAGAATCAACTCCAATTTGGACATGGAAGGCCCGAGGGCTGGAACTCCTGCTATTTCTGCGCAGACAGCAAGAGTTTCCCAGGTAACTCTCCACCTTGCACCTCTACCCCACACTCTAAATTGGTCATCTCTATTCTCACATTCAGATAACAGACTCACATTGCATTTGCATAACACACAAACAGAACCTCATCTTACTAAACAGCACTCGCCCACAAACTACTAAACGCTCCCTGCAAATTATGCTCATTAACGCAAACTCTGAAGTACTATATGCTCCAGACATCACAGATAATATTATAAATCACAATCTTTATGCACTCTTCAACAACAAAACATAGCCCATCCCCATATTCTCTCATATCTTAGACAACTTTGTTCCCGAAGACTATAGCATTCAATGACAGACAATGGACATAAGACAAGGGAAGGCCTCGCCATAATCCACAAGTCCTCTTAGCCTTGTAAAATATGTGTATAAGCAACACTGTAGCCCATGAAGCTCCGTACTTGCCACTTTCCACTGTCTGCTACCTAGTCCTTCACCTGCCACCTTATATACCTCATATCCAGGGAAGAACAAAGACTTCATAGACAAAACTCAGGGCCTCTACACCACTTCTTCCATCTAACACATCAGCTCTACCATCTACGGAGACTTTAACCTCCTTGATAGCCTAAGTACAAAGAAAAGAAGAGACTTATTCCTCAACCTCATCGATACTTTCAACATGGTGCAGCAGTCAACCAACTTACAATAGAGGCCACATCCTCAAACCAGTTCTCTTAACCTCACCAACAATCCATTGCTAATCCCCCATACACTTGTAGTAAACTGATTGTCTCGACAGTCCCATCACCATGCTTCATGTCCAGCCAACACAGTGAGGCGAGCTGAAGCAAGAACATAAAACTGTTGGGTCCTTCAAGGGCTACTCCATGGAAAATAAACAGCACAAACATAACTTTCACTCCTCCACTTACCAACTTACTTACATACATTAAAGTTAACCAATTCTCATGCAGAATCGAAAAGCTATTGTACCTTATTGATGTGGCCAGGCTGCAGACATCACCGGGCGACATAACTTTCTCATATTCAGCCAGTCAGTCTCTGATATTTGCTGTTAGTTTCTATATGACATATAAATGACAATTTTTGCCCACCATAATCCAGTGGTTGGGAGGTTCATGGCTTTCCATTTTTGGGCTATGATCAAAGTTGCTCCCAATAGTAAGTGGATTAGATTAATAATTGGGGAGGACAGAGAGTCACTAAATAATGTCAACAAATTAGACCATTTTTATGTGGTTGGGTCGCATGTGTAGATCTTAAATATCAGTGGTCTGCATCCAGCAAGAGAAGGATCATTTGATTGCAGGTTGTTTTGTTTATAATATTGTTAGCTAATCTAGTGTTGTCCCCAGTCTATTCGGAAGGTTTGTGTGAAAATCTCATGTAATAACGCTAACGGTTGGTAGAAGCCAGCCAAACAGTTGAGGCTCCATCTTTGGCTTTGGAATCAGAGTCGGTATAGATTCCATTATAGGGGTCGTGACAAATCCAATATTGAGAAAAGAGTTAAAGACTTTAGTCAGGTGTGGTGCAGACATGTCACGGAATGGCTTGTAGAAGGAAGGCAGGAAGCTGTCTGGTCCCAAAGTCTTGTTGTTCAGGAGTTTATTAACAACGTTGCAAACCTCCTACTCAGTAATAGGGTCTTCCAGCCCCTCTGACAGATCCGAACCCTGTGGATGTACTTCCTTAAGAGTTGGATCACAAGGTTCGATGCCATAGAGATTAGGATAATATTGTACAGAGGCATCCAACACTGCGTGCTGAGAGTTATATATTGACCCATCATACTCTAACGCTTCACACATAATAACATATTGTGGCAATTTTGGTTTATAAGCCAATAATGTAGATTATCTCCAGCTCTGGTGTACAGAAAATCTGGATTTTATTAAAGACACAGAGGCTAATATTATTGCAATCTCCTTTATTGCCACTACTCACAGCAGCCCCTTTTAAAGAACACAGAACACTACCAAAAGTTCCATCACAATTAAATGCCAGAACCCCCAGTCATCTTCCTTCTTTTTAGTGTACTGCAACATATCATATAACATGCACAAATTTAACATTATCTATAGTGAGAACATAAACATAGTTTAAAATAAACAAGTCCAAAATCCAAATCCAAGTAAACACTTCTCCAGAAAGTTCAAATACCTCTCTCATCCTCTGTAGAATCAAATTTTTCATCTACTTGTTTATTGCAAGTTTAAAGGTTTTACAACAAACAATAAGCCGCACTTTCAACAGGGTTAAAGTAAAACAAATGAAAAATCGCATCATTTGACCATTCCGCACACCTCAAAATGTCTTACAATGCACCCCCCAGCATAAAAGCTTTTGAAGCTGACACACCCCTCACAGAATGGGCACCAAGCAGGCTAACATCCACACCAGAATTTGTCATCACTTCCTTCACCCAACGAGCAAGAGTAGAAGATGCAGCTTTATGCGGATGTCTAAAAGAAATAAGCAACTGATCCTTAGTAATAGATCTTATCTGTGAAGTTCTCCTCTCATGCTCCTTGACACAACAAAGCACACACAAATTCTCATGTTCATCAAAATATGGATAGAATATTGACATTGAATTTGTTTTTGATCTTTTATTTTAACCCTTTCGGTGCTCATGACGGAATGGTTCCGTGATGAGCACCGGTGCTCCTGTGCTCATGACGGAACCATTCCGTCATGAGGACAGGGGCACGAAATCCCTCTGCTGCAGACAGCAGAGGGATTTCCCTTTTTTTTAATTGGCCTCGGGAGGTTGGGGAAGAGCTTCCCCAACCTCCCGAGGCCAATTTACATTTTCATTGGAATGCCGATCGCGCGCATGGCGCGCTGACGTCATTGCATTGAAAATGAAACTGAAATGAGCCAAGAGGCTCATTTCAGTTTCACTTTCTACGTGCTCAGGGGGCTAACTCAGCCCCCTGAGCACGTAGAAAGTCAGGAGAGGTATTGTTGGAAAGGGGAGAATCTCCCCTTTCCAATGGTACCCCTCCCTAGTGGATCCCTGCTTGGGGATCGCCACAGGAGGGCGTCCCCAAGCAGGGATCCACCCACTAGGCACCAGAGAGGGGGAAGCGGCCCCTTGGGCAAGGGCCTTTGCTCCCCCCATATTATTTTGGGCAATTCTTGTCTTTCTGCCCCCCCTGGGGGGCAGATGGGGCAATAGCCCCCAATCTGCCCCCCCCAGGGGGGCAGAAAGCCCACTAGATACCAGGGATTTTTGTTTATATTTTATTTAGGGGTGGGGGCTGCCAATGCCCCCACCCCCCCGGCCATAAAAACAGTCTTTCTGCTCCCCTGGGGGGCAGATGGGGGCAGTAGCCCCCAACATGGCTCCCTGTCTGGGCAGAAAGCCCATTAGATACCAGGGATTTTTTTCAAAATTATAATTAGGGGTGGGGGCTGCCCAATATGGGCATGCCAATGCCCCACCCCTCCCCCCACAAAATTCCAGTCTTTCTGCCCCCCGGGGGGCAGAAAGCCTGCTAGACACCAGGGATTTTTATTGAGGTTGGGGTGGGGGCGGCCCAAAAAGGGCTTGGCAATGCCCCCACCCCCCTCCTCACATAAATGTCAGTCTTTCTGCTCCCCCTGGGGGGCAGATGGGGGCAGTAGCCCCCAATCTGCCCCCCTGGGGGGGGGGCAGAAAGCCCACTAAAAAGCAGTTTTTTTTAAATTTTTATTGACATTGGGGTGGGGGCTGCCCAAAAAGGGCATGCCAATGCCCCCACCTCCCCCGCAGAGAAATGTCAGTCTTTCTGCCCCCCCAGGGGTCAGACGGGGCAGTAGCCCACAATCTGCCCCCCCGGGGGGGCAGAAAGCCCACTAAAAACCAGGGATTTTTTTAATTTTTATTGACATAGGGGTGGGGGCTGCCCAAAAAGGGCATGCCAATGCCCCCACCTCCCCCGCAGAGAAATGTCAGTCTTTCTGCCCCCCCAGGGGTCAGACGGGGCAGTAGCCCCCAATCTGCCCCCCCTGGGAGGGCAGAAAGCCCACTAGACACCAGGGATTTTTTTTATATTGATGTTGGGGTGGGGGCTGCCCAAAAAGGGCATGGCGATGCCCCCCCCCACAGAAATGTCCGTCTTTCTGCCCCCCGGGGGGCAGTAGCCCCCAATCTGCTCCCCACGGGGGAGCAGAAAGCCCACTAAAAACCAGGGATTTTTTTTAAAAAATAATGTAGGGGTCGGGGCTGCCCAGAATGGGCATGATAATGGCCCCACCCCAAAAACAATTACCACAGTCTTTTTGCCCCTCCCCGGAGGCATATTGGGGCAATAGCCCCTTATCTGCCCCCCGGGGGGGGGGCAGAACGCCCACTAGGCCTCAGGATTTATTTATTTTTTAATTCAGGGGTGAGGTCAGCCCAGAATGGGCATGCCAATGCCCACATCTCCCCAAAAAAAAGCCACAGTCTTTCTGCCCCCCCGGGGGACGGATGGGGGCAGTGGCCACTGATCTGCCCCCGGGGGGGGGCAGAAAGCCCAATAGGCGCCAGCGATTACGCTGGCTTTTGTTATGCGTGGGGGCTGCCCAGAATGGGCATACCAATGCCCCCACCACCAAAAAAATAGCCACAGTCATTCTGTCCCCCCTGGGGGCATATCGGGGCAACCCTCCCCCCTATTTCCCCCCAGGGTGGCAGAAAGCCCACTAGGCACAGACTTGTTTTTAGCAATGTGCCTACCTGTGGATTTTGGGCCCTAGCGCAGCCGGCACATAGGGAAACCTAGCAAACCTGTACATTTTTGAAAACTAGACACCAAGGGGAATCCAGGATGGGGTGACTTGTGTGCCTCCCACCAGGTTCTGTTACCCAGAATCCCTTGCAAACCTCAAACTTAGTTTAAAAAAAACACTTTTTCCTCACATTTCTGTGGTGGAAAGTTCTGGAATCTGTGTGGATCCACAAAATTCCACTCACCCCGCATTCCCCAAAGTCTTCCGAGAAAAATGGTACCTCACTTGTGTGGGTGGGTCAAGTACCCACGACAGGCAACGGCCCAAAACCTAGTGAGGCGACATCAAAATTACCTATCACAAACCAACCTGGTTTTGCACGGGGGGGTCACCTGGGTTTTTGGCCCCGGGCTCGGCGGCCATCTAGGGAAACCTACCAAACCCACACATTTCTGAAAACTAGACACCCGGGGGATTCCAGAGAGGTATGGCTTGCGTGGATCCCCCAACGTTTTTTTACCCAGAATCCCCTGCAAACCTCAAATTTAGCTGAAAAAATCACTTTTTTCCACACATTTTTGTGTGGGAAAGTTGTGGCATCACCGGGCTGACACAAATTTGGTATGTGTTGGGTTCCCATTCGAGACATATCCTTTCCCTTACCGAATAAGTAGTTATTAATCCCATTTATATAGAGTAAGAATAGAAAGGGGGCCGAAATGCACCGCTGTCTCACACCACAAGTAGTTCTAATTTGGGAGGTACACTCACTTAGTAAACCATATCGGACCTTAACCGATAAGTTGTGATGCAAGCGTCTTATTAAGGGAACCAAATCCTTTTCCACCCCCATCTGTTCCATTAAGACCCAGAGTTTGTCAGTCTACTAGGTCAAAAGCACTAGAGAGATCCATTAAGGCTAGGTGTGAGGCACCCTCTTGGCCATGACATATTTTCCTGCCAGGCGGTAGAGCTTTAGACACTGTTCTACAGTGCTGATTCGTGGTCTAAAACCATATTGTACCTCAGTTGGAATGTTATTTTCCTCAGCCCAGGCTTGCAGGTGAGACATAAGTATCTGACCCAAGATCTTGGCACTGGAATCAATCAATGAAATTGGTCGGTTTCAGGACAGTGAAGATCTATCACCCTGTGCTTCTTATAACATTTGTTAACAATGGTGCCCATAGTTTAATATTTGTTTTATGGTTTAAATCTTTTATTGATTTTCAGACAAATGTAAAAACAAGACCCTCAGCTCCTTAAAGACAGTGCTAAGAGACAACAAGGTCGCAGTACATATCATTACCGTGGGCAATAAGCGTGGAGCGGGCCCACAACAATTAACCAGGGAGGGAAACAAAAGGAGAAAACCCGCCCACTCCCCCCCCCGTCACCCCACCCCCACCCCCCCCTCGTCCACCCTGAACAGAAAAAATTAAGATGAAGCAGCCTAATGTTTAGCGCCGTTGTTTACGGCTTTTCATGGGATCGCTACTTGGAATCTGTGTGTCTGGGAGGTGAAGTAATCGGAGGTACCGAGGGCACGTCAGCTCTCGGAACTCGGACACTAGTAGAGTCAAAAGGGCCGCCACAACTCTGGGAATTCAGCCCCTCTACCGGCCAGCGTGAGAGTGAGCTTCTCCATGCCCAACACCAGCCAGAGTCTCTGGAGCCAGCCAGAGTATGTAGGGAGTTGGGTGGAGCGCCAGTGCACCAGGATGTTTTGTGTGGCCGCTCCCAAGGCAATCGCAATCAGCCGACCCTTCTGGGATTTGAGTGGATATGTCAATGGGTTGGGCAAGCCCAGGAGGATGTAGGCAGGGAAGCGCGGGAGCTGCGTTTCAAAGTGTAGGTCTATTTCGTCAAGAACTTGGGACCAATATGGTTGTATACAGGTACAGCCCCAGAGAACGTGTTCCAGCGTACCCACCTCCCCGCACTCCCTCCAGCACAGGTCGCTCCGTCGGGGGTCGAAGCGGTGTAAACGCTCCGGTGTGTAATACCAGTATGTGGCAATCTTGGTCAAGGTCTCTGTGAGACCCATATGGTAGGCCGAGTGCCGTGCCCTGTGGTAGATGCCTTCCCATTCTATGTGGCTTAGTGATCTCCCTAGATCCCTTTCCCAGCGGGCGCGGCCTGCGTTGTGTGTGTGCGTGGTATTGGCTAGGAGCATTTTGTATAAATCGGAAATGATTTTCTTATCAGAGGTACGAGTGATAAGCCATTTTTCATATGGTGTCAGAAGACGCTGTGCCTGTGGTTTGACTTGTGGGTGAAGTGCCCAGTGCCTGATTTGAAGATATGGCAAGCGTTCTAGTTCCGAGAGGCCATAATCTTCTTTGAGCTGTGGAAAGGGAATGATGCCCTCTAGGTCAAAAAGGTGACCCAGGGACCTACAGGGGGAGGAGCGCCAGGCCTGAAAGGTCCGGACATCTGTACCGGGGTGAAACTCTGGGTTGTCAAATAGTGGAGTAAGGGGTGATGGGAAGGTGGTCAGCTGAGTGGAAACGTTAGTGCGGTCCCAGGAGTCCATAATAGTGCTTGTGATGTAGGAAGCATAGAGATTGGGCGGTCTGTGTTGTTTGCGGAGAAAGGGAATACCTTGCAATGGCCTGCCCGCTACCGCCTGGTCCTGAAACAAGCAGTGTTTCTCCGATTCCAAGCGATGTCACTCCACTAGATACCTAAGCTGGGCAGCGTGAAAGTAGAGTTGAAGGTCCCTTTTCTGGTGGAAGGGCCGCGACCTGGTGTCGGAATCGTGGTTTACGGCCATGCCAAATGAAGCGCGATAAGTCTGCTTGGGTCTGTTGAATCCAACCCAGTGGGGGCCGAAGGGGAAGGGTCTGGAAGAGGTACAGGATTTGGGGCAGTATAGTCATTTTGGTAGCTGCAATCCTACCTAGCCAAGACATTGTGCAGTGTTTCCACTGAGTTAGTTCCCTACGTATGTGGGTGCGGAGGTTAGAGTAGTTGATGTCAGTGGTGGCCTGTATGGTGGGAGCTAGCTGGACACCTAGGTAGGGAATCGCAGCAGACGACCACTGCATCGGATGTTCCTCTTGCAGGTGAGTGAGAGTAGGCGGAGAAAGGGAGATATTAAGAGCTATGGATTTATCCATGTTAATTTTAAAACCCGACCCTTGCGCAAAGCTGTACAATTCAATGAAGAGGGAGCGCAGAGCCGTGATCGGATCCGAAAGGGAGAGTAGGATGTCGTCTGCGTAGAGGCTGATGGTGTGAACATCCCCTCCAAACTTGATCCCGGTTATCAGAGGGTGCCGTCGAATTCTAAGTGCCAGAGGTTCCATATAGAGAGCGAAGAGGAGGGGTGACAAAGGGCACCCCTGCCTAGTGCCCCTCCCGATGGGAAAACGGGAGGATGTGTAACCGTTAACCCGGACTGTCGCCACAGGAGAACGGTAGCAATTTAGAATTCGAGTGCGGAGTTTCTCACCAAGGCCAGCAGCCATCAGGACCATCTCCAGATAGGGCCAGTGCACCCTATCGAAGGCCTTTTCCGCATCAATGGCCAGGAGCATATATTCTCCCTGGGTGCGGGACGCTTTTTCGATCAGATGTAAGATTCGCTTAGTGTTGTCGCTAGTCTGCCTCTGCGGGATAAAGCCCGCCTGGTCTGGTTCAACCAGTTGGGCCATATATGGTGCTAGGCGAGTCGCGAGGATGCTAGTGTATAGTTTAATATCGATGTTTAGCAGAGATATAGGCCTATACGCACTACAGGATGTCCTGTCCTTCCCAGGTTTTGGGATAACGACTATTGCCGCCTCTAACATCTCTCCCGGTATAGCTCCTGTTTGTTCAAAGGTGTTAAACAGACCTGTCAGGATAGGGGCTAGTTGGCTGCAGAACGTCTTGTAAAAGACAGCCGTGTAGCCGTTGGGGCCGGGCGATTTACCTAACTTGAGGCGGGAGATCGCGGAGGTAACCTCCTCCATCTGTATAGCTCTATCTAAGTGATCAGTTGTGCTGGGGACAAAGAAGGCATGTGAGCCGTGGCTATATAGTCGGCGCTGAGCCGGGCGTCCAGAGGATCGCCCATGTAGAGGTCTGCATAGAAGTCCCTGAATATTTCAGCTATCGCCGCATCGTCTGAGACCGACTCGCCCCCCGGCGTTCGGATAGTCTGGACACCCTGCTTTTGCCTGGCCTCACGCAGCTTGTTGGCGAGGAGACGGCCGCATCTATCCCCTCCCGTATAGTAGGAGTGGCGGAGTCTGAGGGCCGCATACTCGGCCCTGTCCTGGTCCAGGGCTGCGAGCTGCTTCCTTTCTACACAGAGGTGACACCAAGCACGGGAGGCGCCTGTTCTCTGATGCATCTGCTCAAGCTCCGACACTCTCTGGGTGAGTTCCGCTCTCTTGCGGCTCCTCTCTCGGTTGTGGGCTGAGGATATAGATATAAATTACCCCCTGAGGACTGCCTTCAGTGCCGCCCATTGTGTCGCCCGGGATGTGTCTGGGTTAGCATTGAGGGTGACTAAGTCCGTGATAGTTTTCTGGATCTGTTCGGTCACCGATGTTTGGTGTAGCAGTGTGTCGCGCAGGCGCCAGTGTCTAAGAGGCCGAGATGACTGCGGTAGCTGGAAGGTAGCCAGGACCGGGGAGTGGTCTGAGAGGGAGGCCGTCAAAATTTTGGTGTCTATAGCGTGTGTCTGGAGTGATGAGGAGCTAAGGAAGTAGTCCAGTCATGCATACGTCTTGTGGGCCCCGGAATAAAAAGTGTAGCTGCGGGTACGTGGATGGAAGTGGCGCCAGAGGTCTACCAGCCCCAAGTTGTGGAGGTGGGCCCGCCCCGTAGGCATAAGGACACCCGCTTGACTCGTCCTCTGACAAGAACGGTCCATGTCGTTATCGAAAACAATATTGAGGTCCCCACCCAGCAATAAGTGGTGGTCTGAGGCTGCAGCCGCCTCTCGGAGAGCATTGAGAAGGAACTTAATCTGCCCTTCGTTAGGTGCGTATATGGAACCGACTACAAAGGGCACGCCTCCTAGTGAGAACTGGTATGTGAGTAAGCGGCCCTTAATCTCTGCTTCCTTCTGCAAGACCGTACCGGAAAAGGAACGGGAGACTAGTATGGCCACCCCGGCCGATTTGGAGGTGTTAGAGGAGAACAGCTGCGTTGGAAATGCCTTGGACTTCAACCTATGGTGGTCTTTGGAAAGGAGGTGAGTCTCCTGAAGAAGACATATGTCCGCCTTTGAGTGCTCTAAGTAGTGAAGGACGGCCCTGCGTTTGATTGGGTTGTTCAAACCCCTCACATTGAGAGTGAGGACTTTAAAGGAGTCATGTGGCATCGGGGGGCCAGAGTTGTGTTAGGATGCGATGTATGCTGCTGGGAATGTGGAGCAACAGGGACCGGGAGGGCTGGCCAGCCAGTCGTGATCTATGGAGTCCCAGAAGGGCAACTAAGGCAGGTGGACGAGGGAACCCATACCCCAAAAAACCCCAAAAAACTGCAGTCAAAACAAATGTCTCAGCCAAATAGGAAAAGACAAAAACAGATATAAAAGTTAAGGTCCAAGAAAAATGTCCGCCATCCTGGAGCAGCCAGGAGGTCGTCAAAGTGGGGCTCGTAGTGTGGCCAGAAGGGGGGGGTCCGGTTCCCCCCGCCGCACCCCAGTAGTCAGAGAGCCAGTTTCAGGGAAAAGCGGGTGCCAACTGCTCACTCGGTGGTAGGGCTCACCCCAGCTAGGGCGTCAATTGCGGATGCCAGTGCATCTTGCTGGCCTTTCGCTATGTCTGATTTGTTCGGCTTCCGGAGCCGTCGGCGTCGACTTTGGCGCTGCCACCCGAAGGTGTAGTCTCAGGCCCTGAAGTGGTGCTGAGGCGGTCATCTTCCTCGCTTGGCACCGCCAGGCCCAGCAGTCGGCAGGATTCGATGAGCGAGCGCATCTGGTGGAGCTTGCCATTGAGACGAAAGATGAGGCGGAACGGATGCCCCCAGGAATACGGGATGCTTTGTTGCCGGAGGTGTTCTGTCACTGGGCGGAACTGCCGGCGGCGCTGCAAAGTGCTCAGGGATAAGTCCTGGTAGAGTACTGGAGAGTGCCCTTGATAGGAAATAGGGTGGAGGGACCTCGCCTTTGTGAGAATGGTTTCTTTTGTTTTGAAGTCCTGTAAACATACAAGGATGTCCGCCGGAGGGGCGTTAAGTGCTCGGGGTGGGCCGACTCTGTGTGCTCTGTCCAGGATGATGTCAGTACTTTCAGGGGCCGCTAAGATGTGGCAGAAGAGACCCTCCGTGAATGCAAAGAGGTCCTTGGTGTCGTCCGACACCCTCACGCCCCGGATCCGGATATTGTGCCTGCGTGACCTGTTTTCCAAGTCCTCCAGGTGCGTTTGCATATCCAGGTGCTGGTCTTGCAGGCGAATTATCTCCTGTTGGAGCATGGTCACCTCAGTCACAGTAGTGTCGCTCTTGTCCTCCAACGTCGTGACCCGTGCTCCCACGTCGTCCACATCTCTGCGGATCTCCTTCAATTCGGCTGTGAGTTCCATCTTCACCGTTTGTATGTCAGCTCTGAGGGTATGGAAGAGTGATTCCAAGAATGCTTTGGTGATAGGCTCATCCCCAGAGCTTGGGGGTTGTGGCGAAGTCGCCATCCTGGGTGACACAGTTGCTAAGTTGGGAATAGAGTGTGCGCGCCCAAAGATATCCTTCAAGGGCTTCTGCTTTCTCGACCTGGCCGAGGACATAGTCGCGGGGTCTCTGGTGTATGGTCAGCTCCGGAGTATCTCTATCGTATGCACCCCACTTGTAGAAGGACTTCGTCGCGCTTCTGGCGGTGCCGAGTTGGGTCGCTTGTCTCCGTCACCCCTGGGCCCGCGGGCGGCCACACACACGCCCAGGCAGGGGGTCTTCAGCACGTCTCGGGAGTGGCGGGCCCACACGGCTCACGTGGGATCTGCAGGATGGCTGAGGTGCTGACCAGTCGGGTACAGGCTCTCTCCCGCAGTCGGGGGATATGCTGGACCAGACGCCGCTAGGACAGTAGGTGCTCCCCCCACCCGGCGGGCCCAAGGGACCCCTCCAACACTGTTCTGACCGCTCCAGCCGGCGACGACCTCTCCTCTGCCCTCTCCGCTGCGAGATCGACAGTAGGCCCAAGAGTGGAGGCCAGCCTGAGAGCAAGGTAGGCCGCGCGCCCCTGTCCGCGGGTCCGCCCAGGTGGGCCACAGGAGGGAGAGGGCGACACACCCCACGAGGGCGCAACTGGGCCACAACGTATTTGGGCCCCCGATCCACCCCGCTGCCTCCGTGGGTGGCCTCAACGATCCGGTCGGGAGTTTGCGGGCGTTTATGACCCCGTAGGGGCCAAGGACTCACCGCGTGGGGTGCCGGGGGTCCGCGGCAGTCTCTCCCAGATGCTCCGCCGGAAGGGGCGCCTCCCGCCCCCACCACAGGTGTCGGTGTCCTCCGCTGGGCCCCAGGTCTCAGTCCCCGCCAAGCATCACCGTGTGTGGTGGTTCCGCGTCGTTCAGGCCCAGCACTAGTGTGGCAGCAAAGTGCAGAGGCCGCGGCAAGGTGGCGCCCCTTTGCCTCCCCCCCACCCACGCCGAGGGGGTAGAGGCTGGTCCCGGTGTAGACAAGCCAGGAATCGCCGCGGCCACAGGGAGACAGTCCGTAGGGCGCCAAACCAGGTCAGGCCTCGGGGGGCAGCCCCGCTCCTCAGGCCGCTACACGAGGCGGTTAGCGGGCCCAGCCTCCTTCAGCCCCACCTAGGCAATGTCTCGGGTCTCACCCCCAAGGGCAAGGTCAAAGCGGCTAACTGCGCCCTCCGCCACGAGTGATGGTGGTGCCGCAGATGCGAGGTCGCCGCGGCCGGAGCGGGAGAGGGAAAGACCTCACCTCAATCTCCGCCCGCCGCGGCTGGCCAGATATGGATCCTCCGGTGCATCTAGTGGGCTCCAGGCGCCAAGCAACAGCAGGGCACGCCTCTCTCCCGATTGCTGGCTCCCAGGAGTTCCGGGCCGGGAGTGCAGGCTCTCTGCCGCAACAGCAGACGGCCCTCGTGCCCACCGGTTCACCGGGCAGAGGCCGTGGTGTTGAGGGCTGGCCTCGGCGGTCCCCGTTACAGGCCGTCCCTGTGTCAAGGCCTCTGCTGCGCAGTAGACGTCGCAGGCCGGGCCGCTCTTTACCCCGCCGGTAATTGGTGTCTGCGGCCGACCGCCGCGGCCGCCGATGTCAGGGATGAGGCGAGGCAGCCTCCCGCCGCCGATTTCAGCCTTCCCCGGCCCTCTTGGAAGCTGTTAGATGCTAGTGTCGGCGGACGGCGGGCAGGAACTCCGGAGAACGCGTCCTACCTCGCCGCCATCTTGGCCACGCCCCCCTTAATATTTGTTTTAAAGATATCAACTGGCACACCATCTGGCCGCGGTGCATTCCCTCTGATACTCTTTTGAATTGCTCAGCCCAACTCCTGAACTTCTAGTGAGTTGAGAAAGCCCTGCATATTATGTAAATTCATATGCTTCATGCTATCTAATTCGATTTGATGATTCTCCAATTGAAAAATTGTTGAAAAATGGGTCACCCATAAGTCTGCTGGAATTAAGGACTCAAGCCTAGGGGTATCATATTCAAAGATAAAAGGGTGAATTACTACCTCCCAGAGTATTATATTATCTCTCGCCCTCCCTGCCTCTGAAAGGTCATCCCAGGCTTTTTCGTTGTATCTCACTCACCTTTAAAGTATTTTTATATAGTCGCCTAGCATCTTTAACTCCTTGGCTCGAACATGGGCTGGCTTGAAGTGCTGCTTCCAACTGCTTTTGAGCCAACCCACAGGCTGCATTGACCATTTACACAGCTGTACCTCGAGTAATACCAGATTGAGGGTTAGTTTATCTGAGATAAACCTACAGATATCTTTAAAACCATTTCAAATAGTACTAGGATCTGATTCGTAAGATATGGAGGTTAAAATAGATTCCATAATCTCACCAACTACTTTTCGAGTAAAAACTACTGGCCGATCTTGTCCCATTTAGGTCTTAACCCTTTATTCTTAGAGTAATCTATCCCATGCCATTTTTTTGCTAATCCCTTGATTTTATTATTAAATTCCATACAGCATTGAGGGAGTTGTGATCACTATACCACTTGCTAGAAATTTTAAAATCCACAAGTAAAGGGGAAAGATCAACTGACATCATAATAAAATCAATGGTACTCCCTTTAGAGTTTCCAGTGAAAGTCGGGACAAGATTACTTTCCCTGTAGATTATATCACTGGTGTTAGCTAAATTATATTTAAATATGAGTCTATGTAAAGCCTCCTCATAAATTATATGTTTAAAATAAGTCACATTCTCATTCTTCAAATCCTTAAGGCCACAAACCGACTGGCCATTATATTCACATATGGGGATATTAAAATCCCCATCCCAGAGTAATTAAAAAATACAATTCTCAGATAAAACTTTTTATAAAGAAAAAGCTATCAAATTGCTCTATCACATTGCTAAGGTTGTGATTAAAATTGTTGTAATAATAATTGATAAGCAATATATCGGGTTCTTCAGGAAAGGAAAGTAGTGTGACCAAGAAGTGTGGAGAGGACCAGACTTCTGATAATCATAGTATAGGAATTTGCACAGAGATGAATTTCTCCAGGCCTCCCTCTGCCCTGCCAGCAACTGACGGTGAGGCTTGCTGAGTAAAAGTGTAAAAGCCATTAGTGTGAAACTTCTCTTACATCCAAGTTTCTTGGCAACATATAATATCAAAGTCCCTAAAATAGAACAGCCAATCTGGATTTACAATTTTAGTACGTGTCCCCACAATATTCCAAGTAATGAAACTTGAACCCACAGGAGATGAACGTGTCTTTTTACCTGAAGAGCTCTCTATTTTAGCCAGGGGTGAAGGAGAGTTTTGGATCAGAATATCAGATTTATTTTCCATTTGTTAATTGTGCTCGTTTGCCTTTGTATGGGATAACAGTCATTCATTCATATCCAACATTTCAATTGGCTCAAAAACTGTTTCTGACAGAAACATTACAACAATCCTGCATTCCAGCTTGCGGTCTTGAATCCCTCTCATTATTATTACAGGTGTTTGTTGAGGAACGATTTGGTCTGTAAAAGAAACCAAGGGGATGTGCTTGTATTACATCTTGTTTTTTTGCTGGATAATTAAGACGTTAATAGTAGATTTTTAACAAGCATTGGATTCCTAAACTTTATCACAACATAATCCCCTTTTGATTTCATACTAGTTTGTCTGGCCCATCTGACTCTACAGGTTAAGATGATCTCATTATACAAATCATCACGATAACCCGCTTTGTTCCTTTACCATTGAGCAGTCTTAGGTTTTAAAACCAATCCATCTTCATTTGACCTATTTGTTACCAGTGGCACATCTTCTAGCACAATCACATAGGGAGTACAATCTGGTGGTAGGTGCAAAGTCTCTTTACAGGTGGAATTTTTAGGATTTTCCACCCCTAAATTTCGGGGAGTTAAGCGAGGTCCATTTTTTTTTGCAATGCACCCCTTTGATGGCAAACACCACTTAGTTGTAAAACAAGCCTGGGGGTTTCTGTGATTCCTCTATTGTATTTTTGCCAGCATTGTGTGTGTCTAGGCCCTCGAATAAAGTACGGGGTCTATATTTCCCAATTGTTGGGTTCTACCAGTATCACTTCTATGTTTATAGTCAGTAATTGTAGATAATAAGTTTGCTTGTGCCAGTGATTTCTTTAGCGGGACTAGAATCTTGGATTCCATTTTAGTGCAAAAGTCAGTCATTTATTAGAGAGTCTGTTTTCATGAAACAATTGATTACAAAGTTCCAAAACACAAATTTGGGTATCCTTTGTTACCTCATTTCTGTCGTTATTCTCCATTCCTCCATCTGGGAATTGTGCTAGGAATCCAAGCCATGAAGGTGTGGATTCCTTGCAGCCATAACAAGCTGGCATTGTACGGGAGCTGACTTTCTTGGCACTCTGGACTTAACCTCCCTTCTCTTCTTTTTTAAAGGAGGTGGGCTTGCTAGGATTGAGATATGATCCCTTGGGTCATCCTCATTTTCCAGTCTAATACATGAGGTAGAGGGTCTGGGCTCGTTGAGCAATTTTGTCCCCACCTTTTCACCCTGTATAGCTCTTTCAGCGCTTTTCTGAGAATTTTGATGATTTACCTCGCTATTAACTTCAATAATCTTATGTTCCTAAGGGGGATTGTGGGATTGCCGCTGTGCAGCTTCAATCCTCTCCGTTACATTTTCAAGTTCAGATGATCTCACTCTCATTACAACATTACAGTAGTGAGGTAATTAGCGATAGAGGTCTTTTGGGCAGATGGGTCTCCTTTTCCCTCTTTTAGGGATATGTCATTTCTTTTCCCCATGCTTACGCCAAGAACAACATTAAAGGTGGAAAGACTTGCCTTGAAGTTGTGCAGCTGACCAGGGTGGGTTTAAGTATCAGAGCCAAGAGGGGTGGCCGAGCCCAGCCTCTTCCAGATGAAGACCAGCCTACTCTTGGCCCAGTTTAAGCCCGGGCGCGACCCGCGCTGCAGGCTTGTGGGCCTCGAGATATACGCTTGCTCAGTGCTAGGCCCCACCTCCTTGCCCACATCAGAAGTCTGGGACCTGTAGACCCTGCCTGGGATCTCTCTGTAATTTATGCCACTTTTCCCTCACAGGAAATCAAGAATGGCAAACTTTTAAAGCAGTGTGCAGTACTGATATTGCAAGAAACATGTCTGAAGGACCCTCATCATTTAGCTGTGTCAGCAAATGCAATTAAGTCGACCTGTCAAAATGTTAATCTTGTTAAGGGTCTTGGGACGGTGGAACAATGTATAAATCTGGAGTTACTGATAGGGAAATATACCCTAGCCAAGGAAGGGGTCTTACATCTTTGTTTTGTTGACCTCACCAGCGCCTTCGATCTCATTAATCATGCCAAATTGTGGCAAACACTGAAAGAGCTAGGTGCCCCTATTGATATAATTATATATTTATCCCAGATTTACACTTTTTTAACTTCTAGAGTACAGTTTGGTACAAGGGGGGAATGTACTTCGGATTTTAGGGTAATGCGTGGAATTCGACAAGGTTGAGTTTCAGCGCCCCTTTCATTCTCCCTATATATTAATAATGTAGATCCCTTTTTACAAAAGCAAGCCGTAGATGCCCCGAAAGTTGGGGCACTCCCCACCCCAGTACTTTTATATGCAGACGATGCTGTCCTAATATCTAGGGCAGCAAATGGTCTGCAATGCCTAATAGAAAATTTTGCGATGTACATGTCTGAAAAAGATCTACAGCTAAATCTTAAGAAAACATTTGTTATGACATGTGGGAGCAATAGGCAGAAGAGTAGACAACACCATGTGGGAGGGGCTGTTATTAATAGAGTTTCAACTTTTTCATATTTGTGATTGCTTTTTAATAGGACTGATACCTGGAACACACATATAGAATCTTGTAACTCGAAATTTTTAAGAATCACAGAGGCTATCTTTATATTTTCGTGTTACATCAAACAAATGATGGCCGGAATGCAGACAATGCAAACATTCTCCCCCAGTCAAAAGATCTGGGTTAAAACCATTGTTCTTTTGCCCACTACGCCACCCCAGTTTGGACCCAGCCATATGCAAATCAGTCTTGACCCTGTGCCCCATGGGAACAGTCCAGACCGAACTGCCAGGCCAGGTCCTCCCTGGACCGGAAACAAGCATCCTAGGACCGGTTTCAGGGTATGTCACCCTTCTTCAGCCAGGCTAGCTTGAATCCAGTGGCACAGTGAGCAAGGGACCCACGTCTGGGCATACCCATCCCACTTAGGGCGAAAAGTGTTACATCAAACAAATGATGGCCGGAATGCAGACAATGCAAACATTCTCCCCCAGTCAAAAGATCTGGGTTAAAACCATTGTTCTTTTGCCCACTACGCCACCCCAGTTTGGACCCAGCCATATGCAAATCAGTCTTGACCCTGTGCCCCATGGGAACAGTCCAGACCGAACTGCCAGGCCAGGTCCTCCCTGGACCGGAAACAAGCATCCTAGGACCGGTTTCAGGGTATGTTACCCTTCTTCAGCCAGGCTAGCTTGAATCCAGTGGCACAGTGAGCAAGGGACCCACGTCTGGGCATACCCATCCCACTTAGGGCGAAAAGTGTTACATCAAACAAATGATGGCCGGAATGAAGACAATGCAAACATTCTCCCCCAGTCAAAAGATCTGGGTTAAAACCATTGTTCTTTTGCCCACTACGCCACCCCAGTTTGGACCCAGCCATATGCAAATCAGTCTTGACCCTGTGCCCCATGGGAACAGTCCAGACCGAACTGCCAGGCCAGGTCCTCCCTGGACCGGAAACAAGCATCCTAGGACCGGTTTCAGGGTATGTCACCCTTCTTCAGCCAGGCTAGCTTGAATCCAGTGGCACAGTGAGCAAGGGACCCACGTCTGGGCATACCCATCCCACTTAGGGCGAAAAGTGTTACATCAAACAAATGATGGCCGGAATGCAGACAATGCAAACATTCTCCCCCAGTCAAAAGATCTGGGTTAAAACCATTGTTCATTTGCCCACTACGCCACCCCAGTTTGGACCCAGCCATATGCAAATCAGTCTTGACCCTGTGCCCCTTGGGAACAGTCCAGTCCGAACTGCCAGGCCAGGTCCTTCCTGGACCGGAAACAAGCATCCTAGGACCGGTTTCAGGTTATGTCACCCTTCTTCAGCCAGGCTAGCTTGAATCCAGTGGCACAGTGAGCAAGGGACCCACGTCTGGGCATACCCATCCCACTTAGGGCGAAAAGTGTTACATCAAACAAATGATGGCCGGAATGCAGACAATGCAAACATTCTCCCCCAGTCAAAAGATCTGGGGGTTAAAACCATTGTTCTTTTGCCCACTACGCCACCCCAGTTTGGACCCAGCCATATGCAAATCAGTCTTGACCCTGTGCCCCATGGGAACATTCCAGACCGAACTGCCAGGCCAGGTCCTCCCTGGACCGGAAACAAGCATCCTAGGACCGGTTTCAGGGTATGTCACCCTTCTTCAGCCAGGCTAGCTTGAATCCAGTGGCACAGTGAGCAAGGGACCCACTTCTGGGCATACCCATCCCACTTAGGGCGAAAAGTGTTACATCAAACAAATGATGGCCGGAATGCAGACAATGCAAACATTCTCCCCCAGTCAAAAGATCTGGGTTAAAACCATTGTTCTTTTGCCCACTACGCCACCCCAGTTTGGACCCAGCCATATGCAAATCAGTCTTGACCCTGTTACCATGAGGCACAGGGTCAAGACTGATTTGCATTATTTGCATGATTTGCATATGGCTGGGTTCAAACTGGAATGGCATGATGAGCAAAAAAACCGATGGATTTAGGCCCAGATCTCTGTACTGGGGTGAATGTATGACATTGTTCTGCATTCTGTCCATCAACTGTTGTTTTTGCATTTGTCACCCCGAGTGGGACGGGTATGCCCAGACGTGGGTCCCGTGCTCTCCATGCCACTGGAATCAAGCTATCCTGGCTGAAAAGGGGTGAAACTCCGAAACCGGTCCTAGGATGCTTGTTTCCAGTCCAGGGAGGACCTGGCTTGGCAGTTCGGGCTGGACTGTTCCCATGAGGCACAGGGTCAAGACTGATTTGCATATGGCTGGGTTCAAACTGGAATGGCATGATGAGCAAAAAAAACGATGGATTTAGGCCCAGATCTCTGTACTGGGGTGAATGTATGACATTGTTCTGCATTCTGTCCATCAACTGTTGTTTTTGCATTTGTCACCCCGAGTGGGACGGGTATGCCCAGACGTGGGTCCCGTGTTCTCCATGCCACTGGAATCAAGCTATCCTGGCTGAAGAGGGTGAAACCCGAAACCGGTCCTAGGATGCTTGTTTCCAGTCCAGGGAGGACCTGGCTTGGCAGTTCGGGCTGGACTGTTCCCATGAGGCACAGGGTCAAGACTGATTTGCATATGGCTGGGTTCAAACTGGAATGGCATGATGAGCAAAAAAACGATGGATTTAGGCCCAGATCTCTGTACTGGGGTGAATGTATGACATTGTTCTGCATTCTGTCCATCAACTGTTGTTTTTGCATTTGTCACCCCGAGTGGGACGGGTATGCCCAGACGTGGGTGCCGTGCTCTCCATGCCACTGGAATCAAGCTATCCTGGCTGAAGAGGGTGAAACCCCGAAACCGGTCCTAGGATGCTTGTTTCCAGTCCAGGAGGACCTGGCTTGGCAGTTCGGGCTGGACTGTTCCCATGAGGCACAGGGTCAAGACTAATTTGCATATGGCTGGGTTCAAACTGGAAAGGCATGATGAGCAAAAAAAACGATGGATTTAGGCCCAGATCTCTGTACTGGGGTGAATGTATGACATTGTTCTGCATTCTGTCCATCAACTGTTGTTTTTGCATCTTTATATTTTCAGCAAAAATAGGAAATAAACGCATACGGGAAATTCTTGCCCTGTATCGGAGTAAGTGTGTCACAGGTGTCTGTTATGGGGCTGCTATATGGGGGAGAGCCAACATCGCCTCCTTACAAATTCAAGAAAACAAATGTTTTAAAAGAGTGTTGGTAGTCCCTAGTACCACAGCGAATTATATAGTACATAAAGAACTATCCGTACCGTACTTAAGTGATCTAATAAATAAGGCAGGTCTCACTTTTTGGCAAGGGATTTGGGCCAAGGATGAGACCAAATTTACAAAGGATTTAATCATGGACTGCCTGGCTCTTGACAATTGCAGAAAAATCCCCTGGCTAGAGCATATTCATACCCTTTTAACATGCTGTAAGGTAGACTTCGATAGAAAGAATCCTGTACCCATCCAGGATTATAGTAAAAGTGAGCTGAAGTTAAGATATATTAACGCTAAGGAATGTGTAAGAGAGGCTGAAATTAGCAAAAAAACATAGTGTTATTTCTTACTGCGAACGCCTATCAGCGAGGGGCATACAGTTATATTTGACGCTGATAAGAAATACCCAACATAGAATCTACCTAACGAGGCTTAGGTTTGGCACACTCCACTATATAATAGCATTCCCTAGAATGGAAAAGTGGTGTCACAAACTCCCGTACTGTCCGTGTGATGGAAAGTCCCCCAATCCACGTTGCATTTTATACTTTTTTGTAGTTTTTATAGGGATATCCGGAAATCAGTTTTAAAACCTCTATTTTTATCTAGTATGCTTTTTCAGTATAAACATGCTTTTAACTTTGTATGCAGTCTGGAAAATGTGAAAATCATGAACCCTGTTATTCTATTTATACAATTGGCGATCAGGAAAAGAAAGGACTATTCACATTTGGATGCACTGTTATATGAAAAGCCTGATGATTGTATGTAGTTACTCCTCCTACTTCTTATCCTGATACACTTTAGCACTTTGCACTTTATGTATCTTTATGATACAGGCTATTTTGCACATACTGTACTGTAGATTACATAAATGTGTATCGTATTTCGATGTATTGAGTGATCATGAAATACGCTGTTTTTAACTTGATGGATTTAATAATGTGTTTTTAATGTTTGATTGTGTTATATTCCTAAGTAGGAATGATTAACTGTTTTTTCTGATTAGAATGCTTTTCTGGTGGTATGTTTTGCACCGAATAAAGCTGATTTGACTTGACTTAACTTGAGTAAGAATGAAATTACAGCACCTCTTTCTTACCTTAGGGAAGACCTACTGTTGGAAATGGTTCTTATAAACTTCTACTTAGCTCCTGCATGTTCCAAAAATAAAACCATGAAATGACTGATTATACTGTGGCATCCCATGCTACTTATCCTGATGCCTTTCCATCAGTGGGAGGGGATTGAAAGACAAGCTATTACAGGACACGGCTGAAACAGCAGAAGATTAATATACATGAGTGGTTTATGGCATTAACCAATTAGTATTGCCATTGATTAAGCCTTGCTTAAATGGATGTGCTATAAGGAGGATGTTACGTGAATGCCAATTATGTCCTCTCAGTGGTCGCTTTGTGGGTGAGGCAAAGGCAAGTTAAACTTATATTGATGGCTACAATCCAGTCCCAATAGATTATTTTGTGGTCAGCATGTAACACTTTTGTTAATGCAGAAAGTTTAATGTTCTAGCAATGGAAGGAAGTGGTCACTTACTCAAATCCTAATGTTTTCATCTAGAGCCCCTACCTTTTATGATGATATTACAAAGCCAAATAAAGTTAGAATTGGATACATACCAAAATTCTCGATAAAATAATTTTAATTGAAAGCATTGCTGGTGTGGGGCTCCAGGCAGTACAGACTTTTGTGCTCATATATGAACTAATATTAAATCTGTTCTCATTCTAATACCGTGAAAACTTCTTTTTCATGGTCTGAAAGCAAAGGTACTAAAAGGCGGAAATGTATCCTCAGGTCTGTGGCTCAGCTTGCAGAAATTAGAATGACGTATTACAATTGAAAAATTTGAACTGATCATATTAGGTACAACTGAGAGCAAAAAAGCGGGAAAAAGAATTGCTTGGACTCAGAATGAGTAGGCTGTCACATAGCAACTCAAGACATTTTTGGAAGCTGGTTGTGAATGGCTCTAATGACTGAGAATATTCTTCTATCCAATTGCTTCAGAAATGGAATAGTGCTCCATTTCACCCAACAATTTAAAGGTTTACCAAGTAATGAATCAGTGGAGATTGAATTCACCAGTGAAAGACAATTTGGTAAACTGGATTTTGGAGGATCAATTACTGAGAATAACAATGATATCATTAAGGAGCAGGAGGGCTCCTGGCCTGGACAAAAGAGACTCTTTCAGTTGGCAAAGCTTCATTAATCAATATGGCAGTCAATAGTGTGTAGTGGCTCACTGTCTTCTCTTTGGACAGAATCTCATATAAAACTGATTTTTAAGAAGCGTGACAGACAAGGTCCAAGTGCATATCATTTAATTTCCCTTCTTGATACTGGTGGCAGGATCTTGCCCAGGCCAGTGTGTTTCATCTAGAGGAGTAGACTACTAATAATGGAGTAATCTCTTTGGAACAAGCCAGGTTTAGGCCTGCAATGAGTACTTTGGACCATATTTTTCTCTTAGGAGATCTGGCTCGGAATTGACGGTGACATGCAAGGGTGATCTATATTCCTATTTTGTGAGCTTCTGTGCAGCATTTGATTCCATCGATACGGTTCTGTTGTGACAGAAACTGAAGGTGATGGGTACCCTGGGGGGGGGCTGTTGTTTATGATTATTCAGCTGTACAATTTCACTTGGGCCCACAGTTCATTTTTGCTTCAATATCAATTAAAAAGAAAGAAAGCAAGGATATGTTTTGCCTCCTTGCTTTTCTCCTGTTTTTTAAAGAGTTGTTGTACTGAAAGTGGGCTCAAAATGATTTAATATCCTCTTTTATGCTGACAGATCCAATGTGGGCTTGCAGCATCAACTAGACTTATTGAACAAATAGATTAACAATTGTCACATCAAAAACTCAGACACTGATATCTGAGAAATGTAGGAAGCTGACTTAATCCATAGGTGGTAACCCATTGGCTGCTGTTGAAGAAGAATTTAGCAATCTTGTTTTTACAAATTACCGGAGTTGGAAAAAAACATAAATAAAGCTGTTACATGTAATGCATTGATGGCGATGGGAGATTTAGTATGATTCAGTACTTTATATGGTGGGTTATCTGTAGCTCTGCTGCCACAGGCATACAGGGCTAAGATAAATTCCTATTGCTTCCTATGGTTCCCCTGTATCTATCTTGGACTCCGCTTCACATTTTGACAGACTAGAGTAAAGATTGCTTAAGAGAGCATTTGTTTTACATTAGTGTACCATAGCCGAGGCACTGAGGATAGTCGGCCATAAGCCATTAAATGTGCCTGATGAGTTGCAGACATTATTATTTTTTTTTTTTATTGTATGAGAAGGGTGATGTATTCGTCAGATGTTCATGTTTTAGCAAAATGTGGGCAATGTTCTAGCTACTAAATCTTGTATTAAATTTGAAGTTTGCTGTGAGTCAGATTTCACTATTTTTTGGATCGTAGTATAAACAAGACTCAATTAAAAGAAACTACATTCCAAAAATCTGCCATAGAGGATTTGAATTATGCTGGATGGAAGAGCTCGATAGCACAGTGGGCATGACTATAAAATATGTTGGTTGTTGGTAAATCTTTATTATTAGTTCTGAATCCTGACTATACTGTGTACTACTTACTCTGCGGCTTGGTCTTCCAATCTTCCCAGAAAAATCAGAGTGACTTGAATATAAGTATGAGTGGAGCAGTTGTAAAATCTCAAAAGATACATTGTTGTCTCAAGATTTTTTAATATGTCCTTAATATTTGAAAATCCGTAGATTGCTTCTGCATTTGTTATTTCATGATAAATTTAATTATATGGTTGAAGCTCCTATGAATTTTCTCTTTTCCTAGGGTAATCACCGAGTAGCCTTGGCACCAGCATGTTTATTAAAGACTGTTGTTAAAAGTGAATAGCTTTAAGCTAGTGTACATAAGTGATATAAACTCATGTGTGGATATTATTTTAATGTATATGTAGATTAAGTCAAATCTGATATATTTAGTAATTATTACTAGTATTGCAAGCACATCTCTTCCCTTCCTCTTTCAGTGAACCACTCCATAGATTTGCCTTTCAACGTTACATGCAGTATTATATGGAATATCAAAACTTATATTGAGAGAAAAGGGAGTGAGTGAGGGAAGCTAGATTTTTCAAAAGTGCACAACAAATCATTTGGGTGAGACCAGTATGAAAAGTGCTTAAGGCTGTACTTAGAAACATACCCTGAGCCTGAAATAATGCCATGTCAAAAAAGTGCTTTCCGTTATGTATTTGCCAGGTACACAAATGCAAAACTGACAAAGTGTGATGGTAGCTGAGGAACATACACTCCGCTGACTGTTATCTTCTCAACTCTGGGCAGGAGGTGAATGATAAAAATAATCTTTCTATTCGTTTTGCTTCCAATATCGTACTTAAAAGTTCTTATCAACCATAATTTATACACAACTTCGTTCTTGTTCCTTTGTTCTTCATCTTTTTACACTGAAAGAGAATTCAACCTCTCATTATGAATCTCCATTGTTATGATTTTCTTCATTATACATTTCTAGGAAAGATTAAGCTGAGCAAAATCCTTTTTACTAGGTTACTAGTCTAACTAACTTGCACAGTCGTGTTTAGTTCTCCAAGACAATGAGAAGCACATTGTATTCCTGTGTACAGGCTGCCTGTCTTACAAAAGGTTGAGTATTATATACTGCTTTTCCCATTAGGACAAAGCCTTCAGTGTAGATTGGCTGCTGTTTTCACTCTATTATTCAGTCAGCAATACTAGTAGCTGAAACAAGCTTGATGCCCCTTGTGTTCAAACCTATCAGGTAAAATTACCACACTTTGTAATCAATTGTTATGCTTTTCAAGAATGTGATATTGTAACTTTGTCTAAAACAAAAATACACAAAGTAATTGAAGTACTTTCTAGTAACTTCTTATATTTCAGTTTGTCTGGTGTGGGATGGTGGACAAATACTTACTTTGTAATCAGGAGAGTAGAGGGCAGAGGTCACCAGAGCATTAACTGGGAAAACCTGGAAAATAGATCAGAAATTATAGAAATAGAGAAAGGTGTAGCCCAATGAGTATTAGACAAAGAGGATAGACCACTGAAAGAGGAAATGAGATGGGTAGGAACAACTGGGACAGTAAGGGGGAAAAGATAGAATAGATAGAGGATTGGATCTTGTAGATGGCATGATTATAGGACAGGATCTTGTTGGCAGCAGGACACCACGAAGATACTGGAGGAAAGGAAGCCATTTCACATGAAGAGCGAGGCATGACGCCATGCACACTGTGGACTCTTAAAGGCAGTGGGAGACCACGCCCCTGAAGGACACTGACTGACCAGGAGAGAGGACCAGATGGGGATACCACCGTGTGGAGGAGGAGCTGATCTCTGGCCTGGAGGAGGACCAAGAAGAAGTGCTGAAAGAAGACTGATGGTACCCACGACTCCAGTAGGAGAAACCTGCAGAGCCTCTTCCACGACCCGAGGATGGGTTGGGAGACAGGCAAGTGACTCAAGAAAATTAAGTGGTACCTCATTCATAGAGGTGGGATTGGCACTAACCAGGGGGGGGTGGCACCTCTCTGAAGGGAGGTAGAGAAGGTGCACTTCATAAAGAAAGAAATAGCACTACACTAAATGACAAAGAATTGGCATTTCATTAACAGCTGAACATTGATTATAAAGTTTGTGTAAATTAATACATTAATCAGTAAGTAAATCATTTAAAGACCTAAACACAATGTGGTGTTGGGATAATTCCTTTTCCTTTTTTTGAGGATAGGTATATTTCTTGGGAATTCATTTTCTTTTCTGAATTTGCTGACGGTCAGAAAATAACACAAACAATTGAGATTTAGGATAGAAAAGAAAATTATAAAGACGAAATTAAGAGGAGACATGAGAGAATACAGAGGATAGTCAGAGAAGAGAGATTTGCTTTTTATGTTGTCTATTAATGCGTATCTGTGTTCCTTTGAGGGCTGTAAATCCTCCTGGTGGAGTGAAGGATTACATTGTATAGTGCCAGTCTGATTGGAACAAAAGACAGAGGAAAATATAAGGATGAGAAACATGCAATGACTGTACAAATGAATACAGATGTTCGTTAAATAAAGGTATTTAACATACAAGAAGTCAATACTGTGTTGAGACTGTGAATCACATTCTTATTTCAACCCATGCAGCCTTCATAATCTCACATCCATCTTGTCACTAAGGAACTTCTGAAATGTGTTAAGCCCACACCACCTACTTTTATTTCCATTTACAATGTCTATGAAACCATCATAACAGGTTTAGCGTCCCTTAGACTAAAGGTTTATTACACAATTCAGGAAAAGCAGAAATTGTTGAAACATAATCAAATCTAGGCAAACCTTTTCTAAGAAATGGGGTTGTGGGTTGGGGGGGTAAAAGTCCCACCTAGGCAACAACTCCATCTTTGTCAGGGTGAACCACACAAAGTCACAAAATGAACCTGTGCTTAACCCTCTGGTAGTTTGGCACAAAGCAGTTGGGCTTAACTTAGAGGAAACTTGTAAAGTATTTATACAGCCCACAGACAGTTATAAGGTAAAAACACAACACAAAAAAAATCTCAAACCAATTTAGAAAAATAGAGTAAATTTTAATACATAAAATTATGCCAGAATGACAAACGTCCAATCAGTATAACCAGAGATATGGAATTTTAAAATTGTAGTGAAAACAATGTGTAGAAGCAGAAAGTGCCACTCACGGTCATCTGGTCGCACTAGACCAGGGGAAAGTAACAAATTCCGGTTGACCGCAATGGAGCTTGTGTCGAATACAGGGACCAGGTTAGCCCTGCTGCAAAATTACCTTCTGAGTCTGTTCCGCTAGGAGGATGCCACGAGGAGGAGGCTGATCACCGCTGACAGTCGTCTATCTAGTGCAAAGAGCAGGCGGGTGATCGCTAAAGGTTTGCACTGGCAGTCATTTCAACTTGTTGTTGGTGTAGCACGGAGTGCAGGTCTCATGTTGACGGTCACCGTGGACAGTCGTTCTAGGCACAAAGAGCAGGTCTCACTGGTGCTTTGCCTTAGCATCATTGCGGGCAGCACATTCTTGGAGCACACGGGTGCAGTTGCAAGTAGCCCAAACTTAAGGGTTTTCACCCTTTCATTAGGAGGAGTATACTCTGATACCAGCCAAGGGTCCAGGACCTTGGGAGGCACCTGTTTGGAATCAGGTACTCACTCCAGCAGGACTCAAGCAGGTCCAGGCAGGTCCATCTCCAGCAGGTCAGCTGGGCAGTTGCAGGGAGGCCTCTGAAGGTGGTTGTGTGCCACAGAAGGTCGGCCTATTGACCCTTGGAGTCACTCTGGGTAGCCTAGGATGAAGGTAAGCAGGTTCAGTCTTCCTTCTCGACAGCAAGGCAGTCCTTTTAACAGCAGGGCAGCCCTTCTTCTGTAATCTCTACAGGTCCTGGAGTGTTATGATGCGTGGCTCTGGAGGTCCAATATTTATACCTAGTGCCATCCTTTGTGTGAGGGACTCCCTGTCCTACCACCACACCTGGGACTGGAATGTTCTTCTCCTTTCCCTGTCAAGGCACCAACGTGTCTGGGGTGACAAAGGCAGTGCTGGCCTGGTGTCAAGTTCCTTTGTGTGTGCAGAAGTCCTTTGAAGTTGGGCTGAGTACATCCCTGCCGAGCTCTTCCTGTCCACCTCTAAGCACCCTTTGTGTTACTATCTGGGGGGAGCACACAAACCCCAACAGCAGAACCATTCTTATTCATGTGACCCAGGACACTGGCAACAGGCCCAAATGGTTGGCCCATGAAAATGCCAGCTTTCTAAAAGTGGCATTTTCAGAATTGTGACCTAAAATCCGACTTTACCATTAAAGGGGATTTTATATTGCAATTCATTTTAGTGTAAACAGCAAATCTCTATCTGCTCCCAATCCAAAGTTAGCACTTATTAAATGTAATAAGGTAACCCAGTGTTAGTCAATGTGAGTGATAGGCCTTACAGCAGTGAAAAATGACTTTAGGTGTTTTTCACTGCCAGGATGTATAAAACTTCAGTAGACATGTCCTACATTTTAAATACAATGTATCCTGCCCTTTGAGCCTTTAGGGCCTACCTTTGAGGTCTTAAAAAAGAAAATCTAGGCCTGGCAAAAGGTTTATTTTACGAGGTCAAAATAGCTGTTCAGCACTGCACTGCAGGTTGCAGTGGCAGGCCTTAGACATGTTTTACAGTGCTACTGTAGGGGGTGCCACAATGAGTGCTGCAGGCACTCTAGTAGCATTTAATTTACACGCCCTGGTACCACTAGTACCATTTACTAAGGGCTTACAAGTAAATTGAATGTGGCAAATAGGTGTAGGCAAATGTTATCATATTTGAAGGGGCGAGCACAAGCACTTTAGCACTGGTTAGAAGTTGTAGAGTGTACAGAGTCCTAAATCTATCAAAAATGAATTCTGCAAACAGGAGGGGTGAAGGCATAAGGTTTGGGGGAATGCCACACCAAGGATATCAAGTCTAACACCTTTCCAGTATACCAATCTTGTATTACTTTTTAAATCCTTTTAAGTACTTTGCTGGGTATGTTGTTTCAGAGTGCTTGCTAACTTTGACTTCTGAACGGAGAATAACATTTTCCTCACAAGATTGTAAAATCTCAGAATTAAAAATATTTTGCTCTTTTTTTTATTTTATTTTTTTATTCGTCATTCGCCTCAGACCGCAGTGAGCATACTAGCCACCCGTACTGTTCCACGTTATTGGAGAAGCATAGGCTGGTGTACGGGAAAAACTAGCAGGAAAAAGAAATAAACACCTCCGCCTACCGGTACCTCAGTGGACTAGACCAACACTGACCCAAAGGAAAGGGGCACAGTCACACTCCCATATGGTCCAGGTTACCCTGGCGACTGTTAATGTTGGCAATGGAGGAAACGAGGATGCCCAACTGTGACAGGGGGTGCCCGGACCTAGAAAGGGCAGACCAAACCGAACATCGAGAAAATGCGACAACCACCGTTTTCCCTCTTACTTCACAGCAGCAGGATGAGTGGCTATGTACGAGTGTACCTGAAGGTGACAGACAGGAAGAAATACGTTATCGTCCCTTTAACCCGAGAGACTGGACCATAAGCCACGCCCCCAGTGATGACGACGAGGAGGACTGGCCCACAAAAGAAGGAGGAAGGCGGAAGTCGGTGTGTGGCATCACCGGAGGAGTTGAGGAGGCGGATCGAGTCGAGAGGAACGTGAGCGGGACGGCAGAAAGGGAAAGGACGGAGGTGGCGTGGACAGACGACGGCGGAGAGCCAGGAGGCCAACGTTTCCACGATTCGCCCAGCCACGCACCAGGAGGAGCGTGGCTTTCGCAGGTATGCGAACGTTTTGCGGGCTGGGTGGGAAAAAGGGAGAGACCCACTAGTTAACAAAACTTAGGACTCCCGTTTCCCGGTATTCCCATTCCTGAGCACTTCTCCTCACCTACATAGACGTGCTGAGCACTGTGTGTTTCCCCTCACTACCCTTCCCTTACACACTCGTGTACGAGGATACTATACTTACACCACGCACCTGTTTTGCTTTATTTGCATATCTCCACGTCCGGACGGGCTCGCGCTGGAGTGGACCAGGAGAGGACGGACCTCGACGAGGGACCGGGACAGCAAGGACAAGACCCCCCTATCTCCACTACCATATTATAGACTGGCTACACGCCGAAGACGTGTACGAACTGCAATAAAACCCTCCTTATCATCGCCTAGTCTCTTGCCCCTTACTACTACCCCGCTACACCAACGCAGTCAGGAGAGATCCAAAGAGGCATAATCATAGGAACCATGATTTTAAATAGAAAGTATCATCCAATCTCACCCGACTGGGTCTTAGACCATTTCAATAAGAGATCCCATACTGCTTTCTTCCTCCTACCCTGGGTACGGGTCAGGTCTAACTTGGACACTGAGATCACCGAGGACAACCACTCAGCATGCATAGGAGGTACACTTTCTACCCATTTTTTACATATCTCCCTCCTGGCCAGCAGTACAGCATAGAAGAGGAAAGACCTGGCCAAGCCTGTAACCTCACTAGCTATTCCAAAAATTATCAGGTCAAATTTATTTGGATTTGCAGGCCAAGAATATCTGAGGCAGTTTTACCTACTTTCCCCCAGAAATCCAAGATAGCTGGGCACCCCACAAACATATGTCAGAGGCTCTCTCCAAACCACATTTCTTGCAGCTGACTGTGGGACCGTCCGTCATCTTTGACAGTCTTAATGGTGTTAAATAGGCCCTATGAACTGTAAAAAGATGATTCCTTCTCAGCCATGCTGGTTTTACAGTGGCAAACAAAGTACAAAAGGATGTTTGCCACAGGTGTTCCCAAGGTTCATTTGGTAGGCTGTCACCCCACAGTTCCTCGGCCAATTTAAAATCCCCATCAATTGCGTCCTCGATGCTCCAGTACCAAGTGGAGACCTCCTTTTTCCCTATGGGTCTAATCACCAGCTGTTCCTCTAAGGTATTACCTATGCCAATGGGTATTTTCAAATTTTGGGCCCAACTCAGTAGCTGGATGTATTTAAATTTAGATAGACCCCCTTCCGTGATGTTTAGAAGTGATTGCCAAGATAAGAGGATGCCCTCTTGAGCCAGATTCCCCCACACCTTTAACCCAGCCGCTCTGAGTGGTAGTGCTAGTCTGTCCTTCAGGCACTCCGGCGCACCGGGAGAGTCCCACAAGGGGGCTAGATTTGAGAAATAATTGAGACCCGTCAACCGTTTGATCTCAGCCCATGTTCTTGCCATTCCCTGTAGGACCTTTAACTTGATCTTTTTGAAGAATTTGGGTTCTCCAAATTTAAACAAGAAGCCCTCCTGAGACAAACTAGAGCCCTTTAACATAGCGGAGAACATTGCACCGACCCCGCACTTTCCGGAGTCTTTAGGAGCATCCTAGAATGAGATAATTGAAAAGCCCAGGCATAATATTGTAGGTCTGGCAACGAAAGCCCTCCCTTCTCCCTCCTACGTCTCAGCTTCTTCCAGGTCCCCCTGTAAGCCCATACGAATGAATTAATAGCCTGCTGAGGTTTAACTATAAGTGGTTTATCAAAGTGTAGTGGGATGGTATTAAAAAGGACGGTGATTTTAGGGACTACCACCATCTTGACCAAGCTTACCCTACCCAAGATGGAAAGAGGGAGGTGAACCCAGGACTTCATGAGCTTCTGACACGCCCTAGCTATATTAGACAAATTAGTCTCTGGAATCTTGTTGATGTCCTGAACTATTCTGACCCCCAGGTACCTCATATCACGCTTGGTCTGATGCTGGCTCCCCTCCAAATTCCATGCCATGACCTCGGTCTTCTCTGCATTGATCTCATACCCAGAAATCCGACCAAAATCCTGTGCAAGCTCTATAACTGCCGGAAGGGCCGCAGAGAGATCGGAAGAGAGAACCAAGATATCATCGGCATAAAGGGCCACCTTCTTCTCCCACCCCTCATGCTTAAATAGCCGAAAGTTCCGATCCTCCCTTAGCCGCTGGGCAAATGGCTCAATATACAGGTCGAACAGCTGGGGAGATAGAGGACAACCCTGCCTGGTGCCTCTCGTGATTTTAAAGGAGCTGGTTAAGTTTCCATTTACCAGCAGTTTAGCTGACGGATCTTGATAAATCAGCTGGACGGCTCTGCGGAACTTCCTACCTAAATTAAATTTCTCCAAGACCGCCGACAGATACACCCAGTTGACTCTGTCGACGGCCATGGTGGCGTCAAGGGTCATGGCTGCAAGGGGAAGCGAGTGAGTTGTGGCCAGATCAATGGCACCTATGAAGTCATATGTAAGATCGTGTAGGTTCCTACCCTTGACAAATCCTTTTTGATCAGAGTGTAGCATGTCTCCTGCTACTGATCCCAACCTGCTCACCAGGATCCCAGCAAAGATTTTATAATCCGCGTTCAACAGCGATATGGGTCTATATGACCCACAACTCGCTGGATTCTTCCCCGCTTTCAAAATCAAGGTGATGGATGCCTCTCTCCATGAACCTGGCAGCTTTGTTCCAGCACTCAGAATCTCATTAAAGAGCTGTGTCAGTCACAATGGGAACCACCGCTTCCCCCAGAGATTTATAGAACTCTATAGGGAGCCCATCAGGGCCAGCAGCTTTCCCCCCCTTGCAGGCTGAGATGGCCTTTTTAACTTCTTCTTGTGTGATATCCTGCTCAAGATCTTCCTGCTGTCTTAAATTCAGGGGGCTGAGCGTGCTACCATTCAACCATTCCAAAGCCGCAGATCTATCTACCACCCTGTCTTCTCGGTATACGTCTTGGAAGAAATCGAAGAAGGCTCCCCCTATCTCCTCATCAGTAGACAGGACCGTGACCCCATCTGTATGATTGAGTTGTTTAATAAAGTTACGTGTCCTATCTGACTTGACCTTCCAGGCCAGCAGCTTACCCGCGCCCTCGCCATACTAAAAGTGGGCAAACTTACTAGCCTCCCACCTGCGTATGACCCTAGTCTGAAGGATGGTATCTTGCTGCTCTTTTAGTGCTTTGAGCCTTTCAAGGTTTCCCTGCTGTTTCTCAGAATCCACCTCAGCATTGAAACTCAACTCTGCTGCCTTCATCTCTGCGTCCTTGTGTGCCACCTCTTCTCTATATTGTTCATTTCGGAAGCACACCCTGCTCTTGATCTCGCCCCTTAGGAAAGCTTTCAACGAATCCCAAACAACAGGGTTGCAGCCGATCCTATGTTGTAACCCAAAAAACTCTCTGTCTCTTGAGATAGATGCTGCATCTCAGAGCTGTCAAGAAGCAGGGTGCGATCGAAAGTCCAGGCCCTGATGTTCTGCCTGCCTCCCAGATCCAGGTCCATCCAAACCCCAGAATGGTCAGAGAGATGAGGTGTCAGATAACCAATGTCCTTGACTTTCCACCTCAAACTATGGCTGACCAAGATATAATCAATGCTTTATTTGTGGCCATATTTGCTGTTGTAATATGAAACACCTAACTGAAGGCCAGATCTGTCCCTCCATATATCAGAGTCCTGTCTGCGCCATCATAGCATGGAGATATGTCCGAGATTTGGAAGGAGTCCTAGCTCTACTATTTGCAGACTTATCCAACTCGGGATTAAGAACAATATTAAAGTCCCCAGCCATAATTACTGGATCCGGGTAATCCAATAAGTTTGAAAAAATTGTTTTAAGAGGGGAGGGATCATCTTGGTTAGGGCCATAATAGCTTACCAGAGTAAAAATAGAGCCTGACATATCCACCTTCAGGATAACCCACCTGCCACAGGGGTCAACCAAAGAATCTAAAATGCGGGCTCTTACTTGTTTTTTAATTAATATAGCGACCCCCCTGATGTTGGCGCTCTGATTGGAGCAGACGAAGTGGTCCAACCATTTACATTTTTTAAATATCTCAGTTAACTCTTCCTTCAGGAGATGCGTTTCCTGGAGGATAATAACCTGCGCAGGAGACTCTTATATATTGTAAAATCTTTGCTCTTCTAGATTTAACACGCAGACCATTCACGTTCCAGGACAATAACTGCAACATTCTAATGGAGGTTTGGAGTCTGAGACTCCGCGCCATTTCCTAAGCAGAAAATGCCAGCACCAGACCAAGTAGCACAGGATTAACATCCCTAGGGCAGTCAGAAACGTACAGAGACAGTCTAAAGCGAATGAGGAATTTATTTTGTATTTTATCCCTATGCTCCCCACCCAGTGCTCCCCTCCCCCCCTACAAACCCCTCCCAGGAGAAAAATATTTTGCTCTTGTGTTTTTTATCTGGATTACAAAGTTATGTGGAATGACTCAAAGCTCTCATGAATACTCTGGCGACATCTTTGGAATGCATTGAAATGATCTTTAAATCATCCTTGTAAAGAGGTACAACAAGACTGTAGATACCACCAAGCAGGTGATTGATGAGAATGCTATTCCCAAAACAATTATTGCAGCGGATAGAGAAGAGGGTACAAAGGACACCATGCGCAGTCCCCTTTTTATGCCTTTCTTGGAACGCTTGATTTGTTAGTTTTAGTAGTGACATTCAACACCAATTTGCCTCTCTTTTGTCAAATGATGAATGTCTTCTACAAACATAAGTTGTTTTTTCTTGGTTAGTGATTATAGCTATAGATGCAGGGTGCTATTACATAATAGTGGAAATGGCTGTCTCAACACCCCTATATATTTTATGGTGGTAGGGGATGTAAAACTGTCAGAAGTTTCACCCCACTCCACATCATCTGTACACTTTGTTTCTAGTCCTGTGCTTTTCTGTTACTAATTATTAGCAGGTGACCTACACATTGAGGTGAGCGGCACATAGAGGCGGCGTCCTACCATTGAGTACTGTGTGACTACAGGGAGACGCACCCGGTCGCACATCAGTTCCAGAGGTTGGATTAATGAGACTTGGAGTATCCGCAGTGTGATTACAGAAAAATACCAGAATCGGTTCTCTCTCTCTACTGGAAGTTCCAGGTAGGGTAGTAGTGTCATTGTGGGATCTGTAGTCCTGAGGAAGGCCGATTGACTCGGGGGGGCAAATTCACGACTGGCAAAACATGTCGACGTTTTTGCAGATAGAAGGGATGAAGGGGTAATAACTCCCCCTCATCATCACCGTCCTTTATATATTTTTTTTATCCTGGCCAGGAAATCCAAGAATACAGGTACTTAGGGATTTTCCCGAGCCAGTTTTAATCACTGTTTTATTTGGAGTTCTGCACAGTAAGATACCTCAAACATATGTGTATGTATTGTCTTACCATTCCCTTTGCTCCATCCTAGGCATTGGCCTGCACAGGGATGTTGTTAGCAATCCTGATGATGAAGCATGCCACTATTAGTGGATAAGGGCATTTTTAACAAACCATGTGTTTTGCCTGCATAACACACATTCTTGGTTATTTTATGGCCTCCTTTTCCTTTTAGTATGTTTAAAATCATTCTGATTGGCACCATGTTATCAAACAAAGAATAGAACTCATTAGGTTGTCAAACCAAATTCTAGACCAGAACACCTGGTGACTTGGGGGTAAGCCCAGAACCTAGATTCTGTTTGCCTTGTATAGTCTGCCTTGGACATACTTTTCAAATAAATGGCGATAAATGGAAAATAACCTAACTGCAATCCTTTCGTATCAGTTATCTACGTATAGCATTCTAGTGTTCAAGGTGAATAGGGAACCTTAACCTAAAGTCTTTTTAATATTTATTACCAATGTATTTCTAAGCAGTGTAAAAATATTAGTCTGGAGACTGATTGTAAGGGTGTTTTCCCCCAAAATATTATGAACACGTCCTAAGAATCCCAAACCAGCCTGTGACATTTACTGACAAGACTGCTGAATATTCATTACATCATTACATTGGAGGAGACAGAAAGCCCTGGGACGGTCTCCTGACTTCCTTTTCATCTTGAAGTGTCTTTATTAAAAAAACAAAATGGCCAGATTGCAAAGGTATGGTCATACAGTTATAACCTATTAATTTTGTAAGCTTTGTCTGTTCCTATGAGTAAAGTATGATTTTCTGGTAATTCATAAATATTTTAATTAAAACCTGATCTAATCATGCATAAGATATGCACTGCATATATATCAAGAGACATGTTTTGATAGCCGATATGTTACTACCTCTGCAATTCAGCTCATGAGTAGCTTAATCCTGTGCATTTAATCATTCACAGGAAAGAAAATCGAAAAATGTTGCATTTATCTATGATTCCTTTATCATTTCTATAACAAGACGCTTCATGTTTCCAGCACACTAGCTGTGAATTTTTAATTGAATGGTGCACCTCACCCCACTTCCACCTGTTCATTTTCAGCGCACTTTTAGGTGTTCCCATGGATGTATCATGTGCAATTGAAAACTTTGTGAATGCATCTCACGTCTACAACTTTATGAATGTTCACAAAATTTGTATTACATGATCTTGACTATTTCTCTGAAACCCCCCTTTTGCATGATTGACCCCAGTGGACCGCCCACTTCTTCACATTTAGATCTGATGGAGGTTAAGAGCCAGATGTACTTATAGGCAGGTCACAAGTAGTGGTTGTAAATTGTGCACTGACTCTTTGCAAGCTGCATGTAATTTCAGGTTGCCCTATGTACTAATAGGTCACATCACAGAATTTGCATTCTAAAGGGATTCCAAAACAACAACTCTAAAATTGCTTTACATATTGTGTCTACTATCTTTTTTTATCTCTTCTGACCACCATGACTCCTTAATCTTCTGTGACACATTACTTACATATGTTTTCAACCTGTATAAGCTTCTCTTTTAATCATGTTTGCAAGTCCTCCCAATCATAGTTCACGCGGAATCGTGGTACTGGGACAGTAAATTATAAATTGGGTCAATTGTCAAAAACAAAATCTTTTGTAACAGATAAATGTTACTATAAAACATTTCCCATGCTACTGTAACCACAAGTGTTAGACCTGGCATCCTTGGTTTGATTTTCCCCCTAACTTTTTGCCTTCAGACCTCCTGTTTTTGATGACTTCGATTTTGCTGGCCTTAGGACTCTGCGCACTTTACCACTGCTAACTGGTGCTAAAGTGCTTGTGCTCTCTTCTTAAAACTTGATAGATTGACTATACCCAATTGGCATATTTAATTTATTTGTAATTCCCTAGTGAAGTGTCACTCCCTGTGCCCAGGGCCGGTAAATTAAATGCTATGAGTGGGCCTGCAGCACTAATTGTGCTACTCATTTAAGTAGCATATTAAACATGTCTCAGGCCTGCAATTGCAGTCTGTGTGGGTGTGCAGTTTTAAACTGTCATTTCGACCTTGCAAAGTAAAATGTTTGCCAGGCCCAAGCCTTCCTTTTTAATACATATAAGACACCACTAGGGTAGGCCCTGGACAGCCCAGGGGCCAGTGTGGAATGTATTTAAAAGGTAGGACATGTACTTTTAAGTTTTACATGTCCTGTTAGTGAAAAATTCTTAAATTCGTTTTTCACTTTTGCAAGGCCTACCTCTTCCATAGGATGAAATTGGAGTTACCTTATTACATTTTATAAGTATAATTCCCAAATGTGAACAGGTAACCAATTCATGGTTGGTGTCTCTGGGATTGTAATGAAAAATCCTAACTTATGATGAAGTCAGATTTTAAATTTCAATTTTGAACATACCACTTTTAAGAAAGTTGGCATTTTTTTGCCTTAACCATTTGGTGCCTACAGCCTGTTTCTGGGTCACATGACTGGGTGTAGTTGACTGTTGGGCTTTGTGTATTACTTCTAGACAGCCACACACAATGGGGAGCTTAGGTGTGCCTGGATGAGCCATCACTGCTCTTAGTCTTGATTAGGACATGTCCTGCCTCCATACAAAGGGCTGCATACCACCTGTAGTTAGTCTGGAGCTAGGGCAGAGGATGCAGGATACCTGGGAACTTCAAAGGCCTGGTTTTAGAAGATTCTCCCTGCTTCAAAGGTAGAACTGCGTATAAATACTGAACCTCAGACACCAACTCTTCAGTACACTTCTGGGCCTGTGGATAATTTGCCAGGAACAAGGACTGTTGTGCTGCTGAAGGGACTGCCACTCTGCTGGACTGCTGCTTTGAAGGACTGCTGCTTTGAAGGACTGCTGCCATGCTGTCCTGACCTGCTGCCCTCTTGCCTGGGTAAGAAGGACTGGACCTGAATCTCTTGAACCCAGAACCCAGAGTGGCTCTAAGGGCTAGTTTGCTAACATCCTGATCTGGGGTCTCAGGGGCACAACAGGCTTCCAACAACCTAGCACCTGCACCTGGACTCTGCCATCTGTCATCTGTGAGTCTACCCTGTGAAATGGTGCCACCCCAGTCCTGAACCCATGGAAGTAGGCTTAAGGTGCTCTGCCAGCCTCTGTGGATCCAGGGGAACAAATGCATCTCCTCTGCTGCCTGGCACAAACCTGAGCAGACCCTACGAATCGTTGCTGCTGCATTGATTAGACCCATCGCAAAGCCCCGCATTGCAGCCCATCGTAACTGCCACTACGCAACACATCCTCAGCTCACGACCTTGCATCCCTCGTCAACGGCAGCCTCAATGAGGCTGTCGGACTCCACATCATAGCCGCGCAGCTCCTCAGAACCGACACATTGCCCTGACTGCGCCGCATCCTCAATGCCTGAATTTGCATCACAAGCCCCGTCGACGGGTTCCTCAACGACGCAGGCCCTCGCATTGCTGCCTTGCTGCATCTCAGAGCCGACACATTGCTTCGGCTGCGCAACGCATCTTTGGCGCAGATCCTCGCAAAGCTCTGCAGACCAGGATTTAAGGTACTCTGTTCAGTAGCCTACCTGGGTCCCTTTAGCCAGCTCACGTTCCATCTCAACTTGTGGCTTTGTCCCAGTCCGGCGCGACCAGATACCCACAGTTGGCGCTTTGTGCTTTTTGGCACTATTCTCACTGAAAACTTAAGATTGCATATCTCTGGTTCTACTGATTGGATTTTTGTTGTTTTGGTCTTGTTTTATTTATTAAAGAAAGTTCTAGCCTTCTAACTTGGTGTGGGATCCTTTTTGTGCTGGGTTTTTTACTTTGTTACTGTTTGAAGTGTTGTACAAATACTTTACACATTGCCTATAAGTTAAGCCTGACTGCTCTGTGCCAAGCCACCAGAGGGGTGAGCACTGGTTAGTTTGGGGATGGCTTGTGCCTCGCCCTTACAAGGATTGTGGTTGCTGCTTGACCAGGACTCACAAGCCCAATCATCCAACAACCCAATTTCTTACAAGCATAGCTCCTTTTAACTACCCTCAAACTCCCCCCACCTCTTTATATTTAGCAGCCTTGGGAAAAAATCTTCAGTGCATTATACTACACCCAATTCATTTCTGTAAAGAATATTTATTGTTGTTTTGTAGTTTTCTCATTCCAATGCCATTTTTCATTACAAATCGTCAATTGTACTCCTTCCTTACTAATTTCCCTATCTCTGTTTCCTCTCTTGCACTTAACTGACTTAGGAATTCTCCATTTTAGAGGATTTTCACTGTCAACAATGTTTATAATTATATATCTATAATCAGCTGCCTACGCATACTAGTTAATGGACAGCGCACATAACTCGGTAAATTGAATGAAGGCCAGCCCTACAGTGCGTTCACTTATGACTTTATGCCTGTTGCTGGATTGTAAAGCTTCTTTCTTCGAAAGCACTCTAGAAAGCTTCTGTGAGACATTGCAGATGGAAGTTCACTTTGCGTGTGGACAAAAGTGTTTGTGCTACATTTGTACACAATGCTGAATTTCAGTTGATTTAATTTCAAAATGATAAACCGTCAGAGCATCTAGAAATAGCATAATATTGTCAAAATTAATATTGTGCACTAAACAAATAACAGTATAGCAAGACGAATAGCCGCATAGGCAAGGCAAAAACATTTGTTTCATGGTTATTGCAGGCTCTTTGGTTGTGTGTACTTACTCAGGTTGGGAAATTAGCAAAACAGGAAGTGCAACCTTAAATTAATTTCTAAAATGAAGGATTTCCTCCATGTCATTTCATTGTCTCTCGCCACTAGATCACCAATATCTTAATGTCACTCTCTCAAAAACTTTTCAGCTGTTCGTGGACATTGCTAACATAAAGTTCAGGTCACCATTCAAGGAGTTGTGCTCTAATTATTAGCAGGGGATACTTTTTTTTTCACTCCATGCAGGCCCGTGAATGATGTTTCCTTCTTCCCACAGGGACTGTTCTTCAATTGAATAGGGTGGCTAAGGGAGGATCCCCGTTGCTACAATTAGGCAGCTAGCACAGCTTTGGAAATGGCACATTGAAGGGGACATTACAGAGGGATCTTAGATTTGGATTCCGAAAATTTCACTCATGGTGCTGTACATTCTGATGCCTCTCCTTCCGTGCTTTTTGCATTTAAGGTTATCCAGGAATTTATTTTTCAGAAAAGCTGGGCTTGAGATACCTAGCTGAAATGTAGCGGATCCTAAATTCAAGAAGCACCATCGATGGTCCATATGACTTTACATTTATATTGCTGTATATAGTTAATTAAACAGCAGTGACATTGATGGTATTCCTCTCCCTTGCAGTTTTTGCATATCAGTGTGTTGTCCTGTTTCTTACATTATCCTCCCCAACTTCACCCGTCCCCAGCATCACCCAAACCTTTTGTGCTTTTATCCTCTCAGGCTGTCTGTCTGTGCTGCTCCATGCCTGTCTCAGTTGGCATCTCCACCTTCTCCCTTCTTGGCACTCTCGGATCTGCTCTGTTACTCTGTAGTCCCTGTGAAAGAACTTGGTTTTGACTACTACCCTGAGTCTTTCCACAGTGTCTATGAGGATGGTTCTCATTGTCCCAGAAGACATGCACCGTCTACTGTTTAACAAGTCTATTTCTCAATGTTTTATATGTTGAAGATCCCTTTGTCTTTTTTTGTGGTACTTGACGTTCTACACTTTTTCACTCTTAAACGTACATTGTGCACATACAAATTCAAGCAGCATCCTTAAAGTGAGAATATATTAATCTGCGGTTTCAAAATACCTAATATTCACCCCTGGAGAATTCCAGGTCCTGATGATTCTGCTTTGAAGTTTCAGGCAAAACGTCTGAAATTTCTGCATGTTGCATTACTGACGCCTCTTGCTAAGACAGTGCAACTCACAGAACATACCTGTCACAGAAGAGTGTCTCTCAGAAAAATGAATCTGCTATGGGCATTGAGAAATATAGTATGGTAAAAAAAAGAGTCCCAGCAAAATATGAAAGTATTTCGAAAATGCTTTAGAATCAATCCTTTGATAAATATATCCCGTGCATATGCAAGATATTTAATACTGCTCTGGTGAACTAGCTGTCTTGTGTGTCTTGGCACTTTGTCTGGCTCCAGTCAATTCGTGTCCTCTCTTTCCCTCAGTAGTGTGAGTTTAAACCATATTCGTTTCTTACTTTGACATTCAGTTTGCAGCAATGTATCATGTTAGTTTGGTGAAATGGACGAGATTAAAATGTGTTTACCACATTTCGTGCATTACGTTTTGCATTTACATGCTGTAACATTATTTGCCCATTTCAAAAACAGTACATTAAAACAAATATGAAACTGGAACCCTAAGCAACTGAGATTCTTCTTGAGTGGTACGAGACAACACCCCATTGTGCCTGGTATTTTCGCATTGTTATGGGGAAAAAAAGTCAAACGTTTGAAATAATTGTTGGGCAAGTTAAAGATATTTCATTATCTTTCTGAGGCAAAAAACCAAGCCTAAAATACAAATCTCTCTTGGTTTGAGGTTACACTTGTTTTGAAGAAAGAAAGGAGGGTATGAAAGGATTGCTTCAAACCGGGGTGCCTCTAAAGGGAGCCTCGGAAGGTTTACGGTATCGACTAAAGGATTCATGCTCTAACCATCTGGGAGCCAAAAATCAATCTGCTCTATACTGCATGCTGATTACAATCAGAGAAACAGCGAGCCTGGACTCAAACACAGAGCTTTGGTCGAAAGAAAGTTATTCTTTGTTCTTTACTTTTTTGATGTCTAGTGCCTGACTTTCATTTATTCCCGCACACGTAGCAGACGACCAACATTTTATTGGAAAAAGAGTGCATTGTTATTAGTTACTTAGTAACTGCCTGAAAGGGTTGGCAGCAGGCCAGACCTTGCGGCCAACCCCATGCGCGCGCACCAAAGGCCGTGCACGGCAGAAGGTTGCTTTCCCGCAGGGTTTGGACGCAGGGCCTTGTACAGTATTCATTTATTTTTATTTATTTATAAAGTTTTGTATAGCGCGAACTAGATCCTGGAAGGGTATCAGAGCGCTTTACAAATGTTACATCAAATAAACAGTAAAGTAACTATAACTTGCATCCTCACCACCCACTGCTAATTACTTCCGCTATTCTATCACTCATGACATGTTCTATGATATCATTGATAACATCATTGCGCCAACTGAAATAACATCATTGTTAACAACACTGTACGGCGGCCCTGCAAGTTATACTTTACTGCACAAGATATAGTTGCTTGACATAACTATAACTGTAGAATTTCATTTTTAAATGGTATGTTTTAACTGTCATTTTCACGTAACTATAACGTCCTTTTAACCTTTCTTTTTTCAGTGAAAAAAAAATAAAATATATATATATATCTATATATATATCAAGCCGCCAAACGGTGCTCGCACACCGTATTCGCCTTACCCCTTCCTCTATTCGGCGGCGGTCCACAGCGAGGGGGCGAGCCTCTAATCATCCGGAACACCACTGTTACAAAGGAAAGAACAGCCACTGTGGACACAGTTTCCTTTTTCAGAAAAGCGGTATTTTATTCCAAATCAGCAACCAGCTCGACGCGTTTCGGGAAAAACAATCCCTTGTTCACGAGTACTGTGTGGCTTGCCTATTTGCTATTTAAATGAACATGTGATTGCTTCTTTCATAGCAAGTGAAAACAGACTTCAATATGAGTTCACTCACTCAAAAATCATTGTGACATTCTAAAGATTCGTGTCTAAATAAATGTGACGAACATAACATCACTTTGAGCGCAGTTCCTCTGTTATACATAGTTACGGGGCAAACAATTTCAAAAGATAAAATACAAGTGAAAAGTGATGTAGGACATTAAATTGCATAGAAAATGGATCGCAATCCTTAATTCACACGTTTCCAAATTGATTTTGTTCAAACCAACCCATAATATGCACTATACATGCATAAAGCTGTTGAAATGCACAGCGCTGCATCAAATAGCCCTAGTGGGCATACAAAGTACATAACATGCAAAATCTATTGAGAGAGAACCATTGAAGTATCAGCACTGTGTGCTCATTGTTACTGCGCCATAGATTCAATAAAGTTATTGTCCAAAAATTGTACTCCAACATTCAGCCCTTGTGGGCACATATCATACTCAGCGGACTCAAATTCACATTTAAAGCGCTTAGAGTACACAGCGACTGTCAAAACGAACCCAAACTCTCTGCACTTTGTCCAATTAGCCCAAGTGGGCAAATGAACGTCACAAACCACTACTTATTCAATCACATTGATAACTCGCCCTGTTGAATAGATATCTTAGCTTTTTTGCCTTCTTCAGTGAAAACTGCACTCAAACGTTCCAAAACTGTAACAAAAAAAAACAACAAACACAAAATTAATCACTTACATTAAAAACACACAGTGTAGAATAAAAATAGTCATTGCAGTGACTTTACATTTAAGAAGAACAAACTCTTTTTAAAACCAATTTACAATTCATAGTATAGAGACATTGTCTGGTACCAAATTTACCTAACCCAAATGAACTGCTAGCTCCTCATCGCAGTTATGGCCCAATGGGACCATGGTTCTATATTGAATAATGAGCCTTGATTCTAAACGACGCAATTCCAAAACTATTGCCACCCCGTTCATTTGTTCTCACTGTGTCCAATACACAGAAACTTAATAGGTTAACATTTTTATCATGATGGGTATCAAAATGGCGAGCATCAGGATATTGCTTATCACCATTTTTGATTGCCCGAAGATGTTCTAGGACTCTTTTCTTTGCTTTGTGGATGGTACTACCAATATAAACTTTCTGACATGGACAGAACAAAGCATAGATTGCATGGTCGGTGTTGCAGGAAGTGTGTTTCGTAATCACATATGGTTTGCACTCTTGGGATAATCTGCATTCCTTCCTGTTCTTGCTATTTTTGCAGGCTTTACAGTTTCTGCAAGTAAAAAATCCCTGAATGCCTGAAATTCTTGTTAGTGGTCGCTCAACTGCCCTACACAAAGTATCTTTGAGTGACTTTGACTTTCTGAACGTGATCTGCGGAAAAGATCCCACACTGTCCGCCAAATCTTTGTCAGTATGTAACACTGGCCAGTACTTGTTAAGACCTTTCCGTACTTCTTTCGCCTGCCTGTGATATGTGGTGATAAATCTTATTTTTTGCTCGGAACTGTCATCTATTCTTTCTTTTTCCAACAAGAGTGACTCTCTTGAACGTTTATCAACCTCAAGACTTGCTTTGTTTATGGCTGATGCAGAGTAGCCTCTCTCAAGAAATCTCTGCCTCATTGTTTGTTTTTCATTCGCAAATCCTTCAAGTGTACTGCAGTTACGCTTGGCTCGTAACAACTCGCCTAACGGTATACTGTTGATGAGTGTGTTAGGATGGCAACTGCGCGCGTGCAGCAGCCACACAGTACTCGTGAGCAAGGGATTGTTTTTCCCGAAACGTGTCGAGCTGGTTGCTGATTTGGAATAAAATACCACTTTTCTGAAAAAGGAAACTGTGTCCACAGTGGCTGTTCTTTCCTTTGTAACAGTGGTGTTCTGGATGATTAGAGGCTCGCCCCCTCGCTGTGGACCGCCGCCGTATAGAGGAAGGGGTAAGGCGAATACGGTGTGCGAGCACCGTTTGGCGGCTTGATATATATATAGATATATATATATTTTGTATTTTTTTTTCACTGAAAAAAGAAAGGTTAAAAAAACGTTATAGTTACGTGAAAATGACAGTTAAAACATACCATTTAAAAATGAAATTCTACAGTTATAGTTATGTCAAGCAACTATATCTCGTGCAGTAAAGTATAACTTGCAGGGCCGCCATACAGTGTTGTTAACAATGATGTTATTTCAGTTGGCGCAATGATGTTATCAATGATATCATAGAACATGTCATGAGTGATAGAATAGCGGAAGTAATTAGCAGTGGGTGGTGAGGATGCAAGTTATAGTTACTTTACTGTTTATTTGATGTAACATTCGTAAAGCGCTCTGATACCCTTCCAGGGTCTAGTTCGCGCTATACAAAACTTTATAAATAAATAAAAATAAATGAATACTGTACAAGGCCCTGCGTCCAAACCCTGTGGGAAAGCAACCTTCTGCCGTGCACGGCCTTTGGTGCGCGCGCATGGGGTTGGCCGCAAGGTCTGGCCTGCTGCCAACCCTTTCAGGCAGTTACTAAGTAACTAATAACAATGCACTCTTTTTCCAATAAAATGTTGGTCGTCTGCTACGTGTGCGGGAATAAATGAAAGTCAGGCACTAGACATCAAAAAAGTAAAGAACAAAGAATAACTTTCTTTCGACCAAAGCTCTGTGTTTGAGTCCAGGCTCGCTGTTTCTCTGATTGTAATCAGCATGCAGTATAGAGCAGATTGATTTTTGGCTCCCAGATGGTTAGAGCATGAATCCTTTAGTCGATACCGTAAACCTTCTGAGGCTCCCTTTAGAGGCACCCCGGTTTGAAGCAATCCTTTCATACCCTCCTTTCTTCCTTCAAAACAAGTGTAACCTCAAACCAAGAGAGATTTGTATTTTAGGCTTGGTTTATTGCCTCAGAAAGATAATGAAATATCTTTAACTTGCCCAACAATTATTTCAAACGTTTGACTTTTTTTCCCCATAATAATGCGAAAATACCAGGCACAATGGGGTGTTGTCTCGTACCACTCAAGAAGAATCTCAGTTGCTTAGGGTTCCAGTTTCATATTTGTTTTAATGTACTGTTTTTGAAATGAGCAAATAATGTTACAGCATGTAAATGCAAAACGTAATGCACGAAATGTGGTAAACACATTTTAATCTCGTCCATTTCACCAAACTAACATGATACATGGCTGCAAACTGAATGTCAAAGTAAGAAACGAATATGGTTTAAACTCACACTACTGAGGGAAAGAGAGGACACAAATTGACTGGAGCCAGACAAAGTGCCAAGACACACAAGACAGCTAGTTCACCAGAGCAGTATTAAATATCTTGCATATGCACGGGATATATTTATCAAAGGATTGATTCTAAAGCATTTTCGAAATACTTTCATATTTTGCTGGGACTCTTTTTTACCATACTATATTTCTCAATGCCCATAGCAGATTCATTTTTCTGAGAGACACTCTTCTGTGACAGGTATGTTCTGTGAGTTGCACTGTCTTAGCAAGAGGCGTCAGTAATGCAACATGCAGAAATTTCAGACGTTTTGCCTGAAACTTCAAAGCAGAATCATCAGGACCTGGAATTCTCCAAGGGTGAATATTAGGTATTTTGAAACCGCAGATTAATATATTCTCACTTTAAGGATGCTGCTTGAATTTGTATGTGCACAATGTACGTTTAAGAGTGAAAAAGTGTAGAACGTCAAGTACCACAATAGATTTTGCATGTTATGTACTTTGTATGCCCACTAGGGCTATTTGATGCAGCGCTGTGCATTTCAACAGCTTTATGTATGTATAGTACATATTATGGGTTGGTTTGAACAAAATCAATTTGGAAGCGTGTGAATTAAGGATTGCGATCCATTTTCTATGCAATTTAATGTCCTACATCACTTTTCACTTGTATTTTATCTTTTGAAATTGTTTGCCCCGTAACTATGTATAACAGAGGAACTGCGCTCAAAGTGATGTTATGTTCGTCACATTTATTTAGACACGAATCTTTAGAATGTCACAATGATTTTTGAGTGAGTGAACTCATATTGAAGTCTGTTTTCACTTGCTATGAAAGAAGCAATCACATGTTCATTTAAATAGCAAATAGGCAAGCCACACAGTACTCGTGAGCAAGGGATTGTTTTTCCCGAAACGCGTCGAGCTGGTTGCTGATTTGGAATAAAATACCGCTTTTCTGAAAAAGGAAACTGTGTCCACAGTGGCTGTTCTTTCCTTTGTAACAGTGGTGTTCTGGATATATATACACACACACATACATATATATATATATATATATATATATACATATACACACACACACACACACACCCCCCCCCCCCCCTAACCTGGCGGTCGCCAGTGGGTAGTTATAGTTAGGACCTCGTTTCTATTCAAATAGCGTTTTATCTTTTGCCAATATGTTTGGCGCGGTTTGACGAATCTTCGCGCAATTTTCAAAACTAATGGCCCGCTCAGGTCAGCTCCTGTCTTGAAAGTTTCGGGGTGATTCGTCAAGCAGGGGCCGAGAGAAAAGGGGGGTCCCAAAACGCGTTTTTCCCATGTTAATTTCCATAGGAAAAATTGGAACAGGCTACAGCCCGAACTGCTGAACGGAATTACACCAAATTTGGCAAAAAGGTAGCCCTTGTATCAGAAAGAGACTTTTTTTAAAATGGTGTAAATCCGTTCTGTAGTTCCTGAGAAATTAAAAAAAGAAAAAATATCGATATCTGAGCACCGAGGAGGGTTCGCGAACCATCCCGGGCACGAGCTTCACTCTGATTGGCTGCCAACACTCCAAACCAGGAAATGTTGGCAGCCATCTTGTGACTTGGTAACCGAGTCACAAGAAAAGAGTAAAAAAAAAGGTGAAAAACAAGAAAAGGGGGCAGGGTAGAAACACCCTGACCCCCTAGGCCTGCTCAGGGCCAAAAAAAGCATTTTGTTTTTTAAACGGCAGAATTTGCGCTGGGTGCACAAATCCTGCCGAATTTTTTTTTTAAATGAAGCGCGGGCTCCCGCGCTTCATTTTAATGAGGCCCCTGGGTGGGCCAGGTCCCGGGGGCACTGCCAAAATGAAATCGCGGGGGCCCCCGCAGCCACGGGGAGCGCCACCTCCCCGGGGCTATGCTAATTAAGTGCGGGGGCACGCGGCCCCCCCGCAGCCCCGAGGCCCGCCACCACCCCGGGGCTTGTTTTGAAATTAATACGTAGGGGGTCCCAACACCCCGCCCCACACTGCCCCGGGGACCGCCACCTCCCCGGGGCTTTTTTAATTGTTAGAGGGGGGCATGCGGCCCCCCGGGGACCGCCACCTCCCCGGGGCTCTGTTTCATAAAAAAAAAAAAAAAGAAGTGTGGGGGGGGGCAAGAGCCCCCCCACGCGCCCCGGGGACCACCACCTCCCCAGGGCACTCTTTATTCAAATACGGGGTCCGTTGCAGACCCCCGGGGACCACCACCTCCCCGGGGCTTTGAAATGGAGGGAGGGGGGCCACGCGGGTCTCCTCCAGGAGCCCTCGATGGCCCTGGGGACCGCCATCCCCCAGGGCCGGCTCATGCAGTGTCCCGGGGTGCCCACCCCCGGGACACTGCTGTTTGCTATGGCAGGGCGAGAGCCGTGCGGCTCCCGCCCTGCCATAGCAAACTCTGCTTTGCTTCAATGAAGCAACGCAGATTGCTTATGGGTAAGGGGAGCTGCATGTCAGCAGCTCCCCTTGCTCAAAAGCAATGCCGGCTCCTGCAGGAGGTGGGGAGCCGGCGGGACCGTGGGGGCATTGGGGCTCCCCCCACGGTCCCCAAGAGAGAGGCCAGGCCCCGGGGGATGGGGTCCCCGGGGCCAGAAGTGGCCCGGGAGGGGGGCCACGCGGCCCCCCCGCAATAAAAATATTAAATAAAAAAATAAAAAAGAGTCACAGCCCCGGGGGATGGGGTCCCCGGGGCCAATAGAGGCCTCAGGGGGGGGGGGCACGCTGCCCCCCTCCTTAAAAAAAATATTTTTTAATAAAATAAATATGCGGCCATGCCCCGGTGGACGGGGTCCCCGGGGCTGAAATTGGCCTCGGGAGGGGGGTCGCGCGGCCCCCTTCCCGTTTTTTTTTTTTTTTTTTTTTTTAAAGGGGTCAGGCCGTGGGGGATGGGGTCCCGAAAAGAAAGGGGGCCACACAGCCCCCCTTGTAAAAAAATAAATTTTAAAAAAAAGCCGGCATCTAGCCGGTGGCCACGCCCCCTTTCTCCACCACACTGCAAACGCGACCCCTGGCGCGTTGTTAGTTGGGGAATTAATTCCCCTTGAATACTGAGGGTCCCTGGGGGCCAACTAGCCCACCAGGTACCTCCAGTTTGCGCCACAAAGCTGCGTTGCTGAGAGGTGTTCGGAGGCCACGCCCCTTTTTACACCACTCTGCAACGCAGCTCTGTGGCGCTTACTGGAGGTACCTGGTGGGCTGGTTGGCCCCCAGGGACCCTTAGTATTCAAGGGGACTTAATCCCCCAACTTAGAACGAGCCAGGAGGCGCGTTTGCAGAGTGGTGGAGAAAGGGGGTGTGGCCTGTGTCCACCTCGCTGCAATCGAACTCTGTGGTGGGTTCTATGTTGGGGAATTTAGCCCCCTTGAATACTGAGGGTCCCTCTGGGGGCCAACTAGCCCACCAGGTACCTCCAGTAAGCGCCACAGAGCTGCATTGCAGAGAGGTGGTCCGAGGCCACGCCCCCTTTTTACACCACTCTGCAAACGCGGCTTTTGGTGCACTGCTGGTGGGGCGATGAGGTCCTCTTGTGTCCTGAGGACACAAGTGGACTTCATCCCCCGGGCAGCAGTGCACCAAGAGGCGCATTTGCAGAGTGGTGTAAAAAGGGGGCGTGGCATCAGACCATCTGTCTGCAATCCAGCTGTGTGGTACTTACTGGAGGTACCTGGCGGGCAGGTTGGCTCCCAGGGACCCTCTGTATTGAAGGGGACTTAATCCCCCAACTTAGAACGCGCCAGGGGGCGCGTTTGCAGAGTGGTGGAGAAAGGGGGCGTGGCCTAGTATGAGAAGTTAGCAATCCTGCTGTGTGGGACTTACTGGAGGTAATAGGAGGGGTAGTTGGCCCCCAAGGTTGACGTTGGGGGGCTAACTACCCCTCGTGTTACCTCTAGTAAATCCCACACAGTGGGATTGTAAAAGGTGTTTGGAGGCCACGCTCACCTTTCTCCACCAGTCTGCAAATGTGACTGCTATGTTATAGTTAGAAATTAGCATTTAAAAAACCTTTGAAATTCACTGAAAAAACCACAGGTTTCAGGGACGTTATAGTTAGAAATTAGCATTTAAAAAACCTTTGAAATTCACTGAAAAAACCATAGGTTTCAGGAATGTTATTGTTAGAAATTAGCATTTAAAAACCTTTGAAATTCACTGAAAAAACCACAGGTTTTAGGGACGTTATAGTTAGTTGGACATTTCACTCGTACAAAACCAGAGAAATTCCGCCGTTATAGTTAGTTCAGCTAACTATAACTCGCGCCCACTAATGCACTGCTGATGATGTCACATATTACATCATTCATGACATGGTCAGTGACATCACTGATGACATCTCAAATGACATCACTGATGACATCATCCAGTGACTGTGTGTTTCTATAAAGTTTAAATATGTTTTATATATATGCCAAGGTGTATTGAAGAATGAGTGGGTGTATAAGTGTCTGGATGGAGGATTTAGTAGGTGCGTGACTGACTGTATAAGTGAGTGATTAAAGGTTTCTTAGTGAATGCATGGGTTAGTGACTAAACTGTGTGAATGTGTGTATCAGTCTGCCTGTTGTTGTGTAAGCTGCTGCATGGGTTGGTGAGTAGCTACATGAGTGTCTACATGGGTTATTGATTGGTTGCCTGAGTATTTGTATGGGTGCCTGAGTATCTGTGTGGGTGGGTGTGAGGTGTGTGACTCTGTGCATAGATGTGTGAGTGGTTGATTCACTGGGTGTATGGGTTCAAGAGTGCATGTGGAAACAGCTGTATGGGTGGGTGAGTGTGTGTATGGGTGTGTTGGTGAGTGAATAGATGTCTCAGTGGTACATGTCCAAGTAACTACATATGTAAAAGGCAGTGTATGTGAGAGTTGGAGTACATAAATGACTATACGTGAGAGTCAGTGATTGTGAGCGTGGCTGTATGGATGAGTGTGTACTTGTATCAGTGATAGTATAAGAGAGTAAGTGTGCGTTAGTATCTGTATGAATAAGTGAGGTGGTGTGTATAACTGTATAGGTGAGTAAATGGAAGTGTGATTGATTCTTTGCATGACTGACTAGGTGTGTGAGTAACTCTGGATGAGTGGCGGTGTGTGAGTGTCTGTATAGGTGTATGAGTGCATATGATAGTGTTGTATTGATGAGTGACTGCATGTATGAGTGACTGTATGGGTGAATGAGTGGATGTGTGTGTAGACCTAGGAATCAGTGAGTGCCTATGTAGTAACTGGTATTGGTGTGTCTATGGTTTCGAAAATGGTAGTCTGTATTTTAGAGTGGGTGTATCAAAGGTTATATTAGGGTGTGAAGAGGTGCATCAGATTTTCACGTGGATGATGTCATCAGTGATGTCATCAGTGATGTCTTCAGTGATGTCACTGACCATCTCATGAATGATGTAATATGTGACGTCATCAGCAGTGCATTGCGGGGGCGTGAGTTATAGTTAGCTGAACTAACTATAATGGCGGAATTTCTCTGGTTTTGTACGAGTGAAATGTCCAACTAACTATAACGTCCCTGAAACCTGTGGTTTTTTCAGTGAATTTAAAAGGTTTTTTAAATGCTAATTTCTAACTATAACGTCCCTCAAACCTATGGTTTTTTCAGTGAATATATATATATATATACACATATGTATGTATATATATTTTTTTTTATGGGAGGATCAGCTAGCTACAAATGATGAATAAGTAAGCTAGTGCTGTTAATAAATGAAATGCCCAGAGCATACATTTTGCTAGATCCAAATGGATTCCCGCCTCCTGGTCACTTGTCCGGAAGTATGAAAGTGGATGCTAAGGCACTGGGCGCTGCATCGCAGAGAGAATATAATCAATAAGTTGCTTGCATTCCTAAAAAAAACTGATAGAAGACAGTGATGCACTGTTCTTAAAAATCTTTTAGAATCCCTGCCAGCACTATGTAAGATGTCACAGTTAGGCTCTGTTAACAATATATTTCGCACCACGTAAAACATTGCTTTACTGATGGCATGCATTGACATTTGGTGCTAATGCTGAATTTATCTCATCTGCGTCAGTACTTTTCTTCTATAAGTAGCCTGTTATTTTGTGCAAGGATAATGGTGGCCAGGATCTCTGATAGCCGCCAGCATCCCATACCAAATAACAGGTATTCTAAGTTAATGACCCCTGAAAAAGAAATACCATATAGGTCTGTGAATAGTTCAGTGGCGGCAGGCATCCACGGTAGGGGGGGAGCATGCACACTTGCACAAAATAAAATAAAACTTACCGAACGGGTCCTCCTCTTTCCACAGGAACTGGATGCAGCAACTCCCTTGGCCAATCCTGGCACTGCTGTCATGCAGCATGAAAGCAGCGCCCTGATTGGAGGAAGCGGTCTCACTCGGCGCTCCACAGTGCTCTGGAGGCCTGCACTTGCTCTAACTCAGCTGTCTTAAGACAGTTGGGTTAGAGATGATTAAAGTGAGGATGTGTGGTTCACCGTCGCAAGACTGCCGGCCAAAAAGACCTGCACACTTTAAACAGTGCATAGACAGCCCACTCTCCTCCCTGCTGCTGTCACTCAGCAGCGGTCCCGCCCCTGTCCTAACGCTCTGTTCGGGTCGGGGGATGAAAAATAAAATGGTAATAAATTACCATTTTATTTTTCATCACTGGGGTTTTGGGGGGGATTTTAAGTGGGGCGGTGCTCCTCCGATCCAATGGATGAGCCACCCTTGAAATAGCGAGGTCCTTTTCCACATGTCATTCTGGATTTGAAAAGGTGATGAATGGCTGCTGTGAGAGTACTGCGCATCGGGGGTCGGGGAGGCAGGTCAAGGGCGCACCAGGGCAGGAGAATGCTCCCCTATGCTGTAGGAGTGGGGCGACTGGGGACTATTCTGCAAACTCTACCTGCAACTTTGCAACCTTCAAAATGTCCAGCATGTACAGCATTGTTGTTTAAAAGCCAGTACTAGCTAAACGTGTTGCACAATTAATGGGGCAAAACTACTCAGTGACCTTCAGTATCCTTATGATGTATGGGTTGGGGGTTCTTAATACTTTGTATAATATGCTGAGAATCTACTTGGGAGGGAAAGGATGGGAAAAGGAAAAGTTAGATAGGTGTCACAATCCTAGTCCTTAGACATCAAAGCTATCTCTGCCGGTAGGTTGATATTCCGTAGTCAAACAACAGATCTATCACTCACGTGGTCACTCAGGCATTCATATCTCCTAGGCTACATCAGTCTTATGGACCTAAGCTTCAGACATCAGTTTTATTTTTATTTTTAATGACTAAAGTTTAAAAAAAAACGTACAATGGACACAAACTCTAAAACATAATATAAATCCTTACATAATTGAACAAAGCAATGTCAAACAAACCACAATTTTCTTTAAAAAGATATAACAGTACAGGGTACTACTCCACAACTACACACTCGCAAAGGACTAGGCAGATACTTAGCTACTTTGGCGCATTCATAATGTGTTAATCAATTAGAAAATGGCTCATGTACCTTATGCACGTCAGTTATTATTTACTGAGAAGTCTTGCTGAAGTAATATTGACACAACAAGCTTGTGCCGCAGCTCCTGCAGAATGGGACACTTAATGATATCACTCTGTGTCTCCGGCTCAATTCGGCAGAGCCAACAATTCCTTCTAAATTTAAAGAAGATATTCACCAACCCAGCACTTTCTTGCACAGTTTGAATATGCAGCAGGTTCCAACTAAATGCAAAGTAGACATGACAGGGGTGGAGCTGAAAGTACAGTGCTTTATTTGAGCCGATGGTTGCAGATGAGGCCCACCTGCACTGATTTTTCCTCAACAGACTTTGACCCATAGCAAGAAAAAACACAGAAGGGGGAAAAAACATGATAAAGGGAGAAAGCAGGAACCTGGTGCAAAGTGGCAGGGAGTATCTGCGGGTGGATTAAAGAGGCATGAGGTGGAATCAAGACTTAATTGCCTTGGTATTCAGCATGACGTAATTTGATAGCACCAACCACAGCCTTTCGATCAAAATTTAGGGCCCCGGCACTTATTGTTTTGCAAATTCAGTACTGTGAATGCCTCTTTGGTCCACACCTATGCATGAAGTACCTAGGCTCATGGCCTAATGTCAGGTCACGCTATGTAGTACATTACTCATGCCCTAGGAGGCCATCTACCAATAGTTTGCAAAACGATATTTTAGACTTGCAGTCAAACGGGGCATAAAGCACTTCACTTGAAAAGCAATAACAATAAAAATTAAATAAAATAACTGGCACAATAATTCAATAAAAAAAATCTCAAGGCCATGAACTGAATCACAATATTTTTTGATTATTGCACAGCCATGACCTGAGAATACCAATGATCTATTCAGTCACTCCCAAGGACAAAATGATTGGTAGAGACAAATTGCTACACATTATGTGCTAGAAATATAGTTAAACCCTATGTGTTGGGCATACTAATTAATAGAAAAAAACACAATACATTAAGGAAGACTATAAGGCTAGAAAAAGAGGGGGAGAGTGAATTATTCTTATGATTTTTTTTCATTTACACATGTGAAAACGTCATGCTTTGGAAACAGTTGACTCACTCTTGTTTCCCTGTTTGTTGGATACAATGGGCCTGATTCACAGAACTAACTTACGTCAAAACGTAAAGTTAGTACCTTTTGGTATTCACAGAATACACTTACTCATTTTGGTATTCACAGAATACACTTACTCATTTTGGTATTCACAGAATACACTTACTCATACTAACTTTATGTCCGCACTCGGGCCGGAGATTCCGGCCCGGTGGTGAGATTCCGGCCGTTTGTGGAGATTCCGGCCCGGAGGTGGAGATTCCGGCCGTTTGTGGAGATTCCGGCCGGAGATTCCGGCCGTTTGTGGAGATTCCGGCCATTTGTGGACATTCCGGCCGGTTGTGAGATTCCGGCCGGTGGCGGAATCTCCACAAACGGCCGTGATCTCCACAAACGGCCGGAATCTCCACCTCCGGGCCGGAATCTCCACAAACGGCCGGAATCTCCGGCCCGAGTGCGGACATAAAGTTAGTATGAGTAAGTGTATTCTGTGAATACCAAAATGAGTAAGTGTATTCTGTGAATACCAAAATGAGTAAGTGTATTCTGTGAATACTAAAGGTACTAACTTTACGTTTTTGACGTAAGTTAGTTCTGTGAATCGGGCCCAATGGTTGTAAATGGTTGACAAGGTCATTGTATTCTACTGTGCTCTATAAAGCAGCCTTTTTTTCTTAACTCAATATTGTTATTTATTTGTTGAAATTTACTGGCATACCTCCCTAATGTTGTGCAATCGAACGGCTTCCACCACGGCCGGACTGGGGACCCAAGCAGCCCTGGCAATTATGTCAGATCTGCCCCCCTAACCCCTGGGGGGGGTGGAGGGAGTGGTGTCAAGTGTGATTCACTACTGCTTTTGTTACTGGGGGGCTGATATTGCAGCACCGCTGAAAAACCCGCCACCAGTAGCAAAACGGTCCCCCCACCCTTCCAGCTTCCCAGGGAAATGCCCGATGCCTGCTACGGCCTGTCTAGCCCTGGCTTCAACCTTACTGTCTCAAGGTTGCTTCTGGAGACGAAACCTTGAGACGACTACCGTATGACAACTCTGTTTGTCAAAGTGTGTCTTGTAGTCGCAAAGATCATTCATGCCAGTATGCTGCTCTTGTTAGGTGCCGTGAAATTCCTTGACCTTGGATCTCAGGATCAGGAGACGTTTCTGTTCGTAGATTGGACTTACTGTAGCAGTTTGTCCATTGTGGATGTTCTGCACCTATGAGTTCTAAAAGGGGCACTTCTGGGCTGGGTGGGGCATCTACATTGTATGTAGGTTTGTGGGTATTTACAGACTCCTTTCAGCGCCCTCCGCCCCGAGTGATTGCATGCACGATTTGTACCAGGTAAAACTTAGTGTAAATGAAAAATTTCCTAGCTATCGTAAAGGAAAGTTTCATTTCTATTAAGGATTCGGAGGCGAGGATTAGGCATAACTTTCTTCATTTATTTCATCCAGCAGCCATTTGAAAGCAGATAGCAAATAAGAGAAAAAACTACATCTCCCATGATGCTTCAGGAAATGAACTACAGTCCAACAGCCAATCAGCACTAAATAGTCTCTACTCCTTCCCCGAGGACGCTCTATCTTCCTCTTTCTTCGTGCGAACACAGCCGTAAACGTCAAATTCATTCTTGGTTGCTTGAGTCCGAACCTGGGGAACTGGCAATTTTACCCCAGGAAGAATCCATTAGATAACAAACATTCAAACAACTAGCCTCAAACTTTAATATGCCCAGAGAAAATACAACCGCTTAACATTACATTCCGTACAGGAAAACAGATTACTTACAGAGGCAACGAAGGTCCCATAGGGAGGGTAGTTACCAACTAGGGTGGGCTAATCCTCTTCTCCGAGTCCTTAATAGAATTGAAACTTTCCTTCACGATAGCTAGGACATTTTTCATTCTATGTCAGGTCAGGAGGCGAGGATTAGGCAAGTTCAAAGCATATCCACCACTAGCGAAGCCAGATTTCTAACCGGCTTAAAGTAGAACCTCTTAAAGGTGGAGTCTGACGACCAATCCGCCGCTTTCAGGATATCTTCCAAACGAGCTCCAAGTGTAAACGCTTTCGAGGCCATGGCGCCTCGCACTGAGCGCGTGCCAAATCTGGGCGTATCAATCCCTGCCTCTTGCATAGCCCAACGAAGCCAACGGGCAATAGTGGGAGGTGTTACCGCCTTGTGCAGTTTCGTAAGAGCAATAAAAAGCTGAGTCACACCGTGGGGACGCACGTCTTCAGTCATAGTCTCATAGGCCTTGAGAGCCCTGACTACACAGAGTTTTGGGGAATCTGGAAAGGAAGGATAAGACACAGTCCTAGAATTAGATTTAGTCCTTCTAGAAATATGGAAAGTAACCCGGGCTGGGGTAAATACTCTACCTGTCAGATTCAGTGCTGTTACGTGAGACACTCTCCGGCAAGAGATCAAGCACAACAGGGTAGCCAGCTTGGCAGACAACTGTTTCCGGGACAGATATTTATTGGCGGACCAGGATTTAAACAAACATAAGACTGTATTTACATCCCATAATTCAGAATACCGAGGTTCCGGAGGAAAGGAGTGTTTAACCCCTCTGAGTAATTTGCAGACTAGGGGGTGCTCCCCCGCCAGGTGACCATCCACGGGACATGACCCACAGAACTCGCTGAGCGAAAAGTATTAATCGTCCGGTAAGCTAATCCATCTGACGCCAAGGATGCCAGAAAATTCAAGATGGGCACAACTCCTGCCTCCATGGGATCCAGCTGTCGTTGAAGGCACCAACTCCCCCATGTGGACCAGGCTGACCTGTACCTCTTGTTGGTACCCTCTGCCCAGGCCTTTGTGAGTAAGGCAGCAGCTTCCGTTGAAAGTCCCGGCACCGCCCAACGTCGCCTGTAACCCGCCATGCCATGAGGCCGAGAGAGTTCGTCAAGAGAAGGCGGTGGGGGTTCCCTTGGGGATCCTGTAGAAGTTCTCGAAACAGGGGTAGAGGGATTGTAAATTCCCAGGAAAGTTCCATCAGAACCGGAAACCAGGCTTGCGACCTCCAAATTGGGGTAAAAATCACCAGGTCCGCTCTCTGACGCCTCAACTGGGTCAATACCCGCATTATCATGGCGAATGGCGGGAACGCATACCCCCGTTCCAAACTCCAGTCCTGAAGGAATGCGTCCACTGCCACAGCCCCGGGACCCGGGCGCCAACTGCAGTACCTCTCCAGTTGGTTGTCCAGACGAGAGGCAAAGAGGTCTATCAAGAAAGGGCCCCAGTGGCTTTGTAGACTTCGAAACACCCCCGGGTGGAGCTTCCAAAGGCTCAAATCGCACCAGTGACGAGAATGCCAATCCGCCACCTGGTTGGACATCCCCGGGAGGTGTTCTGCTGACAATGCAATCTGGTTGGATAGGCAGTATTCCCAAAGATCCTGAGCAAGATCCGATAGGTTCTGAGAACGAGTCTCATAGAGGTGGTTGACATAACGGACCGCCACTACATTGTCCATTTTGAGGAGGACGCAGCATTGAGCCTTGTCTTTGGTCCAGCATTTCACTGCAAAAGACACTGCTAAAAGCTCCAGACAATTGATATGGAGGGATCGTTCTGCGGAAGACCATCTTCCTCCTGTGGAGAATTCTCCGCAGCGTGCTCCCCAACCTGAGCCGCTGGCATCCGACTCTATGATGATATCTGGTTGGGACCTGAAAATCGCGCGGCCGTTCCAGGCCTCCATATGTGAAATCCACCATTGAATTTCCATCCTCGCTTAATCCGGAAGGGGAACGAACTGAGAATAAGTAAGACCTTTGCGGAGGTGAGACATTTTTAGACATTGAAGGGCCCAGTAATAAATAGGCCCCGGAAAAATGGCCTGGATCGAGGAAGAGAGAAGACCTACTATCCTGTCCAGCTGGCGAAGGGAGATGGTGGATTTGGAGATTGTCCGTCTGAGCTCGTGCCTGATCTTGGCGAGCTTGCGAGAAGGAAGGCTCAGGGAGGCGTTGACAGAGTCCACTATAAAGCCCAGAAACTGGATCTGTTGGGTCGGGATAAGAGCCGATTTCGGAACATTGATCAGGAAACCTGAGGGATTCCAGCAGGTCTACCGTTAGCTGCAACTGAGAAATTAGACGATGCGGACATTGATTCATGATTAAAATGTCGTCCAAGTAAACAATCATTCTGATCCCCAGAGAACAAAGGTGCTCGACCACCGGTTTCATCATCTTGGTAAAGCACCAAGGAACGGAGGACAACCCTAAAGGGAGGGATGCGAACTCGAAAACCTGAGACCGCCACTGAAACTGGAGAAAGCGACGATGTGGCGGGAAGATCGGGATCGTGAGGTATGCGTTGCGAAGGTCCAGGCGGACCATCCAATCCTGATTCTGTTAAAGATCTCTGAGGAGATGAACTCCTTCCATTTTGAAGTGGCGATAGACCACCTATTCGTTGAAATCGCGGAGGTTTATGACCGGACGGTACCCCCTTCCCTTTTTTCCACCAAAAACAAGTTGCTGAGGAAGCCCTGAGGGTGATGCGCAGAAAGCAGGATGGCCCCTTTCTTTAATAGGCTGGCAATCTCCTTGTCTATCAGTTTCATGTGATCTTCTGGAAAGCGTAATGGGTTGGGGCGGGCTGTTTGAATGGGGCAATTGTAAAACTCTATATGGAACCCATTGATCGTTTGCAGTACCCATGGGTCAGATGTCGGAGACCTCCAAGCTTGTGGAAACGCCAGTCTGCCCCCTACTGAGACCCCGTCCTGATAATGAACACTCACCTTGTTGAGAGTTAATGGAGCCTTTGCCCCGTCCTCTGCCACCTCTCTTGCGTGGATAGGCTCTCGTTGGGTAGAAATTCCCAAACTTGGCTGGATCCTGCCACTGCCCTCTGCCGGATTCTCCACCTCTGGCGGCGGTTTGGTGAAAGGTGCGGCCAGTCGAGCGCCCCCTGCCACGACCGGCTCCGGTAAAAACACGAGGACTAAAAATCTTCTTGATCGAAGATTGAGCTTTGTCCAGAGAATTAAATGTGTTTACAAACTTGCCCAACTCTTTAACGAAAGGGTCCCCGAAAAGGTTACCCTCCGCTGTGGGGCCAGCTTCAGAAGTAGAAAGATCGCCTAACTTCGGGTCGATCTTTATCAACAGTGACCTCCGTCTCTCCGTAGAGATTGCACAATTGGCGTTCCCTAGGAAAACAAATGCCATCTGCACCCAATTAGACAACACATCCGGAGGGATTAGGGCCCCCGATGCTTTCGCGTCTTCGGCCATGTCAAGGATTTTTGCTAAAGGGCCAGTGATGTCCAAAGGTTTATCTTGGCACGATCGCCAAGAGCGGTCAATGCCTTTCTTCGGATCCCTTACAAACTTGGCCAGGAAGGTGGCCATCTTAGCATCCACTTGAGGCGTAAGGGCCACCTTCCCCTCCAAGGCAGGCCTAGGGCATTCTGCCTTCAGGCAGCTTTTTACGTCCTTATCTAGGGGTTTACGCAGTCGGGCCGCTATGTAAGACGCCACCTTAGGGGCTGGGGTCCATTCGGCCGACCTAGGGTGTAGGAGATCCTCTGGCTCTAGCATGTCAGATGTCTGACCTTGGGGCTCCATGGGAACCTCCAATTACGCCGCCGAAGCGGAGCCAGATGGTCTCCAGGGTCTACTCGGTTCCCCATCGCCATCTGATGTCTGAGGGGACTCTACTAAGTTCTGAGCTCCTGGAGAATCAAGCGGGTCCTTAGGGATAGGCGCGGGCTGGGCGTCCATGAATGCCTTCTTGAGGCGTGTGAAGGCATCCGTGTCCACCCCGGACGGACCTTCCCGTTTGCGTTTAGCCTTCGTAACATCCTCTGCCGTTGATAGCTGCCCCGGAGGTAAATGGGCCGTGGGCCCTGACAGGTCTTCCCTCTGTTCGAGGGGGTCGCAGGCACTGCGCCTGCAGCTGCTCAGTTTGCCTCCCCAGAGGCGCAACAACATGGGACACCGCTTTAAAGATGGACGAGTCCTTCACCTGACAAAAGTGATCGTCTATAGGGAGGTAGGTTATTTCCTCCTCCTCATAATAATCATTATAACCCTCCATATTGGAGTCAGAGTAGTCCTCTGAGAAAGACATGGGGAAATCAAGGAACAGGGAATCCCTGCGTAGTAATAGGCAATCACCAAGAAATATAGCTGCACAAGGCCTGGGACCACTTCCCCTTATGTTTATTGGGGTAATGAGACTGCCTGGGCCGGTCCCTGAAAGGTTACAAATACAGCGTCCTACCCGAAACGGGTGTCTCGCTCTAGGCAGGGGCTCTGTACTACAGGGAATTCCCCGCTTACGGCCGAACCGGTAATGCTCTTTTAGGCCGACCTTCCCCCGCGTTAGCACTCGCCCGTACGCACCTTCACCAAAGCCAGGATCGCGGTGAAATGATGTGATGGGCGCGCGGGGGGTCAAGACGCACAGAGCGCGACAGGATTAGGTCATGGCTCCACTTGCGGTCGCAAGACCACACCGCGTCTCAGAGCCAGGGAGAATCAGCGGCTGCGAAGGGACGACAAGCGTTCCCGCGGCTGCGCTGAAAGAAAAGCAATTAACGTGATTAAGTGCAACCACAATCAGTAAACAGTTTCAAGGTAAAAAGGCAATTAGCACGTGAAATACGAAATTAGGCACAAAGTGAGGAGCAGAAAAACACTTATCTCATTGCTGCTGGAGCAGCGAAGAAAGAGGAAGATAGATCGTCCTCTGGGGAAGGAGTAGAGACTATTTAGTGCTGATTGGCTGTTGAACTGTAGTTCTTTTCCTGAAGCATCATGGGAGATGTCGTTTTTTCTCTTATTTGTTACCTGCTTTCAAATGGCTGCTGGATGAAATAAACGAAGAAAGTTATGCCGAATCCTCGCCTCCGGTCCTGACAGAATTGCTCAAACAAATTGTATGTGCAGATATTAGGTGTGCACCTCTCTAAGCTGGGAGAAACATGTGCAGCTAGTGGCCCTGGAATATAAAACTCGGAATGGTTCAGTAATAGTGCACCTGCTCAATAGCGCTCTCTGTCTTATTACAATTTGTGGGTGCACAATTACTGTACTTTTGAACTTTTTGTACTGCACTCATAATTATGGCAATTGTGATCAAGGATTACTTCTGGAAATCTGCAGTTAACTTGTATTTGCAGGTGTACACTCACAGGATTCCATGAATCCCCGAAAATGTGTAAATCTATGTGAATAGATTGAAGTGTATCATGCATGCCTTAAGTTCTGAATGAGATTTGGGGATTCTTGTTTCTCAGTCGTTCAATATAATCGTTAAATAACCTCTGCCATTGGTTGTATGGACCTTTGTTAGTCGACAAGGAGAGATGATCAGGAGCAACCATTCACATCAAACACCATAAACAGTGAAGTCCAATTGAGGCCTTACAAGAATGTATAAAGAGATTTGGTGGGAGTTTAAAGGGTTTTTATAAACTAATTCAGCCAAGTCAAATTATTTATTTAGTAAGTATTACATTTGGTCATCATAGTTACAAATTCAAATAATTCATTAGTTGATATTTCAAACCATGATAAAAAAAAATGGCACATTACTAAGAATTACAAAAGAAAAAGAGAAACTGCAACAAGTGTTTTCCGTCAAAGAAAATCCCCAAACTATGGGGTTTTTAGGAAAAAAGGGCAACTATCTTCAAGAGGCAAGGTAAGGTGTTCATTTCAGAAACTCAAATGAAGGGTTCTGATAGAATAAGAATGCATAGGCATGATGCCTTAACACTCAAGCAATGGAAATTAGAAAGAGCTGGAACGTATTCTCAGCTCAAAGTCAGCTAGCATCTATAAGGTCTGCTTTCTAAGTTCTGTTGCACCTCGCCTGTGGGTGAGAAAGAGAAGCTCTCTGAAAGATGGAGGCCTTTCAAGGAAGGGCTCTCTAACTAACCTTAGGAACGCACACTAATATAATTCTACCAAACATCAATAGCAACAAATCTTACATTCCTCATTCCCACCAACCAATCAGTTTCCAGCACATCCTGGAGGCAGGTAAATTCCCTAGTTTCTCACATCCTCACAGTGCACTATGTGTCACAAACCCCTCATGCGTAGTGGACCTGGTTTGCATGGCTCATGATACGTTATCCCATTGGCGCCTCATGGATCGCTTTGGTTCCATGCCCAAGTTTCCCCTCTCCCCCTGATTCCATTATGCCCGAGCTTGCAAACATACCCTGAACACGTGAACCAATGGCTTGCCTTGCTCTCGTTGTTGCTGGGTGTCAGAAATGGGGGTCTCTAGTTGGCAGAGGTAGATACCTTTGTCCAAGTAGGGACTCTTTTTCCTAGTCAGGGTAAGGGGGATACACTTCTAAAATAACCCCTGCTCACCCCCTTGGTATTATTATTATTATTATTATTATTATTTTTAAATTTATATCAGGCGCAACAGCTACCCAAAAAGGGTTTCCCGGCGCCAGCCAGACAAGGAGCAGGAAAAGAAACTACTGATTGAACAACCAGGTTTTGAGTGTTTTACGAAAGCGCGTGTAAATGGTTTCACTCCGGAGTGATAGAGGAAGAGCATTCCACAAAGAGGGGCCTAGATAGGCAAAGGAACGACCACCCATACGGGACAGTCTAATCCTCGGCACCATAAATTTTACCTGAGTGGTGGAGCGAAGAGTGCGTGCGGGCAGATAGGGTTTGACTAGTTTTTGCAGATACTGAGGAGCCGTACCCTGCTTGACCCTGAACATGTAGCTCAGCGCTTTAAACTTGATCCGGCTCTCAACTCTAAGCCAGTGGAGGTCACTCAAAGAACCCGAGATGGAGGCCGCTCTAGGAACTTGACAAAGCAATCTTGCGGCAGAATTCTGCACCAGCTGCAGCTTGCGTGTCACGTCTTTATTGGCTCCTAAATAGAGAATGTTACCGTAGTCCAGTCTAGATGTTACCAGTGCCTGGACTACAGTTCTCTGGGTGGAGCTGGGCAGCATCCATACAATTTTCTTCAACCATTTCAAGATGGTGAAGCAGGTTGCAGCCACCTTCAAGGCTTGTTGACGCATAGATAGTGAGTCGTCAATGATAAAGCCAAGGTTGCGGACATGATGCGAGGGGCGAGGCAAAGCACCCATTTCTGCCGGCCAATGGTGAGGTCCCCAAAGATCTTTGTTTTTTCCCAAGATCAGGACCTCAGTTTTATCACCATTAAGTTTAAGAAAGTTGGCCTGCATCCAGGATGCAATTTTGCTCAGCCCAGCCCGCAGAACAGATGGTTCCGACTCATTCCCCGCAGAGAGAGAAAAAATAATCTGGGTGTCATCGGCGTAAGAAAATAAAGACAACCCAGCGTCCTCTGCAATCACTGCCAGGGGTTTGACATAGATGTTTAATAATAAGGGACTAAGGATAGACCCCTGAGGAACCCCATAGGGAGAGGAGTGGACACTGGAGGTGGCTACAGAAGAGAAGATCTGAAAAGGGCGGTCGGTAAGAAAAGAAATTAGCCATCTGAGTGCTGCATCTGCAATCCCCAGAGACTGTAGGGCCTTTATTAGCACGGCGGGAGACACCGTGTCAAAGGCCGCGCTTAGATCGAGTAAAATAAGGGCCACCGTGTCTCCGGCATCCAAACGATGGCGTAACATTTCAGTGACGCCGAGAAGAGTGGTTTCAGTTGAGAAGCCAGCTCTAAAACCAGATTGTGATGGATGGAGAAATTTTTGAGTTTCAACGAAATTGGATAGCTGCCCATTAATATGCTTTTCCAGAACCTTGGAAAGTGCTGGAAGCAAGGAAATTGGCCGATAATTCGAGGAAAGGGTGGGGTCGGCATTGGCCTTCTTCAGTAAAGGGAGGACCATTGCATGCTTCCAATCAGAGGGAACGATGGCCTCCTTTAAGGAGGAATTAAGAAGCTCCATCATTATTGTAAGAGAAGGCAGTTCAAGCTGCCGTAGAACTGATATAGGAAGGAGATCACAGGGGGAGCCTGATTTAATGCTACCTAAGTACTGTCTGAGGGCTGTAATGTCTAATGGTGACCAAGATTCCAGCTTATTAGCAGGTTCTGTGTAGCAAGTGTCTCTACATTGAAGCGTGCCGGCTTCTTGAAGATAGTTAGATGGCAATGAAATAGAATTGACTACTTTATTACCATTCAGTGTTGAGTATATTATTTCCACTTTGTTATTGAAAAATTGCGCGAGGTCCTCACATTGCCCTTCATTCAGGCTAGGAGGAACGGGCTGGGTTCCAGAGCCTGATAATTCCTTCACCATTTTAAACAATGTTTTAGAGCATTTCTGTGCTCCAATGATGGTGGAGGAGACATAGTCAGCACAGGCTGCCCTACAGAGAGAGTGATAATCTCTCTTAGCTCGTACGTAGGCCAGTTTGGAATCCGGTGCATAGTCCCTCCTCCAGCGTCTTTCCATATTTTTGCATTTTGTTTTCTCAGTTTTTAACTTATCAGTAAACCAAGGGGCAGGGGGGAGATGAGTCTTCACCCTCTTAATGTAGGTAGCTTGGCACGAGCAGTCAGGCTTATCACAGAGGCAGTGTGTAAAGCATTTGTGAAAACATACAGTAATACAGTGAAAACACTACAAATGGACACCACAACGGTTTAGAAAAATAAGTAATCTTTATCTATACCAAACAATACCAAAACGACAAAAATCCACAATACAGTAATAAAAATATGACTTTCAAATGGTAGAAATAGTTCAGTTCAAAGCAAATTGCAAATGCAACACTTTTCACACAAGGTACCTTGGATGTGTCGCGCACACAAACAAAAAGGGAAGGTGATGCGTCGATTCCTTACACTCAGGGAAGGTGATGCGTCGGTTCCTTACTGCTGCGCCGGGGAGGTGATGCGTCGGTTCCTTACCGGAGAGGAGGTGATGCCTCGGTTTCTTACTGCGTGGGCAGGTGATGCGTCGGTTTCTTACTGCGTCCCCCAACGATGCGACAGACCTGGCGCCTCGACGTGATGTGACGATCCGGGATGATCTGTGAGTTCTTGCAGCTGCACAGCAGGGCTTGCGTCGGAATCAGTGCGGTGACCTCGGCCTTGGAGACCGGTGCACTCGATGCGGCGTGGAGCAATTTCTCGAGCCGCGGGCAGGCGCTGCGTCGGTTTCTTCGGCGATGCGTTAGAAACAGGTACGGATGCGTATCGCTGCTCGTTGGTGTTTCTTTTCCAGCTCCCACCGGCCAGAACAACCTCCAGAGGCCCTGTACAGCTACAGGCACCTCTTGGCAGGTCAGAACTCCCAGCAAGGAAGTTCAGGGGAGCTGGGGGTGAAGTCTTTGTGTCCCTGAGACTTCAGAACAGGAGGCAACATTGGAAGTCACTTTCACTGTCCTTGTTAGGGCGTGCATCCCTATTTAAAATGATGTCCCTTCCGCGTTTCCTTTATGCTTTGCAGAACACGCCACACCCAGTGAAGGCAGAATATTTTAAATCTATTGACAGTGCCCTAAGGGAACTTCTATGTGAGGGGAAACCACCACGGAGATCGATCCAAAAGTTATCGAGAGGCTGGTATGATGAGGGAATAGCCCTCCCCGATATAAAAAGATATTACTGGGCGGCACAACTCACTGCTATCAATCACTGTACGTACAGGCTTTAGGGAGACCTGGAATTCAATATGGATAGATGGCTACTCCCAGGGGGAGGTTTTATGGGCGCACTCTATGCTAACCCCTCTAAATTGAAATTTTCGGGCCAACTGGACATGCTGTCCAGGTGTGGCGGATTGCCACGACGAGTATGGGCTGGAAAGATAGAATCACATTGGCCCCCCCACTCTGGGACGCTGCAATATTGGGCAATCTAAGGTTCACTAAAGGCTTTGACCAATGGGACCTGATAGGAATCTCCACGGTTGGGGACCTCTGGAAGGCGGGGGAGATGATTTCTTTTACCCAACTGCTGGAAGAATAAGAAATTAGCAGATACAGAAAGATTCAGGTACTTACAGATCAAACATGCTCTGCAGGCGGCAATTCCAAAGGGGGTGACGCCACCAGAGTCATCTCCGCTGGAAGATAGGATACTAGACGGTAATCTACCTGAAAAGGCAATTTCGTTGATATATAAAAAGCTTGTCAACAACATGCCTGATTCTTTATTCCGACTCAGGACTAAATGGGATCACGACGTAGTGGGACTAGATGATGAGGAATGGCTTGAAGCTCTCGCCTCTCCCAGAGAAACAGCTATTTCTTCCAGGCTCAGACTTGTACAGCTTAAGATACTTAACAGAGTATACCTTTCTGGGCCGACGCTGGTGAAGATGGGCTATAGGACTGACGCAGACTGCACGAAGAGATGTGGGCACTTTCATACACATGCTCTGGGAGTGTCCAGTTTCCAGGAATACTGGGCGGGGGTGGCGAGTAGCATGGAGGAGGTAATGGGTATCCAGATTGATTGTAACATAAAGTTGTGTCTTTTGAACATTTGGGGTCCCACTGACTTAAATACCAAGGAGAGAATATTGGTGACCCTGGGAATGATGATTGTCAAAAGGAATATTGCAAGGTTGTGGGGTGCGCAAGAAAAGCCGTCGCTGAGGCTATGGGAAACCGATATGGACCATTGTATGTTCATCGAAAAGACAGTATATGTATCTAGAGGCTGCCCCAACAAATGGACACAAATATGGACTAAATGGAATTGTTATAGGGGAGAGATCTGTGAACCGCCGTTGTCTAGACGAAGGAATGATTCAGGGTAGGATGGTCCCATTTTGATTGATTGTGTACTGTTGGTAAATTGACATTTGTTTAATGTACTGGGTTGGAGGTATACCATTGGATGAGTCAATGACATACATGCTTGTATGCTGTTTTCACCTGTGTTGCCTTGTCTTTAATAAAAAGAAAAGTTAAAAAAAGAACAGGAGGCAAGCTCGTCTTCAAGCCCTTGGAGATCTTCCTCAAGCAGGGGACACAGCAAACAGCAATGTCGTTTTCCCTTTCCTTGGCAGAAAGTAGCCACTGCAGGCCAGCCCCAGACAGCAAACCGCACAGGGGCAGTATTCCTCCTCATTTTCTCCAGCTCTTCTCCTTGGCAAAGGTTCCTCTTGATTCCCAGAAGTGACCTAAAAGTCTGGGCTACTCTTTTTATACAGTAAATCTCTTTGTTCTCTGTGGCAGAGAAGCTCTTTGCCCAGCCAAAACCAATTCTGTCCTCTCTGGTGCAGCTTCCTGGCAGGAAGTGGAGACAGCATTGTCCTTGGCAGACCAGGCCCATTCAGGTGCGAAAGACATCTCCTTCCCTACTTTGAATGCAGCCCAGGTCTATTCAGCCTAGCCCTGACTCACCCTGGAAAGGCAGGACACACATCAACCCCCCCCCCCCCCCAAGTGGCTGCCTGAACAGGATGCACATTCCCAGCCCCTGTCACTCCAAAGCCAGACAGTCAATACACAACCTAGCAGAGGCACACTGGATGGTTAGGCAAGAAAATGCCTACTTTCTAAAAGTGGTATTTTCATACCCAGAATGTAAAAATCACCCTCACTAAAAGATGCATCTTAACATTCTGAGTTCAGGCATATCAAACTTTATTTTCCTATCTTGCTCCCTTGACAGTAATGCTCATAAGATGTTATGGGCAAACTCCACATTCTATCCTATGGGACAGATAGCCTTACAGTAGTGAAAAACAAAATTGGCATTATTTCACTATCAGGACATGCCACACACACTAGGGCATGTCCTACCTTTCACACACACTGCACCCTGCACAGGGGTACCTTGGGCCTACCTTAGGGGTGACTAACATGTAAGAAAAGGGAAGGTTAGGGCCTGGCAAGTGGGTGCACTGGCCAGGTAGACATGGCAGTACTAGACTGCACACAGGCACCGCAATGGCATGCCTGAGACGTTGTTGCAAGGCTGCTTGTGTAGGTGGCACAATCAGTGCTGCAAGCCTACTAGCAGCATTTGGTGTACAGGCCCTGGGCACAAACAGTGTACGGTACTAGGGACTTAACAGTAAACCAAATAAACCAATCATGGAAACATCAATCCATAACAACAATTGACAAAGGGAGCACTTGCACTTTGGCACTGAACAGCAGTGGCAAAGTGTCCAAAGCATCTAGACCAGCAAAACGAAGTCCAACACACAGCAAAACAACAGGAGGCAAAGGCAAAAAAAATACAGGGAAAACCCAGGCCAATGATGCCAGGTCTAACACTGGGGTCTTAGAGTCTTTTTCCCTTGTGCACATTTAGACAAAACAAAACATTTGTTTCCTGTTAAGTGGTTCCATCCATTAGTTTGCACCTGCTCTTTCTGAAAGGTTAAGCCTTTGTGCTAACACGCGTTTCCTTCATGAGTCTTGGAGAACCTTCCAGATTGCCACGTGCCATACGTGATCCTGCTGTATTAATTGGACCCTGAGCCTGCCTATAAACCACACCCTAACCCAAGCTCCTTACTGGCCTACTCTCCCTACGGAACAAGCTTCCTGCCTTCCCACTCCCCTAAAGAATCGACCGGATCTGGGCAGCGCTCTTCTTGGCTGCAGTTCAAGTTCCTCCGTTGATTCCCTTGACTCCAGTTCCCTCGAGGCATCCTTCGTCTCTGCCTCCTGCTCAGCTACTCCAGTTCCTAGGTGACTTCCTGAGTCAAAAACTCGAGTCCTTCTTCAGACTTATGACAAGTTGAAGTACTAGGTTAAGTGCTTGATATCAGGTTAGTGCGGACTATACTTTTACAGTAGTAAACAGACCGGAGTATCGGCATCCTCAAGACTATATACTTGCTTTCAAGTTCCCTCTCTGTGACTTCCCTACAGTTCACTTTGATTGTTCTTGTTCCGGATTCATCCTGCAAACCTCAATCAATCAATCAAGAGTTTATAAAGCACACTGCTCACCCGTGAGGGTCTCAAGGCGCTGGGGGGGGGGGAGCAGCTCCAGATCAGTCGAAGAGTCAGGTCTTGAGGTCCTTCCTGAAAGCATGCAGGGTTGGGGAGCGTCTGATGTTCACGGGGAGCTCGTTCCAGGTCTTGGCTGCGATGTAGGAGAAGGCTCTCCCGCCTGTTCTGCTTCTGCGGATGCGGGGGACCTCTGCCAGGGCGAGGTCGGCGGAGCGGAGGTTCCTTTTGGGTATGTGGAAGGATACTCTCTCGTTGAGGTATATGGGTTCGATGTTGTTGAGGGCTTTGTAGGCGTGGGTGAGGAGCTTGAAGGTGACCCTCTTCTTGACTGGGAGCCAGTGGAGGTCTCGCAGGTGTTGGGTCATGTGTTCGTGACGAGGAGTACCGAGGACGAGTCTGGCGGCGGCGTTTTGGATGGTCCGGAGTCTGTGTAGTAGAGCTCTGTTGATTCCGGCGTATAGGGGGTTGCCGTAGTCCAGTCTGCTGGTTATGAGCGCGTGGGTGACAGTCTTTCTGCAGTTGTGGGGGATCCATTTGAAGGTCTTGCGGAGGATTCGCAGGCAGTTGAAGCTGGTGGAAGCGACGGCGTTGATCTGACGGTTCATGGAGAGGGAGGAGTCGAGGATGATGCCGAGGTTTTGTGCGTGGTCTGTAGGAATGGGTGGCTTCCCGAGGGCGGGGGGCCACCAGGTGTTGTCCCAGGCGGAGGTGCAGGGTCCGAGGATGAGGATTTCGGTCTTCTCTGAGTTGAGCTGCAAAAGGATGTCTTTCATCCAGGCTGCTACATTCTTCACTCCTTCCTGAAGCAGAGTCTGGTGTCTTCGGGGTTCTTCGTGAGTGAGAGGATGAGCTGGGTGTCGTCGGCATAGGAAACAATGCCGAGCCCATTCTGTCCCACTATGGCGGCGAGGGGGGCCATGTAAATGTTGAAGAGCGTGGGGCTGAGTGATGATCCTTGGGGTACTCCGCAGTCGATATCGGTGGGTTCGGAGATGAAGGGAGGGAGCCTGATCTTCTGGGTTCTGCCGTAGAGGAAGGATCGGATCCAGTCGAGGGCGGCTCCTTGTATCCCTGCGTCGTGGAGTCTGGCTGCGAGAGTGAGGTGAGACACGGTGTCGAAGGCTGCGGAGAGGTCTAGAAGGATGAGGGCCGTGGTGTGACCCTGGTCGAGTAGCATGCGAATGTCGTCAGTGGCGGCGAGGAGGGCGGTCTCGGTGCTGTGGTTGCTGCGGAATCCAGACTGGGAGGCGTCTAGGATTGAGTTCTCTTTGATGAAGGTGGTCAGCTGGGCGTTCACGAGTCTTTCGGTGACTTTGGCCGCGAAGGGGAGGAGAGAGATGGGCCAGTAGTTTTTGCAGGTCAGTTGGGTCGGCCGTGGGCTTCTTGAGGAGGGGTTTAACCTCCGCCCACTTCCAGACGTCTGGGAAGATGCCGGACATGAAGGAGGCATTGATGGTCAGTCCTAGTTCGGCGGCCCTGTGGAATATGTGCGGCGGGCAGGGGTCCGTAGGGGCTCCTGAGTGGGTCTTCTTCATGGTATCGATGATGTGTTCGACGGTAGTGGGGTTCCAAGTCATGATGATTGGCTTGTCGGTGGCGTCGGGGGGGGGGGGGGAGAGGTGGTGTCTGGCGTCCGATCGCTGAAATTGTCGTAGAGGGCCTTGATCTTCTGATGGAAGTATGTGCTGAGCTTGTCGCAGAGTTCCTGGGAAGGTGTGACGTCCGTGGCTTCGCTGGAGGGTTTTAAGAACTGCTATATGACGTTGAACAGTTCCTTGGCGTTGGTCGCGTTGGCCTAGACTTTGTCTCTTACGAAGGTCCGTTTGGTGTCTCTTAAGCTCTGGTGGTAGTCCTTGAGGGCGCTCCTGTGGTTGTTCCCATGCTTCCGTGGTTTTCTGGTTTCGCCAGGTTTTCTCTAGGCGTCTGCACGTGCGTCTGGTTTCATGAAGTTCTGTGGTGAACCAGGCGGCCTTCAGAGTGCGTTGTTTGGCGGGGTGGCGGAGAGGTGCGAGTTTGTCGGTGCAGCAGGAGATCCAGTGGTGAAGTTCAGTGGCTGCGGAGTTGGTTTCGGTCGCGGTGCCACGGGGGGGGGGTCTTGGAAGAGGGTGGTGATGAGGAGATCCTCTGTGACCTTGTTCCAGCTCCTTCGTGGCGGTTGCAGGGCGGGCTTGAGTGCGGTGGTGGTGTTGAAGGTGAAGTGGACGCAGTGGTGGTCCGTCCAGAGGGGCTGGGTCATGTGGCTGAAACGGATGTTTGTTCCTCCCGCGAAGATTGGGTCGAGGGTGTGTCCAGCTCTGTGAGTGGGTGTGTTGACCAGCTGCTTCAGTCCGAGGTTGTCGAGGAGAGTGATGGATTCGGGGTCGTTGTGGTTGTCGAGGTGGAAGTTCAGGTCCCCGAGTAGAATGTAGTCTGTGGAGGTGATTGCATGGGGTGCTGCAAGCTCGGCGATGGTGGTTGCGGACTGGGTGCGAGGTCCCGGCGGTCTGTAGATGAGGGTGCCACGTAGCGTGGTCCTGGGGCTGGTCTGGATCTGGAAGTGGAGGTGTTCTGTGTTGGAGTGGGGGTCACTCGTGCTGTTCTAGAGAGTCGGAGGGGGGTCTTGTGTGCGATGGCGAGTCCTCCCCCTGGGCGGTAGGGGCGGTCCTTTCTCTGGATCTTGTAGCCGTCGGGGATGGCAGTGGCGATGTCGGGGCCGGAGGTGGCGTTGGTCCAGGTTTCCGTGAGGAAGGCGACATCGGGCGAGAGGGTGTCGATCAGGTCCCAGATCTCTAAAGCGTGTCGGTGCAGGGAGCGCACGTTGAGGAGAATGCATGTCAGGGTGTTGGTGGTGCGTGCGTCCGGCGGGCCTTCGGCGGTAGTGGGGGTCTTGTCGATGGTGAAGGATCTGCGGCAGGGTCTGCACGAGAACTGTCCATGGGTGGGGTTTGGCGAGGATCTTACGCAGTTGGTGTGTCTTCCGGGGTTGAGAGCGTGGAGAGTGGTAGAGTCGTAGCGGAGGGGCCTGGGAGAGCCAGGATTCCTGGCGCCGGTCGGGTCGCGGACGGGCGCAGACAGGCTTGCCTTAGGCGCGCCGAACACGCAGCGGCCGCCATTAAGTAGGGGAGGGGGTGGGACTGTAGGTAGGGAGGCGGGGGCTGTGACAGTGGGAGGGGCCGCGGGGCTACAGCGGCGGGAAATGAACGTGGAGCAAAGTGCAGAGCAAAATGTTAAGGAAAACAGTAAACACAACACAACACAGGAATTAAATGCCGAAAATGCAGAGGCAGTGAATAATGAGACTATGAAACGCTGAGGCGGTCACGTGGGCACAACAAGTGAAATACCGGGGCAGCAAGAGCAGGGCTGCCGGCGCGAACCCTGGAGTCAGCAGAAGGGCTCAGGATGCGGCGCTTACAACGCGGAGCTGCTGGGGAGAGTGCTGGCCTGGACCGAGGTCTAGGTGGTCAACCAGGCCATTGAACTGGATTATTTCTAAGAACTAGAGCCTTGATTCTCTGTTACCCTGGTGAACTGTAGTGCCTTGAAAACTTTCCTCCAAGTGCTTGATTCATGTACTAACCGTGTACAGAAAATCATGTTTTGAGTTTCCATGGGAGTCTCATTAACTCAAATCTATGCCAGTAACTCCAATCTGTATTTTGAGTTATTCCTTGAGAATGTACAGCTCCAGTCTATGGCTCCGGTTATTCTGTTCCTTGCTGTGTGTCTGAAAGAGACTGTAAGTGTATGTTACCGATGTATTTGCAAATCCGTTGTTTGTGAGGCTATGGGGCACATGCATCAAACTCAAAAATACCGATTCCTAATTTGCGATAAATAAGGAATCGCAAATTAGAAATCGCTATCCGCTATGCATGAAGCCATTCGCGCAAATCTACCGATTCGCTAAACATCGCAAAAACTATTTGCGAGTAGCGAAAAGCGAGGCGCAAATTCAGAAAACCCACCATTTGCGAAATCTCTATTAGCGAGCTCGCAATTAGCGATTTCGCAATTAGCGATTTCGCAAATAGCGCGTCGCTCTGGGAACATGCTGATGACATCACAACCAGGAAGTCAGCCAGCCCATGCTTCAGTCAATGCCCAGAGGAGGAGACAGGAGGAAGGACAGTACTGGAGCTGAACTGAGACAACACCCAAGATTGTTTCCTGCAACTCACTGTGCACCAGGATGGGGAAAGCAACAACAGGGGACAGTGCCACGCCCAGGAAGAGGAAGCTGAAATTCAGTGAGAGGGAACTTGAAAATCTCATTGAGGGGGTGTCCAGAAACCATGACAAGCTCTTTGGGAAATTGTCCCTGAAAGTGCCTGAGGCTGACAAAAGGAGGATCTGGCTGCGCATCAAGAGCACGGTCAATGCAGTGGGAGTCACACACCGCAGCATTGATGACCTAAAAAGAGGTGGTATGACCTCAGAAGCCGGGCCAAGGAACGTATCGCAGAAAGGCTGAAGGAGGCAAGGGCCACAGGAGGGGGCACATCTACAGTACCCAACAACACAGCCCTGGAGGACCTGGTGGAGGCGACAATTCAGCCTGAGGCAGTGGTGGGAGTAACCCAGCTGGACACATCCGGCGCGGCAAGTACCTCACAAGGTAAGATGCATGCAACCATACAGTCCTACGTAATGTCCAGTGGTGCACATACCCCCAGGCCAACCCCAGTGTACAGCTCAGAATCCAGTCCACGTTTTCCCTCTTACCCCCAATGCATCATGGGAGTCGTAGTCATGTCAGTCAAGTGGGTATCCAACACAACACTAGCAAGCAAAACACGCCAACACTGCATGGCAGTCAGTGATTCAATGTGAGCCAAGTATGCATGATGTCACACAATGGGAAGGCGCACACATATTAACATTTCACTGTTTCACATCACAGACGCAGCTGAGATGGACTCGGAAGACAGTGACTGCCTACATATCTCTGAGACTCCTGCTGAGACAGATGTGGAGCCACCAGATGCCCCAGCATGCACACCACCCGCACCTACCAAACGCAGGGCCCAGATCCCTTCACTGCAGCCCATGGAATCTGAGGTGGCCCCTGAACCCACCCCAGCAACCAGCCAGCCTCCTGTGACCACGCCACCTACACCACAGGCCCAACGTGGGCGGAGGCGAATTTCAAGGGCCCGCATTGCTGTGCAGGAAGACCAGGGTCCAAACGTGTTTGCTGGTGTGGAGTCACAGATATTACGCGTGCAGCGCATGCAAGCAAGACACATGGGCGCAATACAGCTACAAATAACCAAACTGGCAAAGAACATCAGCCTAATGACAGACAGTGTGCATGCACAGACAACTGCGTTTGTGGAGGGAATAGGCAGACCAACGCAAGCATTCAGGAGCTCACCAAGGCAATGCTTGCGGGCCAAAGCACAAAGAGGAGAAGGCATCGCCAGAGCATGATGTGCATGTCAGCCTATACCAGGGCCAATAACAAGCTCTGCAACACCACTGCGCAGCTGGCACGTCGCTCCGTGGCAATGCAAATAGATCTGGGCCATTACTGTGGGGATGTTGCTAGGGCCCTAGGACAAGTGACCACCGCCGTGGAACAACTCCAGGCTGGTACTGTTGGCGGCAGCAACTTGACAGGGGAGGAGGGGAGTGAGGAGGCCTCCAGTCTTAGCAGCCTGTCGATGCCAGTGACCACTGCCAGGAGGCGCAGTTCGCGCAGCTCAAACCCTTCAGTTGCGCATCATGGTGATGTGGCCAATGCAGGCGAAAGACGTATGGGTGTGCGTGGCAGGAAGCGCTAGCCAGGCATATTCTCCTCAGTTTGGCCATGGTGACTTAACCATGGTCAATTGCAGCCTAATGATTGCTAACCAGCACATGGTATTGTTTATTTAACGTTATTCACCTATGCAATCATAGTTCTGATTAGCACACATCTCTGTGTGGCTACCCATTGATACATGGGCTCATGTTAATAAATACTTTCATGTTCAGCATCTAGGTGTCATGGCTCATTATTGCCTGCCTCAGAAATAATGTTGGGTGATGTCTGCACGTCTCCTCTGCCCTTCTCCTGTGTTTGCCACGTGCGCCTGTCGGAGTTGTGCGGGTGGTTGGTTGTCGCCATCTGACTTACTGTCGGACACCTCGATGTTCATGCCTCTGCTGGTGGCAATATTGTGCAGAATGGCACATGCAGCCATGATCCGGCAGCATCTCTCTGGACGGTACTGCAGGGCTCCACCAGTATTGTGCAGGATGCGGAAGCGGCTTCTAAGTATTCCAAATGTGCGTTCTATCACATTCCGTGTGCTGATGTGTGCAGCATAGTACATCCGCTCATGTGGTGTTGATGGGTTGAGGATTGGCGTCAGGATATAGTTACGCACGGCGTATGCGCTGTCACCTACAGGGTGGAAAGCAAAGGGTTAGCCACAGTGATGCATTTTCATTTGTTTGATTAATGTAGCGGATAGTTATATGTGTGTACCCAGCAGATGTCCTTCTCAGAATTCACCCCTGAGCAGACGCGTGTGGATGCCACTGTGTCAGAAGATGTAGGAGTAATGGCTGCTCCCAGGTAATTGCGCCACGCTGCCCGTAATGATGTGCTTAGCATTGCACACTACTTGCACATTGATAGAGTGATATGATTTCCTGTTCCTGAAGATGTATTCATTCACTGCTGGTGAACAAGTAGGGACATGCGTACAGTCTATGCAGCCAATCACATGGGGGAATTGTGCTACCTGGTAGATGTCCAGTTATGTCTTATTCAACTCTGGGGGGGTTGTGGGGAAGCTGATGTGGGTGTGGATCCTTGTCATCATGGCGTCATGGAAGGTTTTGAAGAAACGTGAAAGGGAGCTTTGTGATTCCCTCCAGCTACAGCTACTACCCCCTGGAAACTGCCTGACGCAAGTAGGTGCAGGCAACATTGGACCTGTACATATGCGGGGATGGCATGGGTCCTACGGGTCTGACGCTGCATTAGGGGTTCCAATTCTGCTATTAGGTGCATGATCATTGCACCGTCCAGCCTGTACTTATCGTATTTCTCATCCTCAGTTTGGACCAGCACTGTGATGCGCACTCTGAGGGTCCTCTCCTGTATCCACCTTCTTCGCTGCCCTGCTGCATGGGTCCTCCTCCTCCTCGCCATCACGTAGTGTGCAGTCATTGTGGAATGCTTCATGGGCCTTCTGAGTCTGTTTAAATAGGTTTCCGATAGGTTGCACCTGAATTTTTAATGTTTTCAAACTTTACCACCTGATTGTGATTCCCCTTAATCTGCACTTGCAAAATAGCGAATTCATGGTTATTCGCTATTTGCGAATTTACATGCATTGGCTTGCGAGTCCTTAGGGACTAATCGCTATTAGCAGTGGCTGTTGTGGGACTCGCTATTAGGGATTCGCTTTTGGGGTTCTCGCATTGATTGCGAGTCCCTATTTTTGCGAATGTGTTGGGTTTTGCGTAAATGGGTTGATGCATTGGGAAGTGTTGGTTTGCGTTCGCAAACGGTCTTTTTTAGCGATTCGCTGTTTTTGCGAGCCCGTTTTTGCTTGATGCATGTGCCAGTTAGTGAATTGTTGGTAATTGCCTCCTTTTGTTAGTTCTAGTGCATTGCGTATTCGTAAAACCAGAGGTCTCACGGTCCTGTGTACGTCTACCTAGCAGACTCAGAGGGCCTACAGTTATTGCTGTGCCGCACAGCTGTTGACTGGAACCAGTGTCACAAGTCTCTTTTCTTATTTTGTTCCAACCCCTCTTACCCCCAAGGGCTGCGCCTTGTTTAGGGAGAAACTATTCCTTGAACGAGTCAGGCCCTACGGAGATAGGAGGTCCAGCATCAGTTATTATTATTATTTAAAGATTTGTAAAGTGCAACAGCTACTCAATAGTGTCCCGCGCTAAGTAGCAAGTCTGATCCCTAAATAACAGAGGTACTAAAAGGTAGAACTAAGGAGCCAGGTCTTAAGAAGTCTCTTAAAAGTCAGAATATCCCTGGAAGCACAGAGCTGAACTAGGAAGGAATTCCACTTTCTGGGGGCAAGATAAGAGAAGAAGATGTCCACCACTAAAGCCCTTGCCATGCTGTTCATTCCACAAATCATGCGATTGCACGGGCTCCCTTCGGTCATTATTTCTGATCGGGCCAGCAATTCATTTCACGAGTTTAACGCAGTCTTTGCACATCGTCGGACATTGATGCTCGACTCTCGTCCGCCTCTCACCAACAAACGGATGGGCAGACTGAGCGGGTTAATCAGATTTTGGAACAGACATTGCAACGTGTTTTGACCTCTTCTCCTAAAGGTTGGGAGTCTTGTTGCCTTTTGCCGAATTTGCCTAGTCCCAGTATTGTCTCTGCGGTTGGAACTAGGTGAGTGCATGACACTATGGAATCATGACCTTGTTTTGTTACTTTGATCAAATCTTTTAGTTCAGACAGTTTTTCCCATGAGCCGTGTTTCCTGCCATCCCCTCTCCTCCCGGTGAGAACCTCACTATCAGTTGTCTGATACACAACAAATGCCTATTCACTAGCTAACAGTAGGGTCTGGAAAATTACAGCATCTGCAGTGGAAAGAGAAAAACATCTTGTGTAACAACAACAGTTTAGTGCAAAAACAGGCCAGTTATACCTAATGTGAAAAGTCGACATTTAGCATGGCTTCAGTAGTCAGGCTAACTTATGTCAATACATTATGTTACTTAATTTGTGTGCTTTTAATATCTAGTTATGACTACATACTACAAATATTTAAATTATTTGTGCATGTATTATTCAACACTGAATTTTTTCACTTTTCAGTTCAATGCGTTTAATTTACAAATAAGGAAATTCGCTGTATCACTCAGATGCTGCTTGCTTCCTTCTCAGGGTTCTGCTGGATCTCTTGAACTGTGTGCAGTTCCTCTCTAGCACGTTCTGGGCAGGTGGAGCTGACTAGTAGACTTCCTCTGGATCAGGAGAACCCTGTATCTCCTGAGGGGCAGGGTGTTACAGCGCCCTCCCCAGCCCTTGTTCAGCATGAATTCATCCAATATGGTGGCCATATACTGACAAGGGCTTGTTGAACGGGTATAGTGCATCTGGAACAGGAATGTCACTGATGTGATTCCCAGGACAACTGCCACGGGGATATCTTGAGTCCTTAACGGAGTGTAGCAGTGAGGCGACCACCGCTGTGGATGGTAAGCAGTTAGTCTTCCCACAGGCTGATGACAGGCAGAGAAGGTGCATTCACTAGACCTTCAATGGCTCTCTTGTCAGTGCCAGCAACTGCAGGAGTATGTGACCTGGAAACAAGTACTAAGGGGGTCAAAGGAGAAATGCAACTTTTTGAGGCCCAGACCTTTGAGTTCTGGTGGTCTATGTGAGTCAGTGTTGTAGGGGGTCTGGGGTGTCTCCATACCTGCCAATTTACAAAATAACTTCACTGTGTGAGGAGGGGTTGGGGCCTTCGAAGGGGCGGGGCCTGGTGCCGAGAGCAATCTAAGAGGCACTTTGCCCCTCACCCAGCCCCCCACTCCCTCCCAAAATAAAACTAAAACAAAGGGTCATCAAGACTGTCGCCGATGTGCTGGGGTGTTTTCACACCTTTTAATGGACATCAGCTGCTTACTGCCTCCGAAAACGAGCTGGAAATCCACTGTTTACAGTGTTTTTCAGCTTGTTTTCCCTGCCACCATGTAATTTCGGCTCCTCGCCGGGTGACTGTGTGAAGGGAGCCAAAATTGTGTGACACACAGTGGCACCGTGTGAGTTTGCAGGTCGGAGTTTTGCTCGGGGGGTTAGGACAGTGACTGCCAAAGATGAGAAGAAATATACAGATTACTTCCAGCAGTGTTCCCTTGCCTCAATTTCTCGACTGAAGTCCAGGGCGGAACAATTGGAAACTATGGCAAGAAGTGTGAACCAAAGGATCTTGAGGGGTTCCTCGTTTCCAGTGGGAGGAAATGTTAATTTTTAAATTTTGTTTATAGAGTTTTATATAGTGCGAACATGACCTTTTCTGGTATCAGAGCGCTGTACATCGGGAAAAACACAGGAGAACATACAAAAGTAATACATAAGTTGAGGAATAGAAAGGAACTAAAAAATCATAGAAACATATTCAAAGTGTCAATAAAGTCTGGGAAGGATGTGTCTTCATTGGGGGAGGAATCTGTTCATTAGTAGAAACTTTTGCGTATCGTGATAATTGTATGGATTTTTTTCCACAGGCGTATGCTTGATAGATGCTTGGAGGTAAGTGGTGAGAAGGGAGAGGAGGTTGCGGTTCAGTAAGGGACTAGTCGCTCTGTTGGGTCTAGAGGTGAGGTCTATATTCGGTTTACACCTCCATTTAGGTGGAGTGAACCTGGCGTTTGCAATGGAGTAAACTGATCGTGAAGTAAACTGTCAACAGTTCTGAGTCCAGTTCTGCTTTTTGTGGTACAAAACCTTATGCTTTTAGAAGTAATATGAAGTAGGTTCTGAATCTGCCCTCATAAGGTGTAATTCTGTTTTTAGGTCGTTTAGCGTTGATTGGAGAGTGGAGGTATTGTTGAGTTGAATAGGGGGATATGTGAGAGGGGTTTTATGGGTGAAGGGGGATACTAGAGGTTTGGGGCAGCACCGGGATATGGGGATGGGATTTTGCTCAGTGACCGAATAGTGCTGTAGTTGGGAGTTAGGTGGGAGGAGGGTTTGGGGATTGGAAGATGTGTGGGAATCCTGTTTAAATCTTGTCTGGGGAGAGCACTGTTATGGAGGGGACTTGCCATATCTGAGTAGGAGGGGGAATTGTGAATAGTAGAGGTTGTGAGTAGCATCACGATGTTGGATACTAGATCAGGAGTGGTATTGTTACTGTCATTCATAAGATCAGAGGAGAGAGTCAGTTTGCTTATAGATTGAGGAGTGGAGTTGCTAGAGCGGTGGTGGTTTGTGGGGGGGGTGTCGGCATTCTTAGGTGAGGAGGTAATCTTCTGTACTATGGTGATGAGCTGACCTGGATTAGGGTCCACCCCTGCGAGAGGGACGGGAGCATTCTGGGAAGAAATGATGCCATGGGTGGGAGAGTGGGTGGATGGCAGGGGAGAGTGGTGGGGTGGGCCGGGGGAAGGATTAGAAGAGGGAGGTGATCATTCTGAGTGGCGGTTGATGGTAGGGGCAATAATAGGGTGGGGGATAAGTCTTTGCCTATATTATCTCTAATGTGAGGGAAGAGATTGTCAAAGAGCTCCAGATTGCGATTGAAAGATTGAATGAGTACAGTGCTGTTATTGTAAATGGTTACGGTGGTTTCCGTATTGTGCGCAGATGAGAAGGCAATAGTAAGTTTGAAGCTGTACGGAATCTTCTTGATGCCGGTTACCTTAAGTTTGGAGGGTAAGGCTTTCCTCCATTGAGCACGACAGTTGGTAAAAGATATTAGATCATTGATTATCGAACCCTTATTGCAGCAGAAGTAGGAATCTAGGAAGAGTGTTTCAGTATTCGATTTGAGCAGTTTGTGTTTGCTATTTTTTTGAGGCATTTTTGGTTAGATTTGGTGGATAGATAATTTTGAATGAGTTGTGTCCTGCAGGGGATAGTAGGGAGTTCACTGCGTTGGTATGTGATAGATCCATGATGAAATCACTGGCAGGGAGGTGCTAGGGTGTCAAGGAAGAAAGTCAGAGTAGGACCCTAATGGAGTGAGCTCATTCCAAGATGTCTGCCCCTACAGCAGAGAGATGAATGAGGTCCTATTTCAGTTTCTATGGAATATTGGGCTGGGTATTACTGTTTCATTATCTATGACTGTTGAGAGGACTCAGGAGGATCTTTATGGGGAAAGAAAAGTGGAGCCTGTGATCCATTCATCAGAATAGGGTGAGGGCAAACAAAAATTAAAAAAACCAGTGTCAATGACCCATAAGTAAAAATGATCATTGCACACACGGCGTAACAGGTGATCTCGCCGTAGGCTGAGGACTAGCGAATAGCCTCAGTGCTCATCTGGCAGCACGATCAGCAGCCCACTATTGATGGTTCATTCGCTTTGGTGTCCAAAGGTTTGATGAGGGGCCCTCGGGGTGGCGCGGAGTGGGAAAATGGCCGGAGCACATTGGGAGCGAGAGCCGGAGAGGAAGTTCAGACAGGCAGGGCTATGAGAGCCTCAACGTTAGGCAACATTAGTGCAGGAGACCATGGTATCTGGAGGGACGGTCGGCACTTAATGCAGTGGAGGGCTTCTTTCACTCAGAGAGCCAGTCGGCCCGTGGTGCGGAATGATAGCTGCCCCATCGATTCCACTGTAGAAACGATGTCAGCACTGCAGGGCTTCTGCAGAGATTGCGAGTGGATGAGTCAGTTCAAAAATGCAGGATCGTGTGTCTGGTGCGGGTCAGTCTGAAACCCTCACCCAGTGATTTTCAATATGGCGGGTTCCTTCCTCCCTCCGATCAGCCCCCGGGGCTTGGTTATGCAGGGTGGGCTGAATTGGTACCAATGACCTTGAAGCCGACCTCACTCTCAGCTGGACTGTCGGTCACCAAAATCAGAAAGGGGGCGAGGTCCACCTCGGGCTCTCACCTTAAGCTCTGCTTCGTCTGCTGGTTTGGGGTCTGGACGGGCGACGTGAAAGAGACCAGTCCAAGAGCGAGGAGACGAGCGGGCTGTTCAGGATGTTGCAGAGAGGTAAGTGTAATTGTCACCATTGTGGATGGGCATCAGAGAGCGGCTTCTGCAGGGATTTGCACGGAGATTGATCCCCAGTCCGGAGCCTCTTAGAGGCTCTACCTTCCAGCAACCATCTTGGGACTAGGTAACCAGAGAACATTCTTTCCTGCAAGATAAAGTATTGAATGTGGATTCTTCCTGACAGACTAAGGTGTTTAAAGCTTTCGAATTTCTAACAAAAGGCCCTTGGAGCCATGTTGCTAATGGCATAAGGGCTGGAAGTAGGACGTGGATGGTGCTGCAGTACCACCAAAATAGCCATTCTGGGATTCAGAATGTACATTAGCAATAAAGATGCCTTTAAATTTTGTTTTTATTTTGTCACATTTGCTGTTCAATGTCAGGCTGCCTTCTGTCAAATTACTGCTTCTTCTTTAAACATGGAAATCGTTGCTCACTTTTATTTCTCTGACTGAAAAGTGAGAGGTTTGTGTAAAATGAACCATGTGATAGTACAGCTGAGTAAAAAGAGTGTGTGGAAGGAAAGGCTGTAGGATGCCAGTTTTTTCTAACGCAACAAGATTTGAATACCTGTCAATGAACTGTACAAATATTTCAAACTATATCAGCAGTTAGAAAAGCATAGATTAAGCTTGTTTTGTAATTATGACGAGTGATGGAAGCAAAGATTTTAATTGGATCAAAACAAATCAAGACACTTTACGTTATCGTTTGAGTGCTATATAGTTTTATCAGTAAAACTGAACGTCTGTGTAAATTTAGCAGTTAATACATTGGAAAATAAACTGTCTGTAAATGACCATGTTCTACCGCACCATGCTTTAGTAATATATTTGCGTCAGTGTGCTCCAAAATGCACCACCGCCTATGTACTACACCCATCCCAATCTCCTGCTGACTGGGCGTAGCTCATTTGCTAAATTTTGCCTTTGTTTGACGCATAGATTTTTCAGAATCCTTTTGACTTCAGTGATACAACATTGATGGCCACACTCGGTGATGTACCCCCTTCAGTGATGTGACATTGTTCCAGTACCACTGGCTAGTGGAGCAGGCTAACGCTAGACACAGTCTACATTGTTACAGAATCAAGTAATATAGGCCATTAAAAAACTTTCGTTCTGAGCTTTGAAGCCCGACAGTGGTTTCAAATAAGTTTAACTAGATGGCAAGAAAATTAGTTCACTCATTTACAGTCCGACCAGGATTTTCTCAGGCTGCATAATTCGAATGGTACAAATCGCACCAGTGATGTTCTGCAGGGTCACCCTTACAGTTGATGTTTGGATTCTCAAGTTTACATTGACTGTCTGATATTTAATCCTCCATATGTAGGGTTTGGTATACGCCAAGCTGTTTTCCCTCAGGTACTGCATTGTAGAATATGGGAAAACTTTCTCCTATTCATTTTTTTCCTGTGGTAGACCTCAAAGCGTATCTATAAATGTGATGATTGTACCAAACGTTTGTAGATGCTCTCTGAACTTTTTTCATTTACACTGGTAGATGTGGAAACTGGTTGCCATATTATATTATATTTGTTATGGTACCAACTAAGTATGTGATTGATGTTTTAATAAAAACAAAAGAATAGTCTCTAGTTTGACCCTTGCCTATCATGTATCATTGTATTTGATATAATCCTTTGGATGGTGTTTTACTGATTAACGCATGCAACCTGACCAGCTCTTTCACCAATGCGAAGAACGGCCTCGCTGGTAACATAGTACCTGTTAGAAATGGGATTTCTGGTTGGCTAGGGCTTGCGCCTAAGCCAGGCAGAAACCACCACTCTGGTGAGGGCAAGGGAGTTACACGCTGAAGATAACCCCTGCTCACCCCCTTGGTAGCATGGCACGAGCAGTCCGGCTTATCCCAGAGGCAATGTGTAAAGCGTTTGCGCAGCACACACAGCAGCGACACACTAGGCACACCACAAAACAAACTCCACACAAGGTTATATAAAAAATAGCCTTTGTATTATCCGTAAACACATTAGAACATAATCACAAATGTACACTGTGCCACCTGGCACTAGGTTATACTTTACAGGGGATTATATACAGGACTGGGCCAATCGGGCCGCTGTCATCACCATTAGAACAGGTAAGTAATAAAACCACCAGTAACTACTGGTACCGACACATTGCATTAATCACATTAGGCATAAGCATTAGGCATAAGCATTAGGCATAAACACATTATGCATCATCTCATTAGGCATAAACACATTAGGCCTAAACACTGGGCAGAAACACCTTCTGCATCATCACATTAGGCATACAGCCTAAATTAGCCATGCACCACAGTAACACTAGTCAGGTGCACCCGTCTCCTTAGGGCCTTGCGCCCTACCAGCACACCAGGTGCTCACAGGCCAACTGGCCTTCCTCGGAGGGCCGGTCTGGGACTCCCCCGCAATGCCCTATGTCCATCCAAAGTCAGGGCTCTAAATGGGGCGAGGGTGCAACTCACCCTTGTTTTCCTTATGGCCAAAAGAAGTGCCCCCGTCGTTGCAGCTGCCCACAATCTGGCGGTGCAGCTGTGACCCCCACTGGGCAACCACAGAGTGCCTCCTAAGCCCCCCTCACTGGGGCTTCTCTTTGCTGAAAAGAAAACAGGTACAACAGTGGGCACCAACAGTGCATTGTGAGCTCCCTTCACCGGGGCTCTTCCGGTGCCACTCACAGGCACCAACCGGGTGCGGTCTCAGCCCCACTCACCGGGGCTTCTCTGGACTCTTCCGGTCTTCCTCGAGGTTGTGCGGCACGTCCGGAGCCTTCTACGGCCTCTCGGACGGAAGCTCGTGCCTCGGGCTGGCCCCTCTCCCGCACAGACTCCAAATGGCCACGCCCCCGCCTCACCAGGACCGGAGTTACACTCTGCGTTCACCCGTAGGCACAAGGAGGGGCAGCGGTGGCCCGGGAACGTGGTCGCCGTGCCAACCCAGCTCACCTCTGCGGGGACCACCAGAAATGCGGGCAGGCCACTGAAGGACTTCTGTCGGACTCCGCAGACGTCCGGGACCACACACGGGGCTCTCCTTGCTTTCTCCGGTCCTCAGCAGCCACGCGGGGCTCTCCACTTCGGTCCGGGGAGCCCCGCCCACCGTCAGGCACCGTCACGCCTGGCTTCCTCTGCCTGGCCACGCCCCAAGTCAGGCTCCGACTCGCCTGACTTCCGCGGATTACGGAGCGGAGTCTCCGTCTGTTCCGGGCAGTTTTCTCCCACAACGGCCACTACCCTTATGGAGAGGGAGAGCACTTCTTCCCCTCAGCTCTCCCTTCCCATTCCTCCACGACTTGGACTTCCGCCCAGCAAAACGGAATAAGGGGCATAGCGCTCTTCGAGCAGAGAACAAAACGCTCGCCCTGCATCAAGACTCTCCACCTTTGCAGGCAGCGCTCACTGCTGGGAAGTTGGAGCCCCCTCCTCGGGCCCCCCCGGGGCAATAAAAGAATGCCGCGCTCACGAGGCGCTATGTCCCAAGTTTAGAGAGGCAGAGCTGGGCACCGGGAGGCCAGCACGTAGGAACCCTAAGGAGCCAGCAGCTGGGTCCCACGGCGGTTCCTTCTTGCCCAGCAGTCCTACAGCAACACAGCTCCAAGACAGGTACCAAAAGCACACCTTACATGGGGTCACAGCCCCAATATTTATACCAGGATTGTCTTTGTTCTTCCTCCTGCACAGGGCTCTGGACCTAGTCTAAACCAGTTCTGGGGGGGTACTCAAGCTTTTCTATACAGTGCTCAACAGTCCCCTTTGACATGGCAGGTCCTGGCCCCAGACACACCACAGGGGGGCGGAGCCAGCATTGTACAAGGCAGGCACAGACCTATTCAGGGTCAGGGGCTACTCCTCCCACTACTCCAAATGCAGATCTGCCTATTCAGCCTAGCGCTGACTCACCCAGCCCCTCTGGAGCCACGGCACCTCCCCAGTCCCTGTCACTCCAGAGCCAGACATGCAATACACATCAGGCAGGCACAAAGACACATAGCACACAGAAATGCCAACTTCTAAAAGTGTCATTTCTAAAATAGTGATAATAAATCTGCGAACACCATTACGCAGCATTTATTATTACTAGTCCAAACATACCAAACTTGACCACGCTGCTCCTCTCATATCAGGAATTACCACTGAAACACTTATCAGGGAATCCCCAATGCATTCCTATGAGAGGGCAGCCTCACAGCAGTGAGAAACCAAAATGGCTGTTTGTCACTACCAGGACATGTCACACAATTAAGGTACATGTCCTACCTTTTACCTACAATGCACCCTGCCCATAGGGCTAGCTAGGGCCTACCGTAGGGGTGACTGACATGTAGTAAAAGGGGAGTCACAGACGTGGCACCCATTTTATGTGCCACGTCACAGCGACAGTAAACTGCGCTCGCAGGCCCTGCAATGGCAGAGACCTGAGACAGGTTTGAAAGGCTACTTTGGTGGGTGGCGCAAGCAGCGCTGCAAGCCCACCAGTAGCAGTTAATTTACTGGCCCTGGGTATCTGAGATATCACTTTACAAGGAAACTGATAGGTAAATTAAATACGCCAAACAGGTGTAGACCAATCTTACCATGTTTACCACAGAGAGCACACGCACTTTACACTGGACAGCAGTGATAAAGTGCCCAGAGTCCTAAAACCACCAACACCAGGTCAGAAAAAATACTAGGAGGAAGGCAAAAAGTTCAGGTATGACCCTGCAAAAAGGGCCAAGTCCAACAGTACCCATGTTGACTTGCTGGAGTTTTCTCTAGAAGGATAACTATCTGGGGACTCTGCAGGCTGGCTGTGTGCACGTCACAAGAGCCAGATGATTATTTTTTGACTGACTTATCCATGCAGACTGACTTTCTCCTTTACAAGCTGAGAAACTACATTGGCTCTACTTGTTTTCCCGCTTGGTGTGTAAGAGGTGGCAGCCAAAGTCATTGGGATATGGCAGTGTTAGTCTACACAAGGGTGTGTATGTGTCTGGGAACTTTGCTGATTGGCAAGTCCATGTTATTTTTTGTCAACTTGTCAACTCCTCTATATTTGCTGTTTTGAAGTTTCGTGATGTCTGACGCAAAGATTAAGTGCATTCCAATGTTTGAAAACCTATCTCAGCAAAGCATGGCAAGATATGCCACTAAATGCTGTTATTACACAAAATTATTTTACAACAGCTTTCATGTTGGAACTTAGAAATCTCTATACGAAGAAGGTGGATGCCTTGATGGGTGGATGCTTTAACGGGTAGCCTCTACCTGTCGTTCTGGTGATGCCAGCAAGCGACCATCATCACTGTCCCGACAGCATTGATGTTATGGAGTGCAGTCCTCAATTAGCGATTTCCCACTTTTTAAAACGTTTGAGAAAATGAAGAGGATGGTTGACTTTGCTTGACTACGGATTGACTGGGCTGTGCATCCTGGTGCTTCAGAAGCCAGACGTGCCTGAAGCTTGTTTGTAGTTATTCACGCGCACGGGCGTAGCGCGTCCAGGGTTGCACGCCATACAAAGAGCCTGTGAGCATTTAAAAAAAGTTTAAAAAGTGGTAAATTGCTAATTTAGGAGTGCACTCCATAACATTGTGGTTTGAAAGTATACTTTTAAGGCATTAGAGGATGGTAGAGTTCTGAGTGATGTAAATGATAGGGTTTTTTTGATGTTTAGAGGTAGAAGAAGCAGATAAGGCTGTAATCCATGCTGGCATTCTTTTGAGGGAATGCAATTGATGTGGAAGGAATTAGGCATTGTGGGTAAAAAGGGATCATCGGCCAACAATGCAACGGATGTTACTATGGAGACATTGCAGAAGAATTTGATCCCTGTCAAACATTCTTACGATTACAAGCGATGTTGAGTTCTCTGATGCATAGATCTGTAGTCAGGTGATTGCTTGCTCTTCTTATTTGTTCAATATGCATACTGCTCGTGATGGATTGCGGCTTTGCAGGACTGTACATAGTGCTAGATAAAGGGAGAGTTGTTTGGTTTGACATTATTTGTAAATCTTTTTTTGCATTGCACAAGATTGAGAATTTACTAACCTCAAGGGCATCACAGGTTGCTAAATAGTTTTTTTCAGTACAAGTAAAGTTCAGCCAGGCATCGGTAGAAACCTTTTAGCTCTCAAAGTGTGACAATATGATGGGAAGAGTCAAGTGTGTTGCCAGGAAACACCACTGGTGGGCATGGAGGCCTTTGTAGCTAAAATAGCACCCAAGCTTATAACATGAGGAAGGAGGAGGGCCCTTCATAGAAAGACAGACCAGTTAGCTAAGGAAAAAGGGTCAAAGTAGAACAACAAAGCAAAGGAGGAAGGGTAGGGAGCAGGTGGAGAGTAACTGCAGGGAATCATGACTGTGTCTGAGGTATCATGAGAGGCTTCAGAAGAGGAAGGGAAAATAGTGATTCTGCCCAGAGGGTGCGAGATAGGAAAGGCCAAGTTAATACACAGCGATACAAAAGGGGATGATGGACGGAACGTTTGAGCCAATCAAACACTCACCCCCAGTCAACTGATCTGGGTTTAATCCATCATCATTCTTTAGCTCACTCCACCACCCCAGTTCAGACATGGCCATATGCAAATCAGTCTGACCCTGTGCCTCATGGGACCAGTCCAGCCCGAACTGCCAAGCCATGTCTTCCCTGGACCGGAAACAAGCATCCTAGGACCGGTTTCTGGCATTCCAGCCGTCATCAGCCAGGCTTGCTTGAATCCAGTGGCAAAGTGAGCAAGGGACCCACGTCTGGGCATACCCCCGCCAACTTAGGGCGAACAAAGCGATACAAAAGGGGATGATGGACGGAACGTTTGAGCCAATCAAACACTCACCCCCAGTCAACTGATCTGGGTTTAATCCATCATCATTCTTTAGCTCACTCCACCACCCCAGTTCAGACATGGCCATATGCAAATCAGTCTGACCCTGTGCCTCATGGGACCAGTCCAGCCCAAACTGCCAAGCCATGTCTTCCCTGGACCGGAAACAAGCATCCTAGGACCGGTTTCTGGCATTCCAGCCGTCATCAGCCAGGCTTGCTTGAATCCAGTGGCAAAGTGAGCAAGGGACCCACGTCTGGGCATACCCCCGCCAACTTAGGGCGAACAAAGCGATACAAAGGGGATGATGGACGGAACGTTTGAGCCAATCAAACACTCACCCCCAGTCAACTGATCTGGGTTTAATCCATCATCATTCTTTAGCTCACTCCACCACCCCAGTTCAGACATGGCCATATGCAAATCAGTCTGACCCTGTGCCTCATGGGACCAGTCCAGCCCGAACTGCCAAGCCATGTCTTCCCTGGACCGGAAACAAGCATCCTAGGACCGGTTTCTGGCATTCCAGCCGTCATCAGCCAGGCTTGCTTGAATCCAGTGGCAAAGTGAGCAAGGGACCCACGTCTGGGCATACCCTCGCCAACTTAGGGCGAACAAAGCGATACAAAAGGGGATGATGGACGGAACGTTTGAGCCAATCAAACACTCACCCCCAGTCAACTGATCTGGGTTTAATCCATCATCATTCTTTAGCTCACTCCACCACCCCAGTTCAGACATGGCCATATGCAAATCAGTCTGACCCTGTGCCTCATGGGACCAGTCCAGCCCGAACTGCCAAGCCATGTCTTCCCTGGACCGGAAACAAGCATCCTAGGACTGGTTTCTGGCATTCCAGCCGTCATCAGCCAGGCTTGCTTGAATCCAGTGGCAAAGTGAGCAAGGGACCCACGTCTGGGCATACCCCGCCAACTTAGGGCGAACAAAGCGATACAAAAGGGGATGATGGACGGAACGTTTGAGCCAATCAAACACTCACCCCCAGTCAACTGATCTGGGTTTAATCCATCATCATTCTTTAGCTCACTCCACCACCCCAGTTCAGACATGGCCATATGCAAATCAGTCTGACCCTGTGCCTCATGGGACCAGTCCAGCCCGAACTGCCAAGCCATGTCTTCCCTGGACCGGAAACAAGCATCCTAGGACCGGTTTCTGGCATTCCAGCCGTCATCAGCCAGGCTTGCTTGAATCCAGTGGCAAAGTGAGCAAGGGACCCACGTCTGGGCATACCCCCGCCAACTTAGGGCGAACAAAGCGATACAAAAGGGGATGATGGACGGAACGTTTGAGCCAATCAAACACTCACCCCCAGTCAACTGATCTGGGTTTAATCCATCATCATTCTTTAGCTCACTCCACCACCCCAGTTCAGACATGGCCATATGCAAATCAGTCTGACCCTGTGCCTCATGGGACCAGTCCAGCCCGAACTGCCAAGCCATGTCTTCCCTGGACCGGAAACAAGCATCCTAGGACCGGTTTCTGGCATTCCAGCCGTCATCAGCCAGGCTTGCTTGAATCCAGTGGCAAAGTGAGCAAGGGACCCACGTCTGGGCATACCCCGCCAACTTAGGGCGAACAAAGCGATACAAAAGGGGATGATGGACGGAACGTTTGAGCCAATCAAACACTCACCCCCAGTCAACTGATCTGGGTTTAATCCATCATCATTCTTTAGCTCACTCCACCACCCCAGTTCAGACATGGCCATATGCAAATCAGTCTGACCCTGTGCCTCGTGGGACCAGTCCATCCCGAAATGCCAAGCCATGTCTTCCCTGGACCGGAAACAAGCATCCTAGGACCGGTTTCTGGCATTCCAGCCGTCATCAGCCAGGCTTGCTTGAATCCAGTGGCAAAGTGAGCAAGGGACCCACGTCTGGGCATACCCCCGCCAACTTAGGGCGAACAAAGCGATACAAAAGGGGATGATGGACGGAACGTTTGAGCCAATCAAACACTCACCCCCAGTCAACTGATCTGGGTTTAATCCATCATCATTCTTTAGCTCACTCCACCACCCCAGTTCAGACATGGCCATATGCAAATCAGTCTGACCCTGTGCCTCATGGGACCAGTCCAGCCCGAACTTCCAAGCCATGTCTTCCCTGGACCGGAAACAAGCATCCTAGGACCGGTTTCTGGCATTCCAGCCGTCATCAGCCAGGCTTGCTTGAATCCAGTGGCAAAGTGAGCAAGGGACCCACGTCTGGGCATACCCCCGCCAACTTAGGGCGAACAAAGCGATACAAAAGGGGATGATGGACGGAACGTTTGAGCCAATCAAACACTCACCCCCAGTCAACTGATCTGGGTTTAATCCATCATCATTCTTTAGCTCACTCCACCACCCCAGTTCAGACATGGCCATATGCAAATCAGTCTGACCCTGTGCCTCATGGGACCAGTCTAGCCCGAACTGCCAAGCCATGTCTTCCCTGGACCGGAAACAAGCATCCTAGGACCGGTTTCTGGCATTCCAGCCGTCATCAGCCAGGCTTGCTTGAATCCAGTGGCAAAGTGAGCAAGGGACCCACGTCTGGGCATACCCCCGCCAACTTAGGGCGAACAAAGCGATACAAAAGGCACGTAAAGGGTAACAGTGAGAAAAGAAGCAGGAATGAATGTCCCAAAGGAAAGAAAGCATCAGGCAGTAAGCAAAAAGGACCAGGAGAAACAAGCAAATGGAGAATAATGTGGCTAAAAGGAGAGCTGAGGGAAATAATCATTAAGAGAAAACAGGAGCAAAAGAAAGGGTGAGGGAAAGGCCGGCACGGAGAGGAAATGGTGAAATATAAGAGTGTAGGTGGAGGTAAGGCTATAGGAGAGTCATTGCTGTGCATTGAAGCAGGCCATATCTAGGTACAAATGTTGATGGTGCATATTTAGCGGTGATGTTGAAGAGGTTATGAACAGGCAGTAAAAAGAGAGCAAGACAAGTGAGATGGGGAGCATATCAGATCCAGAGCAGTTGGTCAAAGAAGCATTACTCGATTCACTTGGCCTGCTGCAATTATATGCAGTGACTGCCTTTGTTGGGGTCAGATGAGAATGCTAGTGACACAGATAAATACATGAAACCTGAAAAGAGCGACAAAATGCCTAGACTGCAGTCCTTCACAAGGTTTGCATTGATTCCAGGGAAATGTCTCAGTTTGGGAATACTTTGGTGGATTCTGTATAGAAGACTGCTAAGAAGAAGATTCATATAGCGTTTCTTAGCTGGTGGTTGGGTTTTTCCAAAATGACTCATAATCTGCAGGTGGAAAAGCCCAACTTGTTATATGATGTACAAAAACAGGGGCAGTAGGTCGTAAATCCAAAGACTAAAATTAGTGATAGGGGCAACTGTACGGCGTGTACCTCAGATATCATAAAGAGCAGATCTGGTCATAAAGCTGGGCTAAGGTTTATTGCGACGAGGACCATGCCAAGCATACCCTTTGAAGACTGGGACGAACAATGAGGAGAGAAATAACTCCTTCAAGAGAACAACAGGTTGTTTTGAAAATTCATTTATTGGCATTGCTAGGTTGCAGATTTTTCACTGTTTTACAAAGCCCCCTTAAAGGCAACTGAAAATTGAAGGACCAGTTGTGCGGGGACAGTCCGATGCAACAGGTAAAGGAGAAGTGGAACAGTAGCAAAGAAATGAGGGGCAGCCGTTGTCTGACGCAAAAGGAGAGGGATTAGGAATAAATCTAGAAGATTGGTGAGTGCTTCATCAGTATCCAATAGCAAAAGTACAGTGATACACAGAGATATATCAATTATTTAAACATCAGTACATAAAGAACATTTGTCTAGCCTGTAAAATGGTAATACGCTATGTATTGCATTCTTAACTCAGATGCAACTTGTGTGGTGTATGGGTAGGTTATGAAGCGCATAGCAGAGCTACTGTTTTTTAGCTGGCGTCTTACAGCAGATACACAGTGGCCTAGCACAGGCCCCCGCAGCCCCCGCGGTGCGGGGGGGGGCAGGGTCAAGGGGGCCCCCTCAGCACAGTTCTCTGGCTGGAGACCTCCCGATTTAGTCCGGAGGTGGCCCCTCCACGTACCTTGCAGCGGGTCCCCCTCAAGTTTCGCTACGCCAGTGCGGATACAGCGTTTAAGAAGGTGGGTATGTAAGATGACATCTTCTGCACATGGAGGTGAAGTGTTGAAGGAGACTAGAATACTGTTTTTGTTTTTTTTTGTTTGTTTTTTTGCAGAAGCCACCGCCGGCCATGGGAGACTTAGCACTGTTTCACTGCAAAATTAATTCAGTGAACCGCCACCCAGATAGTGAGGAATGAGAGGTGTCTTAAAAGTCCTTTGCAAAGGTTGAGAGATTTGTCAGCGAGTGGAGAAAACAGATACTTCTGTGCAAGGCATACAAAAAGTTTGATTTCAGAATGCTGCCTTTCTGCCTGGAGAGCGACCATGTAAGAGGTTTTGCTGAGACATTGGCATGCTTAGTCTTTGAGTGATTCAGTTTTTTATTTCATGGCATTGTAGGAAAGAGAGTGTACTAATCTCATTATGATTCCGAATAAGATGCAGGTTTTTCATTTTGTTTTTACAAAATTGCAAAATAGGTTGGGCTGCTGATAAATAGAGGGTGTATGAGCGTGTGTGGGTGATGTAAGGCTCCACTTGAACTGATGTTGGGGTGTTAAAACTGCTCACCATACTGGTGATGGTCAAGCAGGTGTTGGGTCGCCGAATTGATTTGGTGTGCTGATTGGGAAGTCTGGCCCCAGTGGTACAGGCTGGTCATCTGGTAGCCCCAACAGCATGTTTTAGAAGTCACTGCAGGTTTTTCGCCGAGGTACTGACCGAGAGCCTGGGTCCATTGGAGAATCTTGAAAATTGGAGGCTATTGAGCATCTTACTGCAACCCGTAAGTCAGGCTGCAGGAGTGGAACTGAGTGATAAAGGGAAACGTTCTTGATTGCCTGTTCAAGGTGGGTACATTACTGCTCCTGATGTATCAAAGCCTTTGAGTAATCTGCTGTTAAGATGGCATGCTCCAGCGCATGCACCTATACTCAAAATGGTGTAATATCACTATGCATAAGTATTAATTGCTAGGTTTAGACTCTTCATCCCAATTTTGAGAGGAATTAAAAGTAATCTTTGGCCTTTTTACCATAGTTATTGTGTGGTGCCCTTATTGTGGATTGATTTGTAGACTACTTTCAGATTGTATGTTTGATGTGGGTCTTACAGGTCTGGCTGAGCTAGGAGGCCAAGGCACATGTTCCATCACAATACCCAATTAGAGATCTCAGACTCAGTTGTACCGGGACTAGTAACTCCTGAAATTAGGGAACATTGATATGTTGCAAATATTTTTTTAACTTCATTTGAAACATATGATTTTTGGCTTATTTGTTTGAAAACTTTTGTTTTAAACTGCACTGTTCAATACCATTAAAAATTGCATGAAAACCCCTGCAAACTCAGAGGAGTTTGGTTATCCTTAAGTAATGCAGCACCTCCAAAGCTCATCTGTACCTCCAGCACTCTTCAGGACAAGGTCGAACTTGCCTATAGGGCAACCAGGCAGTGCCCGAGGGGCTGGTCTGATAGGTCAGTGTGTGGGTCTGTTTTTTGGAAGTTTGTGGGTCTGGTTTAAGGTTTGATGGACCAGTTTTTTAGGTTTCGCCTGCACAGAGCTTTCGAAATCTCTTGTATTTAAAAAGAAATAATCATAAATGGGGCTTGGAGCCCTCCCTTTACTTACCATTGGCTGGCTCACCTGTGGCCCCTATGTCACATTACTTATCATAGACTGGCTCCCACGTGGCTCGACATGGCTCTACTTATGATTGACGGGCTCCCACGTGGCTCCTTGATGGTCAGCGCCTCCTCCTCCTCACCTCCGTTGTCGTGCGGTGGAGCCTAGACCAAGTACTGCTTTCGGTGGCCAGTCTCCTTCCACTCGCTGCAGCTTCATGCTTCTGGTGGTAATTTTTTTTAATTACTCTCTTCCCCCTTTCACGCATATGAATTAATGTCATAGACCCGCAGAATCACCTGTACACGTGCTCCATGTGAGAATCTAGCACAACAACCTTAGTGCTAGGCAAGCAATTCAATCACCCATTCATTTATTTATTTGTGCATTCATTCGATAAACACACCATGCACAGTTTAAATTGCAGTTATAGCGCTTACTACCCCCGACAAGGTGTCCTTAGATGGTCCTGGTAATCTCCATCAGAAAACGGTAACTTTGTTCATTTTAGATGTATGCATAATCTATACCATGAAAATAATGCTTCACCGACACATAGTGTTAATGTGCACCCGATGCTTCGTTCGGTGTACTATTATACACAGGAATTATGGACAAGCTGTAGTGTGCAAAGGGTACTGTCCCAAAATCAACATTGTAGGTAATATTGAATACATAATGTTGCAGGTACTCTGGAACAATCAATGTATGTCTTTCTTTGTATTGCATATACTTATGCAATGCAGTTTACGTCACCCCTCAGACAATGATGCAAAGGACTAAAAAACACTGCCCAAAAGCTGGATACCCCTGTTCAGCGCCATGATGCCCTTGCAGGTGATAGTGTGCTTTAACAAAAACACATAGCATATATAGTCAAAGATGTTTGAGCCTATGACAAGTTTTTTATGGTGCTCGTTTTTTATGCTCGCTAGGGTCAAAAAGAGGTTATTTTTTTCAGTGTAAAAGAACATATCTCTTTTAAGTATTTGCAGTAGGCAGGCAGCCTCCTCAACTGCCTTCCTGCTTCATGTCATTAGGCAGTGATGTCAAACAAAAGAAGTCACCGAAACGCTTGAACGGCGAGGCTGGCATTTTATAAACCGATTACTCAGTAGACGTAATTTCTCAAACAAAATGGATCTGAAATGTGCATGCAAGATCAACTTCATAAATGCAGACTGAGCATAGCGGCGTCTCGTTTAACTAAGTTTACATACACATTAGGGTTACATATTGGAGATTCATAGCAATTTCCTTTGCTAGTGCTTGAAAATCTGCTCCATGCAACGCACAAGTTTGCTCTGCCCTATGCGCGCACAATCAGCCCGCTTTATACCCTTACTTGTCATTTAGGGTTTTAGTTTGGGACGGCACTGGGCCAACCCTATTACCATCTGTTATCCGATAGACCTTTTGTGCTGACTGAAAGATGAAGGGAGTTAGCATTTAATCAAACAATTTTATTAACAGTGCAGCCCATTTGGCTACACAATAAGGACCAGAAATCAGTGACTGTAGTTACAAGATCTATTACAAATTAGCAGTCAGAGTACGGTACACAAATCTCAATACCGTGCTTTTAAGATACAGAATAGCAACTAGATAACCCAACCTACTAAAGAAGTTCAGGGGTACCAGAACAAGGCAGACAAGAAGTTCAGTCACAGCAATACAAAAGATCAATAATAGAATTTGATGCTCAAAGAGTTTCTGGTTCTCTCTTCTATACATGGGTGAAGGCTAAAATCATCTATGTTAAGTCCAAACTAAAGAGGATGGTTTAAAATCTAAAAGGCTCTAAAAAATCAGGGAAATGCAGAAAAATCTGAAAATGCGGGTCAGTGCCGGAGGTGTCAGCATTTCATGAGTCTTCTTGGGACAGGGAAATGAGTGTTAGCCTTAGCCACACTAAGCAGGAGTCAAAGGGGATAAGCATAGACCTCTCGAAGACCAAAGGAAAGTGGCATATCCTCAGACAGTGTGAAGACCAGTTATTATAGCGAAAGTCTCCAAAGCAACTTCCATCTATTTGCATCATCCGGGGCTCCATTGTCCTTTCCATTCTCACGATGTGAGCTGAAACATTCCCCAAATATCCCAGACCAAACCAGGGAATGATATTGCCCTTAATTACCTGCAATTCCTTGCAACATTAATAAATGGAAACTTTCAGTTGACGCTCTGGCTCTCAATGTTCCTTGTCAAGGTCTTCTTCTCAGGCTCTCTCTATCGCTAGTACAGTGTTACATCTATTCTATTCTATATCTAAGCTAACATACCAAGAGAATGTACCTGCAAGGAAAAGACACGCAAGCAGAAAATGGAAAACAGCATTTCATGCAGAAAGAAATACAGGCCTAGTTAGGACACGTTTAACGTATTAAATCAATGGTGCACATTTAATATGCGTGTGCACATTCAGTCCACAAATGAGTGTAAAATGTCAGTACATTAGATTCATATTACACGTTGCATACGGATAAAATGTTAAGTACATGTATATAAATGTGACTAAGAACTACATTATGAATGCAAAAGTGAAACATTAGTGCACACATTACATAAATCATTTTCATTTCTAAAGTAAATACATTTTAATGGTGTGAGGATGGTTTTATTCCATCACCTACACAATAAATGTCGTTTAATACAGTTAAATGCAAAAAGAAGAATTGATGGACAGAATGCAGAACAATGTCATACATTCACCCCAGTACAGAGATCTGGGCCTAAATCCATCGTTTTTTTGCTCACCATGCCATTCCAGTTTGGACCCAGCCATATGCAAATCAGTCTTGACCCTGTGCCCAATGGGAACAGTCCAGCCCGAACTGCCAGGTCAGGTCCTCCCTGGACTGGAAACAAGCATCCTAGGACCGGTTTCGGGGTTTCACCCCTCATCAGCCAGGATAGCTCGACTCCAGTGGCATGGAGAGCACGGGACCCACGTCTGGGCATACCTGTCCCACTCGGGGTGACAAATGCAAAAAGAACAATTGATGGACAGAATGCAGAACAATGTCATACATTCACCCCAGTACAGAGATCTGGGCCTAAATCCATTGTTTTTTTGCTCACCATGCCATTCCAGTTTGGACCCAGCCATATGCAAATCAGTCTTGACCCTGTGCCCAATGGGAACAGTCCAGCCCGAACTGCCAGGCCAGGTCCTCCCTGGACTGGAAACAAGCATCCTAGGACCGGTTTCGGGGTTTCACCCTCATCAGCCAGGATAGCTTGACTCCAGTGGCATGGAGAGCACGGAACCCACCTCTGGGCATACCCGTCCCACTCGGGGTGACAAATGCAAAAAGAACAATTGATGGACAGAATGCAGAACAATGTCATACATTCACCCCAGTACAGAGATCTGGGCCTAAATCCATAGTTTTTTTGCTCACCATGCCATTCCAGTTTGAACCCAGCCATATGCAAATCAGTCTTGACCCTGTGCCCAATGGGAACAGTCCAGCCCGAACTGCCAGGCCAGGTCCTCCCTGGACTGGAAACAAGCATCTTAGGACCGGTTTCGGGGTTTCACCCCTCATCAGCCAGGATAGCTTGACTCCAGTGGCATGGAGAGCACGGGACTCACGTCTGGGCATACCCGTCCCACTTGGGCTGAGGGTGAATGTTTTGATTTGTTCTGCATTCCGCCCATCAATTGTGTGTCTTTTGCTTTCTCGTCCTAAGTGTGCCAGATATGCCCAGACGTCGGTCCCGGGCTCACCGTGCCACTGGATTCAAGCTATCCTGGCTAATGAGGGGTGAAACCCTGAAACCGGTCCTAGGATGCCTGTTTCCGGTCCAGGGAGGACCTGGCTTGGCAGTTCGGGCTGGACTGTTCCAATGAGGCACAGGGTCAAGACTGATTTGCATATGGCCAGGTCTAAACTGGGGTGGCATGGTGAGCAAAAGAATGATGGATTTAACCCAGATCTCTTGACTGGGGGTGAATGTTTTGATTTGTTCTGCATTCCGTCCATCAATTGTGTGTCTTTTGCTTTCTCGCCCTAAGTGCGCCGGGTATGCCCAGACGTGGGTCCCGGGCTCACTGTGCCACTGGATTCAAACTATCCTGGCTGATGAGGGGTGAAACCCTGAAACCGGTCCTAGGATGCCTGTTTCCGATCCAGGGAGGACCTGGCTTGGCAGTTCGGGCTGGACTGTTCTCATGAGGCACAGGGTCAAGACTGATTTGCATATGGCCAGGTCTAAACTGGGGTGGCATGGTGAACAAAAGAATGATGGATTTAACCCAGATCTCTTGACTGGGGGTGAATGTTTTGATTTGTTCTGCATTCCGTCCATCAATTGTGTGTCTTTTGTTTAATACAGTTAAGGCACACAAGATATATATCAGTCAAAAATCTTACAGTGAATGCACTTCAATAGTGATGTTAAGTGCAACACTTTACATTAATATCGTTACGGCACACAGAATACATGTGCTAAGTGCACATATATATTGCGTATTTGTGACGTGTAAGGATGGAGCCAAAGGTATTCTGCTCCAATCCCCCCTCAGTTTAACTAGCACTGGCATCTCTCTTAGTTCTCTCATGTTCTTCTCCTGTTACGTCATCAAGATGTCCCACATGATAGAGTTTGCGAAAAATAAGCCCCATGTCACATGTTCCATACCATCTCCTGAGTAACCTATAATAAGCATTCTTATGATTATCTCATGGCGAGACAATCCTGTCCTCCTATCCGGAGTACTGTGTAGGCTCATCAACACAAGAGGCCAAGCAGCAGGTCACTTCAAGAATGTCGAGACACACGCTTTAGCCAACCTGGATTTCAAAGTCCCTTTGGCCTGTTCCACAATACTGGAAGCCTGCGGTCGATGACTGCAATGTAGCCTCTGTTCAACTTGTAATTCGGCACACAACATCTTCAGGATCTCATTATTAAAATGAGTTCCTCTGTCTGACATCAGAGACATAAGGAACCTGAAACGTTGTATTAAGTCCCTCAACAACATAGCCACTGTGAGTCTATCACTTGTCCTAGTCGGGTAAGCTTCAACCCAACGCAAGAAGATGCACACAGTCACCAGGACATATCTCAACCCATTACACACAGGCATCTTGATAAAGTCCAGTTACATCCTGTTGAAGGGACCATCTGATTTCCCTATGTGACTCAGTGTTACTGTTGTTCTCCTGCCCACATTCTGCTGCTGACACTCAACACATCTGTGACACACCTCTTCAGCCATCAGCCTGAACCTGGGGTTAAACCAGGTTTGCCTGATAAAGCGTACCATGGCATCTCTACCAACCTATTCAGGTCAATAATAATGTCTCACCATTGGAGGCAACAAACCATCTGGCAACACAAGTCTTCCATCTCCTGAAACCCAAATGTCGTCCTCATCCCTTTTGACACAGCCAGCTCTAACCCAGCCTTGCTGTTTTGCTTCTTACACTTCCTCTTATAGCCTCTTAACTTCCTCCCATGTATTAACTGTGGTTAACAGATTGTAATTTATCTCATCTGTTCTTTCACTTTGCTACTCCCCATTGAAGGTACAAGCATTTAAGGCACAATATCTGGGTGTGTCATCCTCATACCTGTTGCCCACTTTTACATAATCAGTTCCGTTGTGGTGTGCAGAGCACTTTACGACCGCAGTCTGAGCAGGTAGCTGTAATGCTTTCAGCACATTATGAACACTCTCCCCGTTGTGGATTGGTGACCTGAAGAGGTCATGAATCCATGTTGTGTCAACAACTGTCCAAAGTCATGAACAACACCAAAGCCATACCGTCTATAAGTGAAAATGGTCGCTCTCAGCTAGTCGGAAACACAGCATGCTTTAGTAAGAGCAATCAATTCAGCCACTTGAAGCCAGGAGGCTTCGATCACACCTGAGACAGATCAGACTAACTAGGCAGCTCTCAGGCTTCCTTCATGGTCTTGTCAGCAGGAACCATCAACAAACATTACATAATCTGATTTCTGTAGTGACGCATCTTGTATGTCAGGTCTTGCCTTAGTGCACTGTTCAGGAACATTGAGACAGTCATGCTAAACCTCACCTTCAACCACATCATTTCCAGGCGCAGGTAAAAGGGTGGCAGGATTAAGGGTAGTACATTGTTTCAATGTTATATTCTCTGCTGCAAGTATGACTTGCTCATACTTAGTCAGGCGGCTGTTGGTGAGGTACTATGTACTGGTGCGAGTTATAAGTACCTCTACAGAATCAGGAACAAAAACAGTCAGAGGATGACCCATAACAATGCTCTCACACTGCTTGATGCTGACACTTGTGGAGGCCACGGCTTTGAGACACCTGGGCAAATCAGCAGTTACTGGGTCAAGTGTAGCTGAAAAATAAGCGACAGATCTGCGAGCATTCCCCTACATCTGGGTTAGCACTAAGAGAGTGCAGCCCTCTCACTGCAAAACAAAGCAAAACATTTATTGTAATTAGGCATTCCCAGTGCTGGGGCACAACAGAGACTCTCAGCTCTGAGAACGCACGCATGCAGATGTCATCCCATGGTACCGGATCTGACACATCCCTGTGTGTCAGCCTCTGTAAAGGCTTAGACTCTAGGGAAAAGTTGGTAATCCACTGTCGACAGTAGCCCATCATTCCCAAGAATAACCTGACTTCTTTCTGGGTAGTTGGCAGATTCATTTTCAGAATCGTCGAGATTCTCTCTTGTGGCACCTTCCTCGCACCTTTCTCAATGTGATGTCCTACATACAAGACCTCTTTCTTACAGTACTGCAACTTGGTCGTAGACACTGTATGTCCATTCTCAGCTAAGTGGATCAACAGTGTAATGATACCTCGTCTGCAAGCCTCCTTTGTATTTGACGCCACCAAGAGGTCATCAATGTATTGAACCAGGACTGAGTGATAGGGCATTACCAGGGACTTCAGATTATCTTTGAGAATCTGGTTAAAGATAGACAGGCTCTACGTATACCCTTGTGGGACTCGGCACCATGCTGAAACATGGCTGCCAAACCGCAATGTAAAGAGAAACTGACTCTCTTCATGCAATGCTATGGAAAAGAAGGCTTGGCACAAATCAATGACAGTGAACCACTGAGCCTCACAAGGAATCTGAAATAAAATCACAGCTGGATTCGGTACCACAGGACAACTACAGCGTTGATCCTTCTCAAATCCTGCACTGTGCAATATTTGCCATTGAGTTTTTGCAAACCCATAATGGGTGAGTTACATGGGCTCCCCATAATCTCCTACAGAATGCCTTGTTGAGTCATTGAGTAAATCACAGGCGTAATCCCAGCAATGGTTACAGGGGTCAGAATATATTGTGGGATTCTCAAATACTCAGCATTGGGTTTCACTGTTGTGCGGACAAGTTCAACACCTTTAAGGAGACCTATGTCCTTTCCTGAAATGTCCCAGACTTCAGGTAGCACAGTGTCTTTCAATTCTGGGGACAGATCATCTTCTGTGAACATGTCGTACAATCTAACATCTTAACTTTGGTTTGCAAGTTTGAAGACAATGTCTTCATCATGAGTCTGAAACTCAATGCCATTTGGGGTACAGCAAATGGAACGATTCAGTTTGCACAAAAGATCGCGCCCAAGTAGACTTACAGGACTCGAATCGCACACCACAAATCGATGATTCTCCTCAAAGGACCCTATTTTAACAGGTACTGCTTCAGTGACAGGGCTAGTCAAATGTTTGCTTGAAACTCCTACAATTTGGGATCTTTAGCCCCAGAGGGGTAGTTTGGGAACCTCTGCTGTTCTCACAGTAGGTCGGGTGGCACCAGTATCCATCAAGAATGATACGGGGTGGCCTTTCACCTCACCATCCACGAATGGACCACTCTGGTCTACCTCTAAGGTAGCGGCAAGCACACAATCCTCCTCCCCTCTCCAGGCCCCGTCATTGCAACAGGCCTGAAAGGTAATCCACATCTGCTTGTATCATGGGGTACTGCTGAGATGTAGCCTGATTCACGAAAAGATTGGTGTTTACATTGGGAACCTGATTTGGAACAAATCTAGGAGCAGTGGCATTCAAATGTGGCAACAGGCTTGTGGAGCTTGCATCATCTGAGCTTGGGGCACATTGACATTTTGTACTCTCTGCCTCTACTTGCTGAGTCTGAACCATATTATTAGCTTGAGAGTGCACAAATCCACCATTCTGAACCTGATTACCATTCGCCATGTTGCTAGCATTGAGACGACATTCCTTCTTCCAATGCCCCAACTTGCCGCAAACGTGGCAAGTATTCGACTTCTTCAAAGTTGCCACGTCAATCCCTGTACTCAGATCAATTGAAACACCACAACCTCTACCTTGCGGTTGAAATCCATTCCATTCTTGCATCACAGGAGCTCCCTGTTGATATACTCCTTGCATGGAACCAGCATTCCCAACAAACTGCTGATTCTGACCTCTTTGTGCAGCTTTCATCTGTACCACCATTAACTTTTCCTTCAGTTTCTTGTACTTCAACTCCAATTTATCACTGCAATATTTCGCATACCTCAAGGTCTCATCAATTGACTTATTCTGCCAACAAATCAGATGCTGTTGAATTGCCATGCTACTCTCAAATGTCAATCCCTTCACAAACCTGAACACAAAATGTCCCATGTCTTTGGCTTCAATAGTCTCGGTACCACTGTACTGTATAAACGCTTGCAGCAGTCTCTCATAATCAGAATGTATTGTTTCTTTGGACTCTTGGGTCAACCTGTCAATATTGAGCCAATCAATATTCTTATTGGATATCTTCGATTTTAAAAATGTAATGATCTGATGATACTTTTTCATTACCACTAGCAACTGACCTTTTGTTATGGGATGTCTCGTCGGCTCCCTGTCGGGCTACTCCACAACTATTTTGCATTCAACGCACAAGTCACCTGGAACCACAATTTCAAAGAAGTTGTTCAAATCTATCCACATAACGTTTGAGATCTTCTCAAACCGGTCAACCTGTTGGTGCCATTCCACTGGGTTTTCTCTCAATTTCGGAAAATCATTTGTGAATGATGCACAATCATTTCTGCTCCAAGGTACATGGACATAACCTCCACCAGGCACTTCTCTCAATGGAAGCATGTGTATTTCCTTATCCTCCTCCTCTGTTCCAGACGGAGGCAGACTTAATCTGAATTTCTTTGGTTCTTTTGTCTTTGCCCACCTGCCTTCCCATCAGTCCAGCTCACTCCATTTTCAGACATAGACAATTAATTCCCTGATCTGTAATTTCAATCCTGACGGTCTCATATTAGTGAGATCATGATCATTAAAGCTTAAACGGTAACTCCTTTGTAAGGCTTTGAATTTCTGTAAGTCAGTTTCATATCTATGAGCCAATTCAGACAACCGTTCATGAGCTTGTCCAGCACGTCTAGTAATATCTTTACACATGAACACAAGCTTATCATCTCAGTAAACATTTAATTGGGACATGTCAATATTTCCAAGTATCATTTCATCTAATTCTAGTTTCAGGTTGGCCACATCTATGGTCTTTTCCCTCTCTGGGACTTGAATATTTCTTCTATTTGGTCTGGGATTTCCACTACCAGCTGGGGTGTCTATACCTTTGAACCAATCATCAAGTTCTCAGGCAGTAGGACCAGGTTGTTCTACCGGGGTATTCAGAGTTATCTCTCCGCTAAAAGAACCACTTTGCATCAGGTGGTGAGTTCAAAAGAGAAATATCAGAGCTCGGCGAACCCAAAGGTATTGGTACTGTTATTAACAATTGGAAGCACTTTCATGTTGGGCATGAAAAAAAGTGGCGATCTTTGGGAAAACCTTCCAGTTGGGTCAAACCCTGTCCGATTTAATTTAGGGCCTGCACTTGCAACACATGGGGCATTTCCTTGTGTCGGAACCAGAGGAATTTGAGGAATTGGTCTTGTTGTCATGCCCACTGGATAGCTACCTGAGCTACCCATCCCATTAGGAACAGTCAAAGTATGTGTGGTATTTCCGGCAAATCCAGGTTTATATAAGAGAACTAGAGGACCAATTATAATAGTAACATTCAGTGCATCTAGGGCATTTAGGACTGGTGAATTTTGAGAGGCTGCCGTCCCAAACCTTCTCCCATTGAATTGGAACTTTCATCTACTGGTGCCGTAGGCACATCATCATTTCCACTGGTGTGTGCATTACTTGCTCCTCCAGCTTCGGTCACATTATATGGAGGTGGACAGTTTAACAATAATTTGTTTATAAATTCTTCGCTTGAACCAGTATCACTATCCTCAGATGTATTCTCCTCATCTGTCTTCTCCTTCTTTTTCTCATCCCGTTGTTTACCTTTCCCTTCTTCCTCTCTCGTTAATGCAAGGAACAGTTTAGCTCCCTCGATCATTTCAGTTCTCCATGTTTTCTGTTCTGCATCCCATCTAGCATCCGCACAAGTGCGTATGACTTTCTTGACCCTTCCTGGAAATCTCTCTCTCTTTCTAAGGTGGACTGTAAGTTCCCAGGCATTAAGTGCTTCATATTACATAGGTCTAGAAGGTGGTTTCATGGCATACAACGTCCTCCTCAAATGTTCAATGATTCTCAAATTAAATGTGCCATAACGGGGAAACATCAAGGGGTCATCTTTCTCAGTATTCTTATGCCATTGTTCAAGCCAAATACACATATGAAGACCCACGCTTATTGCCATATAATGACCTGGTGCACCTTCGGTGGTGCCTATTCCCCTTTCTAACAGGTACAGTCACATCTCCCCTTATTAGACTTTGTAGTGCTTTCAAGAATTTTCGATCAAAAATATGCAAAATTCACAAATGACTTTTCGTTTAAACCAGGAAATGATCTTCACCCACAATTCTCTGTTCAGCGATCACAACCAATACCAGTGCGCCTCTCTGTGACATATCCAACCAATGCCAGCACAATTTTACACCAACTGACCAATACCAGCCCGGCACTCTGTGACGTCAATCTCACTCCTTGCAGCAGCTCAACTTCTTTACAATTTCCACAACCACGTTCTCTCTCAGCAAATTTACGCTCAAAACAATGCAAGCAATTTGAACAACTAATTTTGTCTGCTCCTCTAAAGAAATTAAATATATTAATACACACAAGAAACGGTCCGGAGCTACACTTTCGAACCTTCCCTGACATCCACTTTGTAGGAGAGTAGGATCTGCTTCACATGGGTACCCCCACTTTTTGCTGATGCTTCACTGGTTTTCGACATTAGTCTGGCTGGGGCCCTGCTATTCAGAACCCCAGCCTAGCTGTTTCCTCTTTAAAAGGGTCTCCATGTGCCTTAGGCACATCACTGATTGGGATCTGGAGTGCCCTTGTAAGTCCGTAGTATATGGTATACTATGTACCAAGGGCATAGGTACCTCAGAGGCCTGCCAGGGGCTGCAGCATGTATTATGCCACCCCTGGAAGGCCATCCAAACTGACACCACGGGTCTGCTACTGCAGCCTGGGTAAGGTGGTGCATGCACCCCTTACTGTGGTATAGGTTACCTATATCACTAAATGCATACACACATATAAACCTATAAGTCACTCCTAAGGCAGGCCTTATCAATCCTAAAGGCAGAGTGCATGGTTCCTATGTGAGAGGGGGCCCCTGCATGAGCAGGGCCCCTCTGCAGCGTTCGGAGACCATCTCTGATGCTGTTTGTAGTGCAGCCTGACCATATACTCTTAAACGCATTATATCCTCGCGGTAAAATGCTAACTATGGAATGGCTGCACCTAAACATGTCGTGTTTGGTGTCAAACATCTTGGAATACTACCCCCCGCCAATCCTGGCGGCGGGGGTAGCATTCCACCCTTCTAGAGGGAAAGGCATGTTAACTCTGACGAGTCCGGTAACTTCTTTCCAGAGCCCTGGCATCACAAAATGGATGCTGCTGCCACAGACACGAGTCTGGCCTCCTGCTGCTGGACGAAACTCCGGCAGGGGAGGCCTGGACAATAGGTTTCCTGTCCCAGGGAGGTGTGACCACCTCCCCAGACAGGACAATGTGTATTGGGGCTGGGCGGGAGCACTTTCGGGTGCTTTGAAGTCCTGCACTGGGGGCACATTTGGTGTCCCTGTGCATACCCCAGTTCAAACCGGATCAGGGGCTTGCAGCCCCTGCTTTGGCGCGAACTGGACAAAGGGAAAGGGGTGTAGCCACCCCTCTGCCCTGACCCACCCATAGGTGGGGCCACAGAGTAGTCCATCCCCTATTTTTAGAATAAAGGTAGGAACCCAGTCCTTAGGACTTTAGATTATACCTGGACGAAACTCTGACACTGAATCCTGGACCTTCGACGCTCTACGACAAGATTAGAGGACTGAAGAATCTCCCTTGGGGTCAAGGAGTGACTCCCCTGCTTGGCAGGCACCAAAGAAGCATCTGTCCGGTTCGCATCACTGAAGCTCCCGTCGGACGCCGAAGTCATCGCATCACCAGAGGTGGATTCTCAGACTTCCCGAGGCTACCCTGAGTCCCCAGCAAAGCTGAGGCCCGTGGCTATCGTGGGTGACTTGAGACCGTGACCCCTGGACACCGAGCACACTTGCAAGTGCACCATCTTCTGGGTCTCCCAAGAAGTCGTGCTTTGGGCTCCGAGTAGCCCTAGCCTCCAGCACCACCTGCACCGAAGATCACTGGCCCCCACTCCACGAGTGTCCTGTAAGCCAGCTCCACGTGCGGCGTCACGAGGCTCCTTCGCGGTCGCTAGTCCGTTGGCTAGTAGCCCTTGACGAAGGCCAATCTTTTCTTTACTTGGCATCCTGGTTGCTCCAGGCCTGCCCTCACTTACCCTCGCTGGGTGAGTTCCCCAGACCTTGCTGGTCTGCATCATCGACGATCTACATCTTACTCGAGACTTGCCGTTGCCAAGGCTTGTTGGGTCCAATCTGGTCGCCGACACCTCTGCACTCGACAGACATCGAGCAACAGCCCGAATCCTGCTCCTGGTCGCCGACAACGCCTCCCGGACCTCGTGGCTGAAGAGTCAAGACGACCGTCAACGCACCTGAAGCACTCGACATCGGTGGGCATCTGTCCATCGCCTTCCTGGTCACTGGCTAGTGACCCAGACTCTGTCCCCTCTGCTTTCAGGTTCACCAGAACTCCGATCCACTCTTGGATCCACCCGGACACTTTTCTCCTGGTCGCCAGCAGCACTTTGCAGCAGATCGCCATACGAAACAACGACGAAACCCGACCCCGAAAGGCACCTATGCACCCGGCTTCCCTGGGTGAGGTAACACGAGTACTCCGGTGCTCCCGTGGGTAGAGACTCTTCAAAGTCCTAGATCTCAAAGGGTTTTGTCCTAGTCCTCTTTTAAGTGTCCCTTTCCTCTATTTTCCCGATCCCGACTTTCTCCATAGAAGTTAACGGCGTATCGCGGTTGTGTATTTACACTGCACGCGTCTCCCGTGGGTCCCCTGTGTCACTACCTTGGGTGGTTCCTTGTGGTCCAAGCACTTCTAGAGGCTCTAGGCCTAGTGTCTAGTTCAGTCGTGGTTCGCATACCACTTTATTGGTATATGGTTTGGTACGCCCCTAGGGCCCAAACGTGTATTTGTGCTATTACTGTGATTTAAGATCTTATAACCTATGTACTTGAACTCTAGCCTCATAAAGAGACTAGAGGGGTGTGTTTAGTAATAAATACATATATTTTGAATATATACCTGGTGTGGTGCTCTTTCATTTGGTCACTCAAGAGATTATAGACTGGTAAAACAAGCTGCTTTACATTCCTTCAAGACTTAGCCTGAAGGCTGCTCTCCACAGCTACCACTAGGATAGCTTTCAATAAGGTTGTCTTTAACCTACCTACCATAAGAGTCGATTTGGACTGGTGCAAGGTGCCCACTATAATTAGTGGACAGCATATGCCAGGCCAACTTCTCACATTGGTGTGCAGCGTGTGGGATTCCAGCTTGCTATTGTTTTACCAGATAATCTCAATTGAATTGATCAACTGAAAACCACTAAAGGTACCTAAGGTACATATAATTTAAGCTTAGAATATCAGTAAGTTCTACTGAACTTAGAGTTGTGTGTTAAGGGATAGCACAACCCTTTCTACAACTCAAGAGAGTTTAGTAGGCCACACTAGAGTAGGTAGTGCATACACCACACCACACTAGTAATGTCTTTAAAAGCAGGATCCAAAGATGCCTTGCAGGAAGCCATTGAGCTTCCCCCTCCAAGTATGACACACTCCCATTCTTGGAACTGAGAGCTTTGTGTAACGTGAGGAAATTAAGGACAGGCCAAAGTCCCACCACCCAACACCTCCAGGAGTTGTTGGTGGCTTATGATCTTAGTAAGTCTTCAGAGACTGAAGGGGTAGGAGCAGAGGGTGGGCCAGCAGATGAGGAAGGGGCCAGGGGTACCACTACCCCCAGCCCCCTCTGAAACTGACCAGGAGGGTGACAATGACCCTGACCTGGAGAACCCAATCCCTTCTGGGGAAGATGAAGATGAGGATCTAGAGAACCACACCTTTGTCCCCCAGGAAGGATTATGAGTGTGCTCAGAAAGTCTAGGTCTCCTTCTCAGGAGTCTAACCACTCTGGCACCTCAATAGGAGCTCTGTTTCTTCTCACAGGAGGGAATCCTCTCATGAGAGAAGAAAGAGACTGGTCCAGTATGAGGAAACTCAACTAGAGATCAGGAAGAAGCAATTGGCTTTAGATAGAGAATCCCTAGATCTCCTTAGAGAGAGAAGAAAGTTGGGACTAGAGTCCCATGGTGGCAGCCATGTCCCTAGAGACAGGGAAAGGTCCTATGACCATAGGAACCTGAGCAAGATTGTCCCTCCCTACCAGAGTGGGGATGATATCCACAAATGGATAACTGCTTTAGAGAGGGCCTGTAAAGTACAGAAGGTCCCTCAGGAGCAGTGGGCAGCAATCTTGTGGCTCTCCTTTGCTGACAAAGGTAGAGACAAGCTCCTCACTGTTAGAGAGGAGGATGCTGACAATTACAAGGTCTTGAAGAGTGCTCTTATTGATGGGTTTGGCCTAACAACTGAACAGTACAGGTTGAAGTTCAGAGACACCCAAAAAGCACAGACTCAAGACTGGGTAGACTATGTGGATTGTTCTGCCAAGGCTCTGGAAGGCTGGTTGATGGGCAGTAAGGTGTGTGACTTCTCAGGATTGTACAATCTGATAATGAGGGAGCAGATTCTTAATAACTGTCAAAATCAGCTGTTGCATCAATACCTGGTAGACTCTGATCTGACCTCTCCCCAAGAATTGGGAAAGAAGGCAGACAAATGGGTCAGAACCAGGGTGAAGCAGAAGGTACAGAACCAAGGCGGGGAAACCAAGAAGCAAGATGCTAAGAACTCTGACAAGGGTGGGGAGAAGGGTAAAGATCAAAAGTCTTCATCAGGCCCCCAAAAATCTTCTTCTGGTGGGGATTCCCAGTCTACCAAGGGTAAAGGCCAAAGAAAACCATGGTGCAAGGTCTGTAAGCAAAAGACCCACTGGACCAGTGATTGCACCAAGTCCAAAGACTCCAGTCCAGCACCCACCAATGCCCCTAAGGCACCTGTTCCCCCTAGTACAGTTGGTGGAAGTGCTCCAGCAAAGGGTTTAGTAGGGTTCACCCTGGGAACTGAGTTGGGCTCTGACCTAGTTAGAGAACTGACTCAGGCTGTGTTAGTCTGTGATGGAGGCATGGATGTGCCCTCCTCTATGAGTCCCAGTAATCTGGGCAAGTACAGACAACAGCCTTTAATCAATGGACGAGAGGCTTTGGCATTTAGGGACACAGGGGCAAGTGTCACAATGGTGACACAAGACCTTGTGCTACCTGGGCAAGTTATGCTTGGTGAAATGTACCAAGTGACCAATGCTAGCAATGTCAGAACAGACCATACTCTGGCAGTTGTTAACTTCTCCTGGGGAGGGGTAACTGGCCTTAAGAAGGTTGTGGTAAGTGCAAACCTACCAGTCGAATGCTTGCTTGGCAATGACTTAGAGACTTCTGCTTGGGCAGAAGTGGAGCTCAGGACCCATGCAGAAATGCTGGGGATCCCTGCAGATGTGTTTGCTGTGACCAGGTCACAAGCCAAAATGTCTAGCACTGAACAGGCCTTGGATTCTGGAAGAATGGACCAAGTGCCTTCCAAGAGGAGGAGGAGTAGTAGGGTTAAGGCAGTGCCTTCCCCTTGGCTCAGGAGGAAGATCAGTCCCTTGAGGGGGATGATCTCAGCCCTGAAGAAGGAACTGTCCCAGAGGAACTTGAACCTGACCAGGTTGAGTTCTTGGGGACAGGGGGACCTTCTAGGGCAGATCTGAGCCAGGAGCAGCAGAGCTGCCCCTCCCTTGAACCCCTCAGACAGCAAGCTGCTGCTGAGGCTGCTGGGAAAGCTAGTGGTCCCCATACAGTGTATTGGGATGATGGACTCCTGTACTCAGAGAGTAGAGACCCCAAGCCTGGTGCTACCAGGAGGTTGGTAATACCTTTGAAGTTCAGGGGCTTCCTATTGACCCTAGCCCATGATATTCCCTTAGCAGGACACCTGGGCCAGAACAAGACTTGGGACAGAATTGTCCCTCACTTTCACTGGCCCCACATGTCTGAAGACAGTAAGGAGTTTTGTCGCTCCTGTGTAACCTGCCAAGCCAGTGGCAAAGCAGGTGGCACTACAAAGGCCCCCTGATACCACTACCTGTGGTGGGGGTGCCCTTTGAGAGGGTAGGGATTGACATTGTTGGTCCCATGGATCCCCAAACAGCCTCTGGGCACAGGTTTATCCTGGTGGTAGTGGATCATGCCACCAGGTACCCAGAAGCTATTCCCCTCAGGACCACTACAGCACCTGTGGTGGCAAGGGCCCTCCTGGGAATCTTCTCAAGAGTGGGCTTTCCTAAGGAGGTAGTATCCGACAGGGGTGCAAACTTCATGTCTGGGTACTTAAAAGCAATGTGGAAGGAGTGTGGAGTTACTTATAAGTTCACCACACCCTATCACCCACAATGCAATGGTTTAGTTGAGAGGTTCAACAAAACCTTGAAGGGCATGATTAAAGGGCTCCCAGAAAAGCTTAGGCGTAGATGGGACATACTCTTGCCCTGCCTTTTATTCGCATATAGGGAGGTGCCTCAGAAGGGGTTGGTTACAGCCCTTTTGAACTTCTGTTTGGCCACCCTGTGAGGGGTCCACTGTGCTTGGTGAAGGAAGGATGGGAGTTACCTCTCAAGCCCCCAAAGCAAGATATAGTGGACTATGTACTTGGTCTCCGCTCCAGGATGGCTGAGTACATGAAAAAGGCAACTAAAAACCTTGAGGCTAGCCAGGAACTTCAAAAAGCCTGGCATGACCAAAAGGCTGTACTGACTGTTTACCAGCCAGGACAGAAGGTGTGGGTGTTGGAGCCAGTGGCCCCAGCAGCTCTCCAAGACAAATGGAGTGGACCCCACACTATTGTTGAGCAGAAGGGTGAGGTCACTTACTTAGTGGACCTGGGAACACCCAGGAGTCCCCAAAGGGTTCTCCATGTCAACAGACTAAAGCCATATGTGGACAGGGCAGACATGGGCTTGCTCATGGCTACTGATGAGGGACAGGAGGAAGAGAGTGACCGACTCCCTGACCTGCTCTCACAGAACCCTGACGATGGGTCAGTTGATGGTGTAGCCTTGGCAGGCAGCCTCACTACCCAGCAACAAACTGATTGCAGGCAAGTCCTCAATCAGTTTAGACATATGTTTTCACTGACACCCAGTCAGACCACCTGGTGCCCTCATGAAGTGGACACTGGGGACAGTCTGCCTATTAAAAACAAGATTTATAGGCAACCTGACCATGTCAGGGACTGTATCAGGACTGAAGTCCAGAAAATGTTGGAGTTGGGAGTAATTGAACCCTCAGATAGCCCTTGGGTAGTCCAGTAGTCCTAGTACCTAAACCTCACACCAGTGGTGGGAAAAGAGAGATGAGGTTTTGTGTAGACTACAGGGGTCTCGATGCAGTCACTAGGACTGATGCCCATCCAATACCCAGGGCAGATGAGCTCATAGATACTTTGGCCTCTGCCAAATATCTCAGCACATTTGACCTAACAGCTGGCTACTGGCAGATCAGACTAGCTGATACTGCAAAGCCCAAAACAGCATTTTCAACCCCTAGTGGGCATTATCAATTTGTGGTAATGCCCTTTGGTCTGAAAAATGCACCTGCCACTTTCCAGAGGTTGGTGAACACAGTTCTCACAGGACTGGAAGCCTATAGTGCAGCTTATCTAGATGATATTGCTGTCTTTAGCTCCACCTGGGAGGATCACCTGGTCCACCTCAGGAATGTTTTACAGGCCCTGCAAAAGGCAGGCCTGACTATCAAGGCCACTAAGTGCCAGATAGGGCAGAGTCAGGTTGTGTACCTGGGCCACCTTGTGGGTGGAGGCCAGGTTCAACCTTTGCAGAGCAAGATCCAGACCATCATGGACTGGACTGCTCCCACTACCCAGACTCAGGTGAGAGCCTTCTTAGGCCTGACTGGGTACTATAGGAGATTTGTCAAGGGGTATGGATCAATAGTGACACCCTTGAATGACTTAACTTCTAAGAAAATGCCCAAAAAGGTTCAGTGGACAGCTAGCTGTCAAAAGGCATTTGATGACCTCAAGCAGGCCATGTGCACTGCTCCAATTCTGCAGAGTCCTGATTACTCCAAGAAGTTCATTGTTCAAACAGATGCATCTGAATTGGGGGTAGGGGCTGTACTGTCACAATTGAATGAAGAAGGTCAGGATCAGCCAGTAGCTTTCATTAGCAGAAGGCTGACCCCTAGAGAGAAACGTTGGTCAGCCATAGAGAGGGAGGCCTTTGCTGTGGTCTGGGCTCTGAAGAAGTTGAGGCCATACTTGTTTGGTACACACTTCCTGGTTCAGACAGACCATAAGCCCCTCTTATGGCTAAAACAAATGAAGGGTGAAAACCCCAAACTGCTTAGGTGGTCCATTTCCCTACAGGGGATGGACTTTACAGTGGAACATAGACCTGGGAGTAACCATGCGAATGCAGATGGACTCTCTAGGTATTTCCACTTAGAACATGAAGACTTAACTGGGCAAGGTTTGTTTAATGTCCCTACGTTTGGGGGGTTGTGTAGGAGAGTAGGATCTGCTTCACATGGGTACCCCCACTTTTTGCTGATGCTTCACTGGTTTTCGACATTAGTCTGGCTGGGGCCCTGCTATTCAGAACCCCAGCCTAGCTGTTTCCTCTTTAAAAGGGTCTCCATGTGCCTTAGGCACATCACTGATTGAGGATCTGGAGTGCCCTTGTAAGTCCCTAGTATATGGTATACTATGTACCAAGGGCATAGGTACCTCAGAGGCCTGCCAGGGGCTGCAGCATGTATTATGCCACCCCTGGAAGGCCATCCAAACTGACACCACGGGTCTGCTACTGCAGCCTGGGTAAGGTGGTGCATGCACCCCTTACTGTGGTATAGGTTACCTATATCACTAAATGCATACACACATATAAACCTATAAGTCACTCCTAAGGCAGGCCTTATCAATCCTAAAGGCAGAGTGCATGGTTCCTATGTGAGAGGGGGCCCCTGCATGAGCAGGGCCCCTCTGCAGCGTTCGGAGACCATCTCTGATGCTGTTTGTAGTGCAGCCTGACCATATACTCTTAAACGCATTATATCCTCGCGGTAAAATGCTAACTATGGAATGGCTGCACCTAAACATGTCGTGTTTGGTGTCAAACATCTTGGAATACTACCCCCCGCCAATCCTGGCGGCGGGGGTAGCATTCCACCCTTCTAGAGGGAAAGGCATGTTAACTCTGACGAGTCCGGTAACTTCTTTCCAGAGCCCTGGCATCACAAAATGGATGCTGCTGCCACAGACACGAGTCTGGCCTCCTGCTGCTGGACGAAACTCCGGCAGGGGAGGCCTGGACAATAGGTTTCCTGTCCCAGGGAGGTGTGACCACCTCCCCAGACAGGACAATGTGTATTGGGGCTGGGCGGGAGCACTTTCGGGTGCTTTGAAGTCCTGCACTGGGGGCACATTTGGTGTCCCTGTGCATACCCCAGTTCAAACCGGATCAGGGGCTTGCAGCCCCTGCTTTGGCGCGAACTGGACAAAGGAAAGGGGTGTAGCCACCCCTCTGCCCTGACCCACCCATAGGTGGGGCCACAGAGTAGTCCATCCCCTATTTTTAGAATAAAGGTAGGAACCCAGTCCTTAGGACTTTAGATTATACCTGGACGAAACTCTGACACTGAATCCTGGACCTTCGACGCTCTACGACAAGATTAGAGGACTGAAGAATCTCCCTTGGGGTCAAGGAGTGACTCCCCTGCTTGGCAGGCACCAAAGAAGCATCTGTCCGGTTCGCATCACTGAAGCTCCCGTCGGACGCCGAAGTCATCGCATCACCAGAGGTGGATTCTCAGACTTCCCCGAGGCTACCCTGAGTCCCCAGCAAAGCTGAGGCCCGTGGCTATCGTGGGTGACTTGAGACCGTGACCCCTGGACACCGAGCACACTTGCAAGTGCACCATCTTCTGGGTCTCCCAAGAAGTCGTGCTTTGGGCTCCGAGTAGCCCTAGCCTCCAGCACCACCTGCACCGAAGATCACTGGCCCCCACTCCACGAGTGTCCTGTAAGCCAGCTCCACGTGCGGCGTCACGAGGCTCCTTCGCGGTCGCTAGTCCGTTGGCTAGTAGCCCTTGACGAAGGCCAATCTTTTCTTTACTTGGCATCCTGGTTGCTCCAGGCCTGCCCTCACTTACCCTCGCTGGGTGAGTTCCCCAGACCTTGCTGGTCTGCATCATCGACGATCTACATCTTACTCGAGACTTGCCGTTGCCAAGGCTTGTTGGGTCCAATCTGGTCGCCGACACCTCTGCACTCGACAGACATCGAGCAACAGCCCGAATCCTGCTCCTGGTCGCCGACAACGCCTCCCGGACCTCGTGGCTGAAGAGTCAAGACGACCGTCAACGCACCTGAAGCACTCGACATCGGTGGGCATCTGTCCATCGCCTTCCTGGTCACTGGCTAGTGACCCAGACTCTGTCCCCTCTGCTTTCAGGTTCACCAGAACTCCGATCCACTCTTGGATCCACCCGGACACTTTTCTCCTGGTCGCCAGCAGCACTTTGCAGCAGATCGCCATACGAAACAACGACGAAACCCGACTCTGAAAGGCACCTATGCACCCGGCTTCCCTGGGTGAGGTAACACGAGTACTCCGGTGCTCCCGTGGGTAGAGACTCTTCAAAGTCCTAGATCTCAAAGGGTTTTGTCCTAGTCCTCTTTTAAGTGTCCCTTTCCTCTATTTTCCCGATCCCGACTTTCTCCATAGAAGTTAACGGCGTATCGCGGTTGTGTATTTACACTGCACGCGTCTCCCGTGGGTCCCCTGTGTCACTACCTTGGGTGGTTCCTTGTGGTCCAAGCACTTCTAGAGGCTCTAGGCCTAGTGTCTAGTTCAGTCGTGGTTCGCATACCACTTTATTGGTATATGGTTTGGTACGCCCCTAGGGCCCAAACGTGTATTTGTGCTATTACTGTGATTTAAGATCTTATAACCTATGTACTTCGAACTCTAGCCTCATAAAGAGACTAGAGGGGTGTGTTTAGTAATAAATACATATATTTTGAATATATACCTGGTGTGGTGCTCTTTCATTTGGTCACTCAAGAGATTATAGACTGGTAAAACAAGCTGCTTTACATTCCTTCAAGACTTAGCCTGAAGGCTGCTCTCCACAGCTACCACTAGGATAGCTTTCAATAAGGTTGTCTTTAACCTACCTACCATAAGAGTCGATTTGGACTGGTGCAAGGTGCCCACTATAATTAGTGGACCGCATATGCCAGGCCAACTTCTCACACACTTCAAATGACATCTCGACCAGTGGGGTCTCACCCGGATTGATGCAGTTCCTCCCTGTGCACTGAGATTCACTATACCAACCACGCCTCACATTCATGCAAAGATAAAGTCCCTATCTCAATATTGCTGTTGATAACGTCTCATGACTAGCTCAACAAGACAGCAGACAACTACACTCAGTGTCTTCTACACTGATAACTTACCTATCCCGAGTTCTTGGGTATCGTTGGACCCGATAACCACTTCAACTTCTCTGCATTAAGCACCACATTCACACAACACCTTAAAACATCTCAGCAGAACACCACACAATCACTGCAAAACACTGCAAGCTAAGCATAATCAAATGCAAGGCGCAACCCTATTAATACTCACACCTCCTGTGCTACAACTTGTTTCTGAACCGCTGAAACTCCATCAATCCTTAGCGCGAACCATGGGCTTTATGGGTTTGGACTGGGTCTGGGCAATTTCTGAATGGGACACCCTAACTCCCTCACCTCAGTGACGAACCATCCGACGAGCTCCCAGTTGACCCAGCACTGGGCCAATCCTCTTAACATCTGTTATCTGATAGAGCTTTTTTGCCAAATACGCGGTAAAGGGAATTAGCCTTTAATCAAACAATCTCATTAACAGTGCAGCTCATTTGGCTTCACAATAAGGACCAGGAATCAGTGACTATAGTTAGAAGGTCTGTTACAATTTAGCAGTCAGGTTAAGGTACACATTTCTCAATACCATGCTGTAAAGATACAAAATAACAAATGGAAAACCCAACCTCCTAAAGAAGTTCAGGCGTACCAGAATAAGGCAGACAAGAAGTTCAGTCACAGCAAAACAAAAGATCAATAATAGAATTTGATGCCCAGAGAAGAGTTTCTGGTTCTCTCTTCTATCATAGGTGAAGGCTAAAATGCTCTATATTAAGTATAAACTAAAGAGGATGGTTTAAAATCTAAAAGGATCTTAAGAATCAGAGAACTGCAGAAAAATTGGAAAATGCGGGACAGTGCCGGAAGGTGTCAGCATTTCATAATCTCGGTCAAGATTCTTCTTGGGACAGGGAAATTAGTGTTAGGCTAAGCCACACTTAGCAAGAGTCAAAAGGGTTAAGCATAGAGGTCTAAACCTCTCAAAGTACAAAGGAAATTGGCATATCCTCAGACAGTTTGAACACCAGTCTCCAAGCAACACCCCTCTGTTCATATCATCAGGGGCTCTATTGTCCTTTCCATTCTCACGATGTGAGCCGAATCATTCACCAAATATCCCAGGCTAAACCTGGGAATGATATTGTCTTTGATTATCTGCGATTCGGTGCAACATTAATAAATGGAAACTTTTAGTTGACGCTCTGGCTCTCCATGTTCCTTGTCAAGGTCTTCTTCTCAGGCTCTCTCTATCGCTAGTACAGTGCTACGTCTATTCTAAAGCTAACATACCATGAAAATATACTTTATCACACAAAAGAACACAGCAGAAATGCCTTTTCACATGCACATCAATACCCTATATTTGTCGGATAGTGGTTTGTCCAAAAATTTAGTAAATTCTGGTGCTCTCCAGGCAAAGAAAACCCCCTCTGCTGATAGGAGGCAAAGTCAACTCTCAAGGTGAAGCAGCCGCCCACCTGGAGTTAAAGTACACAATGCACAAACTGCCGAGGCACGCTAAATAGTCCATAAGTTGTACTTCTGGTTTATAAACAACCAGATACGTATAAAAAGAAGTCCGTGAATCCAAAATGTATTTTTCCTTGGTAAATCCTTTATTTCATATCCAAATCAAATTTCTGAACAGAACAGCCGACACGTGTTTCGTCCAAAAGGACTTTCTCAAGGCCTAGTAAAATGAAAAACACAATTTCGTTATTGTTCTTTTATATTATATTGGAAGACACGTAATCTTCCATGTTAAAGGTATCCACTCGTATGTAGTAATATATTTCCTGTAGCAGGGTAAACAAATCAACTTCACTGCCGCTACGTTATCTTACTGTGCACCATCAGGTCCTGATAAACCTGTGGAAAGATCCATCTGTAACGTACAGATGGATCTTTCCACAGGTTTATCAGGACCTGATGGTGCACAGTAAGATAACGTAGCGGCAGTGAAGTTGATTTGTTTACCCTGCTACAGGAAATATATTACTACATACGAGTGGATACTTTAACATGGAAGATTACGTGTCTTCCAATATAATATAAAAGAACAATAACGAAATTGTGTTTTTCATTTTACTAGGCCTTGAGAAAGTCCTTTGGACGAAACACGTGTCGGCTGTTCTGTTCAGAAATTTGATTTGGATATGAAATAAAGGATTTACCAAGGAAAAATACATTTTGGATTCACGGACTTCTTTTTATACGTATCTGGTTGTTTATAAACCAGAAGTACAACTTATGGACTATTTAGCGTGCCTCGGCAGTTTGTGCATTATGAAAATATACTTGCAAGGAAAAGACACGCAAGCGGAAATGAAAAACAGCATTTCATGCAGAAAGAAATACAGGCCTAGTTAGGACACGTTTAACGTATTAAATCAGTGATGCACATTTAATATACGTGTGCACATTTAATCCACACTAGAATGTAAAATGTCAGCACTTCAGATTCATATTACACGTTGCATACAGATAAAATCTTGAGTAAATGTATATAAATGTGACTAAGAACTACATTATGAATGCAAATATGAAATATTAGTGCACACATTACATAAATCCTTTTCATTTCTAAAGTAAATACATTTAATAGTGTGAAGAGGGTTTTATTCTTCACCTAAACAAGAAATGTAATTTAATGCAGTTAAGGCGTACAAGATATATATGAGTCTTCAAGTCTTCAATAGTGATATCAAGTGCAACACTTTACATTAATATCATTAGGACACACAGAGTATATGTGCTAAGTGCACGTATATATTGCGTATTTGTGACGTGTAAGGAGGGAGCAAAAATTACATTGCTCCATTTAAATGAAAATATAATTTACAAGATTGAAATCTAAGTTTATCGTCAAAGAAAACAACATGAAAATAAGGTAAGATGCAGAGCAGCGGGTCAGGTCCCACTGGTGGCCGAAACATCAATGATTTTAAATGGCAACTTCACCTTCCAATGTTGAATCCAGCAGAGGTTACCAGAAGTAATAGGTAACGTCTTCCGGTTAACTCTTCTTGCATCAAGATGGTAGAGGACATGTGTACTTTCAGTGTTGCTCCCCGTTTTCCTTCTTAGTTGTCAGCTATTTTCGTTGCTGCTTCTTTCCCCCACCCCGATGTGTATATGTTGCTATACAACATGCAAAAACAAATTGACAAACACTATAGATTTCACATAGGCAAAACCCATTGGCTTTGCCAATGCTTGTTGCTTTTGTTTTCCCTGAAATCACCACAAACGTTGCCTGTAGCAAGCATAAATGCATCCAGTCTCCCATACTTTGCAAAACACCTATACAACTTGTCTTTACAAGTTCGAATCTGCCCAGATTTGCAAATGTGGGCTATTTCTTTTAGCTATCTGGTTCGTTAATGTAGGCGACTTTAATTTGGTGCCCGGGCCTATTTGCTGTCCCAGTCCAACCCTGCTACAGGCAGGAATGCACAAATGACTGCCCCTTTTGATTTACTTCACGGCATCCAAAATATTTCACCGAATGGTCTGGGTCAATGAGATCAGTAGCTTGAGGATATTTTAAGGAATGAATACGAGAGCTTTATATTGCCATAAAACTGATATTCCCTAGGTTTCATCCCATAATTATATGTTAACTTACATTCTTTTAATCCCCATGCTGTTTTTTTAAACAGAAAATTATTTTCCACTGCTGAGCGACTAGTTTCCCCTGTGGGGCAGTTTTATATCTTTCAGAAATGCTCCTTCTAATGAAGTCCCCTTTCAGTGACCTCTCAGTTATCTGTCATTGAAATGGAATGGAATATATTTGAATGTCTTGACTCGTTGTTGAGCTAAGCCAAATCGCATTAATGGGGCGGTGACCTCAATTTAAAAAGCGTACAAACAATAGCTTCAAAACATTTCAATTGCATTTAAATGTCATTTTCCAATACAAACGCACAAGGAGACTGCGCTATAAAAACAAACCATTGTTACGAATCATGATGGTATTTTCTGTGTTTGTCTGTAAGTGCTCATTCTTGGAAGAGAACACCATGGGCCATATAACAGACATTTTACACTGGTCCAAAAGTAAATAAGTAAAGATGGGTAAATAATTTCCCCCTTTTTTGCCATTTATGTAACATGGACTAGGGCAAGCCGGCAAGGGAGGGGTGGAAGGGTTTAGGGCAGGGTTGCTGTAGGGCAAACATGTCAATCACTGATTTCACCCACCTTTGCTTCGGTATTATAATGTGAACTAGAAAAATGCGTATGATCTTATCAAATGTGAACGATGAAACTGTGTCTGAGACTAAAATATTTTGTTCCATTTTTTTTACAACACAAAGTGCCAAAAAATAGAAAAAACTGTTTGCTCTCTTTTGCATTTTTAGAAAGGTTATTCACGAAATGTGATTTCTTTGTTAAAATCTTTATTGTTCTTTTAAAATAAGTGTATAGTTTCACGGTCCACCTGCTCTTGTGAATGAAATGTGCCCGTAATGTGGACTGGATAAAGGTGTGTGTGCCCCATCCCGTATTACAAAAGCAGCACAGATGATGAGCTAGAATTTTCTTCTGTTGTTTTTCCACCAGTTCATAGTTTCTGTGCTATGGATGCAGCTGTTAGTAGCGAATCCATTCCTGTGATTTGAGCTGTGAGTAGCTCATCCAGTCCTGTGTTTTTCTTTGCGTGTTAGAACGTTTGCTCTTATTACGAGAAAGACAACACTACAAGAATGGAAAGAGTAAAACCAGGACTGGATACAAAGTTCAGACATGACATGGAGCATCTTCAGCTCTGTGGAGCACAAAAATATTATATATTTCTAAACGCTAACAACCATGAAACAACATAAACAGCATATCATTGGCTTCGATTGAATATCAGAAACAAACAGGTTCCCATTTCAGAGCTCAAATCAGACTGCCAACCCATAGCATAATTTATATACCAACAATTGATGATAATGATAAATTGTCAGAGGAATGTCCTTGCGCCATGCGGAAATGGGTGAGGGGATCCACTGTGTCACAGCAAATCATATCCATGGACACACCAGGGCCTGTGGTAGACAATATATATTGAACAACAATGGTCCCCGTGATTAGAATCGAACATTGTTTTAGTACAATAAATGTTTCATTACGATAAGAGTAGTAATTTTTTTTTAAAAAAGACGCAAAATGTAGTGTTGTGAAAGTGGTCGGTGTTTATATGTGATACACACAGTGAATATACGTTTACCAAGTTTAGAGAGAAAAGCTCCGATATGGCCTCAGTGTTGGTCAGTATACAAATGATTAAAAGTTTCAGTATAAAAGTGGACAAGGATCAACAAATTTACGCGTTTCAACCCTATTTAAATGGGGGGGTCATCATCAGGACTAAAGGAAATTGAATAATAGCCGGAGAGGCAGGGTAGAGATAAAAAGAACAAGCATTTGCAATGCAATAGGTCTCGCATCTACCCGAGTTTAAGTTATTGGCATTGTAAATGACAATGCCTTTTATTTAGGTTAAAAAAAAAAACCATAAATAAAAGGTATTGTCATTTACAATGCCAAGAGCTCAAACTTGCGTAAATGCTAGACCAATTGCATTGCAAATGCTCGTTCTTAATCTGATGTTAGCAGATGCTAATCTTGGGACAATTTCACAGGACTGCAGCGGTCTGTCATTGTATTTTTTTTATTTAAAGAGCTGCAGGTAAACTGCAGTGCCAGCACACACAGATCCAGCACTGAAAATTGGTGTATTTTGCCTACTACTTTTTTTGCTTGAATGTTCCAGCCGCCCTTATGCCCTCAAGTAAGAGACTCACAACCTGGCAGTAACACCTTCAGCAAACAACTGAACAAGCTACACTGCAAGGGGAAGAGGGGTTGGGTGGTAAGGGGAGGGGATTACATCATCAACACTTCACTTTTCTGAGCAAACATGGATATCAGTTACAGTAATTGGGAGTGGTAGAGTGACCATGAAATGTACACCGGGCAGACAGTTTAGCCACAATGCGGCAAAGTGCCTCGCACACTGGGATAGGAGTTAGACCCACATAAACTTCATTGTTCCAACAGAAACAACTATCTACATAAACGACACCTTATTCACGTGAAAGAGTTGAAAAAACTGATATTTTATAATAACTAGGATACACACAGACACTAATACTTGGACAGTGAAAATAGCATTTTTGGAGCGAAATGTTGCTGGAGCAGGGAGGCGTGATTTGGTTGAAGGAATAGACTGAGAAAGACAAGAAAAAAAACAACACTCAAACAAATAATGCTTGCGATAGGAAAGAGAATACAGTACAGACACTGAGGCATTGTCTACAATGACAACAGAACAGGGATCATTCATGATGGGAAATTTACAACGAGGAAAACCAGTGAAATACAATGAAACTACAATAATCTGAATTTAGGACAGGGAGACAACATACACTGGGGTAGGGACACACAACACTGGACACTGACACACACCAGATTTGTCAATAAAGCACCACTGGGGCAAATAATATACTAATAATGTGACAAGAGACATAACACTGGACACCGACACATAGTAGCGTGGTCAGTACAGCAACAGAGGGCCAATGATATACTTATTATAGCAGGATCAGGGGTGCACTAACACAGGGACTACGATAACAGACATGGAGTTAACAACATTGGAACTTGACACAGGGATACACTTATACGTGATCAGGGAACAAATGGACAATGGCACATAGGAGAGGGGATATACCTACACTGGGAGAAGCACATGGATATATGTACAGGGAATACATAGACACACAGAAAGCAAACGTCCAGGAGTACACCCATCATAGAACGGGAGGCACATACTTTGCATCAGAGAATGAGCAGGGATCTGACAAATCAGATAATATACTCACACAATGACTGAAAAGACCCAGGCACTGGAGCAGGGAGAAATAAACACCAAGGCAGTGAACACAGAGTAGAAGCTGGGGATTGTGATTTGAGGCAAAAACACCGGGGCAACAAGAAAATGTGGCAGAGAACACCAATACATCAACTAGGAGACAGGAGACTCCTTTCCAAGACATGCATCAACTGTGGGCCAGGGAACACACAACAGACTGGAAAGGAACCAACTCTAGAACAGGCTATGCACTAATAATGAAATAGGGACGGGACAGGAGGAAGCAGACATCTAAATAATGCTGCACACTCGAATGGCTGTTGGTAGGAAGATGCAAGACCAGACTGGCCTCCCCTTCCCCCAACGGACCCTGCAAAGTGTCACCAGGTCATTGGCACAGGGATAAGGAAAAGAGCTACATTATGTCAGAGAAGAACACACTGACAATAGGAACGGAGGCGTCTGTTTCGCGGACAGAGAGACAAAACTAGAGCCCCTGCTTGTTTCTGAGAAGTGCCGGTGCTCTGCGAATGAGAAGTAATAAGGGGACTGTAGAGGGAAGGGACGGGGTGGGTATGGTTAAAGAAGCGAAGGAACAGAACGCCTGCTGTGCTAGTGTTTGTATAGTGTTTAACCATATACTTATGCTGCCTCAAAGCGCTGTGTGGAACTGGAGAGGCGAGGGAGGGAGGAAATCAGCCAGGAAAGGAGGAGCTTGTACTGGGCCTCAGACCTGTATCAGCAGGAAGTTAGAAGGCCGAGGGACAGAAACATGCTCATCTGCATGCCTACCATGCTTCAAAGGTCCCTGCATCGAGACCGTTTCACATGGAGCCGTGTAAGGCGAACCGCTGCCAGTAATCGGAGCAGAGGGGGGGGAAGATGGTGTGCACTGGGAGACGGACCAAGCTGTACAAACGATAACCCGATCCCGGCCACGGATCGAAAGTCAGACCCCTAAAGGAAAGGTATGAAAAATAAGCATTGGCAAACTCAGCAAGTGAAGCAGGCGCCTGCTCAAATATTAAGCATGGCACCCCTGTTGCAGTGGAAAGTAACAATTAAAAATACTTACTGTTAAGAGTGCTGTGGATCACAGGAGTCCCACATGTTCAATGGCAGCAGGGAGGACGAGGAGCTGCTGCTTCCGGGGCCTGGACAAATCCAGCATGGAAAGGGGGGAAGAGGGCGGGGTGAAAGTACAGCAGCTGCTGCACGCAAGACAGGATTTAAAGGAGCAGGCACTTCAAAAAATGCGCGAACCGCACGTTTGTGAAGTATGTGCCATTAATTATATTAAACCGCGGATGCATACGAAAACAAATATAATTAAATAAATATAAAAATACAACGGAGTGTGTATAAAATTGCATCATGACGAGCTCCGTGCTGATTATGTATAATTAACAGCGCGGCGCTCGTGAGAGCTCCGTGCTGATTATGTATGCAAGTGAGCATGCTGGGCTGCAAAAATCCTAAAAAAAAGTTCCCCTCGGACACAATTGAAACACGAAAGCGGACGAAAACTGTAGTTAGGCAGTGCTGCTTCCGGAATAAACAGAAGTGACTTATCGCATCCACAGCCAATCATAAGCCTGCTAAGAAGAGCAATGCCACAGTTAACAAATGGCAAGCGGCAGGTGAAATTACCCGTCAATAGGCGGAGTTTCACCCCTGATACAGATTACTTGATGTCTCGGAGAGACAGCACATGCGCGCTGCCTAGGCGAGACCTAAAAATGTCAGGTGGATAGTTCTGGTAATATTTATATTATTACAGGTAATAATATAATAGACAGGCAACTACAGAATAGTCCAGATGTCGTATGATAAAGAACAAATGGGTACAATGGGATACTTAGACAAAAGTGATTGCACTACATGAGGATGACACACTCCTGCTAGGGTACTTAGCAGGTAGCTGTGGTAAGCCTGACAAGAAAGGAACGTCAATGCAGTGCGGCCAGTAAAAAAAAATCTCTGGAACCTTTATACTAGCCATTACTGCTGAGTGATCTGACATTGTTTCTGGGGCGTGGCTACACAATCATATACAAGGATAAGTTACTCGTATAGCAGTGTTAGGCCAGTGCCAGAGAATGCATTGTGAGTGGTTGAACAATAATTATGTTGTTAAGTAGCAGAGTGGAGAAAACAGAAAACTACGACCATATATTAAAGTCCCCTCGCTTAGTGCAGCTTTAAACATGGAGCACGCTGTAGATGTGGGCGTATCGTAAGGGAGCTGGAAAGTGCTGTCAAAGTCCCAGTGCCACATAGAAAGGAGACCTAGATATTCAAAAAAACATTTAAAACACTATCATGTACAATGGTATAGTTCCCAAAAGGCTTGACGGCGACTTCTACGCTCTGAAATCAAGGCTCTTACGTTTAAACATCTTCACTCCTCAAGAGTATGCAGAGAAAGGGGAGATGTAGCGATAGCAACCTCATAGCCTAGCGAAATAAACAGGCTTCTTTCTGAGTTAACGTGCTTCGTGCAGCACTGCTATGCTAATGTGGTGTCTGTTCTGATACAACAGTGCTTTCCTGACTTTGATGTAATCATTCAGACACCTACTCTTCCACAGTAGCACTCTCACTCAGATGCTGTAAGTTAGAGCCCTTCAGTGGCACATTCAGTGTGTTCTGCTTGAAGAGACATGCCTTGACCTAGCACTTAATTGGTCCCTAAGTTTCAGCAAATCATTGTAGTGCTAATATGCTGAATGACATCTATGTTGAGCTTTGGCTACCTTTCCGAAATACCTTCACGTCTGGTGTAAATTGCATTTTGTATCTATATAGAGCGCACCTTCTTGCAGGCATAGTGTCAGAACCAAATTGCTAAGCTGGTTTTGCCCCCAACAACAGTCAGTAACAGCATGATTTAATTGCTGGGAAGCTACCAGGTTGTACCTTCGACAAGTACCCATAATCCCCTGATGAGCCTCTTAAGTTATACCTGGGGGCCTTTCTTTCACAGAGTAGGCATGCTGTCATCCGACTAGAGTATGTTTGACAATCACTGTAAGAAGGGACCAGTGTGCTCCTGCAACAGCACTACAGACCTCCATAAATATGTCTCTTATAGCTGTAGATAAATAAAAAAATAACATTTTTAAAAACCTTGTTCAAAAAATGATCCCTGAAAATGAAGTAAAAACTGCCAGTAGTTACTGGCTAAAAATACATGAAATTGCCCGGTGTAAAGATTTTGGAGACTGGTGAATGACGCTGTTGGGCACAACCACTGTAATTAGGCAATGCTAAGGGTGCAGTGTTTTCCGCATAGTTATTAGTTTGCTCTATTTGCCACGTAAACCATCATCTGCTGCATAATTCGGGGAATTTATTAAAAATACATGCATGTTTCTAGCTCAAACAGATCAAAAGTTACAAAAAATGCAGCAACATATTGTGCCCGTAGTGAAAGACCCCTCGAAAAAGTCTACAGTTCTCTTTTAAATTGCCTGTTGGTGTATTTGCATGCTAAACTGTTACTACTGAGGTGGAACTTTTGCCCACACTGTGTTAATATGTGTAAAAAAAGGCAAAATTATGCAGTAATATTGTCACAAAATGTTCCACATTATCCTACATAATTTGCTTTGTCTTGCCACATAGTTTAGTTAACCCTGCCGCATAATTTTATTCTCCTTGTACCATAGTTTCAGAGGCCTTGCTATTAGGTAACTGTGACCTTGGCCTTGATTCTGTGGACGGAAAATGTTGTTTTCCTTTCCAGCCTGTAACGGAAGGAGAAGAATGGGTGGACAGGCTTGCTTGCAATGGTGCTGAGCTACATAGGCTTTCAGAGACGCCAAGGCTATCTTGCCCAAAACTCCTCACCAGTTGCTGTTTTTCCATGACTTTGGCCTTGCACAGAAAACATTTAAATACTTTTTCACAACCCTCTCTTAATATGTGTGGGATTTTATTGCCTTCTATCAATTTGAGGACTGGGTATTATTTATTTAATTAACCCTTTCACATAATGTGGCTGTTCCAAGTAGCATTAATGTGATTGATATCATAATAAATTGTGCACAATCGTATTCGTATAAGAAGAGTGATTATTCATAGTGCTTTCCTCTCCCCTCATAGAAAAGCTTGAAAGAAAAGCATAAAATTGTAACCACCAATGGAAATTGTCAGAAGAAACAATCGGGAGGGTATTAGACCTTTCAGACTTAGGGTGGCCTTCCCCCAAACCTTTTGCCTTACTTACATTTTTGCTGATCTCGTTTTAGCTGGCCTTAGGACTCTGCACACTTTACCACTGCTAACCAGTGCTAAAGTACATGTGCTCGCTTCTTAAAACCTGGTAACAATAATTCCCTAGTAAAGTGGCACCACTGTGCCCACAGCCTGTAAATTACATGCTACTAGTGGGCCTGCAGCACTGATTGTGCTACCCACTTAAGTAGCACCATAAACATGTCTTATTGCAGAGCCCGTGTATGCAGTTTTAAACTGCCATTTTGACCTGGCAAAGTAAACTATTGGCCCAAATCTTCCTTTTTAATACATATAAGTAGTTCCGCCTAGGGTAAGCCATGGACAGCCCTGAGGGCAGGGTGTAGTGTATTTAAAAAGTTTGACATGTACTTTTAAGTTTTACATGTCCTGGTAGTGAAAAACTCTTAAATTCGTTTTTTCACTACTGCAAGGCCTACCTCTCCTATAGGATAACATTGAAGTTCCCTTATTACATTTAATAAGATGTCATTTCTAAATGGGAACAAATAACCACTCCATGTTTGGGCTCTTTGGACTTGTAATGAGAAATCCTAACTCATAGTGAAGTCGGATTTTTAATTACAATTTTGAAAATGGCACTTTTAGAAAGTTAGCATATTTTTGCCTTAGCCATTTAGTGCCAGTAGACTGTCTCATGACTGGGTGTAGCTGACAGTTGGGCTTTGTGTATTCCTCCTAGACAGCCACACACAATAGGGAGATTAGGTGTGCCTGGATAGGCCATCACTGGCAGGATGGGAGGGAGGAGCTGGGCACTGACCCTCTTGCACTTGAATAGGCTGTGTCCTGCCTCCACACAAAGGGCTGCATACCCCCTGGAGCCAAGACAGAGAAGGCAGGATACATGGGGACTTCAAAGGGAAACCTATAAATGCTTCTCCCTCACTTCAAAGGCACAACTGGATATAAATATTGGACCTCAGACACCAACTCTTTAGTACACTTCTGGACCTGTGGGTACTCTGCCAGGAAGAAGGTCTGCTGTGCTGCTGAAAGGACTGCCACTCTGCTGGACTGCTGCTCTGAAGGAACTGCTGCCCTGCTGTGCTGACCTGCTGCCCTCGTGACTGGGAGAGAGAACTGGACCTGCAACAATTCATCTTGAACCAAGGGATACCAGAGTGACTCCGAGGGCTAATCTGCTGGCTTCCTGCTCTGTGCCTCAGGGTCATAAAAGCTTCCCAACATCCTGCACCAGCCCCTGGACCCAGCTGAAGTGAGTCCCAGACCCTCAAGTGGTGCCCCTCAGGTCCTCAATCCTTGGTGTGGCTCAGTGAGCTGAAATTAGGCTTTTGGGCTCTTTGTGACCGTAAACTGACCTGTTCACAACAAGACCTCGCCACCCGTACCACGATTCAATGCAAAGCGCTGCCAGCCCGACCCCTTGCGCCACAGCATCGACCACCACAGGGATCGCCAACGTGAAGCTCCAGCAATGCCCACCCGTGATGCCTGGCCTGCTCTTTATGCTATGCCGGCAGCCTCCGGCGATGGTCTCCCTGCTCCTTGCGGCCCACTCCACCGTGAACAGGACTCTTGGCACAGACTTAGAGAAGGTAAAACTTCAACGTGCCTAACCTGGTGACTGTAGCCGACCTGCACTCCATCGCAGTTGGCCTGAATTTGTGACTATGACCTGGTCGAGTGCGATCAGATAGCTGCAGTTGGTGCTTTGTGCTTTTTGGTGCAATTTTAGTCTAAAATCTTTAAAAATTCATGACTGCTCTTCTACTGATGGATGTTTGTTGTTTTGGTCTTATTTATTTATTAAATTTTGCTCTATTTTTCTAAACTGGTGTGGGATCTTTTTTTGGTGTGTTTTTACTGTGTTGTTGTTGGAAGTGTTGCACAGATACTTTACACTTTGCCTATAAGTTAAGCCTGACTACTCTGTGCCAAGCTACCCGAGGGTAGAGCACAAGTTAATTTAGGGTTGCTTTTGACTTCACCCTGAGAAGAATTGTGGTTGCTGCTTGACCAGGGCTCACACCCCAATCAGCCAACAGCCCAATTTCTTACAAAGAGGAAAAGCAACAATAAATTAGAGCGACAAAGGCGGCACAGTTTACAGATCAGTGAAGGGGACTGTCTGCTTAATGAAGGTTATCGATTAAGTTAATATTGGGGTTATTCTTGATACCAGATCTTGCCATGTGAGTGGACAGCCATACATGAGCATTTCAGACTTTGTCCTTTTATAAGAAAAGTGGGTTAATTTACATATCCTCTCTATTTGTCTATTTTATGTTGCTCTAAATGCATATATATAGAGTTAGTATACATTAGGAATGTAGACCGATTTGCAGAGCACTTTAAAATATTTGTTGCTTGACCAAGCTATCACGACCAGCACCCCGCTGATCTTGCAGACAAACTCATAATCTATGGTTGTTCTCAGCACACCCGTAGCCAGGACACCATTAGAGTGCAGACTTATAAGTGTGAAAAATAAAAAAAAAACAAAGTAACAGGCCTTTTTCATCTTTGGACCCAGGATCTGGAACGGCATACCTGTATCCATCAAGAGCACCCCAACTGTACCCCAATTTAGAAAAGAGTGGCAGACTCACCTTTTTAAAGAATACTACATCATAATGCATTAACCATCTGCAACCCAGCCTCCTCTCGTATTACTGATTGGCTTTATGCTTGTCTTTCACCATGAATAGCTCTCCTCTGCCTTTTCGCTAGGTCTGTGCAATAGAAATACATTCATACATACACACCAAGAAGACATAGTTATATTAAAGTGAGATTTACCATGGGAGTCAGTAGATTAAATGGCTCAAAATCTGCATATAATAATGAGATGAACTGCAGTCTTTTCTTTGCTTATTGTGTTTTTATAATGCGATGTTTCTTCTTTTCATTTTCAATGTTTGCTGGTTGCAATTATTGTAATGGTTTTAATTGCTTAAAATTCACAAATATTTGAGTGATGCAAACAGTACAGTTTGATAGCATTTTAGCTAGCTGGGTGTCGTAGCTTGCCGCATGGAGGTATGAAAAGTAATTAAATTGCCAGTCATTATTGAATTATGTTTCTCTTGTATAGTAATTTTCAGGATTGAATGAAATGCTGCAGTGAAATTTCATCGGTGTCCATGAATATGGCAGATAGAACCTTTTTGAAAACTTCTTAAAATAAATGCAAATCAGCTAAAAGTTTCGGTGCTTTACTGCGCCTTTGAAGTACTTACTAAGATATTCTTTTTGAGGAATCTCAAAAGGAATACTGATTTTATGTGGGCTAATTAGAGGTGTGCAACTTTATCAGTGACTATTTCCTCTGGAGGAGCACAGTAAGTTCTCTTGTTTTATCCTTGATCGTGTTGTTCGCTTGTAGCAGTGAATACAGTATACAGTATGGTATATGGGCGTCTCATTGAGCTGAAAAACATCAACACCGATCATAGTTATTAGACAGTCATGACACTCATTACTTCATCCCAGAGGATCATTGATGACATAAAATAGGAACAGTAGCACACCACTAGAGCAACCACATTTTTACCAAAGACCATATAAAAAAGCATTTAACAAATTAAAAATTAATGTTCGCTTTTAATACTACCTACTCTATTGGTCAAGTATCAACCCTCATAACAACCCTCAGTTTAAGTCCTTTCCATATTGTTTTTATGACAGATCATGTTTACATAATATATCAACAGACCTCCTTCTCAGCACATGCTGAATTTTCACCAAACTGGGACAGGCTGCTTTTCCCTTTAAGTAATGGTCTTCAAACTGGGGACCGGGGCCCTGCCCTGTCTCCCGGAGCCCAAACAAATAGCCAGGGTTCTCGACCAGGAGGCGGAATGAAGCTTCATCAGTCCCTTCGCAATTATCTTGAAAACTAATCACATGAATGTTTTTGGCAAAATATGCTCTTAGAACGTGAATCTGAACATCATTATAATGGTTGACTGTTAGATTTGGGGGTCTCTAGTTGGCAGAGGTAGGTACCTTTGACCAAATAGGGACCCTTGCGTCTAGTCAGGGTAAGGGGGATACACTCCTAAAATAACCCCTGCTCACCCCCTTGGTAGCTTGGCACGAGCAGACAGGCTTATCTCAGAGGCAGTGTGTAAAGCATTTGTGAACACATACAGTAATCAAGTGACAACACTACAGATGGACACCACACCAGTTGTATATTAAAAATAAGTATTCTTTATATAGATTCAACACAAGACCACAAATGACAAAAATCCACAATACTGTACTTCAAAAATGGTAGAATTAGCTTAGTTCTCTTTAGATGTAAAATGCAACACTTTGAGTTCAATGTACCTTAGGATGCGTAACGCTATACAACGAAAGTGTTGCAGGGAAGGTGATGCGTCGGTTCCTTACACGCAAGAACGGTGATGCGTCGGGTCCCTACTGCTGCGTAGGGGATGCGTCGGTTCTTCTCCGCGTGGGGAGGTGATGCGTCGGTTTCTTACTGCGCTTCCGTGGCGATGCGACAAGCAGCGCCGTGATGCGATGAAGATCCGGTGCAATGCAACAAAGATGGCGTCTTCTTCTTGATGCGACACGATGCGTGCACGCCCGACGGCCGTGCGGCGACACAACGATTCTTCTGGGCCGCGACAGGCCCAGCGACACGCTTCCCGGTGATGCGGCGGCGTCTGATGCGACGTCGATCCTCTTCTCCGGCGATGCGAGGCGCTTCGGCAACGATGCGACGGCCGTGCGGTGACTCAACGATTTTTCTGAGCCGCGACAGGCCCTGCGACACGCTTCTTGGTGATGCGGCGGCGTCTGATGCGACATCGATCCTCTTCTCCAGCGATGCGAGGCGCTTCGGCAACGATGCGACGGCCGTGCGGTGACTCAACGATTCTTCTGAGCCGCGACAGGCCCTGCGACACGCTACCCGGTGATGCGGCGGCGTCTGATGCAACGTCGATCCTCTTCTCCGGCGATGCGAGGCGCTTCGGCGATGATGCGACAGCTGCAGCGGCGGCGACACTCTTCTCGGTTGATGCAGCGGCGTCTGATGCGACTTCGATCCTTTTCTCCGGCGATGCGAGGCGCATCGACTGCGGCGGCGACGCTTCTTCTTCGTGAGTCGCGCTTCCAGCTCCTTGCGACACGCAGTCCCTCAGAAAGCCCAGCACAGCAGCAGGCACTTTCCAGAAAGACTCTTGGGGAGCTGGTTGGTGAAGTCTGTTGTCCCTGAGACTTCAGCAGGAGGCAAGCTCTATCTCAAGCCCTTGGAGATCCTTCACAAGTTGATGAAAGTACACACAAAGTTCCTCTCTCCTTTCTTTGGCAGTCAGGCAACCACTGCAGGCCAATCCCCCAAACAGCACTCAGCTTAGGGATAGTCTCTTCCTCAGTTTCTCTGGTTCCTCTCCTCAGCAAAGGTTTCTTCTTGTTTCCCAAAAGTGATCTAAAGTTCTGGGGTTTGGGTCCCCTCTTTTATACTCATTTTCCCTTTGTTCTCTGAAGGCAGAGAGGCCTTTGTCTAGTCCAAACCAGTTCTGGTCAGTCCTGGAGCACTTTGTTGACAAGACTCCTTCTTTCCTTTCACAGTGTAGGCCAGGGACATCAGACGCACCACAGGAGGTGGAGCCAGCATTGTGGAGGGAAGGCACAGCCCTATTCAGGTCCCAGGTGCAACTCCTCCCACCCATCTCCTTGCAGATCTCTCTATTCAGCCCTGTGCTGACTCACCCTGTCTCCTGGAATCCCCCAGCCCCTGTCACTCACAAACCCAGACAAGGAATACACAACCCAGCAGAGGCAGGCTTGGATAGTTAGGCAAGAAAATACCTACTTTCTAAAAGTGGTATTTTCAAACACAGAATGTTAAAACCCAACTTCACTAAAAGATGTATTTTATCATTCTGAGTTCATGCATACTAAATTCTTTTTTCTACCATGTTCCCTGGGTCAGTTAGGATTATAAGATGTTATAATCAAACTGCCCATTCTGGCCTATGGGGAACAGGTAGCCTTGCAATAGTGAAAAACGAAAATGGCTGTAATTCACTATTAGGACATGCCACACACACCAGGGCATGTCCTACCTTATACTTACAATGCACCCTGCCCTTGAGCCTACCATAGGGGTGACTAATATGCAGAAAAGGGAAGGTTTAGGGACTGGCAAGTGGGTGCACTTGCCCAGTCAACATGGCAGTACCAGACTGCACACAGGCTCTGCAATGGCAGACCTGAGACACACTTTACAGGCTGCTTCTGTGGGTGGCACAACCAGTGCTGCAAGCACACCAGCAGCATTGGATTTACAAGCCCTGGGCACACTCAGTGCACTGTACTAGGGTCTGACAAGTAAACCAATCCAGCCAATCATGGAGTCACTAATCCATACATCAATTTACCATAGGGAGCACTTGCACTGTGGCACTGAATAGCAGTGGCACAGTGCCCAAAGCATCTATAACCAGCAAAAACACATGAGGCAACAGCAGAAAATGGAAGGGAGACCCACGCCAACAGTGCCAGGTCTAACACGTGTCCCCTCCAGCTGAAATGTGGGGAGAACTACCCTACCTCCGGGGAGTTCTCATCACTAAGGCGGAAAAATCTGGACAGAGCATTGGCGTGTTCTGTACCAGGGCGGTGTTCCACCGTGAAGTCCATCCCCTGTAGGGAAATGGACCACCTCAAGAGCTTTGGATTCTCACCCCTCATCTACATCAACCATCTGAGGGGCCTGTGGTCTGTCTGAACCCGGAAGTGAGTCCCAAACAGGTATGGTCTCAGCTTCTTCAGCGCCCAGACCACAGCAAATGTCTCACGCTCAATCGCAATCCACCTCTGTTCCCGTGGAAGTAACCTCCTACTGATGAAGGCTACGGGTTGATCTAGGCCCTCCTCATTTATCTGTGACAAAACAGCCCCCACACCATGCTTTGAAGCGTCTGTTTGAACGATAAATTCTCTGGAGAAGTTGGGTGCCAGGAGCACGGGCGCCGTGCACATGGCAGTTTTCAAGGCTTCAAAAGCTTTCTGACAGGTGTCAGTCCAAATCACTTTCTTGGGCTGCTTCCTGGAAGTCATCTCTGTCAAGGGTGCAACGATGCTGCCATACCCCTTGACAAACCTCCTGTAATACCCAGTGAGTCCTAAAAAGGCTCTCACCTCTGTCTGGGTCTTGGGGGGCTCCCAAGCCAGGATGGTCTCAATCTTGGGCTGTAGGGGCGCCACCTGGCCGCTCCCAACCTGGTGTCCCAAGTACACCATGGAACCCTGCCCGATCTGGCACTTACTCGCCTTAATCGTGAGGCCTGCCTGTCACGATTCCGGCTCCCTGATTCCCCGAATGTATGCGGGAGGCTGAATCCGCGCTGGGTAGACGGAGCAAGGTCAGCGTTCCAGCTTCCAGTGGCTGGAAGCTGACGTCACCTCGATCACGGCGCTTCCGGGGAATCCGCATAACTAACGTGGTTCCCGTTGCGTCCGTGCTTTGGATTAACGCCTTCGCCTTGACAGGACGTCTTTGAACTACCGCCTCCGGATCTTCTTGCTGGCAGAGATCTTCGCGCTGAACGCATCTCGGCAATTCAGGTACGCTGCTGTTGTTGCCACGTCTTACTACACGCTGTGATTGGAACCAGCGATCCTGGTTCATAGCGCAGGAGCGCTTGTTTATTTCTATTCCGGGTGTCCACACACCGGAGTACTGGTTGGGTGTTAGAGTTTCCGTGCGCAGGAGCGCTACTTTACTTTTGGGGATTTCTACGCGCAGGAGCGCTTGCTTATTGTTTTAGGGTTTCCGTGCGCAGGAGCGCTACTTTACATTGGGGGATTTACTACGCGCAGGAGCGCTTGCTTATTGTTTGATTCCTTATGCGCAGGAGCGCTGGTGTGCTTGCAGTTTCCATTGGTGACCTGCTGACCTTGCTATGATGTTTCCTGGTGCTTTCACAAGGTGACTATGTGGATGTGTCTGTAGATTGGATTCGGGAAGGAAGTGGGGGAGTGCATGTTTCGGTAGTGTTAATTCTTCCTGCTCTTCCTTTCAGGTGGCATCTCCCTAGGGGTCGTAGGAACAAGAGGTCACCATCCGTTTATTCCACATCCATCCTTGTTTCCCTGGCATCTTCCCCCGGTCCATCTACATCCTTGTTAGTGTCAGCTTCTACTAAGTGGTAGGTGGAATCGGTGGTGGATGCTCATGTCATCTCTGCGAGATCGCCCCGCCAGAATACGGTAAGATAAGCGGGGCTCTGACACTGCCCTCCGCAGCGCCATCAACACTTCCCAGAGGTGGCGCAGATGTTCTTCCCAACTGGCGCTGAACACTGCAATGTCATCCAGGTAGGCGGCACTGAACTCTTCCAGTCCAGCCAACACCTGGTTGACCAACCTCTGAAAGGTGGCAGGGGCATTCTTCATCCCAAAGGGCATAACCTGGAACTGGTAGTGCCCATCTGGTGTGGAGAATGCTGACCTCTCTCTTGCCCCATCAGTCAAGGCGATCTGCCAGTACCCAGACGTTAAGCCAAACGTGCTGAGGTACCGTGCAGCCCCTAACCGATCGATGAGCTCATCAGCTCTGGGGATGGGGTGCGCGTCAGTCCTCGTGACTGAATTGAGCCCTCGGTAGTCCACTCAGAACCGGAGTTCTGGCGTGGCACCCGGTGCGGCAGCCTTTGGCACCAAGACCACTGGGCTGGCCCAAGGACTGTTAGAGGACTCAATCACCCCTAACGCAAGCATCTTGGAGACCTCCTCCTTGATGCAAGCTCTCACCCTGTCAGTTACCCTGTAGTTTTGTGCTTAACAGGAGGACTGTCTCCAGTGTCCACATCATGGACGCACCAATCAGTGACACTAGGAATCAGGGAGAACAGATCAGAAAACTGCCCCAGCAACTGGTGACAGACATTCTGTTGCTCAGGGGTCAGGGTGGAAAAGAGGTTCACACCATCCACTGACCCATCTTGCTCTGTCGCAGACAGGAGGTCAGGAAGAGGCTCAGTCTCCTCCTCCATTCCAGCATCTGTCGCTAAGAGCATGCCCACTTCGGACCTCTTCAAGTTGGGCTTCAGGCGGTTGACATGCAGGACCCCCAAGGGGTTCCTGGGAGACCGCAAGTCCACCAAGTAGGTAACAGGACTCTTGCGCTACACCACCTCAAATGGTCCGGTCCACTTATCCTGGAGCGCACAAGGCTCCACTGGGGCCATGACCCACACTTTCTGACCAGGCTGAAGCTCTACCAGAGTGGCATTCTGGTTGTACCACCGCTTCATCTCCTCCTGGCTGGCTTCCAGATTCGCCTCAGCGAATTGCCTGAAACGCCTAGTCTGGTTCCTGAAGGCCAGCATGTAGCTATATACATCCTGGGGAGGTTTCCTGGGAGATTGCTCCCAGCCTTCCTTGACCAGACTCAGAGGTCCTCTCACTGGGTGACCATAGAGAAGCTCAAAGGGGCTGAACCCTAGAGATTTCTGTGGCACCTCACGGTATGCAAAGAGCAGGCATGGTAAGAGGACGTCCCACTTACGCCTCATAGGTTCCTCAAGACCCATAATCATGCCTTTTAGGGTCCGGTTGAATCTCTCAACCAACCCATTTCCTTGGGGGTGGTAAGGAGTGGTAAACTTATAGGTTACCCCACACTCCTGCCACAGGGACTTCATATACTTGGAAATGAAGTTTGTACCTCGGTCAGACACTACCTCTCTAGGGAATCCCACTCGGGAGAAAATTCCCATCAGTGCCCGTCCCACCACGGGGGCCGTCACTCTCCTCAGAGGTATGGCTTCCGGGTGCCGGGTGGCATGGTCCACCAAGACCAGGATGAACCTGTTGCCCATGGCTGTCTTGGGGTCCAGTGGCCCCACAATGTCAATACCCACCCGTTCAAAGGGGGTGCTGACCACAGGGAATGGCTGGAGAGGAGCCTTCTGCTTCCTCCCACTCTTTCCACTTGCCTGGCAAGTCTGATAGGTCCTGCAGTGAGTATCTGAACTCCTTCGCATTTGGGGCCAATAAAAGTGGGTGACAAGTCTCTCAAAGGTCTTGTCCTGCCCCAAATGTCCTGCTAACGGCACATCATGAGCCAGCCCCAGTAGGAAGGCTCTGAAGCGCTGGGGTACCACCAGCACACGGGCTGACCCAGGCTCAGCAACCTTAGGCTCAGTATACAGGAGATCATTCTCCCAGTAGATCCAATGTGATCCAGACTGATCACCTGCTGCCTGGTCTGCAGCCTGCTGCCGCAATCCCACAAGAGAAGGGCACTTCTTCTGCTCCGCGCAGAACTCTTCCCTGGAGGGTCCTCCTTCCTGCTGCCAATGGGTCAGCTCAGGCAGGTTCCCCAGTTCAGCTACCTGTTCCCCTGTAGGCTCCAGGGCATCCCCCTCAGGGTCTACCTCCTCCTGGACCGTGGGAACTTCGGGGGCCGGTTTCCCGCGCCCCCTGCCTCTTCTCTTTAAGGCAGGCACCTGGGCTCCCCTCTCAGGCTCCAGGTCCTCTTGAACACCCTTACTGGCTGCCATGGACCGTGTGGTCACACACGCCCAGTAAGGCAGACCCAACATCTCCAAGTGAGCACTTCGCTCCACCTTAGCCCAAGGTGAGCTCTCCAAATCGTTCCCCAACAAACAGTCAACAGGCATGGCTGACCTCACAGCTACTTGAAGAGTACCAGAGTCCCCCCCCCCATTCAAAGGGAACCTGAGCCACCTTGCAGTGGCTCTCTGTGTTGTCAGCGGCAACAACTGGGTAAAATGCATTGGGGACAACCTGCTCTTCAGACACCAGGTGACACTTGAGAGCTGTCACACTGGCTCCTGTGTCTCGAAGAGCCTCCACTCTATGGCCATTGAGGGACACCCACTGCCTATACTTTTTAGTGTTATCAGGCAGTTGGGTCCTGGGGACCACCTCACAGTCTCCTAAAGAGACAAGGGACATCTCTGCGGGCCCCCACCCACCTTGGACACCCATCTCTTCCCCCAGGGCTACACTCGCCATCTGCCGGGGTGGAGCACCAGTGGGTGCTGTCTTTCCAAACTGTGGGCACCGGGGATCATTAGACTTTTGGCCCACTTCACTGGGAACAGGCCTACCTGTCGGGGCCCCGTGCTTCTTCTCAGGGGGAGGCTGGGAACCCTTCCCTTGGTTCCCTTGGGGATTACTTTGGGGCCCTTTCTGGAACTCCCTCTGTTTACCCTTGTCCCCCCCCACTCTTCTGCTGGGGACCCTGCCCGCTCTTGGCAGAGTCTCCCACGTGACCCTTGTGGACCCGGGTGCTCACCCAGCGGTCCGCCTCCTCAGCAAGCTTCCTAGGGTTAGTCAGCTTGCTATCAATCAGGTGCTGGCGTAGCTCTGGAAAACAATTACTTGACAAGTGCTCCCATGCAATTAAATCAAAGAGCCCCTCAAAATCATTAACTTTGCTACCCTTCACCGAACCATCCAATGCTCTGCAAAAGAAAGTTACATACTCTACCCATGTACCTGACTCCACCTTCTTGCAATTTCTAAACCTCTGTCTATACAATTCAGGAGTCAACCCATACCTGGACATCAATGCATCTTTCATGTGGCTATAAGAATTATGGACTTCAGAAGGCAAGTCTAACAGTGTGTCCCGCCCCTCACTAAGGAACCGCCCCCACAACGCCGCTCCCAAATCCTTCTCAGGGACCCGGTGGGAAGACATGGCTACCTCATAGGCTTTGAACCACTGCCCAATGTCATCATTCTTGTAAAACTCTCTAACCACATCCTTAGGTATGTACACCCTTGCTTCAACAGGCATTGATGGTGTGCTGCCACCAGAGGGAGTAATCTCTAACCTTCTAGCTTTCAACTCCAACTCCCTCAAATTCCTCTCATGATCCAACTGCATCCTTTTTTCCTCTAGGGCCAATTTCCTAGTTTGCAACTCAAATTCTAACTGCCCATTCAGCTTGAGCTTGGTCAGCTCCATCTCATGCATCCTACTCTTCTCCCTGTCCTCCAACTCCTCTGGGGACAGGCCCTTGGCAGAAACACTGCTACCTACTGGGGAAGTTGCTCTCCTCCCCTCTGGACCCAATGGCCCCTCCAGCTACCCATCTGCATTCTCAGCCCCCTCCTCATTCTCAGGGGTATTCCTTGCTTCGACCCAGGGTCTCAGCGCCTTTTGGAACTCATCCTTCTTGGAGAGACCGGTCATAGCAACTTTAAATCTTCCGCAGAAGTGCTTCAGCTGTTTCACATTGTAGCATTCTAGTTTCTCCTCTTCCCAATCATAATCAACAGATGCTATGGATGCTGCTTTATCCATTGTGGTTAAACTTGGCAGTTCTTGGCAAAAATAGAAAATCCCAGGAAAAACAATCTATCAAAAGTATGTGGTCGCCTTTTGGTCTGCACTCACTAGTAGTGTTCACCAATCACTGTACATGAGTCACAAATGCAAGTCCAGAATCCTCACCGCTGACCACCAATGTTCGATTTGGGGGTCTCTAGTTGGCAGAGGTAGGTACCTTTGACCAAATAGGGACCCTTGCGTCTAGTCAGGGTAAGGGGGATACACTCCTAAAATAACCCCTGCTCACCCCTTGGTAGCTTGGCACGAGCAGACAGGCTTATCTCAGAGGCAGTGTGTAAAGCATTTGTGAACACATACAGTAATCAAGTGACAACACTACAGATGGACACCACACCAGTTGTATATTAAAAATAAGTATTCTTTATATAGATTTAACACAAGACCACAAACGACAAAAATCCACAATACTGTACATAAAAAATGGTAGAATTAGCTTAGTTCTCTTTAGATGTAAAATGCGGCACTTTGAGTTCAATGTACCTTAGGATGCGTAACGCTATACAACGAAAGTGTTGCAGGGAAGGTGATGCGTTGGTTCCTTAGACGCAAGAACGGTGATGCGTCGAGTCCCTACTGCTGCGTAGGGGATGCGTCGGTTCTTCTCCGCCTGGGGAGGTGATGCGTCAGTTTCTTACTGCGCTTCCGTGGCGATGCGACAAGCAGTGCCGTGATGCGATGTAGATCCGGTGCAATGTAACAAAGATGGCATCTTCTTCTTGATGCGACACGATGCGTGCACGCCTGACGGCCGTGCGGCGACTCAACAATTCTTCTGGGCCGCGACAGGCCCTGCGACACGCTTCCCGGTAATGCGGCGGCGTCTGATGCGACGTCGATCCTCTTCTCCGGCGATGCGAGGCGCTTCGGCAACGATGCGACGGCCGTGCGGTGACTCAACGATTCTTCTGAGCCGCGACAGGCCCTGCGACACGCTTCCCGGTGATGCGGCGGCGTCTGATGCGACGCCGATCCTCTTCTCCGGCGATGCGAGGCGCTTCGGCAACGATGCGACAGCCGTGCGGCGACTCAACGATTCTTCTGAGCCGTGACAGGCCCTGCGACACGCTACCCGGTGATGCGGCGGCGTCTGATGCGACGTCGATCCTCTTCTCCGGCGATGCGAGGCGCTTCGGCGATGATGCAACAGCTGCAGCGGCGGCAACACTCTTCTCCGTTGATGCGGCGGCATCTGATGCGACGCCGATCCTTTTCTCCGGCGATGCGAGGCGCTTCGACTGCGGCGGCGACGCTTCTTCTTTGTGAGTCGCGCTTCCAGCTCCTTGCGACACGCAGTCCCTCAGAAAGCCCAGCACAGCAGCAGGCACTTTCCAGAAAGACTCTTGGGGAGCTGGTTGGTGAAGTCTGTTGCTCATGAGACTTCAGCAGGAGGCAAGCTCTATCTCAAGCCCTTGGAGATCCTTCACAAGTTGATGAAAGTACACACAAAGTTCCTTTCTTTGGCAGTCAGGCAACCACTGCAGGCCAATCCCCCAAACAGCACTCAGCTTAGGGATAGTCTCTTCCTCAGTTTCTCTGGTTCCTCTCCTCAGCAAAGGTTTCTTCTTGTTTCCCAAAGTGATCTAAAGTTCTGGGGTTTGGGTCCCCTCTTTTATACTCCTTTTCCCTTTGTTCTCTGAAGGCAGAGAGGCCTTTGCCTAGTCCAAACCAGTTCTGGTCAGTCCTGGAGCACTTTGTTGACAAGACTCCTTCTTTCCTTTCACAGTGTAGGCCAGGGACATCAGACGCACCACAGGAGGTGGAGCCAGCATTGTGGAGGGAAGGCACAGTCCTATTCAGGTCCCAGGTGCAACTCCTCCCACCCATCTCCATGCAGATCTCTCTATTCAGCCCTGTGCAGACTCACCATGTCTCCTGGAATCCCCCAGCCCCTGTCACTCACAAACCAGACATGGAATACACAACCTAGCAGAGGCAGGCTTGGATAGTTAGGCAAGAAAATACCTACTTTCTAAAAGTGGTATTTTCAAACACAGAATGTTAAAACCAACTTCACTAAAAGATGTATTTTATCATTCTGAGTTCAGGCATACTAAATTCGTTTTTCTACCATGTTCCCTGGGTCAGTTAGCATTATAAGATGTAATAATCAAACTGCCCATTCTGGCCTATGGGGAACAGGTAGCCTTGCAATAGTGAAAAACGAAAATGGCTGTAATTCACTATTAGGACATGCCACACACACCAGGGCATGTCCTACCTTATACTTACAATGCACCCTGCCCTTGGGCCTACCATTGGGGTGACTAATATGCAGAAAAGGGAAGGTTTAGGGACTGGCAAGTGGGTGCACTTGCCCAGTCAACATGGTAGCACCAGACTGCACACAGGCTCTGCAATGGCAGACCTGAGACACACTTTTACAGGCTGCTTCTTTGGGTGGCACAACCAGTGCTGCAAGCCCACCAGCAGCATTGGATTTACAAGCCCTGGGCACACTCTGTGCACTGTACTAGGGTCTGACAAGTAAACCAATCCAGCCAATCATGGAGTCACTAATCCATACATCAATTTACCATAGGGAGCACTTGCACTGTGGCACTGAATAGCAGTGGCACAGTGCCCAAAGCATTTATAACCAGCAAAAACACATGAGGCAACAGCAAAAAATGGAAGGGAGACCCACGCCAACAGTGCCAGGTCTAACATTGAAGTTTTTTAAATAGTTTAATGCGAGAGCATAAAAGGTCACAAAGGATATCAATGCATTTAATAGGTTCTTGAACCATATATAGTTTTTTCATATCCGATTGAATAGAATAACATTTATAGGGAGTGAGCATTTACCCAAGGGGCATCTTGGTGCTGAAGACAAAAACAAAGACTATTGGCAAGGCACTGGAGGAAAGGAAAAACGAAATACACTACTAATATAAAAAATACGTTTTCGCTGGCTTTTGAAAAGACATATCCATGTAATCCTCTACAGAAGATTATTCCACAACTGTGGTCCTAAGTATGACAACCCTCTACCTTCAGCCCTGGGCTTTTTCACACAGGGTACGTCAAAATACATTTGAGAATTGGAGTGAAGATATCTAGATGAAGGATGTCATTGACATCGAGTAGTTAAAGGGGATTTTTCTATATACCATAAAAAACCTTAAACATCAAATACAAGGTTTAAATTATCCTTCCTGTAACATTGCATATGTGTCACCCTTGTCAGTAAACTGGCTAGGGTTATTTAATGTAAAGGCAAAGGTTGGCTTTTTCCAGTATCCAGGGCAGACATCTAATTGCCATTCATCAAGGCAGTTCTCTTCTTCAAAAAATGTGGTCAGCTGTTTGGAGACCACCCTATCAACAATTTTACCCATTACTATTAAAGTAATTGGACTGTAGTTATCAACGTTCTATCTATCTACAATACTCTTTTCTGAAAATGGCTCAAGGACGCCTCACTTCCAGTCAACTGTAGGCTTACCTGTAACTAGCAACAAATTAATAAGTTTGTTAATGGGAGAACCAGAACAGAGGCACACTTGTGAAAAAATTAAAATGGAGATGAATCATCTGGAGAGCCAGAATTGATCTTAAAAAATGTGGCTCTGACTTCTTCATCAATGTGGCCCTGATTTCTTCTTCCCCTACTGTTTAACAAAAGGGCCATGGAGGAATCAGTGCTAGAGCTATTTCTCAGCTATTGACCTTAATTCTATCATAAATCATTTAAATTTTAGTCAGAAGGTGATCGGCGAGGTTGTTACATAACTCTTGGAAAAGTTCCAAAATACAACAATTACACTTGGGCTGAGTCAACGATCTTAATTTGAGACAGAGTTCCCTGACTGAGTTCTCTGAGTCTAGGATGCAATTACACAAATAATCAGAATTTTTCTGTAAATGCCTCCTTTTTAAAAATATTTCGTTGTTGCTTATAAATATCACTTATATTGTTGGGGCTCACCATTTCCTTACAGTTTGCCCTACAAGAATTATTTTAGTAAACCTGTCAGGTCACAACATAGTTTTTGAAATTTTTCAACATATGTCCTCACCTACGATTTCATATGCAGTTTTGGGCACTCCTGCAACGTTTTCCACTGAATATATTTATTGTGATAAATTAAAAGTGATTAGGCAATATCACATTGTTTTCTGTTTCTTGGAACAAACACCTTTAAGCATTCCTATATTGTTTTCGCCTGCTCATAATGTTTACAATTGCTTACATTGCTTGTGAGAAAATATTGTTAATTTCTAGAAATGGGGCTTGGGAAGAAATTGTTTGAAATCACTTTGTTGAAGTTATCCTTGTGGTTCTAACGTACCTTCTTCCTATCAGTGGACGTTATTACGAAAAGAAACAAGAGCACATATCTGCTTTTTCATGGCGAGACCTATGTCTGTGCGTTGTAATCTTATTTACTTTCTTTTCAGTCCCATCTCTCTGTGCTCACCGGCCCCACAACCTCCTTCTTATGTTAGACTTCTTAAGAATGTTCTCTCACCAACTTTCAACCCCCCTGTCAGAGCTTGGAGGATGGTGATATCTCCGTTGCTGTTGGTGGTGCTGTTCAACGTGAATAAATAATTTTACCATTTCCACTTATCCATCAATCAAAAGCAGCCCGGCTTAAAAAAAATCGTGAACTAATTTAGAAAAATAGTGAAAATGTTAATAAATAAAATGACGTAAAAAATCCAAAATGTAGAGCCAATGGTATTAATATTTTAAGCTTGAAGTGAAAATAGTGTCAAAAAACATACAGTGCCAACTGCGATATTTGGTTGCGCTAGATCAAGACCAATTCAAAAGTTAACGCCGACCGCGATGAAGCTCAGGTCGGATCTAGGGGCTAGGTTCGTCTCTGTGGAAAGTTTACCTTTGCACTTAGAAATGTTTTGGGGAAAAGTCCTTGTCGACGGGAGACATCGGCTGGTCGGGCTTCAGGCTAGACACGGAGAGGGGCTTGTCGACGGCAGGTTGTTGAAGTCCTCAGTCGGAACATCGCGTTGGTGAGGAGCACAGGGCAGTTGTTGTTGAGGCGAAGAGCTGGGCGACTATCGGATTTATAATTTGCAGTGAAACGCAGGGCACTCGTCAACACGAAGAGCACAGTGTGGACAAAATCTGGGGTCTCATCAGCAGTCAGATGCAGTTTCTGTGTGGGTCTTGGTGAAGTCCGTTCACATTTGCTAGGAGGCTGGGGATGGTTGTTGTCAATGCAAGGAACTCTGGCTGGGATGTGCGGCCAGATGAATTCGACCAGTGATTCGTCATTGGCAGCTGTGGGTTCAGCGGAGTTGCGGTATGCTCCTATGGTTCCTTTGGTGGAAAAGTTCAGAAAACGTTTATTTGTCCAGTTTTGCAGTTTATGGATTAGGGGAGTACACTCTAACACCAGCCAAGGGTCCAGGACCTGGGGGGGTACCTCTTGAAGGTTTAGAGTCTCTCCAGCACAGGATAGTAGCCGGGTCCAAGGCAGTTCCAGTTGGTACTGGACAGCAGGAAAAGCAGAAAAATTGGCCTCTGGAAGCTTGTTGTGTCCCTGTAGCTCATACTGGAGGTCAGACGACTGACCTATGGAGTCACATCTGGGATCCTGGGTTCAAGGCAAGCAGGACCAGTTTTTCCTCAGGCTTTAGGCAGCAGGGCAGGACTTCTTTCGAGTGTCCTCAGGTCCAGGTGTGTTATGATTTTAGGTTCTGAGGGTGCCACTTTTATACCCACTGCCAGCCCGTGGGTGGGGGATACCCATTTGCCTAACCATAAAACAGGTTCTGGTTAGTTCTTCCCTTTCCCCTTAGTCTGATTCCAGTATGTATAGTGAAACTAAGGACAGGCAGGCCCAGGTGTGGGCTGCATTGTCAGAGACAGGTTAGGGATCTTCTGAAGTCAGTAAGGGACTGGGTATAGCCCACAGGCTACCCTTTGAAGCTCAGGTAGGGGCTGGGTAAAACCCCCAGGCCATGCTGGTCAGGAGAGGCACACCTTTCCCCAAACCCAAGGCCCCTTTGTTTCCTGTCTGTAAGGAATGTACATCACACCACAGGGGAGCCATTAACAGCTATTTGACCCTAGGCACTAGTAGAGAAGCATGTTTGGTTTAGACCGAAAAATGGCAACTTTCTAAAAGTGGCATTTTCAAAATAGAAGTTTAAAATCCGAATTTACCATCAAAGTGGATTTTAAATTACAATTAAAATGAGTGGAAGAGAGATTTCTCTAGCTGCTCTCGTATTGAATTATCACTTATTTAAAGTAATACGGTTAATCAGTGTTACTCTTTGGGACGCTAGCCTTGCCACAGTAAGAAATTAATTTGGGGGGGGGGGTTCACTACCAGGATGTGTAAAACCTAGTTACACATGCCCTACTTTTTAAATACCATGCATCCTGCCCTATCAGCAGTTACGGCTTACCTTAGGGGTAACTTATAGGTGTTAAAAAGGAAGGTTTAAGCCTGGCAAAAAGTTTATTTTGCCAGGTCGAGATGGCAGTTTAAAACTGCCCTAAATGCTGCAATAACAGGCCTAAGACATGTTTTAGTGGGCTACTTTAATGGGTGGCACAATGAGTGCTGTAGCCAACTAGAAGCATTTAATTTACCGGCCCTTGGTAGTAAATGCGGCAATCATGTATATGGCAATTGTACCATGTTTTAAGGGATAAACACATGCTCTTTACCGCTGTACAGCACGGCTAAATTGCACAGAGTCCTATGACCAACAAAAACGGGTTCATGAAAAATAGGGCAATGAAGGTAAACATCTGGTGGATTGCAATGCAAAATATAGTCATTTCCAACATTATCCTTGTGTTTTTTTTTCATAACATTGCTGCTGCTATTATGTCCTAACCACCACCATTTTTATATGAGGCAGGGGAGTCCAGTTTAACTCGGAAACAGTGGGTTTAATTGCTCTTGGAGTTGGGGAGAGTTCTCTTTTCCAAAAAAGCATGATGTTATTACATAACCTCGGAGTGGAGGAGAGGGAAGTGTCCCAGGGTTGAAAATGAAGGTGCGGGACAGCCAAAGGGATGTTTTCCAAATTGACTTTAAAAATTTGGAAGACCACTTTGGGGTCAGAATTAATATGTTTTAGAATGGCACAAGTGTTTTGGCAGAATACAGGCAGAAATCCGAATGTATTACGTTACATTGTTGTGCTATAAGGGCTGTCTAACACTTGTGATTTTGATAAACTTTGTAATACACACTAAGCAGGTCAATTCTATAGAGTGTATAAAAGAAGGATTGAATACAGTGGTTTGCCAGGCTGAAGGCAAAAATAAGGAGCTGAATCCTTTTATTTGTGAAATAAGTATTGATGGCTCCTAGCAGTCTTATGTTCTTTTTTTGTACTGTCATTGAAAAGAAATCATTTGAAAGTATCTTTCTGGGAAAAAACTATGGTTCTAGAAACCCTTGTATCTTTATAGCCTCCCTGGTGGGTATAACAAGGACCATATTCCTCTTGTCCATATATTGATCATGCACAATTCTTTTAGAGGGAGATCCACTATTCATAAAGTATATGTAACAGAGCAAAGATCACACCCTTTGGAATTGAGACACTGAAAGGAGGGATAAAATGAAATTCTAATAAACCAGGCCCTGGTTCCTTTAGGAGTGTTTCTGTAACTGAATATATTCACAAGAAATTGGTATACTTATAGGGTGGTGTAACACAGAAGGTGCAACATTCTCCTTGTCTGTTAAGAGAACCATTAGAAGTGAAGATGACAAAAGTGTTTGATCATGGAGTGATAGAGACAATTAAATGCTCCAAATGACTGGCCCCAAAAGTTTTAGCCACCAAGGCTGGAGGGGAATAGGATCTGAACTTGAGGATATGAGTAGAGTGTCATGCTGTGTGAAGCATTACTGAAATGTTGAGTATGATCAGTAATGCTTTGTTCTTTAGAGTAATTGATCTATTCTCAGGCCACTATCAAGTGGTTTTGCACAAATATTCTCGGCCATTTACTTCCTTTATAATTCCCTTGTGAGCATTTAGGTTCAGAGGGATGCCTCCACGGCAGCGGTTTTCAAACAAATTATGCAAAAAATGTGGAAAGGGCTACCAAATGTTTCCTGCCACCCGGATGACATTTTGAATTATGGGGGCCATGTGGAGGCACAATAGTATCTTAAGAAATGTCCTGGAAGAATTGAGGAAGCGTCGACTAATAGCAAAAGAAGACAAATGCTATATTTATTTTGGGTCAGTAAACCTACAAGGTCACTTGCTTTCTATGGTTAGAGTGAAACCAAAGGTTGACTTAGTTGAGTTGATCACAAGAAAACCCCCTTGCCAAAAAACAAAGAGGAGCTTAAATCCTTTTTTGGGTTATCAGAATATTGTTCAAATTTCATTAAGGGTTTTGGCAGTGTTGTGGAACCTTTGAGAGGACTTATCAAGAAAAAAGTACATTTTGTTTAGTCCGGGAAGCGTTTGAAATAGCCAAATTAGAACTCTGTAAAACCCCTGCTCTTGGAATTGCTGCACTATTCCCATGACTGAAGAAAGTAGTAAAAATCTAGGAAACACCCTTTTGCAGGTGGTGGCAGGGAAAGGAATGATATTTGCTTCATCTTTGTGACCCTTAAAATATCCAGAAGGAAATATTCCTTGGTGGAGTAGGAGGCACTGTTGTGTTTCGGGAACATACGCTATTCAAGTTCTACCTCTGCAAAATCCTGTTGATTACAAACAAGTGGAATACAGCTCTCCCAGTGTGGTTAGGTGGTTCCTTGTGCTAAAGAGTTTCAGTTTTAGGATCGGATTCCTGCTAGAGCTCACAAATCTAGTTGCACATTGTCTTTCTCGCTTGCCCCTACCTTTTTCCAATGAGTCCCTAAAGGGCATCGAAAGAGATGTCTTATGTTTTGTACAGAACGGTACAATATGATATCCATGAGGAAAAATGGGAGGCCAGTGAGACCACTGACTGTGATAAATGTGGTTAAGGGGTGGGAGTGTAGAGAATGACCGAACAAAAGCGATATCTTAGATGCCATCCATTGTTTATGGCATGTGATGTATGAATTGCACCTGGATGGAAGGGAACTGTTTCGCTGTGGTAAGTTATTGCCTCTGGAAAATTCAAGGGCCAAAATTGTGATTTTTAGCTCATGAAGAACACTAGCGGAGAAGCTTTACAAAACATAGAATCTGATCCCAGTAGTGTTGGCCAATTATGGATTCCAACTTGAAACAATAGATTACATTTTAAAAAGCTTGTGCTGCTTCTGACAAGGTCATGTGACCATCCTTGCAAAGTTCTGGCTCCCAAGAAGCCCTAGAGTAACGTGGATTTAGGTATTGTACGACCAGTGAGTGGGATTGGTCTAGAAGCAAATTATGTGCTAGTGTTGGTTGACTGTAAGTCAAAATGTGTGGTAGCCAAGTTAGTACACCAAGCTACAATGAACAGCTTGAGTGACTTCTGGAGTATAGTGTTTGCAGACAATGGGGTACATTTGACCTAGACAATATGAAGCCATTTCTACAAGAAATGTTGGAAAAGAAATCTTCGAGAAAACTTGCGAAACGATGGCAAGTGGTCTTGTTGAAAAAATGCATAGGATAATCAAAGATTGCTTGCAGTTAACTTGTGTGAATAGTATTTCAGGACAAAATAACACACCACTTCCAACTCTGACACATGTGCCTCCTCTACTCTCCCTAAAAGGAAAAAAAGCAGGGAAACAAATATGCCAGCTTGGTTAAGAGGTAAGACTATTCTAGTGGGCCATAGGACCTGTGTGGAAGAAAGGATCAAAGACTATCAGGACATATACGCCATCTGTTATGATAGTTTGAAATGTGTAAAGGATCTGCTGTGGAAAATTGTTGACTTAGTCCACATCCAGAAAAGTTTTGTTGTACTGTGGTAAATCATCCAAATTTTCTTATCTTTTGAAGATCGTTAAAGTAAAGAAAATGTTGGGAAGTTTGACAATGGCTAACTTGGGGTATGGACAAGTTGTTTAGTTTCAAACACACTTCTGAGACAAGCACGTGCAGTAATGCACAGGTTTCCAATACTGGAGGCATACATTGAACAGGACACCCAAGAATAGAACCATGGTGCATTGGACTGTGTTTAATAATTCCATTATTAGGATTTTAGGATCTCTTAACATGGCCCCTCTGTGCTTATTTCTGTAGATATGAAGGAAGATTGTGTAGATATGTTTAGTAACTTACATCTACATTTTCACCTGCCTTTGAAGGGAGATATGCTGTAATAGTGAATTGCTTTTCCTTGTAGTTTCTTCTCTCCTTTTCCTATCTATGTTTTGCCTTATCAGACTTGCACATTGTGTACACTTTTTAAAACTATCCACGAGATCAAAAACACTTATGAGAATTTGGGTTACTTTTTTACTTTGATGTGATCCCTGGTCAAGCAGCAACCACAATCCTTGTCACAGTAAGGCACAAGCAATCCCCAAAGTAACCTGTTCTCAACTCCCCGGTAGCTTGGCACTGAGCAGTCAGACTTAACTTAGAGGCAATGTGTAAAGTATTTGTGCAACACTTCAAAAAGTAATACTGTAAAAACACCACACAAAACGGATCCCACACCAATTTAGAAGAATAGAGTAACATTTAATAAATAAAACATGGCCAAAATGACAAAAATCCAATCAGTAGAACCGGAGATATGAATTTTTAACGAATTTAGTGAAAACTGTGCCAAAAAGCACAAAGTGCCAACTCGGGCTATCTGGTTGCTCTGGACCGGGACAAAGTCACAAGTTCAGGCTTACCACAATGGAGCGCAGGTTGGCTACAATCCCCAGATTAGTCCCACTGAGGTTTTACCTCCTCAAGATAGTGCCAAGAGTCCCATTCACGTTGGAGAGGAAAAAGGAGAGTGTCTCAGGAGGCGGTTGGCATAGCACGAAGAGCAGGCCAGGTGTCGCGCCCTGGCTGGAGCTTTGCGTTGCGTGAAGAGTCGGACTGATGCCGCTTCATGTAGAATTGCGGTGAGAGCGATGAGATCTCAGTGCGAACAGGCCCATTCGCAGTTGCAAGGAGCCCAAAAGCTTAATTTCACCTCGCTGAGCTACACCAAGGGTCCAGGTCCTGAGGGGCACCACTTGGGGGTCAGGAACTCGCTGTTGGCTCCTAGCTGTACTGTCCAGTAACTGGTACAGGATGTTTGGGAGCCTTTTATGTCCATGAGGCTCTGATGAGGAGGCCAGCAGACTAGCCGACTGACTCTTGGCGCCACTCTGGTGTCCTGGATTCAAGATGAAGTTGCAGGTCCTGTTTTCCTTCCCCAGGCAAGAGGGCAGCAGGCAGCAGGGCAGCACAGCAAGGCAGCAGTTCCTTCAGAGAAGCAGTCCAGCAGAGTGTCAGTCCTTCCAGCAGCACAGCAGTCCTTCCTGACAGAGTATCCACAGGTCCAGAAGTGTACTGAAGAGTTGCTGTTTGAGGTCCTGTATTTCTACACAGTTGTTCCTTTGAAGTGTGGAAAAGCTTATTGAGGCATGGCTTTGAAGTGCACAGATACCCTGCCTTCCTGGTCGGGGCTCCAGATTAACTACAGTGGGTATGCAGCTCTTTGTGTGGAGACCGTACACAGCCTATTCAAGTGTAAATAGGGGTGGGACCAGCGCCTCCCTCCCATCTTGCCAGTGATGGCCCATCCGGTCACACCAATGCCCCTCATTGTGTGTGGCTGTCTAGGAGGAATACACAAAGCCCAACTGTCAGCCACATCTAGTCATAAGACCCAGAGACAGGCTGCAGGCACCAAATGGCTAAGGCAAGAAAATACCAACTTTCTGAAAGTGCCATTTTCAGAATTGTAATTTGAAAACCAACTTCACCATAAGTTAGGATTTTAAATTCCAAATCCAGAGACACCAAACATGAAATGGTTAACTGGTTCCATTTGGAAATTACACTTATGAAATGTAATAATGTCCAATGTTATCCTGTGGGAGAGGTAGGCCTTGCAGTAGTGAAAAACGAATTTAAGAGTTTTTCACTACCAGTACATGCAAAACTTCAAAAGTACATGTCCCACTTTTTAAATACATTGCACTTTGCCCTTGGGCTGTCCAGGGTCTACCTTTGGGATGACTTATATGTATTAAAAACAAAGGTTTGGACCTGGTAAAACGTTTACTTTGCCAGGTTGAAATGGCAGTTTAAAACTGCACACACAGGCAGCAACGTCCGTCCTGAGACATGTTTAAAGTGCTACTTAAATGAGTGTCACAATCAGTGCTGCAGGTCCACTAGTAGCATTTAATTTACAGGCCCTGGGTACATGTAGTACCAATTTACTAGGGAGTTATGAGTAAATTAAGTATGCCAACTGGGTATAAGCCAATTGAACATGTTTTAAGAAGAGAGCACAAGCACTTTACTACTGGTTAGCAGTGATAAAGTGCACAGAGTCCTAAGGCCAACAAAAACGAATTCAGCAAAATAAATAAGAGGAGGAAGGCAAAAAGTCTGGGGATGACCCTGCAGAAAGGGCCAAGCCTAACACTTACTATAATAAATACAATCTTGCAGACAAAAACAGTGGCTTGGGGACTTGGGCCCTAATGCGAGCAGGAAAAATGAAGCTGCCAACGCCTGGGTAGTAAAAGTTAAACATGATTGTGATTCAGTGGCTGTCACAACACTCTACCATGGTGTCGCTGCATCAGTTGCACTAATGATTGTTCCGTGATTGCTGCCTAAGTTTTCATTCGAAGAGCTGTGCTTTGCAAGTGCAAAACGACACAGGCGCCTCATATCTTGTGTGACTCCTTCAACCAATAAACAGCACCTAGCATTCTGGGACTTGCTGACCCATATAGAAAATGGCACGAATGTCCCAGAATGAAAAGTGTTCCCTCATCAGTAATATGAGAATGGTCCACATATGACACGGGTGTACTACTGGTCAGCGTACGGTTAATAAAACAAATTTACAGGCAAACTATCGGTTGGCCTCACCAACATGTCTGTGCTTACTTCCCGAGATGTAACTAACTGTTCCCATAAATTTCAACAGTAATTTCATTTATTTTTTCTTAATATTGTTTCTTTAAAAGCAGTCTTGTGTGAGAATTTTTTGAGCTTCCAAGGCGAACACTGCCAACAAATGCCCATCCCTCTTCCTCTGCGACTGAGGATGAGATAATGGCCTTAAAACCTTGAGCTGGACATCAGGCAGTTTCTTGCCCCAGATTGGCCTCATTGATACATAGAATGTCTTTACTTCAATTACATCATATAGTGCGTGCTGCTGTGAAGGAAAGTACCACCTCCAACTAAAGGGCAGGGTTGCAGGAAGCAGGCAGTGACCCGGGCCATCTGACCCTGCAGGGCATTCATTTGTGCCCATGCACTGGGCCTGAGTTTAGTTCTTGACCATCTCCACCATCACAAGTCAGAGCACCAGCTCAGGCTCAGTGAGTCTGCAAATATTTTTGTGAGCAGCAGCGCGGCTGGGAGGGACACGTGCTTTGATAGTGACACGTCTGTGAAACGGGTACTTCCTGGACCTACAGGGGCCTGCAGCCCATTGGAAAGCACCAACAAAAAAAATTGCTGGTGGGCCCCACTGGCAAGGACCAGCACATGTTAACTACTCAAGTAGTAGTGTTAGAGCAAATTAGCTATCTGGTAGCTAAACTCTTTATTTCCAAAGCAAGATTCTGTCTTCTTGCAGAATTATTGGGTAAAAGAAACACTCGATTACCTCGTGCTTTTGGACACACTCTCTCACCTGTTGTAGCTTGCTCCTTTATTACTGATTTTTCTGGAAGATGCTGAGACCTTTGCTTTCCCCGCATAAAAAATGTCTAAATACAGTACGATTCTTTCTCAATACTTTTTGGTTGCTTGTAACTGTGGGGTGGTATAGCTGGAATCAGTGTTGTGTTATCTTTTGTACATTTGTGTTCTAATCATCAGACGAGTTAGACTATGCATATCCTTGCCATTTCTTTCAATGCTCTAAACGTATGAATTGTATTTTTTAAGTAATGTTCATATGATAAAGCTCCCTGTAACCCCCCATAGCAAGGTCTGCGCTTGTCATGGACATAAAATAAAACAATAAGGCAACAGGACAGCACTGGAGTCACATACACTCCACTGCTGAGGATAACTTGGTGCTGCTTTCTATCAAACCAGGGCCCTCCATTTGGTGTCCACCATTCTGACATGCTGAGGTTTAAAAGGAAAAATAACCCAAAATCTTGAAGGAAACTATAGATTTAGCACATGGGAGTTCATAAAACATTGGAAATGCACACATCAGGACACAAGAGCACTGGAGACTCCGTCCTATGAAAGGTTTGGTTATAAATGGAGACTACTAAAAGATCTGAAGAACAATGAATTAGGTGCATTTAGTCATAACGTGTTAACAAAAATCAAAATGCCAAGTGAGCAGTGCCTAATTGAGCTGGTGGTTACATGTGGAGCCCACCGTCAATCATTTGTGTGGACCGGCACTTATTTTTCCTCATCAGACTTTGACCCAGAGGAAGAGAGTTCAGTTTATTAATGTTTAGACAATTGTCTTTAAAACATAAAAATACATAAAAACATTTTAAATGTATATATATTTTTTTATTATTTAACATCTAACCCCTCCCAATCACCTCCCCTTAGTCCTTCTGGGACTAAATCTACTCCTCATACCCCTACACGCATACCGTTGAGTGCCCAACATCAATACAAGTTCCTTCTTCCTTAGGCCCCTGAACTCTAGAATATCCATCTAAATAGTCTCTCTCGAGGCTCCTTACATCGCTAATCCAAGCATATTTTTAAAAATTGCCAAAGCACACGCAACATCTAAAAATGACATATTCAACAAAAGTGCAAGTGCATTATCGAGATGTATTATATCATATTTTATAAAAAGCTGTTTTAAAATCGGGTAACGAATCCTAAAAAAAAGACAAGACAATCACTTAAAAAATATACAGAAAAATTTGGGAACGGTAAACCACATGTGCAGTTATTCTCTGAATCCAGAAAAGCGTTACATTTCTCAGCCCTTAAATACCGGACAGTCAAAGCTATCCGAAATTTTAACAATCATGATCGTAAGTGGGCATCTGGTAGTGCTGATACTTACGGGAACACCCTCCTATTTCCCCACGATTTCAACATATAATGTGCTGAGGGTTTGTTCCCTACATACTCCATGTCAGCTAATCTTGACTCCCTTCTACAGGCCATATTTAATTTGCCTTTCGACAAGTTGGATGCCTCAGCCATCTTAAATTTCTCTATTTTTAGGGCCCCAGCAGTGGTCTCTAATCGATTTCTGACCTGCACTGCCCACCTTAACTCACTCCTTCCAATTTCAGAAACACCGAGAACTGATACCTTCTGTACCTCCGAGGACCAAAGTTTATCCCAAAATCGGTGGGTGGTTTTATAGGCCAGGAAATTCCAGGACTGCAGCTCCCCTTCCAGTCCTATTGCCAGGCCCATCACACTTTTTGGGAGGCATAGCAATTTTTTCAGACACTTGTTCTCACACCTCTCCCAACTTCCCTCCAGAGCAAGAAAGAAAAACACAATGGGGGAAAGAAGATGGAAGAGAAAGATGGAAAAAACTGTGACAAATGGAGAAAGTATGAATGAAAAAGACCCTCCAAGAGTAAAATAAACAAGCAAGAAGTGTCTGGTGATGGATTAAAGAGGCATGAGGTGGAATCAAGACTATTCTGCTCTGGTGTTCGGCGCCCCAACCTTTGATAGTACAAGCCGATGGCTTCTGAACTGAACTTTGGGCCTGGTACTTATTATTTTACAACTTAAGTACTGCAAGTGAGTGCTTTTTAAAAAAAACTCTGAGTGAAGTAAACTTCCTCCAGATTCTCTTTTGCTTGCTTAAAGGCTGTGAACAATCATACTATCCGAGCACACAGATTTTTATCTGGTCGCACATAAAACATTGTAAATGTTGCACCATTAAACTAATCAGCGGCCTTCAATATGTCCTGCACTCTCTCCAAGTGGTACTCGAAAACCGAAATAGCTAATCCTGCTTCTTGCAAGGTACCTCTCACCCATTGCAGAAGACGTTGTAGGCTATACCACGGCTCGGGTATGCCAGTTAGAATTTAACAATTGATCTACCTGGAATTGATTGCTTTGTGAGCAATCCCAAAGCATGCATCAGTAGTCTGCTGAATCCATCAGATTGCCCAACACTTTCCAAACTAGAGCTTTCATCAAAAAATCATGAGACACAGAAATCAGAATTGGGTACCCAACCGCAAAGGTTGACAGAGCTAGAAATCACACTTGGCCTGTCCAAAAAGCAGCTACGGGAACTTGTTTGTTCTTCGTCCTTCTCAAAATGAAGGAAGACGAGCATAATTGCAACCAAAGAAAGGGAAAGCATATGCTGCCCTCTGACTTCAATCTTGTTTGCAAGGGTCCAACTCAGGACATCCAGGTTTGGTCTTTAACTGTACTACAGTAGGACATCCCCATTTCCCTTCCATACAAGCACCCCACTTCCAGGGTTGCTCTCCTGACCCCCACCCTCCCTCACTTACACCTTACTTGACACTTTTACTCCTGAAGAGCCCAAAATAGGCTCCAGCCCCAATGCTTCAGAGCATTCCATCATTTACATTACCCCCAAGGAACCCCTCAACTAAATATTCAGTGATTACACTTCACACAACACATTTAATTACCACAGTGATGTGTTGATTTTCCCCCCATGCTTGAGGTACTGCTGTTATTTTATTCCTTAGGTTTGTGGTGCCGGTGCCATGTACCACCACAATCCTGGGTAATCAAAAATAGGGGTATATGTAGGAGGCACCAAAAAAGGCAGGTTGCACGCAGAGACATGACCCAACTAGTCTCTGCGCATTAGGGCAGGTCTTTGTTGCATGCTTTAGCACATTACAGCCAGACAATGCTTGTTAGGTCTGCAAGTGAATTCTCTTCTTCGTGATGGGTGTCCCCTTCCATGAGTGGTAATTTTAGTCTTTTTATCATTGAATACAATCTGGTTTTTATTGTCTACACTGTACTTGCCCAACTCATTCTTATGGTAACATATGAATATGAAATTAAGGCAATATGCAAGTGGCCGAGGAAAGTATAACTTACATGCAGACTGGCTTCATTGATTTTGTGGTGGTTTCTGCCCTCCCCTTTTTAAATAGCGCAGCAATAGGAAATAAATGAAAGTAAAAGGAGATATTTTACCAGTTTGATTTTACATATAAATTGAACCTTATCTTTGGCACGGAACAAGGATATAGTTTGAGAAGTCTAACAAAAATATTGTTTTCCCAATCAACAGGGCATGTTTTTCGTTCTGGCTCCGGGCCTTATGGAACTCTATGCCGTCTAAGCTGAGAAAGATCCAAAAATCACTTAAGCTTCCAGAATCAGTTAAAGACCTGCCTGTTCTTAGCCTAGGTTGCATAAGCTCTTCTCTCCTCTGCTATTTATCTGCACCCTTCGTTTGAGAGCAAAAAAAAAAAAGAGAGGGGAAAACCTAATGTGCTTATCATTTCTTAAAGCAACTGCTCTACATTGCAAGAGAAGAGTACTCTACTTATAGCTTGGAGCCACTTTGATCGCTCTTTGATCACTCTTTGATCACTCTTCGCCACTAAAAGCCTATCTTATTGAACTTCCTTACTCTTCAGCGCGACTCTCTTAGATCGCTGTTACCCTGCTTTTATTTGTGCTGAAGGCGTTGATTTGTCCCTGGAAGCATCTGCGTATTTGGTGATGAAGGCTTGTTGGGTGTTATTTCACGTTTCGAGAGATGTTTTACATTTGAGCCTGATGTTACATTATAACGCTGCTTGATCGCCCCGCAACCGCTTCTCTGACTTTGTGTACCTTTGAAACGAACTTCAACCGCTTCGAAGATTGTTTTTCCTCGAACACTCGCCTCCATTCCCCGCGTGCTGTCTCCTTCATACTCTTGTGACGCTGCGGATCTCGTTCGCAAGCCTGCAGTTTTGTACGTCATCCTTGCAAGAAGAAAAGCTAGACTGCTAACTTCACTTCCTGTACCTTTCCGTGTCACAACTTTGGAGCGAGTTCCCCTTACTACCTGCATAACGCTGGGCCGCTCTGACGCTCCTCGTCACAAAGTGTGTTCTAATCAGTGTGAGAGTCTTCGTTTTAGAACTCAAGAGCATTCCATTGGAACCTTCTTTGTCCTTTGTTATCTTAACAAAGCAACTTTCTTTGCCTTCTTGAGACTAAGTTTGCGAACTTTACAAGTTACAAAACTCCATTTGTCCATTCTTCAGCGTGGGAAACATTCTCTTTTTCTCCAAGTCAGTGATAGGCACACTTATTTCTATTGTCTTGCCTGTCATTAATTCACGGTGACTGGCACACCTTAAAAAGTACATTAATAATTTTTTTTGTTTGCAGCTTGCTTGTTCAAGTCAGTGACAAGCACATTTTATTACTAACCTTTTTCTTTGACAGGTACCAATTGTACAGTTGTGACTTATCCTCTCTACTCGTTTATTCATACCTGTGTTTAAAAAAAAAAAAAAATGCAGAATGTTCCTCCTCCTTCATTTTTCTTGTCTTCTCCTGGCGACCCACCAATCCTGTGGAAAAAAATGGAAAAATGTGTTTTCACATTATTCGCGTATTTGTGGTGTCTCGCTCAGTACAGAAAGAAAAATGTCTCTTCTTTTGCACTGTCTAGGTCCAGAAGGACAGGAAATATTTCAACACCTTCCAGAATTAACTTCTCAAGATGCTGGCAATCTAAATGATTACGAGATTTGTCGTAAAAAACTTGATCTTCATTTCTTACCGAAAGTTTCAACTGTTTTAGAAAGACACCATTTTGGCAAGCTTATGCAAAGATCAGGTGAGAATGCAGAAGAATATGTTACAGAATTGAGAAAACTAGCCTCTACATGTAATTTTGGGGCTAATTGTGAGGAGAGGTTAAGAGACCAAATTATGTTAGGCTGTACCCTAGACAAAGTAAAAGAGGCATGCTGGGAGAAAGACAATCCATCTCTTTCTGATGTGATCTCTATAGCTAAATCTTGTGAACACACCAAAGCATGTGTAGAAGAATTAAAAAAGAAAGATGAGGAAACACACAAGGAAGGTAATATACAAGTTGTAAACAAGTTTAAGTACAAAGAAGGTATTGCGATGTCTTCTCAACAGAACAAAGGAGAGTGTAGTAACTCACAACAAAACAAAGAGGCTACTAATTACAGAAGTGAACACAAAGGTAGTAATAGTTACAAAAATGAATCTTTCACAAGAAAATTCCAAGGTACTTGTTATAGGTGTGGTGAGTATGGACATGCAGCAAATTTTAGAGATTGCATTGGTTGGAGAGCCACATGTAAAAAGTGTAAGACAAGAGGTCACGTCTCAAAATGTTGTCGCAGTGGAACTTTTAAAAAGAAAGCTCAAGAAATCTCTTGTGAGGAAGAGTGTGAAGTAGAAGAGATTATTATGAGAATTAGTGAAGGAGAAAAAAGTGGACCTTTTGATAGTGTTTATTGAGAATATTCCAGTACAAATGTTGTTTGACTCAGGTGCTAAAATAACCCTAATCCCTAAGGTAGTCTATGATGAGTACTTGTTCAACAAAGTAGTATTGCATAAAGCAGACATCAAAGCAAAGGGTTACGGTGGTGAACCTATTAAGCTTTCTGGGTTTTTTAATAGTAATATTGCTTTCAGATCCAGTACAGCCACAGGAAAGGTTTACGTCTCTGAAAGAGGTGATTCGTTAGTAAGTTGGGCTCTCCAAAAAGATCTCAGAGTGGTTCTTGATCCCAACGAAATTCCATCCATAAAACTAAAACAAGATGAACCAATCCATACACAACCTAGTCAAGACTTAACTCTCAGTGGTGAACAAAGTAAATTATTGCAAACTGTCACTTCCTCGTTTGAGAGTGAATTTCCAGAAGTGTTTAACGAACAACTAGGATGTTTGAAAGGCTATTCCCACAAGATAGTGTAAAAAAAAAAATCTGTACCAGTTGTTAGCAAAGTTAGAGGTGTTCCCATTAAAGTTAAGGAGAAAATGAAGGTTGAACTTGACAAACTTTTAAAGGGCGGTATCATTGCTGAAGTTGAGGCCACTGAGTGGTTAGCTCCAGTGGTTATGGCGCTCAAAGCTAATGGGGAGTCTAGACTCTGTATATATTTAAGAGAACTCAATAAGTGTGTCGTCGTAGACCATTATCCCTTGCCGAACATCTCAGAAATGTTATCACTGTTAGGAAGGGCCAAGTTTTTCTCCTCTATAGATCTGGCATCAGCATACCATCAAGTAAAACTGCATGTTACTTCTCAACATCTGACAGCGTTCATAACGCCGTTTGGGACCTATAAATTCCTGAGGATGCCGTTTGGGCTAATTTCGGCTGCAGCGGTTTTCCAGAGAATGATGGAACATGTCTTTAAAAATTGTGATGGAATAAAAATCTATCAGGACGGCATTCTCATTTTTGGAAGCACTGAACAAGAACATGACAACAGAGTCAGGATGGTATTAAATAAACTCAAAGAAAATGGTCTGACACTCAAAGCGAAGAAGTGCAAATTCAATATCTCTAGCATCGATTACCTAGGTCATACCATCACCGGGTCTGGCATCAAACCAAAAAAAGATCTAGTGGTCACTATCAACAACTTGGCCAGCCCCGGTAATAAAGACGAAGTTGTGAAATTTCTAGGGATGTCGGAGTATTATACTAAATTCATTCCCAATTTTGCTGGCAAAACACATAATATGCGACTCTTGCTAAAAAAGGGTGTCAGCTTCACTTGGAATACTGAGTGTGAAAAAGAGTTCAAACTCATTAAGAGACAGTTGTCTGAAGCTTCCTCTTTGAAGAGCTTTGATCCTAGCCGAGATATTGTTATTATGACTGACGCCAGTGCTACAGGTTTGGGTGCAGTCATGATGCAAGAACTTGATGGAGTGGAGGTAACCATCCTATTTTGGGCCAGATGTTTGAGAGGGGCAGAATCTAATTATTCTGTAGTGGAAAAGGAAGCCTTGGGAGTATTCTGGGCCGTGAGGAACCTTCGCAAGTTCTTGTGGGGAAACAATTTTACAATTAAGACAGACCATAAGCCACTGAAAGAGATATTCGAGAAGAAGGGCTTAGACAACATATCCTCCAGGATACGCAAATGGGTCGTCGCACTTCAAGAATTTGACTTTCGTGTAGAATACGTCCCAGGTGCTAAAAACAATATAGCCGACTGTTGCTCCCGCTTGACCAAGAAAGAAAATGTTAAAGACTAATTTTTGAGGACGGTTCTAGTGAGTTTGAGGAGTATGCAGTCTGCAGTGTCATTGACAGCATAATAAAAGAAGATGTTTGGATCAGTGAACTATCAAAGGATGAAACGCTACAGTCAGTTCTGGGTAGTATCAAAAACAGTTGGAGCAAACATGACAGAGTAAATTATGCTTTATCTGGATTTTATCGTGTAAAAGATGAGCTATCGTGTCAGAATGACATCTTGCTGAGGGGAACCAGGTTGATTCCTCCAACCAGCTTAAGGAACCAATTGATGGAATTTGCCCATGAGAGCCACCCGGGTATCTCTAAAACAAAGGAAATACTAAGGCAAACATACTGGTGGCCAGGGATGGACATCTGTATCGAGAGGTCAGTGAGGGAATGTGTTGAATGCAACAAATGTGACAAGATTCTCAAACCGAGAGTTCAACCCATGACTTTAAGAGAGCTGCACAAACTGGCTTGGGAAGAAGTTGCGATAGACATTCTGGGTCCTATCAAGCATACCAGAGCAGACAAATACATCATAGTACTTATCGATGTTTACTCTAGGTGGCCTGAAGTCAAAGTTACCAACTCTGTAGAGACAAGAGACGTGATAAAGTTCCTAGAGGACATTTTTGTGAGAGAAGGTTTCCCAAACACCTTGTTATCTGATAATGGGGTTCAATTCACGTCAAGAGAAATGGACAAATACTTGTCTGATAGAGGTATCAATCACAAAAGGTCTGCGTTATACCACCCAGAAACGAACACCGTTGTTGAAAGATTCAACAGGGTGCTCAAAGACACCATCCAGCGCGCCGTGTCTTACCAGAAGTGTTGGCAAACTGAGGTTTTGAACAAAGTTAAGACCTACAGGCTTTCTCCACATTCCATGACAGGCAGAACCCCTTTTGAACTGTTCCGCAAAAGGAAGCTGTATACAATGTTGAGTCCCTCTTGGATCCTGAACAAATCTCACGACTTGAAGCACGTTGAAAATGACCAAGAGAAATTTAAAAAGGAGATGAAAAGAATGTGTGATAACAAAAGGCGTTTTGATGTGAGGAAAGCAGTAAAAGGGAAAATCATTTGAGTAGGTGACTTAGTTAGGATAAAAAATCCTCGCAAAGGAACAACTACTCATGGGTCCAAATACCTGTTGCCTATGGGAGTAATTAAGGTTTTTAAAAATGCTGTCAGAACAGAGGACCACAGAGTATGGAATTTAAACAGGGTTGCTAGACTCCATTACCAACATCCCTCTGATGGTTGTAAAGAGAACGACATTAAGGAACCCCTATCTCTGAAATGTCGTAGTGAGGCAAACAACTCGAGGCAATTTGGTACTGGGCAATGTACCAAGCCTAAATATTTGCGAGATTATGTATTGAAATAACTACCAACCACATGTGGAAATCTTGCATGTCAATGTCACTTTACATTAGTTGTACACTCATGTTTCCGGTTCTTGTTATTTGTTTTTTGTGTGTTTTTTTTAGTTATTGGGGGGAAGATGTGTAGTATGCTGTACCTACTGCTTTGAGCCATTGTAAGACATTAAGTAGAATACTATGCACGCAATGTTCCAAATGACATATTGTTGGTGTCATGACTTCTTGTCTGGAATGTTGACATTCAAAGAAGTCAGCTGTTGAATGTACTGGAGCTGTGTAAGCAGGCTGAGGTGTTAAGGACCTTCTTAATAAATTCCACTTGGATTCATTTACCTAATACCTGTTGGAGTGATCTTTACATCTCACCCCTGATTAGCGCCGGGAAGCCCCTTTTCCTGGGGGCAACCAAGCACGTTAAAATCTTTTTAAAGTACCAATATTTAATTTTGCCTTTTCTAAATTCTGATCAAGCAATGGTAGCACTTTGTCGGATCTATCACAGTAGGGATGGTAGGAAGAAGGATGCTATGAACTAAATGCACAGTGGTTGAAAGTGAGGAATTAAACTGTCTATAGGAAATCGTTGTTATTAACTCCTAATTCTGTACTGGAAATGAATCCCTTTTGCAGAAAATTATTTACTTTGGCAATTACAACGTCAGATTAGTAAAAATTGTCCTGATTTCTCAAAGGTTGCATTTTTAGATATGCTAAACAAAAATTAACAGTGCTGAGGCCGAAGCTGTTGAAAAGGGGTTGGCATGGGCAACCCCAATTTAGCACAATGACACTATGAAGAAAGTGTTCCTGTCTACAGTAAGAAATGCAATCTCACGACAGGTGGAATATTGTATATTGCGTTTGGCACTCTGTGTATGCCAATACGTGATGCACACCGTGCCGGTTTTGCCTTTTCTTATTTGTTGCAACTTTCAAATACTAAATGGATGCTTTTGGTATTTTTTTGCATTATGGTTTGTTGGAAATATGCCTTTTCTACATGGTCATCGTGTATTTTTCACCATTTTCAGAACCCTATATCTTTGCTGCCATTAGAACTCTGTGCTCTTCACCTTGCTAACCATGTAGAAAAGTGGCTGTGCTTCCCCTTTAAACGTGGTTAAATTGGAATGCTCCTAATTGGTATATTTAACTTACTAATAAGTAATAGTATATGGTACAAGGTGTACTCGGCCTGGAAGATAAATGTCACTAGTGGACTGCAGCACTTATTGTGCCATTCACTACATTGGTAGTGCAAACATGGCTTTGGGCCTACCCTGTGTTGCCTAACTGTAGCAGTATAAAAACTTCAGTTCGGCCTGTCAAAAAAACAACTTTTGACTGGCCAAAATCTCCCTTCTAATAATTAAGAAGTCACCCTTATGTAGACTTTGTAGTCCACAAGGCAGGGTGCATGGTATTTAAAAGTAGGACATGAAGAAATGTAATATTAACATGTCCTTATAGTGACTAGCACCCAAAATAAACTTTTCAGTAAGGTAGGCCTAGCTGTCCTATGTAGAAACAGATTAAAATCATAAAACTGCATCTCAGGAATGTAAATAGCTAAAAAGAAAATTAAACTATTATTTTAAATTGTTGTTAAAAATACAATTCAATGGTGAAGTAGAATTTTTAATAAATATGAAGGAAAAATATTTTTTTAGAAAGTAACCTTTTCGATGCCTGAAGTTTGTGGAGGCTAAATTTGCATCTGCTCTCCCAGGAGCCTCTTAAATTTTGATAAGCCTGACAATTCCTCATCCTCCTCTTCAAGATTCTCCGGCTTAGGGGAAGAACATCATTGAAAAAATCTGTTCAATTTGAGCATTCCCTTTTGACTAGTGTACAGACTCCTGAACAAGTCTTTCTTTACAACTTGCCAATGATGCGCTTAGCAGTCTAACCCCAGTGACAAAGCACTGTACGGTTGCTTATGTTATACTTTGGTACTATCATGAAGCACGGAGGGAATGAAGAGGAGCTACTGTGCTACCTTCCTTTTGCAGAGATGCTACTTCTCTATACGCCCACAAGTGTTATCTTGGTTGTCCTGGTCCATGCAACAGGGCTGGGACTTTTCTGCCTCTCCCAGAGTAGGTTGATACCTCTCCTTTGCCTCCTGATGGTCAGCATCTCTATGACGATCGCAGTGATGTTTCATTCACTGCCCCTAGTTCGGTGGCAAGGGGCAGGGGACTCCGTCTGCTGATCTCTTTACTTAGCTGTCTGTCTTCTGAAGTCCACTCTTCCCCACCACTGGGTCCATTAGATAGCTTGAACATTAGATAGCTTGAAGAAAGATGCAGCTATATTGTCTTTGAATTGTTTGGAGAGGAGTTACGGTCTCTTGTATCCTTGGCCCAGTCACTTAACTGGAATATCCCAATGGGTGGAGGGTAGATTGGGGAATTGTGATCAGCTTGGAGCTAACGGAAACACCATTATCATGCAACTTCTGGTTGACTGAATGTGAAGAACAGGCACTTAAAATGCTCTACCCCCACCCCCCCCCAACATACTATCACCACCCGCTGTCATCAAGGCTAAAAAGTCTGGCAACTGAATTGCCATAAACCGCTATATTTAGTTAGCCGATTGTGTGTGCTCTGGTTGCAGTATGCAGTTCTTAGAGGTCTGGGGTTCCTTCCAGAAAATATAGGAACCATGCAGCTCCAGATCCTAGTATTGTTCCAGGATATATTCATACGTGCAGTTAAAAAATTAACTTATCATCCCTGATTTATGTGTACTTGAGATGGCACCTTTTTTCTGCATAGCACTTCAACGGTTTAAGGGAAGTTGGAAGAATGTTATTTATTACCTCTTTATTCACTAAATATGCTTGTCTAGTGGTATAGGCTCTGGAAATTTTTATTTCATAGTGCTAGCAAACACCTGTCCAGAGTAATAACAGGAGATGCATAAAATCTGCAGCTATGAAGTGCAGTAACTGTTCTATAAATGCAGATCAAACTTTTAAGTAGACTTCACATCATTTCACTCCTTTCATTGATAATGTATTTTAGCTACTAGTGCATGAGGAGCAGGGTCAAGACTGATTTGCATATGGCTGGGTCCAAACTGGGGTGACGTGGCGAGCAAAATAACGATGGATTAAACCCAGATCTGTGACTGGGAGTGAGCGTTTGAAAAGCTTCAACACTCCATTTCATTTTTAGGTCTCGCCTAGCGATGCAGCGCAAAGCGCCGCTCGCTATGCGAGATCTATTGTTGCTGACTTTTGGTCGGAAGCGGGACAGGAGATGTGCACGCGCATGGTGCGAGCAGGAGTTGTAATAACGCCGCAAGCCGTACGCGTGCACATCAACTGTCTGTGCCGAAGCTTAACAGACAGGAGATGTGCACGCGGCGTTATCACAACTCCTGCTCGCACCATACGCATGCACATCTCCTGTCCAGGCGCGGCAGGGCCGCGCCCTCCCGGTGTGTCAGGCGTCTTGGCACACACCGGCCGGCTCTGGAGTGCTCGAGTCGGGCGCTGTTCCGGTCTGAGGAGCCCACAGAAAGGTAACAGGGCGTCTCCATGACCACAGCGAGCTCCGTGTGCGGCGCAGCCCCCCAGGCCTTCAGCGTAGCGTCTGCGGCCCTGGGCTCCGAGGCGCGCGCTCTTTTGTTGTTCTATATTTTTGCTTTCAATACTGGTTCCATTTAGAGCTCCTTTTCATAGCACAGTAGCAATGTTTCAGATTGCTGTGTTTTTCCCTCACCTCCCTCGCTGTGCTCCTGCTCCCATGACTCTGACCAGGAAACACGTGGACAGTAAGAGCTGTACATACAGCACGGTAAAGTCAGGAAAGCCAGAGTAAATCCGTCTAAGGCTTGCTCTGACTGAAACATAGTTAATGCAGAAATGGTGGCTGATGCAGGGGTCAACTTGGAGGGGTGGAGAGGAGGTAAAATGTAAACATTAGCCTACAATATCTACTCATAGGATACTAATGTTTTTAAAAAATGTTAATTTTAGTATTGTACTCAATAGCACTTCAAGGTTCGTGCAAAGTGATAAAAGGGTGCGAAAAAGGGACAATGTAGAATCCAGATACATTCCAGTCATGGGCAAACAAATGATATGGGTGGCATCAAGCTTTGTCACTGCTCAAAAGGGTGTTTGGGCTCAATGTCTTCATAACCAAATAGGCTCTCCATCTTTTTCTAAATTTGAGGAAATCTTGTTCAAGCGTGACGTGGAAGAAGCGGATGTTCGAGAGCATGATGGTATGATGTTAGAGAGCTCTGCCTCAGGCCGCTTCAAAGGGGGAAGCCAGCAGCCTTTAGAAAGCCAGCCTTCAACAATAAGACGGTTAGTACTCCTAGAGTAATAGCTTGTTTTTAATGCATGGCCCCATATCACAGTTCTGCCATTTATAAGTGCTGCCAATACCGAGATGACATTTAATTCAATATAATGGCATTCACTTCATTGACCCCTGAAAAGTTACTGTGAGAATTGCCTCTGGCAGGATTCTATCTTATGGCCTCTGGGTCTCACAAGTGTACACACACACGTGCGCACACACACGTTAGTAGCGGTAGTTTAACTAACCATCGAAACAAGCAATGTACACACAAAAAATAGATATGGTGTTTGTACGGCTGGCATTTAAAAAGGCAGCATTAAAAGACTTGTTGCAGATGAGATATCTAGAAGAAAAAAATTCAAATGAAAAAGTGAGACAAGCAGTATGTTTGAATGTACAAATTAATTCATTTGGAAATGCATACTTGAATTGGGAAGTTAAACATTAAGAAATAATGAACTAGACACTTAAATTGAGCATTTTTTTAAAACTAATCTGCATACACGTTTAAAAAAAGTTAAACTCTAATAGTCATATTCCTTTGAAATGGAAAGGGTTTTCTTTTTTAACAAATATACAAACCTTGTTGGCACTGAGCTCCAATCTTGGCATATACCGTATGGTCTGCATGAGTTAATGTTCCTTCTTATGAAAATATCTAAAACGAGTGGCGAATATTAAGAGGGTGGCCCTCCGACTATACCCTCAAAATTTTTAAGTGATCCTTTTTTTATTTTTATACTTACCATGGCTCGTCTGCACTTTAACCAAAGTGACTTTTCTCAGATATTAAAACTCCGAAGGACGTATGGTTTTCTTTTAAGAATTGAATTGCTCATGTATTAATTTTCACACTATTCATTTCAAACCTTTCACCTAGTCCCACATATGAAAGTAAAACCGGTCTCTTTCTCGCACTGTGGATCATAGAGCACAATTTTAAACTTTCCATAATGATATAGAGCGCAGAATCACCCCAATGAGTCTCTTGGTGCTTCCTGGTCTTTCAGAGAGTGCTTGGGAAACAGCACCATAGAGAAAGGGCAAGGGCAGAGAAAACCCAGGATGGAGCAACAACCAGGAGCTGTATCAATCCACTGAGTGAAAAACGCATCAATCAGTGAGGAAGTGGCTTGTTCAAAGCGGTAAGAGCCTCTACAAAGTGTGGGTGTGCATTGAGAGCCATTAAACCAAGTGTAGCAAGGGAGTCGGATGTAATAATGGAGTTTTTGGGCTCAACAAGTAAAGCTTATTAGGTCTCGCCTAGCGACGCAGCGCGAAGCGCTGTCGCTAGCGAGATCTATTGTTGTCGACTTTAGTTTGGAAGGGGGACAGGACAGTGATGCACTCAGTAGTGTAAGACCGACTTTATACCAGACAGCCACCACCTCACGCCCACATAGAGTGAGGAAGGCTAACACGAGGGGCAGGCAAGCTACCATCACCTTTTACCCCCACAGGAACAGGCAGCATAATCGATGCAGACGTAATACAAGCAGGAAGTGCCATTCATCAGCGTCCATTACAGTGTTTCTGCCATTAATTATTTGTACAGTCGCTCCAGGCTCATTTACATCCCCAGCTCTTGCACACAAACAGAGCCCTGTGGTGGTTGCCAGTCCCACGCTCTCCATGTGTACAGTTGTACAGCGCCCCCACATCTCCATGACAAGGGGCGGCCTCGTCAACTGTGGGCCTGCCCCAGAGGGCTACTTCCCGGCCCTTTCTTCCGTCCCCTCTCCATACATGTCCCCTTCCCCGGGAGCCTTTGAACCGTGCGGGCCCCTTCTGCTACATGTGTTCATTTGGAATTGCATGTTGAGCCGCGTCCTCTTAAAAGGGGAACCTATTTGGGTGCCTGGGCAGGGGGAGGACGGGTAACCCCTCTTCAAAGCGCATAGCTGTCTCTGCAAAGGGACTTCCTAGCGCTAGTCCAATGTAAAAAAACAGACTGCAGAAAAATGGTGAAGACCATATTGAAAGGAGGGTGCCTAAGTAGAGAAAAGCCAGGTCTTCAATGTTTTTCTGAACTGCAAATAATGTTTTTCTGAACTGCAATAAAGGTGTACAGTGTACTCCTTTTATCCTTCAGGAAGAGCTAGTGGGCAGTGCTCTTGGGTCTTTGCTTCCGGTTGTTTACTGGCCCTGGTGGTCAGTGTCTTCCTACAGCTGATATTTTATGGTGGAACAATGACGTCAGTGGGTACCCTCTGATGTTACGAAAATGTGGCTCTGAAGATGGCTGCTGCGCCAACACGTGGTCACGTGCCCGGAGACACCACCACTGAGCACGTACTAATTACAATAAACAAGCATTTGCAATGCAATAGGTCTCGCATTTACGAGAGTTTGAGCTATTGGCATTATAAATGACGATGCCTTTTATGTATGTTTTAAAAAACGAAAACAAACAAAAAAAGGCATTGTCATTTACAATGTCAATAGCTCAAACTAGTGTAAATGCGAGACCTATTGCATTGCAAATGCTCGTTTGATATTGTGTAGTTCAGGATAGGCAGCAGATGAGAGCAGAGTAGAGTAGGAGATGTTTAGAGTACTCTCTGAGAGAGAGAGGATTGACTTTTCTTTGTACTTCCTATTGAGGCAATCCCATGCGGGTTCATCCCCTGGTTTATAAGATTTAGATTAATTTGAATTTCATATTAATCGAAGCATACTAATTTGTTAATATTAATGGATTTTAACCTGATTTTTGACTTTTGTAAATCATTAGCCTTTAATAAACCTTCATGGTTTGAAGCTAAATTATTATTTCTCCTTTTCCTGGAGTATACTGTGCTTCACATATTATTGAATGTATTAATTGTTAACATGGCTCAGGCACCAAAATCCTTAGGGCATTAACCGTTTCATCCGGAGAAGCGCTTTATGGTCCCTGAATTTAGCATATGAAAAAGCGCTAACACTACGCTACTGCTACCAGAGAGTCTTTCAGGTCATAAAGTAATCTAGAACAAGATGCAAGATGTTTTATATTCCTGATTTCCATTAAAATTGTAAGTGTTATATTTGTATCCACATCTACATGTGCTTTGGTTTTTCAATATAGTGAAGCTCATAATTATAAGACAGAGTCATTTCATAGACAATGCTTTGCAACAAGAAACAGAATCATTTAATTTGCCGCAGTTATTTTGCTGCATGTTAGACTAAACCCGTGCTGGAAGTTAATTACGTGGGACTTTTCTTTTAAAATGATAAATTAATGCCATTTAGTCTAAGGCATGTACTTGTCTCACCCTAGATCAATTAGTCTAATAATGCCTCTGTTCCATGATTACTTGAAGTTATTACAATTACTTGTATTTTTGTCATGGTTAACAAGCCAAATTCACGTGGGGAGTAATCAGTAAGAAATTGTTCATCAAAGCAATTTGCCTTCTTTCTTCTGTTGGTAGTCATTTGAAAAAATTAGCTGTAGTTATTGTGCATAAAGTAAATTAGCAAGTCATCAAAAAGTGTCTACAATTTTAAGTATGGAATAACAACGAAGAAATCATGGACTTGGCTTGCTGCACACTTATGGATGATCATGTCATTTTTTAGCTCTTATATGGGCGCTCATTATCAATTGAGCATCTGGAATTATTGATACTGCAGTAATCTGGAGGTGTGTAGTTACTGGGCCTTTCTGAGTTTTTGAATGAGGAATAACTGTAGGAGTAAATGTTTGCACACCAGTACCAACATGCGGTTCACAATTCCAGCTCCTTTCTTCACATGCACGTTTTACAGGTTTCACTGGTGAAATCTATGCAGGGAAAGGAACTTACAAGTGAAGTTTTCCCTTCCAGCTAAGAGTATTGCGTCTGCTGTAAACATTATTACGTCTAAATCCGGTTTACACTAGTATGCCCCTTCTCTCTGTCACCCTGAGAGTGGAGACGAAAGCTCTCTTGCAAGGCACAAAATAAAGTAATTTGGGAGGTGCGATGCATTTTAGGCCCTCCCATGTCTCCCCCCCCCTTTTCCTACATGCTTGACAGCTTCTCTAAGTTATGTCCTTTTTCTCCGGCCAAACAGATCTGTCAAGTTTCTTGCACAGTCCGGGCTACCTGCAGAGCAGGAAGTAAAATATATTCGCAAAGTGATATCTAGTATATGTAAGAAATTGGGTTATTAGTTGAGAGTGTGGAAGTCCTACTCAAATAATAAACACAATCTTTGTCAGGGTGAACCACAAAAGTTATCAAATTAACCTGCGCTGACCCCTCTGGTAGCTTGGCGCAAAGCATTCAGGCTTAATTTAGAGGCAATGCATGAAGTATTTATGCAGCACACAAACTATAATAAAGTGAAAACACAAGACAAGAAAAATCCCAAACCCTTTTAGAACAATAGAGTAGATGTTAATTAATAAAAGGACACCAAAACAATCAGAATCCAATCAGTAGAACCGGAGATGCAGGCTTATAAAGTTTCTTGAGAAAATATCACCAAAAGCACAAATCGCCTACTGCAGTCATCTGGTCACGCTGGACCGGGACAAAGTCACAATTTCAGGCCGACTGCAATGGAGCCCAGGCGGGGTACAGGACTGAGTTCAGCTCACTGGGAACTGTACTTTTTTGTCCTTGGTGCTGTGATGTGAGATCCTGCGTTGATCTGGGCCGCGCTGCATTGGTTCTGGTAAAGCCACTGATAAGGAGATGCGAGGTGCTACGATGCAGGATCCTGCGGCGAGTTGCGTTGCGCTGCATCGATTCTGGTGAAGCTGCCGATCAGGAGCTGCTAGGTGCTGCGGTGCAAGGTCCTGCGTCGAGTTACATCGTGCTGCGTTGGTTCCAGTGAATCTGCTGATCAGGTGCTGTAAGGTGCTGCGATGCAAGGTCCTGCGTTGAGTGGAGTTGCGCTGTGCCACATCTGGTGATACCTTTAGTTGAAGTACACTCTTACTTGAGCCTTCAGTTGCTTCAGTTGAAGTACACTCTGACTTGGGCCAAGGCTCCAGGACCAGGAGGACAGCACTTGGTGGGTAAGGACTCACTCCCACAGAGGCCAAATGAGGTGACCCGATCAGGTTTAGTTGGGTCTGGTCAGCTGGGAAGCAGAAGAGGCCTCTAGAAGCTTGTTGTGTTCCTGTATCTGACACAGGAGGTCAGCCAACAGGCATTTGGATTCCCTCTGGGTAGCCTTGGAGCAAGTTAAGCAGGTCCTATCTTCCTCCTTCAGACAGCAAGACAGTTCTACTTCTGAATCTTCCACAGGTCCAGGAGTGTTCTGATGAGTGGTTCTGAACATCCTATTTTTATACCTGGTGCAGCCTTTGGGGGGGGAATTCCCGACCTATACCCAAAATTGGTTCTGGTCAGTTCTTCTCCAGGTCCTGTCTCCATACTGTGTATGGTGACAAAAGGCAGGGTAGGTCTGGTGTTATCAAATGCTGCTAGTGGGCCTGCAGCACTGATTGTGCCACCCACACAAACAGTCTTTCAAATGTACTCAGACCTAACACTGCAGTGTCTGTGCTCAGTTTGGTACTGCCAGATCGACCTGGCAAGTGCACCCACTTGTCAGGCCCTAACCTTCCTTTTTTTAACATGTGAGTCACCCCTAAGGTAGGCCCAAGTTACCCCTGTGGGCAGGGTTCAGTGTTTGTGAAAGGTAGGGCATGCCGTGATGTGTGTGGCATGTCCAGATAGTGAAATACTGACAATTTCGTTTTTCACTATTCAAAGGCTATCTGTCCTATAGGATAGAATGGGAGTTTATTTATAACATCTTATAAATATAACTTCCCATTGGGACAAGATAGAAAGATGGAGTTTAGTATGTCTGAACTCAGAATATAAAATGCATCTTTTAGTAAAGATGATTTTTATATTGTGTTTGAAAATACCACTTTTAGAAAGTGGGTATTTTCTTGCTTAGCCATCCTGTGTGCATCTGTTGGTTTGTGGATTGACTGTCTGGCTTTAGAATGAAGAGGGGCTGGGGATGTGCATTCCCTCAGACAGCCACCGGGGGGGGGGGGGTTGATGTGTGTCCTGACTTTCCTGGATGAGTCAGGGCTGGGCCGAATAGACCTGGCCTGCATTTAGAGTAGGGGGAGGAGATTTCTTTCACACCTGAATGTGCCTAGTCTGCCTGGGACAATGCTGTCTCCACCTCCTGCCAGGCAGCTGCACCAGAGAGGACAGAACTCGTTTTGGCTGGGCAAAGAGCTTCTCTGCCACCAAAAAACAAAGACATTTGTGCCATAAAAATTGGGGCCCAGACCCCTGAACTTTAGAATACTGCTGAACTAAGGAACCTGCCAGGAAGAAGAACCGGAAAAGCTGGAGGAGGAGTACCACCCCTGTGCTGTGTGATGTTGGGGTTGGCCTGCAGTGGTTGCTTCTGTCTTGGGCAGGGAAAGGACTGGACTGTGCTTTCATCATCCTGCTGTTAGAGTTTTCTCCAAGGGGTTGAAGTAGATCTTGCCTCCTGTTGGAAGTCTCAGAAATAGAAAAGATTTTTTAAAGATTACTTCTGGGATTCAAGAGGAACCTTTGCCAAGGAGAACAGCTGGAGAAACTGAGGAGAAGTATTGCCCCTTTGCTGTGTGCTGTCTGGGGTTGGCCTGCAGTGGCTGTTTCTGCCAAGAAAAGGACAAAGACTTTGATTGAAGTAGAGCTTGCCTCCTGTTCTGAAGTCTCAGGGACACAAAGACTTCACCCCAGTCCCCCCTGAACTCCTTTGCTGGGAGTTCTGACCTGCCAAGAGGTGCCTGCCAGTGTTCTGGGCCTCTGGAGGTCTTTTCTGAGGCTGGGAACTACAGAAGAGTAAAGAACTGTGAAAATCGACACATCGCCTGGTTCCGACGCATCACAGCGATGCACGAGAAATTTCCGACGCATTGCCGCAGCCGAAGGATTGACGCAGCGTTTGCCGTGCAACAAGTCCTGTGCACCGATCTCCAACGTCCGAGATCACCGCACCAACTCTGATGCAGGCCCTGCTGTGTAAGAACTGACGCATCGTGGGGACGTGGCTGGAATCGTCGCAGCGCATCCTGGATCTTCACGCATCTTCCCGGATCATCATGCATCGCATCGAGGCGCCAGGTCTGTCGCATCGTTGGGAGACGCAATAAGAAACCGACGCATCACCTCCCCATGCAGTAAGAAACCAACGCATCTCCTCCTCTCTGGTAAGGAACCGATGCATCACCTCACCTGCGCAGCAGTAAGGAACCGCCGCATCACCTCCCCGAGGAGCAAGGAACCGACGCATCACCTTCCCTGTGTGTAAGGAACCGACGCATCACCTTCCCTGCGACCCTTTTAGGTTGTGGTTTTGACTCATCCAAGGTACTTTGTGTTGAAAGTGTCGCATCCACCATGTTCTATGGACAGAACTGTTTCTACCATTTAAAAGTCATATTTTGATTACTGTATTGTGGATTTTTGTCATTTTGGTCTTGTTTGGATTAGATAACGATTACTTATTTTTCTAAACTGGTGTGGTGTCCATTTGTAGTTTTTTCACTGTATTACTGTATGTGTGCACAAATGCTTTACACACTGCCTCTGAGATAAGCCTGTCGGCGCATGCCAAGCTACCAAGGGGGTGAGCATGGGTTATTTTAGAAGTGTTTCCCCCTTACCCTGACTAGGAAGAAGGGTCCCTACTTGGACAAAGGTGCAAACCATTGCCAACTAGAAACCCCCATTTCTAACAGGCAGTTTAAAACTGCAGTACAGGTTGCAGTGGCAAGCCTAAGACATGTTTTAAAAGGCTACTTTAGTGGGTGGTGCAATGAGTGCTGCTGTCCATAAGTGGCATTTAACTTACAGGCCCTGGATACCTATAATACCAGATGCTAGGGACTTTCAAGTAAACTAAATGTGCCAATTAGGTGTAAACCAATTTTACCATGTTTTAAGGAAAGAGCTCAATCACTTTTGCACTGGTTAGCAGGGGTAAAGTACACAGAGCCCTTGTGCTAACAAAAACAATTCGGTAAAGTTAGGGAGTGTAGGCAAAAGGTTTTTGGGGAATACCACGCCGAGGATGCATCCAAAGTACGCATCATGGGTGGGTGAATAAAATTTCTTGATAACTTGTGGATGGGCTCTCAACTTTGTGTCCTGCATTTCCCTGCGTCAATCACTGTGGAGTCACTAGCAACTAATTTGGAAGCGGTCCTGAGGTTCTAACTGGATCCCTAAATTGTTGGTAAGGAACAGTTGATGCTGCAGGCTTACAGGCTCTTGCAAAGGATTTCAAAGAATAGCGGTGACTTGACGGGCCTTCAGGTTAGACAGTGATGCTGGTCCTGCATTCACCTGTCTTGAGAGAAACAATTCTAGGTGTTGTGATACGATTGGGAAATGTCCCACTGGGTTAGCATTGTCTTTTTTTTTTCACAACATATTTTATTGAAACGTTGTACCATACAGTCCGGGAGGATCCCGACAGGGTGAGATACATATTTCCCTATTAGGATAGAGCAGTGATTCCGGATTTCCCACCTTCTTTGGCAGTAGTATGTACATGAAAGAAAAAGGAACATAACAAAGCTGTGTAAAGCATTGCGCATCCACACATTGTGTCCCCTACCTTGTTCCCTCACGATATCCCCTTTAATTAGAAGCATTGGTTCGCCTATAATTATTCTGTTCTTGCCCGTATGATATTATTTCATCTCTAATCATTGGCCTATCGTGATATGTGGTTCCAGTGATGAGCCTCTGTAGTCAGCCCATCTTTGCCATGTTTTGGTGTGTTTGTCTGTGGTCACCCAATTGCCCTGAAGACTGGAAGTTCCAAACCCATATTGAAATACATGCCCCTTTTCCAGGCTCCTAAGCGGGGTGGAGTGTCCGCTTTACATTGTATGGCGATATCACGTACGGCAAGTGTGAGGCCTTAAAACAGTAGATGTTGTTTATATCTATTCCCCCTACTCCCTCAGTGCAGTGTAATAGTAGGAGTTTTGGGGATCTGGGGAGATTCCATGCCAACACCTCAGCCAGGCAGTTAGTCAAACCTCGCCAGAAATGATCCAAAGCAGTGCAGGACCAGATCGTATTTAGGAACGTGCCTTCTTCTTGTGGACAACACAGGCACTGTGGGGATGCAATCAGCCCCATCCTCCAAAGTCTATGTTCGGTATAATATACCCTGTGGAGATATTTGAATTGTATGAGCCTTAGGCGGGCTGAAATCAACGCCCCTCTTGGTAACTCTAGCGCTTCCGTCCAGTCATCGTCGTCAACTGGGACTAGGTCAGTCGCCCATGTCACCCTCGGGTTATCTAGGGTATTGGGGTTGTTCGTGATCAGGGATTGGTAGATTTTCGTGAGTTTGTTTACTCCTTGATCACCCATCAGACGTTTACCCTCTAGCGGGCTAAATTCCGGAAGAGCGTTTAGATCTCGAATGTAGGGATGTAAAGCGTGTCTTAGTTGTAAATATTTATAGAATTGATTGTGGGGCATGGAGAATTCCTTTTGGAGGTCCTGAAACTATTTGAGGACAGAACCCCTCATTATGTCCCCCAAGAATTAGATCCCGATTTTGTCCCATCTTGTGAATGCCTGGCGGTCTGCCACTTGAGGTAGTAGTCTGTTCTGCCACAATGGGGTTTCGCTAGTGATGCGGCCCCACCAACCCATCCGGCGGAGAGACTGCTGCTAGGCAAGTATCAATACCCTCGTCGCAGGGGGAAGATCCTTTGGATCTGATCTGTTGTAAAGAAATGTGTATAGGGATGGGTCTCCCATAATGCACTGTTCCACTCTATATCCCGGGTCGTTCCTGGAGCCATACCACCATTCATTCAAGATCTGCAGATGTGCTGCTGCATGTTATGATTGTATGTCTGCGGCTGCGATGCTTCAGCAGTATGTGGATTGGAAGCATGTACAAAGAGCTACTCGAGCGGTGCTTCCTCCCCATAAGAAATGACCCAGTAATGCGTTAATTTGTCAGAACCATGTCAATGGGACTGGGTATGGGTGGGATCGCAGTTGATATAGTAAGCCAGGTAGGGAAACCATCCTAAAGATGGCTGATCTACCATAGAGAGATAGGGGAAGGCCAGACCAGGACCTCACCTCAGCTTTCAAACGATCTATTAAGGTGCCTAAGTTTCATTCCCATGAAATAGATTAAACACAAATAGACTCCGAGGTAGTTTAGGCCATTTGTTATTAGTGTGAGTCCTTCTGTCCAGCGTCCACTCCCCAGGGTCCCCCTTAGAGCCCAGACTGTAGATTTCCACTTGTTGATATATAGGCCCGACATTTCTCCAAAGAGACGCATAAATGGGAGGATTCTGGGGCCGGTCAGTGAAGAAAAAGAGAACGTCATCTGCATATAAAGCTATGCAGTCTGAGATCGCTGGTGTCCACTCAAAGCCCCGCACCAGCGCATCGCGTCGCACCCATGCGGCCAGGGGTACTATGGCGAGAGCAAATAAGAGAGAGGAAAGGGGGCACCCCTGCTTGGTGCCTCGACCTATTGGGAATCGGGTTGACACGGAACCTGCTATACAAATGGAAGCTGCAAGGGCTGTGTATAATAATCACACGTAAGCTAGGAACTTGGGGCCCATATTCAAGTGTATCAGTAATATAAACATATACGACCAGCTGACCGAATCGAAGGCCTTGTCGATATCGGCAAGTAGCAAAGCTGCCGGTCGGTGTAATCGATCGACCGCGGCAATCGCTATGTGGGCCCTGCGTATATTGTGACATGTCACCCTTTGAGGCATAAAACTGGCCTGATCTGGATGTATCAGGTCGTCTAGGTGGGGTAGCAATCTATTCGCCAGAACTTTTGCCAGTAGCTTAGCTTCTAAGTTTAGATGTGAGATTGGCCGGTATGATGAGCAGAGTTCAGGTGGGCGCCCAGGCTTTAGAAAAACTACAATTTCTGTGTCTCTCCAATCGGGAGACATGCATTTATCTTTCAGGGCACATCGGACTGTAGCCAGGTACTGGGGTACCAGTGGGGACATAAACGCTTTAAAAAATTTGCAGGGAAACGCATTGGGCCCTGGTGTTTGCCCAGGTGTCATTTCTGAAATGGCCGTAATGAATTCCTCTAGCGTAATGGAGGCTTCTAGAGACTCTTGCGCTTCGGTGGACAGCCCCCTAGGTAGTATATCCCAAAAGAAGTCTTCAATCTGGGTTTCTGTTAGGACTTTGTGTTTAGTATACAAGGTTTGATAGAATTCGGCAAAGCAGTGGGCCACCTCTACTGGGTCTGTGAGTATCGTGTCGTCATGTGTTTTAATCGCTGGTATTTGAACTGGTTTCAGGGTGCATTGACACAGCCTATGTAGGAGTTTCCCCGATTTGTCCCCTCGCAGGTATATCCTGCTTTGCGTGGCCTGCCATGCGCATTTGGCCTCTTCCAGCAGTTCCCCTTGATATTGTTGTTGCAGTATGCCTAATTGCCTACAGGCGTTATCCCCGTCTCACTAATTCTACGATTTGTGCTTCTATTTGTAGCAGTTTCTGTTTTTCCGACATCTCTCTGCGGTGCAGTGGCTAATATCGAGTCCACGTATAGTTGGTTTCATAGCTTCCCAAAGGACTGTGGCGGAAGAGGTACTCTCCTCATTGAATAAGAAGTAGTCAAGTAATGCTTTGTGTGTGTGTGTTTTGTAAAGTGGATTATGCATGCGCCAGGGCGAGAGCCGCCAGCATAGGGGAGACCATTTGAGGCCCATTAATAGTCATAGTCTCACAGGAGAGTGGTCTGAGAGGCCTCTAGGCATGATCTCTGCTTCGGGTATTCTGTGGGCGTGTTCACTGGTGATGAAGATATAATCTAGTCTGGAGAATGAACCTTGGACGGCTGAGAAGTATGTGTACCCAGCTGTTGTCAAATGTATCTGTCCATCCCAACATCTCTGCCATTCGGCCTAGCCGGGATTCTCGTGGTGTTCCGTGTGAGACTGTGTGTCTCCATCACATCGTTCCAGTCTCCACCAATTATTGCAAAGCTTTCCGGTATGGACCCCCAAATGTCTATAATACGTTCAACGAATGTTTAATTTAGGGTAGGGGGGCATAGAAGCTGCCCAACACCATGGGTGCCCTGTACAAAGACGTATCTGCCCTGTGTATCTACCCATGTGCAGGTATGCGTGAAAGGGATTTTATGATGAATCAGTATGGCAACCCCTCTGGATTTAGGAAGAGGTGTGGCGCAGCGGCCAGGGCGACTGACTCCCGATCCTGGGGCTCACGGTTCGATCCCCGGCGCCGGCGGCAGATCAGCCCAGCACCATGTGACTCTGGGCAATAGCTTGCTTAATCTTCCCGACGGCCCCCAGCGCCGGGACACCTCTCCGGAGGTAGCTGTTCACTTTACAAATACTGGACATTTACATTTACATTTGGATCCTCTTGTGAAACCTGCGTGGAATACATGCATAAAGTCAAAGCAGGTCAAGCATGGTGTTTTAGTCCCCAATAGGCGGATCTCTTGTAAGAGCAGAATATCGGCCCGTATGCGTTTCGCTTGTTTAAGAACGGCGCCTCGCTTTACCTTATCTAGTAGACCCCCGACATTCCATGTGACAATATGAAGCTTCCCTGCTGGAACCTGTCCACTTTGAGTTGTCATCGGGATACGCGGTGTATATGGTCAGGGGTGTATCCGGTGAGGGAACCACTAATTCGGTGTACCAAATGCGCTAAGTTGACTATTATATAAAACAAAACCCAGAACCTAACCTTACCTCCCATCCTCCCATCCACCCTCCCACCCACTCCCACCCCAATACCTCAGAAAACTTTGAAGCATCTGTCGCGGAGGGGATACTGTACTCATCCCAACTGGGAGTGGGCACAGGATCCGTCCAATGGATCACCAAACATCCCATCAATAGCAAGTGTCCCGAGAAGTTTTTGATCGTCCGCTCTGGTAAAGTAGCCCACTATTGTGCCAGCATAGTTAGTATTGTAACTAATAAGCAAAATAATGGCGTGTCCTGTGTTTACGATCTTGTCGCGATTTATATGGTCTTTAATCAGCTGCCAAGGGTCTCAGTTAGATTGTCACCACGTGATCTGGAGTGCCAGGATGATCGTGATGAGTGTCTTCGCTTGCCTTTCTTAGTATTCAGACTGTGACGTGGGTCTCCAGACGATGAGTCCGAGTCTCGGGACGGAGGGGTGTGCGACTTCACCGGGCGGATCTCGTCTGTCCACTGGAACACATCCTCTGGTGTGTCGAAGAACATGGTGCGATTTTTGTAGCAGACTCTCAGATGGGACGGAAAAAGCAACATATATAGGATTTGTAAATCTCAGAGGCAGTCTTTCGCCGTGGTGAAGGACTGACATTGCTGTTGTACCAGCCAGATATAATCTGGAAAAATTACTAAGCGGTGGGAGTCAAATGTGAGGGGCTTTTGGGTCCTGGCTTGCCGAAGAATAGTGTCTCTGTCATGGAAATTAAGTATCCGTGCGATAACTGGCTGTGATCTAGCGCCTGGGTGGGTGGGGAGGTCGCAGTTAGAGCTCTGTGGGCACGCTCTATTATGAAACAGGTGGACAGAGATTCTGCTGGGATCCAGGATTTGAGCCATTGAGCAAGAAATGTGCCAACATCTGTGCCCCCGCAGCCTTCTGGAAAACCCACAAAGCGAAGGTTGTTTCTACGGGCTCTACCTTCAGCGTCTTCCACGCGAGAAGCTAGCCCAGTGTGAGTTTCTCGAGAGTGTACACTTTCGCTGGAGCATAGAGACTGCGTCTTACACGCCTGAGACCCTGGTTTCGGCTTGGGTAAGGCGTTCCGCGGCATTGCGTAGATCTTGGTGCAGTAACATTATATTGGACCCTACTACGCTGATTTTGGTGTCTAACATGTCCCTTGATTGGGTGATCGCAGCTAATAGCGTGGCATTATCCTGGATTCCGTTTTGGCCACCAGTTGCTGCAGTTGTCCCTGACCCGGTAAACTTGTCCATCATGCTCTGTTTTGAGGCAGGGCCTGTAAATTTGTCTTTGGACATGGCCAATGTTTATACTGGGTTGTCGTTGTCAATATCTGTGAATCTTATTTCAAGCAAGCGGATCGCCGCATGCTGCTCCCAGTGGGCTGGTAGGTGTGGGGAGTATCTGCACCTTAGTACGCAATTTTCCTGCGGGGTCGGGGCCCAGGGGCTGCTGTGATATGCGCTTAGGCGGGCCTCACCGAACCACAGGCCGCACCAAGACCTAGTCTGGCCGCTTCCCCAGATGAGGATGCACCCCGCCCCTCTAATGGGCGCTGTCCCTTCCCCCTGGTAGTGTGAGCTGTGTAATTTTGTCCCTTTTTGTCTCTCCTATGTATACCGGGTGCTTTGATGGCCCCGCAGGATAAGGCAGATTGGAGGATCTAGTGGGCCTCACCTCCTCTGTTGTACTGTCTGCAAGTGGGGATCTGTACTGTGAAGCGTTAATTCCCATAGCGCCGGATTCGTGTCTTCTCCCTCAGTTTGGATGATGAAGCTCGAAGTGAGAGGGTTTTCGCCACCTGACCGAGCCTCGGTCACTGCTCCCGATTGCTCCCAACTGCGGGCTCGCGCTAAGGCCGCTGCACCCCCGTGCCGCCTCTGGAGGGTCGTGTGCTGTATGGGGCTCATTTGCCCTGCGCTGGCCCAGGGTGCGTCGCTCTCCCCGTTTTGCTGCTCCGGACCGGTGTATCCACCGTATGTGGGTGTCAGGGCATCCGGCGAGAGCGCTCACCGCAGGGTCGATGTCACGCCAGCCCGCCGATTTCTCAAGCGATGCAGGCCTCGCGGCTCGGAGAAATCACCACGGTCTCGCTGGTGGCATCTAAGACCATCCCTTGGTCGACAGGGATCAGAAAGTCGCCGCAGGACACAGGCGGTCAGTCCAGATGTAGAAAGATGTCTGTGACAGTATGCTGGCCGTATTATGTCGGATGTGGATTGGGCTACAGGAACTCGTCTACCGCGCGTCCGCCATGTCGGACTGCTTGGCCACGCCCCTTAACATTGTCTTTTATGTTTTTTTCCTGATCTTCATCCTGACACCGACTGAAGAAAAGGAAACACACGGTTATAAGCATGGAAATGCCTTTGAGAGGTTTGGACACATCTCCCCCTGTTCAGCAAGACTAGGTGAAATATAAATGAAAGCACATTATTTTCTCACAAGATTAATGTGAAAGGGCAACATTTATGCAAGCCCTTAAGGGCTCAATAAAACTTCCCTAATGGAGTCCATCATGAGTGCTTTGCCATTTTCTATCTTAGTAGAAGTTGTGTTCTTCATCAGTGAAAATGTTGATTCTTTAAACAGTACCAATACATTGCAAATAATATAAAGTGAACATTTACTTGTGTTATCTTTCGTATGCTAAGTTTCAGAGTTTGGCATGAAAATCATACGGGGAAAGGAGATGGAGCACGAAGTACAGCCAAGGGGCATTAATCCCACAAGTTCTTATCACTGTACTTTCGAAACGCCTCCTAATTGCGATTTATTTGAAGCAATGAAAACAGCTTCTTGTTTTGTGTAGAAAATGTATTTTTAGGATAATACAGCTAAGCCGCTCCTAATGTGCGACATTTCACAAAGGAGAAAGGCGGCGTATTATCCTCTAGCCAAATATAGGTTGATGTGCGCTGGGCTTGCATTGTGTTTATTTGACTCTGAAAATAACCTATTTATAAGAAGGCTTGTTTTGAATGTTCAAGCTTAGGAATGAAATTGCCTCTCTTTTGCAACACGTAGGATCTTTTCAGATCATTTAACTTTCTGTTTGAAGGTAATTTAGCACATTTGTTGTAGGCATCATAACATCCATTTAGCAACATCCTATTTATAGTTGTAAGTAATGCATTTTAAAGCAGCAGAACATGATTTCAACCTTTTAATGTATGCCTGAAAGCGAATACGGTTGCCGCAGCCACTTATATGCAATATTGCAGGTTTTTTTTCACCTTCTTAGTGTCTAGTTTGTAGCACTGATGAACAAGAACGCTGAGAGTAATCACTCTTTCAACCTGGCCAACTTGCTTGCCCAGATGGAAAGTGCCTGGCATGGACCCTATGGAGTGCAATAGTGAATGACCAAAGTATGGCAGAACCTCAAAATGTGACATTGTGTTTGCACATCCATGCCATGTTTCTGTTTGCCTTGTGCTTCCTATTGCAAATAATGTTACGCTACTAGTGGTTTTAGTCACCCTCTCCATGAATCTTTGTGTTGATCAATTAGACGTGTACTTTTGGAAGGTAACACCAAATATAAAAAAATTGAGACATTTTAAGGACAATGCCGTTCTACTAGATTACACTTTTAATGGAGACATCTGGATTTGTGACAGACTTGGGTGAACTTAATTCTCCAAAGTTAAATGTATGGTCCTTGGACTGTTTCCTTGTAAGATTAAAGGTTAGTGGTGTTCTCAGCTTTAGCATAGGGCCTCATTAGGATGTAAGTCCGACTGCCACCGACAGGCAATCGGTGGCGGACCAACCGACATCCAGCAGAGCGGTCCGACCGCTGCATTATGATGCAGTCGGTCCGACCGCATTGGTCGAAGGGACTAAGCGATGCTTCCGATGGGCTCAAGGAGCCCGTCAGCTGTCGGTCGAATCGTATTCGCTACAATAGGGACAGTGCCAGCTCATGCACCGCTGTAGGGATTACGATTTCCCTTTCCGATAGCCTTTCCATGAAGAAGGCAAGGCACGGAGGGGGAGAGCCCAAGTGGAACTGCCCCTGCATGCAGGATTGCCTGAGAAGATGGGAGCAATACATTGGGGAGCAACCAGTGGAGCTGCTCCAAGTCAACATATGCCCGTTATGGCAGAAGGGCATGTCAGGGACCATCTGTGTGCTATGGGCTCAGATGGATAAAGATGGGCTCAGGGCTAAACTGCCCCCATTGATGGGCTTGGCAGGAAAATGGATCTCTTGTTTTGATAAAAACACAGCGGGAATAAGCCTAGCAATAGATGATGTCAAGAGTCTGCTCACAGCCTCATCGGAGAGTAGACCAACATGGTGTTCACCCGAGCCCACATCCCAGCCATCACACTGATCAACACCGAGCACGAAGGGGCCGCATTCAATTCTTTCAGGCACCAGATATGAAAGGCCCTGAGGTAAATATTCCTTGACTGCCCAGATGTTGGAGGATTGATGGCAGAAAGCATGAAACCTGGGGAGACTATAACCAACTCTCTAGACTGAAAGAGGGAACGATGGGGACAAGAGACAGGACAGTCATGGACCGACACAGCCCCCAGGTCACATTCTTCTATAACATCCTCAAAAGGGGATGCCCATCGAAATACAGAGTTGACTGAACAGCGTAGTAGGATTAAACACCAAACCCCAGTGAGAAATAAAGGCCCACATATTGCACTACTACAGAAAGAAGCAGAAAAAGGACAGGGAAAACAGGAGCAAGTCCAACAAGACACCGCTAAGCTGGTCCGACACAAATTTGAAAAAAATTGCCCTCGAGGGGGCCTAGTTGGCCGCAAGCATGCAAATGGCACCAGTCTTGAAGGGAGCTCTGCCTCAGAACCCCAGAGGGTTTCCACCCAGTCCTAACGGCAGAGGTCGGGTAGGCTGGCAGCAGCCAGACCTCAAAGAATCTTTCTGTTGCCACAGAATGGGCCACATGGCTGACTAATGTCAGTTAAAGGCATATCACGAGCAAAGATTAATAAGCCTAGGCCAATTCCCGCAAAATCCCCATCCAGAATTCAAGCCAAGACCAGCCCGAATGCACATTCCATTCAGCCACAGGGAAATAAGTCAGCAGCCACACCACTGCAACAAGGACCAGGTGGTTGGCCGAACATATGGCAACAGCAGCAGCAGACAGGGAACCCAGCCCAACAAGGACAGGGGCCACAACCACGGCAGGGAGGGGTGACTGTATTGGGAGGCAATATCTTTACGCCATCACAAACCCAAATACACAGTAAACCCAAGCCCCCAACACAAAACCCCCATTTCATAGAAACTTCAGATCTCATCTCAATGATAAAGATTAGTGTCACAACAATAGGAGAAAACTCAAACCTTTACTTGCGTTCGGGAAACATTCAGGGCTGCTGTACACTTTATCGATCTGGAATCCGCGCTAGAGCCTGCCATTCAGGTGCCTGCGGGGTCCTAGGCCCCACTCTGCTGCTGTTTCCCCAGGGTGGGGTTGGCGGGCCATGGCCTGGGGGATTGCAGTCTGATGAGGGGGCAGGGAGACTCCCCCGACCAGCGTATAAAAGCAGGCACCCCGGTCCCCTCTCCCAAGTCACTAGGACTGGTCCCAAGTCGAAAGCACCCCATCCTTTAAATGCCTCCAGGTCAATGGAGGCCCTCTTTGGGTTCCAAAATGAGGCGATGTTCCAATATCAGGAGCCAGATTTCCAGCGCACTTGGGATAATGGTGTCCCCATAAAACTCCGAAGTCCACGCACATAGTCCGACAGATTGCAAGGCACCGTATGGCGCCGAGTTGGTGGGGGGGGGGTTTCATCAAAACCACCAGCCCTCTTAGTCCATTATCTGCATCGGGCTACTTTCAACGAAGTTCTGGCCTTGCACCGGACCCTCACCTCAGTGAAATGCTGCCTCCTCCTCTCTTCAACATTTTACAAGTGTCCAAAGCCTGCTCGCTGGGTCATGTCCTTCCAAACAACGAGGGTAGCGTATTGCTGGCCACAAGCGGCAGGCCTAAATATCCTGGATCTGAGGGAGAAGGGGTGCCGGGAGGGAGGGAGTCCTCAAATGTCCATCACCACTCCGTGCAAGAGATCCAAAAATAATGACCCATCGCCGGCCTAGTGATTAGCCACCTCACAAAGCCTAACACACACCTTCCAGGAACGACCCATAGGCTCGATGTCAGACTTTGCCACAAAAGAATCACAGAGGTTGCAGAGCAGCTCTCCGGCCCCCTTCGGTACACAAGAATAGGGACAGCAAATCACATTTAGATCTAGGGAACTGCCCAGAAAATCAGCGAAAAGAAGCCCAAAAGAAGCCTCTAGAAAAAGGGCGTGAGCAAGCCACTTGATGCCACTAGAGAGAGTTACACTGCACGCCGTGTGCTGGAGCTAGAGGGGCAGACACGTGACCCCAGATCACCCATTTGCAACACACCCGCTTTTCTGCATCACCCCGCGCATGCATAGGTCAAAAGACACCGCCCGCATTGATAAATGACCTCCACACCCATTAGGTAAGGTAGGTGACTCGAAGACTGATGACGCACATAAAACAGCAGCTAAGTAGACGAGATCACCTGCATACTAAAATGTCTTTTCCCGCAGTGGTGAGGGGGGAGAGACAATGACCCCATGAGTAAGAGACCCAGGCGACTAATGAATAACCACTCACCACAGTTTAAAAAAAAAAAATAGCTACCCCAATTAGGGCCACCTTCTGGAACCCCAGTAAAAGCGCATGAATGAAAAAGAGCAAACCCCAAAAAGGAATGGCACAGGAACCCCAAGGTTAATTTATCATGATACATAAGGATGCACGTTTTTCTAAACTAACTTGCAAACAACAGCTCTTATCCAACAGGTCTGCAGTCGAGCCACAAGTGCACCACCTTTATAGCGGCCCACCACCTCTTCAGCAACTACATTCAGAACCCCAACAAGGCCCAAGTGTGCAAGTCAAGTACGGCAGACTGTGTTTTTTATGGACATTTGCAAACAAACTCTTTCACACTTTCGCCAAAGCAAAGAAACCCCCGATTGCCAGAAGACTGCAGATGTCTCCTCTGGAAATCATCCCAAGACCTTCAGTGTTTCACAAGTCATGTATTATTGGACCATTTTGTACCCTCTGTTTAGTATGGGTGTGACCGCATCCATCCGTAGTCAGAAATCTCCCTAGTTAAATGGAGCCTATCCCAACCTTTTTACAGTGCTTGCTTAGGGACCTCTCCCACGCCACTTACAATTGTACTGAAACCAACACTAGTATTCCACACACACTACACATCGCACTCTTACACAAGACATGGTATCAGCACATGACCGCCGTGGGCGCCCAGACATCAGCCAGGTCATGCGTTGTATGTTCACCAATTACCACACGCAGTCGGCGCAGACAGGCTTTATCTCAAGAGGTAGCCCCAAAAGAGCAAAATGTCTCCTCCACCTGTACTGATATAGGATTAGGGCCAATATACAACCCAACAGAGTAGAAGCCTGTGAGAGGCTGGCCTGGTATATGCTGTCCACTATTTAAAGTGGGCACCCTGCACCAGTCCATTCAACCCTTATGGTGATTTAAGAGGTCTCAGACAACCTTAGAAAGCTATCCAAGTGGTAGCTGTGGAGAGCAGCGTTCAGGCTAAGTCTTGAAGGAGTGTAAAGCAGCTTGTTTTACAAGAATGCAATCTTATAGTATAGATTAAATAAAAGAGAACCACACAAGGTATTTATAAAAATATGTATTTATTATAGAATTCTCTCTAGTACGTTTCAGTATCTCCTACACGGAGATAGACACAAAGCACACAATACTTAAGCAAAGAAATGTCAGTAAATATCACTAATACATAGTGGGCCCCAGGGGGGGACCAAACCATATACTAAGAAAGTGGTATAAGAACCGCGACTCGAGTCAGGACGATGTCGAGAGGACGTACAATCGCTGGGACCCCAAGGAACCACCTAAGGTGAGTAGATAAGGACCCCACGGAGGACGGGTGCAGTGTGGGAACACGACCGCGTGCTCCGTACAACTCTATGGGAAAGTCGAGGTTGGTGTTTTAGGGATTAAGGACCCTTCCCAGTGGACTACGAAGAAACCCAGTGGAAGACAGAAGGTTGGAGAGCCACCCCACCTGTGGATACTGAAGTACCCAAGTTACCTAACCCAGGGAAGCCGGGTGCATAGGTCTAAAGTGGTGTCGGAAATCGCCGTCGAACCCAATGGAGGACTTCGAAGAAGAGCCGCTGCTGGAAGGGAGAAGAATGTCTGTTGGAATCCAAACGTGGATTCTTGTTGAAGAGTACCTGAAAGCAGAGGGGACAGAGTCTGGGTCACTTCAGGGTGACCAGGGGCTCGGTAGATGAATGCCCACCGATGTCGGGTGCTTCAGGATAGTTGATGCTGAGGGGTCGTGTCCTGCGGGAGCACCAACAAGCCTTGGCAACGGCAATCCGCGCAGAAGGTCAAGGGAGTGTACGGTTCGGACCAGCAAGGTCCAGGAGACTCACCACACACAGGGGAGTCAGGGCAAACCTGGAGCAATCAGGGGAGCCCAAGAAAAGCAAAGTTGCCCTCAAATGGACCCACAGGCCGGAGGCACAGGAGTCGCAAGAGGACCTCGAGCAGCTTCACAAAACAACAGGCCATGGAGCACACGGTGCAAGGTGGGTGAAGATCTTTGTAGCAAGTGATACCAGAGGTTGGGGCTACTCTGAGCCCAATGCACTTGTTAAGGAATTGCCAACAAGCACATGCACTTGCAAAAGTACGTGGTGCACAGGGGTTCGGGTATTACAGCCCCTACGAGGGATTCTGACCTCAAACTTGGTGAGAGGGCAGCTCGGACCTCGAGGGACATAGAAACCAACCTCCTGTGTTGCTGAGCCTTTCGGAGTCGTAGGAGCTCGGGATCAGCAGACCGGTCAGCAGTGTTGCGGTGCCTGCGAATGCAGGGGAGTGACTCCTTCACTCCAAGGGAGATTATCTTCAGTTGTCTTTGATGCTCCACAGGTCCTGCACGGATCCTGTATGGTGCACAGGCACAGACGATGAAGCAGACTGAGAGGGAGATGGAGTCAGGCCCAAATGAAGTCCAGCGAAGTCCAGAGTGCCCAGACGGTCGAAGTGTAGTGGTTTCAAGTTGGAATCTTGTCCACAACGAATCTAAGGTCCTACAGCCAGGTAAGCCCTTAAGTACCCACGAGAGAGGGTTGGAAAGATTCAGGGGACCCTCCCAGGGGAGGGTCTGGACAGGGGGGAGGTTACTCCCATCTCCTTTGTCCAGTTTCGCGCCAGAGCTGGAGCCAACGGCTCCCAGGACTGGTTTGAACTGGACTATGGACAGGGACACCAAATGTGCCCCTCATGCAGACTTTCAGTCACTGGTAAGCGCACCCACCCAGCCCTAATACACTTACTCCTGTTTGGGAAGTGGTCACACCTCCCTGTGACATGATGCCTATTGTGCTGCCTTCCCCTGCTTGAGCTTGGCTCAGCAGCAGGAGGGCAGAAATGTGTCTCTGGTCGGCAGCAACCATTTTGTGCTGTCCGGAGTTAGAAGGCTGATACCGGGAACACCAGGGAACCCACGAAGCTCGCTTCTGAGGGGTGGAATCATACCTCTCACCCCGGTTACCGGTGTGGGGGTATGATTCCAACATGTTTGACACCAAACACGATAGGGGTTGTTTCAGCCGTTTTAGAGTTGGTCATCACGCGGTCGCATAATGCCCCTCTATATGTCGTATATGGCTGCTTCACTGACAGCTGGGAGAATGGACACCGTAAGCTGCAGGGGTGTCCTTTTCTACAAACCCCATAGAGTAGTAGTAAACGTAACTCGATATGAAACCAATCCCACAGCATTGTACCTTTTCACCGGGCCTAGTGAGATTCAAACAGAGCTAGATATGATGCGGAGGTGGGGTTCCAAAGGGGAGGATACTGTGTGGCCCGAGACTTTCCAGAAAAGAAATTCTTGGAGGTAGCAAAGCCACTGTAACAGTGCACAAACATGTCTGCTTCTGTCTGTGGTCCCAGGGTGGCCCTTAGCATGTCTGAAGCAGTCTTCTTCAAAACAAATGGACGCCCGACATGGAGTTCCAGTGTAGGGCCATCCACCTCGATGACACGAAGGGAAATGCGTTACATAGGGGAGGGTTACATACCATAAAAGATAACCCCTGTCAGGAAATATGGGACACTGAGACAGATAGGTAGGGGCAACCCCTAATTGTATGGAAACTTACACTGTATTTCTTGTGTTCCAGAGGAAAAGGAACAATTCCACTCGGCACGATTGAGAACTGCGGAGCAACACTGCACATACCAGACATGCAATGGGACACTTCCACGCTGATGAATCTGTACTGGCAATGTGGGGTATTTACATACTCTCAGCTCATCCACGGATGGCGTGGCCTTAGCTCCTTCGTTACCTTACACACCCCGACCCTGGTCATCCCTGGAGAATATCTGCCAGAGTTGTACCAGCATCTGCTGCAGAAGAAAACAACCCTATTGCATCAGGCTCGAGAAAAAATAACTGCTGCTTATTTTTGTTGGGCTCAGTACAAGGACATTTCATAAGAATTCAGACTGTTTACTGACGCACAAGTACTTTCAGGAGGGGATGTACCCTTTTTCACTTTGCAGATGAAAGCAAACTCCCGCTGGTTACAAATAACCAGGAGGGAGCTGCTGAAAATGATGAACAGTACTGTGCTCGGCCTTAATGCGATCAAGGAAGAACTAAGAGCCGTCCACCTCATGGTGATGCAACATCGATATGTATTGTTCATCCCAGGCAACGACATGGATACCGGGAGCCTCACTTTTGCCATCCAAAAACTGCATCAATTTCAAATGGACTTGTATAAGGAGGGTGGTGACCCGAAGCAGGAATGGTATAAAGGCTGGTTTGTCTAGCTTCCCCGCTGGTTTGCTGGACTGTGTACATCATGCTGCTGGTTCTCATTCTTGTACGGTTCTGGTGTGTTTTACTACAATTGGGGGTTTCCTGCTATAGAAATGCAGTCCTTAAATTGGGTAGAATGCAAGTAACTAGAGAATTAGTATAGTTAAAACTGAAACAGGACAAGCTCCTAACAATGTAAATGTCATGAAGTGTGGGGTAAATGATGTAATTGAAAATTCAACTAGAGGGAATATTGATATATATATATATATATATATATATATATATATATCTCAAACAAGATTACGCCGCACTCAGGATTCACGGGTCATATATTTATTATTAAACCATCAGTACCCCGTCTGTAAGTCACACCAACGCGTTTCGGCCACAACGGCCTTGCTCACGGTTGGAGGACTAATGGACAATAGTGAAATAACCATCAAGCCCGCCGACAAAGGCGGCAATATAGTCATACAAAATCGATCAGACTATGTTAAAGAGGCTCATAGACAGCTGAGGGACACAACCAAGTACAACAAATTACAAGGCAATCCGATTAATAGGATGATAACAGAATTTGAAAAGAGCCTTGTGTTATGGAGAGATGGGGGCCGAATAAATGAAACATCCGACCATACCAACTATCTATTTCCTTCCAAAAATACACAAAACCGTAGCTGACCCCCCGGGACGCCCCATCGTATCTACCTGTGACTCACTATACGAGAATGTGTCAATATATGTGGACCATTATTTGGCACCTATGGTCCAGAACCTCAGCTCTTACTTAAAAGACACTGGCGATTTCTTACTTATTCTGGCAAATACCACCTGGAATGCCAATTACATCATTGCTACAATTGACGTTGTATCTTTGTATACATCGATTCAACATAAGATTGGACTGCAAGCATGTGCGTACTTTTTCAAACAACGCAATATTAAAGATCTACAACATTCAGCCATGCTTCTTACTATGATTGAGCTATGCCTAAACAACAATATGTTTCTGTTTGACCATGAATTATACCAACAACACTGTGGGACCGCCATGGGCTTTTCCTTTTCACCAAACTACGCCAACCTAACAATGGGTTGGTGGGAGAAGGAAATTACTTGGGGGCCTGAAAATCTAGATGAGCTGGATAAAGTTATATTGTGGCTACGCTACATCGACAATTTATTTGTCATCTGGAATGGTGAAAAAGAGGAGTTTTTGTCCTATTTTAACAAACTAAATCAAAATGATGTTGGGCTGGCCTTTACCTGCTCGACTAGTAGCACCACAGTTAATTTCCTGGATACAACAGTCTACATAGATCAGGGACAAATTCAAACAACGCTATTCAGGAAACAAACGGCAACAAACAGTACCTTGCACGGCACGAGCTTTCATCCGAAGTCTCTAAAAAACAGCATTCCATATGGGGAATTCATAAGAATAAGAAGGAACTGTTCAAAAGATGAAGAGGCAAGTAACAAAATCCTGGAAAGTGCACATAGGTTACAGAACAGGGGATATAGACTGAGAGATCTGAATAAGAGCTTACAAAAAATTGCAAAAGTGACCCGGACTGATACTCTTATTCCAAAAGCTCAAAAAGAGAAAGACCCCATTACACCTAGCATTGATGCGCCGAGACTCATTCTAACATACAGCAAGGAGAGTCCTAGAATTGTCCAGATTGTACAAAAATATTGGCACCTTTTGAGCCAAGATCAGGACATCGGCGAAAATATTGGGGATAGACCACAGGTGACATACAGGAAGGTACCTTGACTACAAGATACCTTAGTTCAAAGTCACTATCAAACTAAAGCTAAAACATGTTGGCTGGGGTTAGACCTGGCACTGTTCGCGTGGGTCTCCCTTCCATTTTTTGCTGTTGCCTCATGTGTTTTTGCTGGTTATAGATGCTTTGGGCACTGTGCCACTGCTATTCAGTGCCACAGTGCAAGTGCTCCCTATGGTAAATTGATGTACGGATTAGTGATTCCATGATTGGTTGGTTTGGTTTACTTGTCAGACCCTAGTACAGTGCACTGAGTGTGCCCAGGGCTTGTAAACCAAATGCTGCTGGTGGGCTTGCAGCACTGGTTGTGCCACCCACAGAAGCAGCCTGTAAAAGTGTGTCTCAGGTCTGCCATTGCAGAGCCTGTGTGCAGTCTGGTACTGCCATGTTGACTGGGCAAGTGCACCCACTTGCCAGTCCCTAAACCTTCCCTTTTCTGCATATTAGTCACCCCTATGGTAGGCCCAAGGGCAGGGTGCATTGTAAGTATAAGGTAGGACATGCCGTGATGTGTGTGGCATGTCCTAATAGTGAATTACAGCCATTTTCGTTTTTCACTATTGCAAGGCTACCTGCTCCCCATAGGCCAGAATGGGCAGTTTGATTATTACAGCTTATAATCCTAACTGACCCAGGGAACATGGTAGAAAAACGAATTTAGTATGCCTGAACTCAGAATGATAAAATACATCTTTTAGTGAAATTGGTTTTAACATTCTGTGTTTGAAAATACCACTTTTAGAAAGTAGGTATTTTCTTGCCTAACTATCCAAGCCTGCCTCTGCTGGGTTGTGTATTCCTTGTCTGGGTTTGTGAGTGACAGGGGCTGGGGGATTCCAGGAGACAGGGTGAGTCAGCACAGGGCTGAATAGAGAGATCTGCATGGAGATGGGTGGGAGTAGTTGCACCTGGGACCTGAATAGGGCTGTGCCTTCCCACCACAATGCTGGCTCCACCTCCTGTGGTGTGTCTGATGTCCCTGGCCTACACTGTGAAAGGAAAGAAGGAGTCTTGTCAACAAAGTGCTACAGGACTGACCAGAACTGGTTTGGACTAGGCAAAGGCCTCTCTGCCTTCAGAGAACAAAGGGAAAATGAGTATAAAAGAGGGGACCCAAACCCCAGAAGATCAGATCACTTTGGGAAACAAGAAGAACCTTTGCTGAGGAGAGGAACCAGAGAAACTGAGGAGGAGACTATCCCTATGCTGAGTGCTGTTTGAGGGATTGGCCTGCAGTGGTTGCCTGACTGCCAAAGAAAGGAGAAAGGAACTTTGTGTGTACTTTCATCAACTTTTAAAAGATCTCCAAGGGCTTGAGAGAAGAGCTTGCCTCCTGCTGAAGTCTCAGGGACAACAGACTTCACCAACCAGCTCCCCAAGAGTCTTTCTGGAAAGTGCCTGCTGCTGTGCTGGACTTTCTGAGGGACTGCGTGTCGCAAGGAGCTGGAAGCGCGACTCACGAAGAAGAGGCATCGCCGCCGCAGCCGAAGCGCCTCGCATCGCCGAAGAAAAGGATCGACGTCGCATCAGACGCCGCTGCATCAACGGAGAAGAGGGTCGCCGCCGCTGCCGCATCGTTGCCGAAGCGCCTCGCATCGCCGGAGAAGAGGATCGACGTCGCATCAGATGCCGCTGCATCACCGGGAAGCGTATCGCAGGGCCTGTCGCGGCTCAGAAGAATCGTTGAGTCGCCGCACGGCCGTCGCATCGTTGCCGAATCGCCTCGCATCGCCGGAGAAGAGGATCGACGTTGCACCAGACGCCGCCGCATCACCGGGAAGCGTGTTGCAGGGCCTGTCACGGCTCAGAAGAATCGTTGAGTCGCCGCACGGCCGTCGGGCATGCACGCATCGTGTCGCATCAAGAAGAAGACGCCATCTTTGTTTCATTGCACCGGATCTTCATCGCATCACGGCGTTGCTTGTCGCATCGCCACGGAAGCGCAGTAAGAAACCGACACATCACCTCCCCACGCGGAGAAGAACCGATGCATCCCCTTCGCATCAGTAGGGACCCGACGCATCACCGTTCTTGCGTGTAAGGAACCGACGCATCACCTTCCCTGCAACACTTTCTTTGTATAGCGTTGCGCATCCTAAGGTACATTGAACTCAAAGTGTCGCATTTACCATCTTAAGAGAACTGAGCTAATTCTACCATTTTTGAAGTACAGTATTGTGGATTTTTGTCGTTATGGTCTTGTGTTAAATCTATATAAAAGATACTTATTTTTAATATACAACTGGTGTGGTGTCCATCTGTAGTGTTGTCACTTGATTACTGTATGTGTTCACAAATGCTTTACACACTGCCTCTGAGATAAGCCTGTCTGCTCGTGCCAAGCTAAAGGGGGTGAGCAGGGGTTATTTTAGGAGTGTACCCCCTTACCCGGACTAGACGCAAGGGTCCCTATTTGGACAAAGGTACCTACCTCTGCCAACTAGAGACCCCCAAATCTAACAGCTGGATAACAAACAGCTTGGCTTCAAAAAATGCTACAAGTGCAAGGCGTGCAAAATTGGAGTCAATAAAACAGAGATCCATGATCACGAAGGTAATACCATCAAAATCAACCACAGAATCACCTGTACAACTCAGTTTGTGGTCTATGTTATTCAGTGTGAATGCGGAATGAGATACATAGGGTCAACTGTCTGCATGCTGAAGAAACGGATCCTGGAACATATCCGTGCTATCAAAAATAAGGATATGAACTATGCTACGGCTAGACATATGGCGAAGTGTCAAAACAATGACTGGAGAGGCATGGAGTTCTTTGGCCTGGATACTATCTCACAAAGTGAAAGGGCAGGTGTTAGAAAGAAAAAACTAAGACAGCTGGAGTCCAGATATATTATCAAGCTACGAACTAAGACCCCGAGAGGTCTTAACAATGACGAAGAACTTCATGTCCATCTATAAACATACTATTTGGTTTGAACTGTGTTGGGCCATTGCAAATTTAGAGCATTGAGTAGAACCTTATTGCCGCCATGAGAAACACGCGCCAAAAAATTCTTGTGCACTCCTTGTGTTTTACTAATATGTAACACTAATATCATTTCTATTCTTCTTTAGTGCGCCATTGTTACGTTATGAAATATGACCTAGTCTGTTTTTGGTAAGATTTATCTAATACATATGTCTGAGGTCTGTATCTCAGGACACAGTGTGGGTGTTTGAGGTCCCTAGATTATAAGCAGAAATATTTATACACTGGGTACAATTGAGACTGCTCATGATACTTGGAAACCGTGGGTCACTGAGACGCCCTCACTTATGTAATCTGACTGTACTAGGTCATGTGATGCTTGTATACAGCTCAGCATATGGAAACAAAGAGTTATTTTAACTTATACAATGGCGAGGTTTTTGTTTTGAAAGTACTGTCACTGTACAGAATATACGAGGTGAAATGACTTGGTAAATCATATTAGCATTGTATAATGTGTCAACACACCTCGCTATTCACTGCAAACAATGTCTGTGTTTATGAGGATGATCATAGAATGTTTGTAACTACAATTCCCAGTAGGCCTCATTATGGGCTGAGATGGGATTAGTATAAAAAAGTGCATTGTGGGTAAAGTCCTCCAACCGTGAGCAAGGCCGTTGTGGCCGAAACGCGTCTGTGTGACTTACAGACGGGGTACTGATGGTTTAATAATAAATATATGACCAGTGAATCCTGAGTGCGGCGTAATCTTGTTTGCAAAATAAATTTAGGCCACGGATTCGGCCTCACGTACGCACCCGCTATTAAGCGCTCTGGCTGAGGATCCAGTTGAGAGACATATGATGGTCCAGTTGAAGGCGGAGAGCCGAAACGCGTAGACTGTCCATGCTCTGCACAATGGTGTATTAAATTAATACTCTTTTGGTTTTACAAGCAACCTACTTGTGGATTTGGCTCTTTTGGTGCTGTGGAAAATCCTCGCCGTGTGGAGGTGTGGAGTTTGCTAGCATATATATATATATATATATTGGACTTTGACAAAGACCGTGAGGTTGAAACGCGTCAGTCAATAAACTTTTGCTCTTAAAAATATCCTGAGTGCGACTTTGCCTTCTGTTGTTTGACTGGAGGATTTGTACACATATATATATATATATATATATATATATATATATATATATATATATATACGCAACGACAGGTGTATGTTCAAAAACGAGATCGAATCACTGTTGTCGAAATCTTCTGAGACGACCTCTCCATCAACCGTGAGTGAGAAATACATGGGTCAAGCAGGCCCTGCGACCTAGGCCGGAGGCCACTGATTGATATATTACAGGTTGGGTGGCACGTAACCTGCCGGACAAACGCGTGAACACGAAAGCCCAGATTAGTCCCACAGATAGGCAGCAACACCACAATAGTCCCAGGAGATTGGCCCCAATAAAGGACATATAGCCGGAGGGGTGCGCGCGTTCCCAAAACATCATAAAGTTAGATGCCACATGAAGTTAGGAACACTCTGCCAATCAGAACACAGCACACACAGTACATGTAGTGATCAAAAGGCTCCTTATGCCGGGCATCTGGACACTTCATCCACTGGCCCTCATTGTGTCCACGAAAGGTCAATGGTGCTCCAAAGACTATATATAATGGTACTCAGAACGAATGTATGTTGAGACCTGTTTCTTTGACTTTTACCGGCCTCAGCGTTTAATTAAACCAACTGTTTCTGTTTTGCCAAGCACCTCTTGTCTGTTATTTTTTCAAGGTAAATTCACATTCCAGCAACAATATATCAGTATTAGGAATGCACAAATGCAGCAAATTTGTGTATAATTCCGAAGTGTGATGGAATCAAATATTTTAATACGATCCAAACAAATCAATTCACTAGGTTATGCGGATTTCCACACATTATCGTTTGCATGCTGTATAGTTGTATCAGTAAAACTGTGTGTCTCTTCAAATGTAATGGTAATTTCAATTGAAAATGTGTTGTCTGTAATGGCAGTGCACCATCCCACCATGTATGCTCCACTTTATGCCTCTCCACTCTACTCTACTCCTCTCTACTTCACTCTATGCCCGTCCACTCAATGACACTCTGCTCCGCTCTACTTTATGCCACTCCACACTAAGCTACTGTACTCCACCCTACGCTACTCTACTCCACCCAATGCAATTCTCCTCCACCCTATGCCACTCTAGTCCACCCAATGCCACACTACTCCACCCTACAAAACTCCACTCTATGACACTTGACTTTACTCCACTCTACGCAATTCCACTGTAAGACATTCCCTGGGGCCGACAATCGATACTGAGCCTTGATGTGTATGCCCCCCTCGACCTCAGCAGAGGGTTTTCAATGCTATAGGCCCCATGTTGTTGGAATCGGAGACCGCTAGACACATAATAGAGGGTGATTTCAACAATATTTTTGATAGAGGGACAAACTGATTCATTCCCCATACCAAAACACTAAGCACACCTACAGGCCTGGTGCAGTTTACGCACACTCTGGGCCTGGCCAACATTTGGAGATTACATCATCCGCTTAACAGGCAATAATCCTTTTTCTCTGCATGGCATAAAACAATTTCATGATTGGACTGCGTCTTTGTCCCAATAGGCAAGGCCGCGGATATTCCAGAGGCATAATACAGGGTATCTCGGATCATTCCCCTCTTAAAATTGTCCTGGGGCCCACGATGCCTCCATGTGGAAACTAAGTGCCCGGAAAATACAAGATAAGGAAGAGGTAAAGGGTCTGAGGCAGTACTTATGGCTTTTTTTTCCACTGAAAATGTTGGTATGGTGGACTACCCTGTTACCCTTTGGGAAGCAAACAAAACCGTTCTCAGAGACAGGGTGCAAACTTTAGTGGCTCAGTGCAGGAGTGGAAGGGCTCAGGAAATGGAAGCCTTGGAAAGAGAGATAATAGAAAAGGAAGTCCTCTATTTGACTTCCAGGACAGTAGAAGAATTGAGACACCTAGAGGTTAGGAGGAGGGACAAAATAATGGAGCAACACTAACCAGGTCGCCAAGAAACACTACATTGCACAATTGCGACGTCTATAGAGAAAGGAGGCAAAATGGTTCGCCTTTTGGCTTGGTTACACAAGAGAGAGGATGACTCAAGATGGATAGGGGAACTTAACCGTCACAACAGGCAGACAACCAGAACAGATTGTGGCATAGCACAGGAGTTTGCATGGCAATATCAGGAGTTGTACACAAGAGGACAAACTACAGTCATGCATGACATGGCAGACTTTCTTAATAAGCTCCACATGCTGACCCTAAGTGGGGAGGATGGGACAGCCCTTGAGCAAGATTTCTCTCTTAAGGAGCTCAATGACACTTTTGTTACCATGCCAAATATGAAAGCGCCAGGACCTAACCGCTTCCCACTCAAAATGACAAGTGGCTGTTTTCAATTATTGGTCCTCAAATGCTTGACATGCTTGTGGAGTAGGAGCATTCCCTGCAGACCTCTTGTTCTTTTTGCTTTTGTCACCCTAAGTGGAAAGAGTATGCCCAGACGTGGGTCCCGTGCTCACTGTGCCACTAGATTCACAAGCTAGCATGGCTGATGAGGAGTGATACCTTGAAACTGGTCCCAGGATGCTTGTTTCCGGTCTAGAGGGTACCTGGCCTGGAAGTTTGGGCTGGACTGTTAAATTGAGAGCAGGGCCAAGACTGATTTGCATATGGCTAGGTGTAAACTAGGGTGGCATGGTGAGCAAACAAACGATGGATTAAACCCAGATCTGTGACAGGGTGTGAATGTTTGATTTGTTCAGCATTCCGTCCATCCTTTGTGTTTTCTGGCTTTTGTCGCTCAAAGTGGGAAGGGTATGGCCAGGCGTGGATCCCGTGCTCATAGTGCCATTGGATTCAAGCTAGCTTGGCTGAAGATGGGTGATAGCCTGAAACCGGTCCCAGTATGCTTGTTTACTTTCCATGGAGGACCTGGCCTGGCAGTATGAGCTGGACTGTTCCCATGGGGAGCAGGGTCAAGACTGATTTGTATATGGCTGGGTCCAAACTGGGATGGCGTGGTGAGCAAACAAATGATGGATTAAATCCAGATCTGTGACGGGGGTGAATGCTTTATTTCTTCAGCATTCCGCATTTCATTTGTTCTTTTTGCCCCTGCAGACCTCTGCCATGCAACCATAATGGAAATACCAAAACTAAAGAAGCCCAGGACCAAGTGCAGTGCTTACAGACTCATTTCTCTCCTTAACATAAAAGCAAAGCTGTAGGCCAATATGTTGGCATACCACCTCTTTATACAATACATACAGACCAAACAGGTTTTATACCGCGAAGGGCGACCTGACAAAACCTGCGGAGACTGCATAGTTGGCTGAAGGTGGGTGTCACACTAGGGAACCTTTGGTCATTTCATCATTAGATGCAGAAAAAGTGTTTAATTCTATTGACTGCATTGACAACAAGGTGTAGGATGGATTTCTCAAATTAATCTCATCCACTGGCAATTGCTTGGGCTGCATCCTAATCTATCGTTTTTTGCTCACCATGCCACTTACGTTTGGACCCAGCTGTTTGCAAATCAGTGTTGACCCTGCTCCAGTGGGAACAGTCCAGCCAGAACTGCTAAGCAAGGTCCTCCCTGGACCAGGATGTTTTTTAAAACCATTTTATTGGGTTTTCTTCTTTACATATCTGTTTAACATTTAAATCACAGTAATCATACATTCAGTGTTTCACAACTTCACATGTACAGTTAATGCTCTGACAAGGGGATATAAAGAAAGGAGGACAAGTTGGCAATTTAGCCACAGTTTATATGGGTGGGAGATGTCAACTGTGTTTCCCTGAATGGTGTAATACCCAATGGTATAGATCCTGAACGGGTGCGAACTGGGTTAGGTCTGGTTATCGCTAACCCAGTGATCAAACTGAGAACTCAGTGGTTAGAACAGAAGAAGGAATAGGGGGGAGGTGGGGGAGGTGGGCGGTTAGTATCGTTTCCACAGGGTTATGTCAGGGGGCTTGAGTCGTGGCTTGCGTTAAGTATTGCTGGGGTGTGGATATACCCTGGGTTCCAGGTGTGCGTATGAGGTTGGGTGCTGCCTGGGGAGGCAGCTGCGTTGCAACTACTTGATTCTCCACTCCATGCTTTTGGAATCGCTGGAGAAGCTCGGCCCATGATACAGAGATGCGTCGGCGGCACACGCCTCGTATCTCTTCATTCCTTAGTGCATCCTCCTCTGCGGTGCCCCACTTATTGACTGCTCCTGACCAGGCTGCTATTGGGGTCCCTCAGAGGTGCGCCAATGCACGGCAATTCCGCACTTCGCTAATAGAAGGGCCAGGGAGGCAAACCGCGCCTGTATTTTATTACGTTTCCGGCGGCGGAACACACCGACCGCCAGGCTTTCCATATGGTTATGTGGGGTATCCCCGTGACCTCCCGCAGTCTAGTGTGAATTTCATCACAGTAAGGTTGTATGGTGGGACAGTTCCAGAACATATGCTGGAAAGTAGCTCCGGGTATATGACAGCGCGGGCAGAGAAATTGTGTGTCTGGATAGTATCGCTGGAGCCGCTCTGGTGGGAGGTATGCTCTGTGTAAGAAATTTAACTGAATGTTTTTCAGCAAGACCTCTGACCTCCTGGTCAGGGAACTCTGCTCTCCGCCCCAGCAGCTCAGTCATTGCGCCGCTACCACTGCCCCCTACACCTCTCTGCTCAGGTAGGTGTTTAAGGCCATCCTCCACCCGCAGGCTCCTGCCTGTGCCTCATCCCTGGTGGTCCAGTGGGAGAGCCTTGCTCCTCTGCTGGCCAGCCTTCTCTGTTGACTGTCTTTTTGTCTATTTGTGCCTGTTCACTATCTTTTGTCTGTCTTTTCTGTTATCACTGTTACTGTGGCTGTTTTTCTGGTTTTTGTATTTTGTGCCTTTGTTGTGTCCTCCTTTTCTTTGTGCCTGTTTCGCTGCCCTTTTCCCGCCGCTGCTGCCCCCACGGCCCCTGCCGGTTCCCGCTCCCGCTTCCCAGCTGCGTTTCTCTCCCCTATTTAATGGCGGCCGCTGCTTGGGCGATTGAGCAAGACCTCTGACCTCCTGGTCAGGGAACTCTGCTCTCCGCCCCAGCAGCTCCGTCGTTCGCCGCTGCTGCTGCCGCCCCCTACACCTCTCTGCTCAGGTAGGTGTTCGAGGCCCTCCTCCACCCGCAGGCTCCTGCCTGCGCCTCATCCCTGGTGGTCCAGTGGGAGAGCCTTGCTCTTCTGCTGGCGAGCCTTCTCTGTTGACGGTCTTTTTGTCTGTATTTGTGCCTGTTTACTGTCTTTTGTCTGTCTTTTCTGTTGTCACTGTTACTGTGCCTGTTTTTCTGGTTTTTGTATTTTGTGCCTTTGTTGTGTCCTCCGTTTCTCTGTACCCGTTTTGCTGCCCTTTTCCCGCCGCTGCTGCCCCTGCGGCCCCTCCCCTGCCGGTTCCCGCTCCTGCTTCCGCCTCCCAGCTGCGTTTCCCTCCCCGTTCCCTATTTAATGGCGGCCACTGGCGTGCCAAAGGCAAGCCTGTGTGTGCCCGTCTGCGACCAGCACCAGGGGCCCTGGTTCTCCAACCACCCACTGCTACGACTCAGCTGCCCTCCATGCACTCAACCCTGGAAGGAACAACAACTGCCAGCTGTCTACTTCGAACACCACCCACGGCCAGTTCTCCTGCCGACACTGCTGACAATCCTTCACCAACCTCCGCACCCCCACGGCCACCACCCTCCTGCCGGACACCAGCACACCCGAAGCCCTGAGATGCATCCTCCTCAACGTGCGCTCCCGGCACAGACACGCAGTAGAAATCTGTGACCTCCTCGACACCCTCTTGCCAGACATCGACTTCTTCACGGAAACCTGGACCAACCCCACCTCCGCCCCCAACATCGCTACCGCCATCCCTGACAGATAAAAGATCCAGAGGAAAGACCCCCCCAACCACCCTGGAGGAGGACTCGCCTTCGCGCACAAGAACTCCCTCCGACTCACCACCTCCAGCACAAACGACTCCTCGTCCCCACGGAACACCTCCATTTCCAGATCCAGACCAGCCCCAGAACGACCCTACGTGGCACCCTCACCTACAGACCTCCCGGACCTCGAACCGCTTTCACCACAACCATCATCGACCTCATCGCACCCCACGCCATCGCCTCAGTGGACTACATACTGCTCGGAAACCTCAACTTCCACCTCGATAACCTCAGCGACCCCAACTCCTCCACCCTCCTGGACAACCTCGCCAACATCGGACTGAAACAGCTCGTCACCAACCCCACCCACAAGGCAGGACACACCCTTGACCCCATCTTCGTAGGAGGTAACAACATCCACTTCAGCCACACCACACAACCCCCCAGGACGGACCACCACGGCGTACACTTCTTTTTCAACAAAGCCACCACTCACAAACCTACACCACGCCCTCCGCAAAGGAACTGGAGCAAGGTCACAGAGGAGCACCTCAACTCCACCCTCAACCACGATCCCCCTCCCACCTCGACCGACGCCAACTCTGCAGCCAAAGAACTACACAGATGGATCACCAACTGCGCAGACAAGCTCGCCCCCCTCCACAACCCCGACAGACAGAGCCCCATAAAGACCACCTGGTTCACCACCGACCTCCAAGAATTCAGACGCACCTGCAGACGTCTCGAGAAGCGATGGAGAAACAGCAAAAACGCAGAAGACCAGACCACCTACAAGAACCCCATGACAGAGTTCCACCAACTCATCAGATCCACCAAAAGGACCTTCATCCGGAACAAAATTCTCGCTCACTCCAGCAACTCAAAGGGATTCTTCAGCGTAATCCAGGAATTCACCAAACCCCCAACGAAGCCACGGACGTCACACCCTCCCAGGACCTCTGCAACAAGCTCAGCTCCTACTTCCATCTGAAAATCAAGTTCCTCTACGACAACTTTAGCAAACAGACAGACACCGAAACCACTCCTTCCTCCAGCAACAACAGCCAGCCTACCATCTCCGCCTGGACCCCGGTAACCACCAAAGACACCCTACGTCCATGAAAAGCATTCACTCAGGAGCCACCATGGACCACTGCCCGCCGCAAATCTTCCACAGAGCCACTGCCGCCATTGCATCCAAGATACGACGCACCATCAACTCCACCTTTGAATCCGGCACATTCCCTGACGACTGGAAACGCGCAGACGTCAAGCCACTCCTCAAGAAACCCTTCTGCAGACCCGACGGACCTCAAAAACTATCGACCCATCTCTCTCCTCCCCTTCACAGCCAAAGTCACTGAGAAGATTGTCAACGTCCAGCTGACGAACTTCATCGAAGAGAACTCCATCCTCGACCCTTCCCAATACGGATTCCGCAGCAACCACAGCACCGAGACCGCCCTCCTTGCTGCCACAGACGACATCCGCACACTCCTCGACCAAGGCCACACCTCGGCCCTCATCCTACTAGACCTCTCCGCAGCCTTCAACACTGTCTCCCACCACACTCTCACCGCCAGACTCCACGACGCCGGCATACAGGGAACCACCCTCGACTGGCTCCGCTCCTTCCTCATCGGCAGAACCCAAAGAATCAGACTCCCGCCCTTCCTCTCCGAACCCACAGAGATCAACTGCGGAGTACCCCAAGGATCATCGCTCAGTCCCACGCTCTTCAACATCTACATTGCCCCCCTCGCCGCCATCGTCGGACAGCATGGGCTCAGCATAGTATCCTAGGCCGACGACACCCAGCTCATTCTCTCCCTCACGAACTAACCCGACACCACCAGACTCAGTTTCCAGGAAGGAATGAAAGACGTCGCATCCTGGATGAGCAGCAGATGTCTGAAGCTCAACTCGGAGAAGACAGAAGTCCTCGTCCTCGGGCCCACCCCCTCAGCATGGGACAACACCTGGTGGCCCACCGCCCTCCGCAACCCCCACGGACCACGCCCAGAACCTCAGCATCATACTCGACTCCTCCCTCACCATGACCCGACAGATCAACACCGTCGCCTCCACCTGCTTCAACACCCTCGGCATCCTTCGCAACACCTTCAAATGGATCTCCCCCGGAATCCAGAAAGACCATCACCCACGCACTCATAACAAGCAGGCTGGACTACGGAAATGCCCTCTACGCCGGAATCAACAAATCCCTACTACGCAAACTCCAGACCATCCAGAACACCGTGGCCAGACTCGTCCTCGGCATCCCACGACATGAACACATCACCTGACACCTGCAAGACCTTCACTGGCTCCCCGTCGAGAAGAGAGTAACCTTCAAGCTACTCACCCATGCCTACAAATCTCTCCACAACACCGGAACAAATACCTCAACAAAAGAGACTCCTTCCACATACCCAAGAGAAACCTCCGCTCCGCCGACCTCGCCCTTGCTGAAACCCCATGCATCCGCAGAGCCCGAGCGGGTGGAAGAGCCTTCTCCTACATCGCGGAAAAGACCTGGAACGAGCTCCCGATCAACATCAGACGCTCCACACTCTGCACACCTTCAGGAAGAGCCTCAATACCTGGCTCTTCGGCTGACTCGGAGCTGCACCCCCGCCCTCCCCCCCCCAGTGCCTTGAGACCCTCACGGGTAAGTAGTGTGCTTCACAATTCCCTGATTGATTGATTGAATGTTTTTAAATCTCACATTTCGGGATATTTTCTTGGGGTATTCTAGGGCAACTTCCCATTCCTTGTCATGTAGTGCCCTCTCTATTTCTGCTTCCCACGTTTGCCGGAGCTGGGTGAGTGGTGTGATCGTGAGCTCCCGGATGGCTTTCTATAGCCAGGTGATTAAGTGTCGTCCCGGGCCCATATTGAAAATTGTGTGTAGAACTGGGTGCGTCGGTGGTTCCCCATCCGATAGGTCCCATAGTTGCTGGCAGTCTGCGGCCAGCCGTCTGTGTAGGAGAAATTGTCCTTGTGGGAGCCCAGTGTCCTCCGCCAGGCAGTCAAAGGTGAGCAACTGACCGTCCTCGAATAGAGAGGCGATCTCATGAAGTGAACAGTCTGTCCATGGCTGCAAGGTTTGGGCTGTGTAATGTGTATTGCCTTGTGGTAGACCTGCCAATGGTAGGAGCGGAGTGTTTAGCTGTGTTCCGCGGGAGAGGCTGTGGATTCTCTGCACGCACGTTTTCGCCACTGTCATGTGCAGCGGGTATGGTACCGCTGCTCGAGCAGTGGGGAGAAGCAGACGCCGTATCGCTGGGAATGTCAGGGGCCCCGCCTCCGAGCTGGTCTCCTGTGTCTTTTGCTTTCTCGCCCTAAGTGCGCCAGGTATGCCCAGACGTGGGTCCTGGGCTCACTGTGCCACTGGAATCAAGCTATCCTGGCTGAAGAGGGGTGAAACCCCGAAACCGGTCCTAGGATGCTTGTTTCCGCTCCAGGGAGGACCTGGCTTGGCAGTTCGGGCTGGACTGTTCCCATGAGGCACAGGGTCAAGACTGATTTGCATATGGCCAGGTCTAAACTGGGGTGGCATGGTGAGCAAAAGAATGATGGATTTAACCCAGATCTCTTGACTGGGGGTGAATGTTTTGATTTGTTCTGCATTCCGTCCATCAATTGTGTGTCTTTTGCTCCTCCACTCTGCGTCCGGCTGTCCAGCGAGACAACCACTGTAATTGAGCTGCCAGGAAGTATGCCTCAAATATTGGGGCTCCCAATCCACCCTGCGTTGTTGGCAGCTTCAGCTTTTTCAGGGCCACTCTGCGTCTACCTGTGTGCCAAATTAGAGAGGTGAGCAGGGAGTCTAGTTCTCAGAAAAATGAGTGCGGAGGGATGATCGGCAGATTTGCGAAGTGGTAGAGGAGTCGCAGCACTATGATCATCTTCGCTAGGGTTATTCTGCCGATCGGGGCTAACGGCAGGGTTGTCCAGAAACCAATTTGGGCTCCTATTCCCACCACTGCCCTACGAAGGTTGCCCTCGTATAAGTCTGAGGGGAGTGGTAGAATTGGATTCCAAGGTAGCGGGGGGGCTTGCGCACTCCAGCCTAGTCTTACATTACCTATATTTGTCTCTTGTGGGGGGAGGTCGGGCTTAGGGGGTATACCGTAGATTTCGCCCAGTTAACCCTTAGGCCCGCCGCTATTTCAAAGTCTACAAGTATTTCCCAGATGGGTGCAAGGCTCATTGTGATGTCGTGCACGTATATCAGTAGATCATCCGCGTATAAAGACACGCTGTGCATTGTGTGTGCTATAGGGATGCCCCACTCCATCCCGCTTTCCCGGAGTCGAACCGCCAACGGCTCAATTGCTAACGCGAATAAGAATGGGGATAACCGGCACCCCTGACCTGTGCCCCGCGCTATCGGGAACAATGCAGAGATATGACGGCCGAGTCACATGCAGGTCGATAATTTCGTATATAGAGGTTTGGTATACGCTAACAGCGTAGGACCCACTCATATCCATCGTAGCACCTCAAATAAATAGGACCAGGTCAGAGTGTCAAAGGCTTTCTCTAGGTCCAGAATTAGGCAAGCCGCGCAGGGATATCGATCCTTTGCCCAGTCCTGGACGTGAAACAGCTGGCGGTTATTATGGGATGTGTTTCTGCCTGGCACGAATCCGCATTGATCCGAGTGTATCAATGTCGAGAGGATCTGCGTGTAGCGATCCGCCAGGATTTTACCTAGTATTTTACAGTCAGTCGATAATAATGTGATTGGTCTATAGGAGGCCAGTGATGTTGGTTCTCGATCTGGCTTTAGGGATGAAATATTAATGGACTCTCGCAGCGAGCTCAGTAGTTCCCCCCTTATCGAATGCCTCTTTATACATAGCTTCTAATCTGGTGTCAGTTGTGTGGAGAATGTGGCATAATACTCTAATGGGAGGCCGTCGTGGCCCGGGGCCTTTTTATGTGCTAGGGTATGAATCGCATGCTTCACGTCAGTTGCTGTGATTTGTGTGTCTAGGGTTGGGTTGCTCTATCGGACTGAGGGATTCGTGGCATGGTGATGCGGGACAGGAATTTCTCTGCTCTGTCTGGGCTTTCGTGTCCATGGGGGTAGGCATAAATCTTAGTATAGTAGGTTCTGAAGGCCTGTAATAAGTGTTCTTGCGTCCGGACCGTGGTTCCCGTTGGATCGACAATTTCTGTAATTGGGCTTGTTGCTGTTTCTTGACGAATGAGCCAGGCTTGTAATGCACCTGATCGATCTCCTTCTCGGTGGGTTCTTGCTGCATAGGCTTTGAAGTTGTATCTAAGGAGATCCACCAGTGCCTCTGTGTATGTGGTCTTAGCCTCTGTGATTAGGGCTGCAGACGCTTGACCGGCATCTACTGCTTTGGTCAGGTCCGCTAGCCTCTTTTCTGAGGCGTTCAGCCTACGTTATAGTGTTCTTAGAATCCCTGCTATCTGTTTAATGCATGTGTGATGTAGCTGTATTCCAGATTCCAGCATAGAACCCTCTGCTATTGTGGTTCTTACCTCGACAGTTGGCTGAAGTCACTGATGGATGGGGTTATACATTAAAGACTATCTCTTCCCAACTTATATCCAGTGTTGGCACTTTATTACACTGGCGACGATCGTGTGGCGTGGATCACAAGAAGTAACCCCAACATCGTGAGACGAGCAGGATCATTGGAACACACTGTGGTGTGCGTCGCAGCGCTGAGGCATGGGAGCAGCGTTTTGAAGGTGCAGTGAGCGCGGAACATCGAGGCTGAGGACAGCGAGCGGTGTGTAGTTCGCTGTATCAGGGAGTTGCGGAGTGAGTCGCGCCGTATCAGCAAGCGGAAAGGAAGCTATGCAATGTGGAACGCAGAGGCCACCTGCGTTTCACGTAAGAAACCGTTTGTGAGACGGTGAGCTCAATTGGCCTTAGAAAAAAGTCAGAGCGTTGGAGAACAAGCTCCACCAACCAAAGAAAGAAGACTAAATGCGTGAGTTGCGAGGTGAGCTCAACTTCATTTAGAAAGCGAACCTAGCGTTTGAAAACAAGCTCCACCAACCTGTGGAAAAAGGTGGAATGTTGTTTCGGCGGACATTTTAGGAGCATTGATGAAGAGAAAGGAGGTTTAACTCGTACTTTTACTGTGCATCAGAAAGGGAAGGAAAAGGAAATAAGAAAGTTAACGGAAACTAACTGATTTTTATTTTTTATTATTATTATGGGTAAACTCATTTTAATGTAAGAGAAAAGGAAATTTGTTTCAGTTGTTTCTCAAGATATTTGGTAAAGGAAACAGTTATCTGTGTTACAGGAATAGAGAATTGGTACAGGGTAAAACTATATAAAAAGTATATTTGAAAATGCAAAATGTAACGGCACCACCTTTTTTTCTGACAAGTCCAGGTGAGCCACAGGTGAAGTGGAAAAAGATATTTAAGAATTATGCTAGGGTGTGTGGTACGAATTTGAGTGCGGAAAGGAAACAGGCACTCTTGCTGCACTGTTTGGGTGGTGAAGGGCAAGACGTTTTAGAGAATTTGCCTCAGTTAAGTACTGCAGATCAGAGAGGGTTAAATGAGTATGAGGTGTGTATCAGACAGTTGGATTTACATTATTTGCCAAAAGTGAGTACCATCATGGAACGGAATTATTTTGGGCTAAGAGAACAAGGGAAAGAAGAGACTGTGGAAGAATTTGTTACTGCACTAAGGAAATTGGCATCCAGTTGCAAATTTGGTGAATTAGTGGAAGAAAGGATACGAGATCAGTTTGTGTTAAGATGCTCGAGTGACAAAATTAGAGAGGAACTTTGGTTAAAAGACGAACCATCTTTAAATGATGTGATGGTTATTGCAAAACGAGTGGAGCATATGTTAAAATGTGTGAGTGAGTTGAGCAAGGTTGGGAAATCAGCTACATCCGCAGAGAAAGTTGAAGAAGTGGTATGTCATGCTATACACAAATCTGTGACAAGTAGTAACAAATGTGGGGAGGAAGAAAAAAGAAACAAGGGTTGTGAAGAAGAAAAAAAGAATGTGATGGTTTTCCAGGGTAGTTGCTATCGGTGCGGCAAAGTAGGACACAAAGCCAATGACAATTCTGGCCCTGCACTCAGAGTAGTTTGTAACTTCTGTGGGAGAAAGGGTCATTTTGCTAAAAACTGCAGTTTTCGTAACAGAAGGGATGGCAAGAATGAAGTAAAGGAAGTCAGTTTTCAGGTGAATGAGTGCGGTGTGGAACATCCCTCAGAGTGGGTCAAGGTGGGTGATGTTAAAATAAAGATGAAATTTGATTCTTGCTCCCATTTCACTTTCATTTCAAAGGAAATATTCGAGGAAAGTTTTAAAGAAAAAGTGAAGTTGATGAAATCTGATGTAAGACCAACGGGTTATGGGGGAACGCCAATAAAAATGTTAGGGTATTTTCAGACTTGTGTGGAGTGCAAAAACAAGTTTACTGACGCAAAAATCTATGTGGCTGAGAAGGGGGATAACTTATTGAGTTGGGCACATCAGGCTCGTCTTGGAGTTATTCTCAATCCTAATGGTAATCCTCATGTACAAGTACAGTCTGTAGAAAATGACGAAAATAAGTATGTGAAGAAGTTTGAAGGTTTATTCAAAAAAACGTTAGGACGTTTGAAGGGATATAATCACAAAATCAAGCTGAAGCTTGGGGCAAAAACTGTGGTTGCGAAAGTAAGGAGGATTCCTCTGAGTGTGCAAGAGTCTGTGCAAAAAGAAATCAATAAACTTCTTGAATCTGGTGTGATTAAGCCTGTGGAGGCGACAGAATGGTTGGCTCCCATTGTGGTGGCAAGGAAGAGTAATAATGAGATTCGTTTGTGTGTTGATCTTAGGGCACTTAAGAAGGAAGTTGTCGTGGACAAGTTTCCCTTGCCAAGTATAGACGAGATGGTATCAACCTTGGATGGGGCATGTTATTTTAGTACACTAGACTTAGCCTCGGCATATCACCAGGTGCCTTTAGATGAGAGTTCTCAGGAGCTTACTGCTTTTATTACCCCCATGGGTGCGTATAAGTTTTTAAGGATGCCCTTTGGATTGGTTTCGGCGGCGTCGGTATTTCAGAGGATTATGAATGATGTAGTCAAGGGAATCTCAGGGGTAAGGTGTTATCAAGACGATCTTTTGATTTATGGTAGGAGCATTGAGGAACATGATTGTAGAGTGGAGAAGGTGTTGGAAAGACTACTCAGAGCTGGTTTGACGTTACGCATTGACAAATGTAAATTTGGGGTGACTGAGGTGGATTATCTAGGTCACCACATTTCTGGGTCTGGTGTAAAACCAAAAAAAGAGTTGGTTGAAATCATTGATAACTTAATGGATCCATGTACGAAAGAAGAGCTTGCTTCGTTCTTGGGAATGGCTGAATTTTACAGTAAATTTATTAGGAATTTTGCGGATAAAACCTGTCATCTCAGAAGTTTATTGTGTAAAAAGACAGAGTTTGTGTGGGATCAGCTATGCAAGGATGAGTTTAGGAAAATCAAGTCAGATCTTAGAAATGCTCCTGATTTGCAAGCTTTCAAACCAGGTGATTTAACTTACATTGTAACAGATGCGAGTAAAAAAGGACTTGGAGCATTGCTTATTCAGAAGAAGAATAAGCAAGAGTGTTTGGTGGCATGTGCTTCTAGGTGCCTAAGGGGCGCAGAAGTAAATTATTCAGTCATCGAAAAAGAGGCACTTGCTATCTTCTGGGCATTGAATAAGTTTAAGAAATTTGTTTGGGGTACGCAATTTATTGTCAGGTCTGATCACAAGCCTCTTAAGGAGATTTTTGAGAAGAAGGGTTTGGACGCGATTTCATCTAGGATCAGGAGGTGGGTAATCTCTCTACAGGAATTTGATTTTAGAATGGAATATATTCCAGGAGCTACTAATGTTTCAGCAGATTGTCTCTCTAGGTTGGTTGACTGTGTGGAGTGTGAAAGTGAAAAAGGGGAAGAAGATTTGGTGGATGAGTTTGATGTGAAGGTGTGTGAAATCACCTTAGGTGCTATAAAAGAGGATGAATGGAAGGATGAGTTAAAGAAGGATCAGGAAATAGTGAGAGTTATGGAGATGATTTTACTTGATAAAGGGAGGAGTCTTGAGAAACCTTGGTCTTTAGTATATGAAGAATTAGCTGTGATTGATGGACTTTTAACTAGGGGAACGAGATTAGTTCCTCCGGAGAGTTTGAGGGGCAACATTGTTAAGATGGCCCATGAAGGTCATATGGGTATTTGCAAAACAAAAGAACGTATTAGACAAAGCTTTTGGTGGCCAGGTTTGGATCTCATGGTGGAACGGATGGTACGTGATTGTGTTCCCTGTTCTGTGAGTGATAAGATTCTTAAGACAAAACAATCTCCCATGGTTTGTAGAAAATTACCCAAATGTCCTTGGGATGAGGTCTCCATAGATATAGTTGGTCCTCTTCATGGAGAACACCAAACTCCGTATTTGATTGTTTTAATGGATCTGTACTCTCGTTGGATTGAAGTCAGTACTGTGCGGGACATCACTACTCAGTCAGTGATAAAGTTTCTGGATGCAATCTTCAAAAGAGAGAGCTTTCCAAATTCATTGTTATCGGATAATGGTCCCCAATTTTGTTCAGGTGAAATGGAGGAGTACTTAGTAAAATGTGGAATTAAACACAAAAAGACTTCTCTTTATCATCCTGAGACTAATGGTGCCATAGAAAGGTTAAACAAAACCTTGAAAGAAAGCATTCAGTTAGCAAGGGTCAACAGCTTGAGTTGGAAGCAGGAATTGCAAAACAGGATTTCTGCTTACAGGTTTACTCCACATTCTTCAACAGGGAAATCCCCTTTGAGTTGTTCAGAGGGAGATCTGCCAATACCACTATTTGTCCAGGATGGATGTTTTGGGACAAAGGAATTAAGGACAACAACATTGGTCAGTGGAGAGAAAAAGAATTGGCCCTGCAATTGAAAAGAAAACTGTATTTTGATTCACACAAATCGACCATAACTATGGAATTCAGATGTGGTGACAAAGTTAAGATCAAGGCACCTGTGGGCTGTGCAAACTGGTCGAAGTTCACTGGTGTAAAGACTGTGGTGAAATTGTTCAAAAATGCAGTCAAAACTGATGATGGACGTATTTGGAATCATAACCGTGTTGTTCATATCGGATCAGGAGATAGTGGTATTTATCAGGAAGAAATTTCTGATGACTCTTCTTCTCTTGAAAAGGAGTGTTTGAAACCAGTTCGGAAAAGTGGGAGATCTTGCAAAATGCCGGTTTACCTCAAAGATTTTGAAAGGAGTTAGAAGGTTAAGTTATATTTACAGTCTTTCTTTGTTCAACTTATGTTACAAGGGGTGTAAGCTTGGGAATTGTCTTTGGTTTGTTTGTATATGCATATTTATTTAGGAGGAGTTTAAGTATTGCCTTATATTATTTTCATTACAGTATCTCTCATCTCATTGTATTTCAAATGTATAAAGAGGAAGAAGTGTGATGTAGCTGTATTCCAGATTCCAGCATAGAACCCTCTGCTATTGTGGTTCTTACCTCGACAGTTGGCTGAAGTCACTGATGGATGGGGTTATACATTAAAGACTATCTCTTCCCAACTTATATCCAGTGTTGGCACTTTATTACAGCATGCTCCCTGGATGACTACCTTAGAGGTGTCTCACTCCAATAATCTGGAGGAGGCTGTGTGTGTGTTCTCTGTGAAGTAGTCACGAATGCTGCTTTCCTGTTCATGACGGAATACCGGGTCCTCAAGACAGTCCCGGGGCAATTGCTTGGTGGGGATTGGAGGTGGAGGCGGGGACCATTTGACCGCCAGCACGTGTGCATCATGGTCTGACACCACTCGACCCAAATAGTCTGTGTGCTGTATCATTGGTACTATTGCCGAGGTGCATTGGAATCGGTCTAGGCGCACCCATAGGTCATGCCTGATGGAGTGATGAGAGTAAAGCCTGTGAGTGGGGTGCTGGCTTCTCCAGGCATCTGTAAGGGCCCAATGTATTAGCCAGGCGCGGTATCGTTCCACTTGTCTGCCAAACGGGGAGCTGGGAAGAAGGGGGCGGGATCTGTCTAGTGACAGGTCCAAAACGCAGTTGTAGTCTCCTCCCAAAACCCACTGTGACATTGTGAATTGAGCGAGGATACCGGATAAAGAGTCCCAAAAATCCCCTTGCTCAGTATTTGGAGCATAGATACTACCTATGAGTATCTGCTGGCCATCCAGAAGTCCCTCCAGGAGGGCGTATCGCCCCTCTTTGTCTATCACTCTGGCGGTCTCTCGGAAGGGAACTCCTGGCCCTGACCCAGATCAGTGCTCCGCGTGCATATGCTGACTATGTGGTGGCGCAGAAGGTGCCTCGCCGTCGCCCTTGTAGCTTGTCTAGTTCCCCGGCTGTGAGATGCATCTCTTGCAGCAGTGCTATTTGCGCCTACTGACGCTTGATGTAGGAATAGACCGTGTATCGCTTGCGCGCCATATGTATTCCCCGAACATTCAGGGTGAGCTTGTTAATGTTTGATGTGCGAGCCATGACGGGGTGTTAGTGGTGGTGGAAGGTGGGGTTTTAGCGAAGACCTCAGGTTTTGCCACCCTCTGTCCCGTGTAGAGTGTGCGTGAATTGGTATGATTGCGCTCCCATCGCCTGCTCTTGGTGTAAGGGTTGAGACCAAACTAGGGGGTGAGGATGACGACTGTAACGGGATATGATCCCAACTCTGGGGACCTACTGCAACTAGCAGTACGTCCAAACAAAGCATAGTGTGAACACTCTAAAGTTCTATGGGGGGCGCAGTCGCTCAGGGTCAGTGCGTTCCGTGTGTGTAGCCATTATGGCATCTATCGTAGTAGTGGGGCTTGTAGCTTGTAGCAGCCATATCAATGGGTGTACTGATAAAGTTTAGGTTTCAATGGCCTGTGTATGACTAGGTAATGCTGCACAGTGCAGAAGTCTTGTTTCTCAAATAAGCATGTCCGCTGTTTGTGGGGTTACCAATGGAGGGGTTACGGATTCTACATGGGAGGTATTAGAGTCACTGGGGTCCTCTTCAGATGTACAAATCTACGGGCCTCTCTCCTCGTTTGAGGTCAGACGGGTCGGTCCCAGATCTGCCGCTGCCTGCAGGGCCTTCCGACGTTCTGCTATTATTTGTTCAAGATTGGGCGGTCCTGTGAGAGAGTTGCGAGTTGGCGACTTGGTGTGATGCTGAGTCCTCCCCCGTCCACCCCCCCGGCGCCGGTGTCTGGGTTCATGTGGGCGTGGTCTCTGAGTGCATTTTAGGCCTGGGTTGATCAGCAGGTCAAGCTCCATCCAATTGTATGCCTCTGTCGGATCTGTGAAAAAGGATGTGACGTTCTTGTTGATTATCTTGAGGCGAGCTGGGAATAATAGGGAGTATGTTACCCTTTTTTGGTGAAGGAGACGCTTTACCTCTAGGAAAGATGACTGTTGGCGTTGCACTGTACGAGAATAGTCGGGAAAAAGCATTACATGTTTATCTTCCACCTTAATAGGTCCTTTTTCCCTTGCAGCTTGCAAGACAGCATCTCTATCCCGGAAGTGGAGGAACTTGACAAGAAACGTTCTAGGAGGGGACCCTGGGGGTGGTCTCCGCGCCGGGACTCGGTGTGCTCTCTCCACCGAGAAGAAAGGCGAGAGCTCCATGGCTGGTGTAAAGGATTTCAGCCAGGTCTCCACATAGCTCACAGAGTCTTCACCTTCTACCCCCTCCGGCAGGTTCAGGATTCTGACGTTACTTCTTCTTGAACGTCCTTCCAAATCGTCCGTTCTGTCTTCGAGCTGCGAGATTCGGGATTGGAGATCCCGTATGATTTCTTGATGTGTCTTGGTGAGGGGTTGTAGCGCGGTTATGGCTTTCTCCCCATCAGCTACTTTGTCGGTTAGCTTGCGGTGATCGTCTCGCAGTATGTTGAGGTCTGTTGTGAGCGTCCCGAATCGTTCCGCCATTGTCACCCTGGAAAGCTTGATGGCAGCCAGGACCTTGTCCAGCTTCTCCGACATTGTTAGAGTGGCCGTTGTCTCTGAGTTCGCCTGGCGGTCTTCTGACATCTTTGCAGGATTTTGCATGGGCGCTGTGGGTTGCTGTACCATGTTTGATCTCAGCCTGCCCATAGTTTTGTGATAATTTGTGCGTGGGATCCTTTGTATGAGTTTTATTTTTGCTGAGCGCTCCTGCCATTAAATTAGAGTCGGGCTTTATCTGGCTGTGGGATGAGCCCTTGGTGCTGCCTCCCTCAGTTCCTCAGGTTGTATCCCGCACTTTTCTCCACCAGTTGCTGGAGTGTTGAAACTGCTTCGGAGTGGGGGGGGGGAGGTAAGGGTATTAGTACTGTCCGGCCGCTCTGTATTGTTGCGCCGGGGGCTTTTGTCCATGTATTGTTGGGGGTTAGAGTCTCTTATTTTGGTCCCTGCCGACTAGGTCACCAACGCACTCGGCTCTAGTAGCCCAGGATGCGCTGCATCACTCGCTCATCATTGGAGATCCTTTTCTCCCCTTACTCTGTTCGGGGGTATTGTGATCTTATATGCCGTGTCTCTAGGCTCCTTGGCGCGAAGAACCGCTCATTAGGGTGGCGCTGTGCGTCTGCCGCCTGGTTGTTGGTGCGGGTCATTGCGGTAATATTGCACCGGTGCGGGCTGTCCGAATCGTCAGTTGCAGCGACGTCTATGGTGATGGAGTCTGACTTTTAATGCAGTGTCCTTCGTCCAACAGGGGGGAAGGACCACTGCCTCCCGCCCCTACGCTTAGGCGGCTGTCCTGGGTTATTCCTCCTTCTGAGGATAGCTGGCTTTCCTGAGTTCTCTTGAACTTGTGTGGTCCTCTCAGGGCAGCGGGTGGTTCCCTTCCTGCTTTGTCACTGAGGGGGGGTGGGGGGTCCCTCAATCGCGTCCCCGCCAGTCCTCAATGTGTGGGCCCTGTCCTCTCTGGTGGTGCTGACAAGCTCCGCACCCCGATCGCGGGTGCCGATTTATCTAGCCGCAGGGGTGGGGAGGGGAGTCGAACTCACCTCTCGGCTGCCCTCAAATGCCCGCGGCTGACTGGATCCACCGGCCGCCTGTCTCGTAGTTCATTGTGGGGTCCCGCCACCGCTGGGCACGAGCCGCCATATGCAAATCAGTCTTGACCCTGCTCCAACGGGAGGAGGCAAGCCTGAACTCCCAAGCCAGGTCCTCTCTGAACTGGAATACAAGCAACCTAGGACCAGTTTTGCGCTAATAAGGGCTAATCAGCGATGTATAGCTTGATTTCAGTGGCATAGTTAGCACAGGACCCATGTCTGGGCATACCCGTTGAACTTACAGCATTAACCGCAGCAACAACAAAGTGATGGATGGAATGCTTAAATTAATCTTTGCCACTGGCAGTCGCCTGGGCAGCATCCCAATCCATCGTTTTTCACCCACCATGCCATCTCCGTTTTGGGCACAAATCTATCGACTGGGCATACCTCCACCAGACAACTTATTTGCATTTGGCCCCAATTCCTGCAAATGAGTGGCACTGCTATATCAGGCAACCACGGCAATGGTTAAGGTTAACGGGGTACTTCCCCTTGGAACAAGGCACCAGACAGGATTGCCTACTGTCGCTCCTCCTTTTTTTCCTCTGCATTGAGCCCCTGGTGTGCTGGGTGAGGTTGAGGGCAGACATAATTGGATTTCCTGACATAATTGGACAACAGCTAAAATCACTCTCTATGCAAATGATATTCTGCTGTGCCTTGCCAATCCAGAGACGGCCATCACAGCAGCTCTGTCAATATTTCAATCCTTTGAGAAATACTCAGTATGCAGGATAAACTGGAGAAAATCAATACCATAAGCACTCGGTATCTGGGATAACTTAGGTGACTCTTGCTGCAATTTGCGGGTCAAGAGAGATGGGTTTTGATATCTGGGGATCGTGATTACTACAGACAAGGCGCAGTTCCTCTGTTGGAAATCTCGAGACAGACATACCTTAATTTTAGACAGACGCAGAGCAATGGAGACGGCTACCACTGTGCCGGATGGAGAGAGCAGGAATTTGTAATATGGTAATGTTCCCCACACTGCTTTACATCCTACAAAATTCCCCTTCATCATCCCCAAGTCCTACTTTTAACGGATAGCTAAATTCATAGGCAGTCTCCTTTGGGATGGGGGTACGCCCCGAATTTCCCTCCAATCCCTGCACCAATCAGTATAAAACTGTGGCATTGTGCTACCAGATATCAGGGCACACTGGTGACCCACGCAGTTACAGATCATCCACAAATTGGGATTTGCCTCTAAACTTGACTCAGCTACGAGACTGGACCGACTGGACCGACTGGGGCTAGAAGACAGCACATAGATACATTTCCTGTATAGTAAGAGAAGTAGGCGATGTTTGCTGCGTGCCATCCATGCAACTTTAGACACATGGGGCAAAGGTACTAGGAACCTGGCTTGACATGGAAAGGTGACCAAGCAAACACCGCTTATGAAAGGGCACATGCTTAAGTCCCCGTCAAGGGGATAGCATAGGCATCGCCACAATTGGGGACGTAATAGGCACGGGTAGGTTGAAATCCTCTGAAATGCTGCAATGGGAGTATAAACTGGGACGTACGCAGAAATATAAGTTCCTCCTACTACACCATTCCTGCAGGCGGAGAACATAGGGTGAAAAGTGGTTCCTGACAGCATTCCCCTCGAGAAGGGTACTTGGAGGAGAAATTAATATTAAAGTGATCTTACAAACACATCTCACTATACTAAACAACAAACCTGCCCTAATGCTTCTGAAAGGAGGTAGCCATTAAGTACAAATTGAGACTAATCCAGCTGAAAATCCTACATAGAACTTATTATAACAAAAGTCTGTTATACAAAATGGGCAGGGCCCTGAACCCACACTGCTTGCGATGTGGGGTCAATGAAGGCACATTCATACACACTCTCTAGAAATGTCCACTTATTGCTTGATATTGGGCCACTGTCACCAAAGAACTGGAAGTAATCCTGGATGTGCTCATTCCTATAACACCGCAATTTGTCCTGCAAGGTGTTCTGTGTGAAGCTGAACTCCTGCAAGCTCATCTCCTGTTCTGTAACTTAGGATTCATGCTAGCGAAGAGGGACATTGCATGATGTGGGGTGGGCAACAACTTCCAACTAAAAGACAATGGCTCGTAGACATGGACATGTGTATGGAGGCAGAAAGAGTGGTTTATACCAGTAGAGGTTGTACAAAGAAGTTTGATAGAATATGGGACAGATGGAGAGAGCACTATGGTTTAGGATGGGAGGGAGATGGCATACCACCCCAAAGGTCACTCTTGCTGCGACACCCTAGCAGGGCGAATCCCTCATTCTGCATTGCCCAAAGGGGTTGAATCAGTGATTGGCAGGATGGTTGGTCGAGGTAGATTGGTTGATGTATTGCACCAAAGGGAATGCGTATTGTGATAAATATGATGTGATCTGGTTGATTGCCGTATTCACCTGGTCTGCACTTATTTTATGCTGTGAAACAAAAACAGAAATAAAAATAGTTTTTTTAATAAACACATTTTATTGATTATAGTGTGTACATGTACATCAAAACAACATAATAACATTGCATCCATAGAACATCCCCCCTTTGAAGTATTGTCATAAACCCCCTCTTTCGTTCAAACCACATCGGTCTATGAATACATTAGTCCATAAAACCCCCACCATCTACCCCAATATCTTATGATGTTTCTTGGGACAGCCTCTAGCCACATAAGAAGGTTCCTCTTGCTTGGCACACCAATCTATTGCTGCATGCCATTCTGATAATGTAGGTGGGCTGGGAGATTTCAATCCGCGTGCAGTATCTCTTTTGGCAACTATAGGCGGCATGCTCACAAGTGCTCGGTCTCCTCTACTACCAACTATATCCTCCAGAGGTCCCAATAAGGCCATTTTGGGTGATAGTTTTACTGATCTTTCCAGAACCTGTGTAAGGGCACTTGCAATCCATCCTCAGTACTTGGTGATGCTAAGACATTGCCACACTGCATGGAAAAAGTCAGCTGTCATGAGATTGCATTGGGCGCACTTAGGTTCAGTAAGTATACCCGCACACCTGAGACGTTGTGGTGTGAGATAGGCCATGTGCAGGTATGAATCAGTCAGAGCTGGGAATAGATGGCAATTTCCTGGGAGACCATACTTGCCTCCTGACACACTGTGTCGTCTAACGTTTCCAACCCATCTTTCCAATTTGTGTCTCAGGAGTTCGAAGGGTGGTAGGAACGTTGCATATTAAGGAGAGGTAAATCTGAGAAATCCCACCCTTGCCCAGGCGGCCCATCAGTAGCTTGGCCTCGATAGGGCTGAATTCGGTGAGTACAGTGTGGTAACTTGCAAAAGGCATGCAGAAGTTGCAAGTATTTGTGAAATTGGGTATGTGATAAGTGAAATCCCATTGCAGATCGTGAAAGGATTTCATGTATGAACCACCCCATACATCTCCTAGTGTGTAGATTGCTATGTTATCCCATTTCCCAAAGCCTTCTAGTTGCACAGTATGTCTCAGCCAATGGCCACACTAGAAGGTAGTTTGGTGTGTCAGCTTTTTGTCCCATCCTGTAAATCTATTTGCGGCTTGCCAGGCTAGAAGGACTGTCCTTCTGATCTCCAGAGTGAAGGATAGGATGGGTTGCCCATATAGCATAGCAATTACCTTGTCCATTCCTAGGAGGGCCAATTCCTCCTGATATGCCGGGTCACTCCAATTCATAGTCAGCCAATCATTGATCACTAGGTGTTGGGAGGACCAGTAGTAAACCCGGGATTCAGCTGCCCCTATCATATACTGATTTATAGCACCTGTCTAAGGCAATGCATGGTGGCTGGTCCTTCCATAAGAATGATCGAATCAGAGACATCACCCTTAGTAAACCGGGTAATGGAATCAAGAGTGGAAAGTTCTGTAGTACATATATGTATGGCGGAGGTACCATCATTTTAAAGAGGGTCATCCTCCCCATCACAGTGAGTGGGAGCTTGGTCCACCTATAAAGGTCTGCTTTGGACCTGGTTAGTAGAGGAGTGAAATTAAGAATACAGGTCAGTTCCGGCACGTGGACACCCAGGTACTTAAAGCTTAAGCTACGAATTGGAAATTTTGTCTGTCAATCAATTGTGCCTTTGTCTCCTTTCATGGGTCCTGAAGGGATTTGCTTCACTTTGCACGGAGGCCAGAAGCCTCTTTGTAGACCTTCAGAAGTTCCAGTACACGTGGCCCTGACAGCTGGGCTTTGGAGAGGAAGAGGAGCACATCGTCTGCATACAGTGCAATCTTATCATCTAGCAACCCTGCACAATTCCACCCCTGCCCTGGCATCACAGCAGATTATCCTGGCGAAAAGTTCAATGGCTAAAGCGAAAAAGAGGGAGGACAGTGGGCTTCCCTGTCTGGTGCCTCTGCAAATCAGAAATGTTTGCTACAGCACCCCTTTCATAAGCTCTTGTGCTGAAGGCTATCAGTATAGGAGTTCAATGTACCCCCGGTATTTAGGACCAAATCCCATGCCCGCGAGGATCTGATCCAAGTGAGACCAATCTACTGTATCGAAGGCCTTCTCAAAGCTGACAAGCAAGAGCGCCAAGGGATCGAGATGTATCTGGTTCGAGCCAGAGCAGTGTTAACACGCCTAATACTGTGACGGGTGCTGCTGTTCAGCATAAAGCCAGATTGACCGGGATGGACTAGGGCGCCCAGAATGCCTTGCAACCTCGTTGCTAGAGTCTTGGCAAAGATTTTTATACCAGTGTTAATTAGGGAGATGGGACGGTAGAACGCACAATGATCCCCTGGATGTCCCGTTTTAGGAAGCGCCACAATAGTGGTGAGATCCAATATGGGCGAGAAGAAACCTTTTGGCACTGCTCCTGCATATAGCTTGATCTGGTGTGGGCCAATAATGTCACTGAACTTTCTATAGAATTCGAGAGAAAAGCCATTGGGTCCAGGAGTTTTCCCCATCCACATTTCCTGTATCGCTGTCCCTATCTCCTACTGTGAGGGTAGCCTCAAGGTCATCTCATTAGGTTCTTGTAATTCGTGGATGAGCTATCTCGGCAAGAAAGGGTCTCTACTGTTCCCGATTTGGCCGTGGGTATTGGCGTAGAGTATCTCATAGCAGTCTTCGAATGCTTCAGCTATCTCAACGGATAATTGTCACCCAGCTCTATCAGTGATATGAGGGCTGAGTTTGGAACCCATATCTCTAGTAACCAACCAGTATAGAAGTTTCCCACTCTTGTCCCCAAGCCCATACACCGTTTGGGTGGATTCCCGCCAACACTGTCTCACCTCGTCAAGTGAGAGTTGTCACAACAAAGTTTGGTCAAGCTCAGTCTGTCGACTAAGTGTTTTGGATGTACTGGCTCGCTTCGGGACTCTAACTCTAGGATTCGGGCTTACAGGTTGGTGAGCTCTTTACACTTCTCTCTCCTGACCTGTTTGAGGTACTCCTTGGCCACAACCCCTATCGCAGCTTTGCCGGCTGCCCACAATGTACCTACTTCTCTCACTGATCCTTCATTTATCTTGAAATAGGAATCAAGTTCCGCTGCTAGGTACTCCGTGAACCAGCTTTCCACAAGAAACCAGGCGTTGAGGTGCCATACAGGTCTGTTGTGGCTTGCAGGGTTCCCTATGCGAAAGGTAACAGGGGAATGGTCCGATATCCTACTGGGAAGGATACTCGCTGCTGTAGTGTATTGCATGTCAATAGCTGGGAGTGACAGAAGGTCTATCCCTGAAAGGGTCTTAGCGAAGCTGATGTATGTGTATACGCTTGCTCAAACAGGTGCCAGGCCCTCCAGACATCACAGAGACCTATCAAAACTATCCATGCATCAAGTAGTTTACATTTCTCTGAGCATTGCCTCGTGGGAGGGATGGACGTTTCCACCTCTGGATGTGGAGTAGCGTTGACACACCGGATCATGACTCCAGGTAGTAGTCCCTGTAACAATGTCCATAAGCTTGTCAAACGTTTGTGTGTGCAGTTGGGGCGGTATGTATATATTAAGAAAGTATTTCCCCTCCAATGAGCCTTCCATCCCTACATAACGATCCTGTGGGTCCTAAAGGGTCCAAGTAACTGTAAATGAGAAATGTTTGTGCAGGAATATGGCCACCCTTCTAGGGACCCTACTGAACCCAGCATGGAAAATACGATCATATCCGAATCTTCACAGGAAGGGGCAAATGATGCCCATCAAGTGTGTTTCCTGCAACAATAGCACTTCCGATGTGTATCGATTCATATATCGCGGGACGGCAGTGCGTTTAATATGGTCTAAGAGGCCATTAACACTCCTAGAGAACACCTGAAAGTCAGCCAATGGGAGTGTGAGCCAACGAGTCATAGAGGCTTATGTTAGTCAGAGCCCTCCATCCGTTAAGCGGTGTAGGGGCATGTAGATTCTTGGTGTGGATGCACTGAAAAACAAACTTGTACAATAACCTACAACAAACAAAAACTTTAAACTGCTCGTGTCCCCCCAAAAACCCCCACCCCACATTTCCTCCCCAGAAGCATCTGTCGTCTCTGAACTCCCAAACATTACAACTGTGACTGAAAACATTCATGGCATTAGAGGTGGACCTCCTCTTAAAAAAAAAGATCACATGCCAACTCTCACCAGATGCCCCTGCCGAGTGGCCCCAGTGTTAAAGCTTTCCCCCTTTCCACCTTCGCTCTTCAGTTTCCTACAACGGCAGTAGGCCCCAATCGCGGAGCCAGTTATAGGACTTGCCCCAGGTGTCATCCCTAATCTTCTGAGGTGGTCTTCCCTTCCCAGGCTGGCTACCTGAGAGTTGATTTGATCGACTTGAGATTCCGAGCGATGCTGTAGGGTAGCTCTGCTTCAATGGAGCAACAGTAATCAATACCTGTGGAGTTCAGCAATCCCCTATGTTGCGTGTGCCCTCTCCTGAACTTTTTTCCACTTGCGTGGTTTAGGTGATATGGATCGATCGAACATTGGTGGAGGTCTGTCCCCTGTTCCGAAGTTTGGTGGGTCATGACAACAAAGTTCCCTTTGTTCGATGGCCCTCTCCCAGGCCGCCTCAGGAGTTTTCGAAAAAATTAGAGCGATACTTCTGGATCACCTTTAGTTTAGCTATAGAGATGAACATATATTGCAGAGATATCTCTCTTAATTTCTTTTTAACAGGATCAAAGGACTTGCGCTCTTTCTGAATCATCTTGGTGTAATCTGGCAAAATCATGATTTGCGCTTCTTAGAAGTGCAGTGTACCCCTGCTTACGTACTGTACCTAGAATATTGTCCCGATCCTGATAGTTTACTTGTGATCATGGGACATGACGGCGCTCTGGGTGGGGGCCACTGAGTTAGGGCTAAATGAGCATGTCTAACAAACCACTGAGAAAGCGTTTCCTCTGGAATCCAGGATCGTTCCCAATGTTCTTAAAAGGATTCTGGGTCTGAAGATGCGGCCCCTTCTGCAAATTATTATGACAGGAACGATTTTCCGCATCCTCCGCGTGGGCTTCCAGCGTGTGGGTGGCAGAGATCAGTTTAGTCACTTTCGCCTTCAGATCAGCTACCTCATCTTCCAGGGTGGAAACCCTTGCTTCTGCCTTGTTGACCATTTCATACACATTACAGAGGTCCTGACGAAGCAGTGCGGCATACGACCAGCCTTCCCCAATCTTTGTTTCAACCGCCTCTCAAGAGTTTTGGATCATTTGTACAATTCTTGCCACTTCCGTAGACTGCAGCTGCCTCTGGGATGGGAAGGCCACACCAGGCTGCTTTTGGCTGTCACGATGTGGTGTATTTGTCCATTTTTGCCTGGGTATACATGGAGGATCAACTCTCATTCCCCATCGCGGCTATACCTGGGGATGGATGTAGGCAGATATTTTGCTTGCTGACCCACTGTTCCGGGATATGATGCGCTTATGTAGCTTCCAGTGAGCCATTAGCGCAGGATCCCAGTCGCCGATATTGCACAGCATATTACTGGCCCAGTTGCAGGGCAATGACTATCAGTACTGGGGAACACATCATCAGAACCCCTCCAGTCAGGGCTAAAGGCTCAGCTCTACATCCCCAACCTTCGGGTCTAGAGACTGGGTTCAACCACCCCCAGCCTGCCTTCCTCAGGAGTCCAAAAGATGCAGCTCGAGCAGCCGGGGGCCCGTTGTGGGTTGTTAGGTCAGTTCAGACACCCAGGCCTCCTCATTGGTCACACAGGGGCCCCTTCTCCTTCACCTTGGGCCCCAGGGAGAGGTCTGTCTCAGGGGAATTAAGTGCCCAGACCACTTAGGGAGTGTTGCGGGTAACAACCCCCGCATGAATCTACCCACACAGAGGGTGGCACGAAGTGTGGCTCCAACATGAGCAGCTGGGGGTGTCTCTTCCGCTGCAGTCATTACACCGCACTGCTAGTTGGGCTCCCAAACTGTGTTCCACCTGCCAAGCTGAGGGCCCCGTTCCACTCACCACTGCAGTCCTAGCTTCAAGCATGGGGCGGTCATCCCACCAATGCCTCACGCCCTAGGCTCTGCTGGTCCTCAGACACGGGGCTGGCTTGCGGGTGCTGCGGCTCTGCTGCTGATTACCTGGGGTGCCACAGAATTTTGAATGAGTCATATCTGAAAGAAACAGTTAGTTATAGATTCCTTACCTTAGAATTACCCGCAGGCGTCAAGCTGGATCCGGAGAATTTTTCGTCAGTAGTACCCCTGCGCGTTGAAAGGTGGCGTTGGTTGGCTCCGTTCGTCATTGGCGTCGTGGTCGCCGGGATGACGTCACGGTAGCTACTTAGACGCCGCCCTCACGCGCTGACGTCAGTTCTTTCTTTTTCCGCGCCAGCCAGCGCAGATCCGGAGAGAGCAGAACCTCCAGTCACTTTTTGACTGACTTTTTGATGACTTTTGTTGACACCGTTTTCGAGTCTTCGACTCCTGGTGCACGAGGGATGCCCGGTTTCAAGGCCTGCGGTTCCTTTAGCCGACTGATGTCGGTGACGTACCGGCTTTAGCACTGGTGGCGCCCTGTGCGCAATGTTTGTTGGTGCCCCCCACCGGCGCCCCCCACAGACTCCCTCACTACCACCCTTTATCAGTGCTCCCTCAAGTCTCCATAACCACTCTCTCTCAGATGTATTTAATTAGTTATATAGCGCCTCCTATACCAGTGTAGGGTGTCAGAGCACTTTACATCACACACACATTACACCAAGACAATCAATCATATGTGTGTAAATCAGTGTATAGGAAACGTTACCTCAGACAGAAGACTACAAGGTGAGTCACATGTCATCCATAGTGGTAGACAGTATAGTTTAAGAGCGCTTGGTCTGGAGAAGCACAGACCCAGAATTTAAAACATAACCCCATGGTTGGGGGTTACATTTAATAATAAGGTTTTTTTTTTTTACCAAAATGAACCCTTTTTGAAACATTAGAATAATGAAAGCCCGAGGAAAAAAATCATAATTCTCCAATCTATACCTTGCAGTTTGCATGCAGCTCTTTGATTACAGTTATTAGCTCACTGTTCCATGTTAGGATTTTAACATCTACACTGCTAGTAACAAAAGAATCTCTCTGACAAAAGCACAGATATATTTAAACTATATGCACTTTGTGATCTGCATGGTACACGTTCTTTGCAACAGGCATCTTAACCCTATGTGCTACCATAAAATGAGTTAAAACTTCCACTAGACAAAACTCCTTCTCTCTCCAGGAAGAACATTAATCACCGGAGTTAACTTGACATGTTTATTGTTGTATGAAAATTGCCGGAGGCCAGCAATGCAGCAGCAGGTGCTTTTAAAACCATAAAATACTTCCAAACAGGGCGCCCCCTCAAAGAGTCAACACCCGGTGCGGTGGCACCGGTCACACCGCCCTAGAGCCGGCCCTGGTGACGGATCCGCACTGCGTGTGCCTGTTTTGCCTGGAGCTCGACCACGACCCCAAGTCGTGCTCCGACTGCCGGACCATAAATCCGAAGTCTTTGCGGGAGCGGTCCCGAAAGCTTCTTGAGGCTCGGCAGTCGGCTCCGCGCCGTTCGAGGTAGGAGGTCGAGGGACCGGTCGAGGAGCCATCACCATTCTTCTTCCAAGTCTTCGCACTCAGGGTCAGGTAAGCCGAAGCACAAGAAGAAGTCGAAAAAGCACTGTCACTCTTCGACTTCTCCCTGTCGGTCGGCCGACGCGACGAGGGATGCAGGTGGTGCCCCTCCCGCGGCTCCGCGTGCGGAGCCCGAAGGGTCGACTCCGAATTTCTCCCCCTTCCCGGGACCCGGAGCGACCCCTGCCCAGCTTCGCCAATTTTACGGAGCGATGCATGCCATCTTTGGGCAGCCCGACTCTCCTGGCGCGCCTTCGGGCCCTGCGGACTCGGCTGGGGGCCCTTGGGTTTCGACACCGGCGGCTCCGGCCCCGGTGCTGCAGAGTCCCCTTGGATCCAGGCCTGGATCCGGATCGGCGCCGGTCGACCTGACTACACCTCCCCAGGCGCCAAATCCACCGGCACCTCGTCCGCACCCGACGCCGGTTGTGTCCTGAACCGGCGTCGACACCGGCCTCCACCTCGATGTAGACACGGAGCCGGACCGGCGTCGACCGACGCCTGATCCGGCGCCGACGGATACTTTTGTGCCCTTGTTCTACCCTGGCTCTTTTAGACCAGATTGGCAGCCAGAAGAGGGTGAGGAAGACTGGGAGGGGTCTGTTGACCCTTTAACTGACCAGTTGCGTTACGAGCCGGACTGGAGAGAGGAACTGGGGGAAGCAAGTGGTTTGGATACCTCACCAGACCGTGGAATGTTGTCTCCTCCTACCGTGGCTACGGAGGAGGGAGCGTCTTTTGCAGTGGTGTTGCGAAAGGGCGGCCGAGGCTCTCAACCTCGAGCTACCTACGGTGGTAGTCAGGACTAACCGCCTGACAGAGGTGCTTCAACCGGCAGCGAGCTCTTCGAAGCCCCTGCTGCCGTTTAATGAAGCCCTAACCAACATCCTTTTGGGCACCTGGTCCAGGCCCAACACAGGGGCTCCTGTGGATAGGATGGTTGCCCGACGCCACCGCCCAGCCCCGGGCGACTCCCCTTTCCTCTCCCAACACCCCACCCCTGAGAGCTTGGTGGTCCAAGCCTCCACCTCCAAAGGCGCATTCCCTAACGCACCACCTGATAGGGAATCCACAAAAGCTGGACCATCTTGGGAAGAAGATGTTTTCTTCCTCCAGCTTGGGACTGCGGTCGGTAAACACTGCATGCCTGTTGGGCCGTTACACCCACTCCGTGTGGGCTACAGTGGCGCAAGTGCTGCCTCAGTGCCCGGAGGAGGCCCGGGCCGTACTCTCCTGTGCAGTTGCCGAAGGGAGAGACACAGCAAAGTTTACCATCCGGTGTGGGCTGGATACCGCCGACTCACAAGGCAGGATGATTTCCACGTCGGTAGCCCTTCGACGCTACACCTGGTTGAGGTCGACTGGTTTTTCAGGGGATGTCCAATCCACCCATATGGACATGCCCTTTGATGGCCGTCGCCTATTCGGCGACAAGGCAGACAACGCGCTGGAGCGCTTTAAGGACTCTCGAGCTACGGCCAGGTCCTTGGGCCTCTCCACCTCCCGCCCTACGCAGTCTGCTTTTCGCCCCTTTCGTGGCTACGGAAGGGTGCCACGCCACGTCCCGCCAGAGCCACAGGCCAGCGCAAGCTGTTCAGCCCCTGCATGGCCGGGGACGTGGGAACCACCGCTGTGGTTCTGGGGGCCAGCGGGCGGGCCAGTCCACCACAGCCCCCCCCCTGCAGCAGACTCCAAACCCTCCTAGTCTGACCTTTCACGACCACCAAACGCCAGTGGGCGGCAGGATTCGCCATCACCTCCCCCACTGGCGCACCATCACGTCGGACAGGTGGGGTTTGCAAATAGTCCGAAGGGGCTACTCCCTCCCCTTTGAGACTACCCCTCCATCCATGCCACCTCAGTATCATCGCATGTCGGAGGATCATCTGGCCCTTCTCCAACAGGAAGTTTCGGCACTCTTGGCCAAGGGGGCCATCGAGCGAGTTCCTGTCCCAGAAGTAGGTTGTGGTTGCTATTCCCACTACTTTCTGCTGCCCAAGAAGGACAAAGGCCTGCGTCCTATCTTGGATCTCAGGAACGTCAACCGCTTCCTCCGGAAGGAGAAGTTCAAAATGTGGACGCTAGCTCAGGTCCTGTCTGCCCTCGATCCTGTAGACTGGATGGTAGCGTTGGACTTGCAGGACGCTTATTTTCACATCCCCGTCCTGCCGGCCTACCGGCGTTATCTGCGGTTCACGGTAGGCCACGAGCACTTTCAGTTTACCGTGCTCCCCTTTGGCCTTACCAGCGCCCCTCGGGTGTTCACGAAAGTGATGGCGGTGGTCGCAGCTCATCTGCGCAGATCAGGGGTTCCAGTCTTCCCCTATCTCGACGACTGGCTGTTGAAGGCAGGCTCGCCCCAGGCTGTCGTCTCCCACCTCCAGACTACGGCCAACCTCCTGCATTCGCTGGGGTTCTCCATCAACGTGCCGAAGTCACACCTGACTCCCTCTCAGAAGCTCCTCTTCATCGGAGCGGTTCTGGACACGACGCAGTTTCGGGTCTATCCTCCCGAACAGCGAATCCGGGATATTCGGGCTATGATTCCGATCTTTTAGCCTCTATCCCGGGTTTCGGTCAGGATGACCCTCAGGCTACTGGGACTGATGGCTTCCTGCATCCTGCTGGTGGACCATGCCAGATGGCATATGCGGGGTCTGCAGTGGGACCTGAAGTTCCAGTGGGCACAACATCAGGGGAACCTGTCCGATTGCGTCCAGATCTCGGAGGGCACTGCACACCAATTGCAGTGGCGGCTAACGAACCAGGATTGGGTCGACAGCAGATCACTCTCCCTTCCCCAACCAGAGTTCACAGTGGTGACCGATGCATCACTTTTGGGATGGGGCGGCCACATGGGGGAGGCGGAGATCAGAGGCCTCTGGTCTCCGGCGGAGTCCGGGCTCCACATCAACCTTCTGGAGCTTCGGGCAATTCGTCTTGCACTCAAAGCATTCCTTCCCTCTGTCCGGGGGAGAGTAGTGCAGGTGTTCACGGACAACACCACCGCCATGTGGTACTGCAACAAACAAGGCGGGGTGGGGTCGTGGACCCTATGTCAAGAGGCTCTCCGCCTCTGGACATGGCTGGAACATCAGGGCATATCCCTGGTGGTTCAACACCTGGCAGGTTCACTGAACGCCAGGGCGGACGAACTCAGCCGCAGGTGCATGATGGATCACGAATGGCGTCTCCACTCGGAGGTGGTGCAAGGTCTCTTTCGACAGTGGGGAGAGCCTTGGTTAGATCTATTCTCCACCGAAGAGAACGCGCAATGTCAGCAATTCTGCGCGTTGGAATTTCCATGGCGGCATTCGCTAGGCGACGCTTTTCATCGCGAGTGGAGTTGCGGTCTTCTATACTCCTTTCTGCCCAGAGTGCTGAAGAAGATCAAGCGCGACCGGTCCCAAGTCATTCTTGTGGCTCCGGATTGGGCACGAAGAGTCTGGTATCCGGAGCTGCTACACATGGCCATCGATCCTCCGATCAGACTGCCTCTTCGGGAGGATCTTCTGTCGCAGCAGCAGGGGACGGTCCTCCACCCGAACCTGTCCAGCCTCCACCTCCTTGCGTGAAGATTGAGCAGCGGCAGTTGACGTCGTTTGAGGGGGTAAAACGACAAGCTAACCACAAAATATATATTACATTTACAAAGAAATGTGTCAGTCCTTGATCTATATGAAAACAGTGCACATTAGATTTGCATATTAATAAAATTTACAAACACTTGCTGTTTGATACAAATTATGTTTCTTTATTATATTCAATCATTTTCTTTATAAATATGAATCATAATCTTTTTATGATTTCATCACATATATCAGATATATATTTCTTTTTACATTTTTTTGATCAATCTTTTTTTACATAAATACCAAAAAGCACAAATTGTTTTTCACAAACACAACAAAACAATACACAAAAAAAAATATATTTTTCCATTAAAAACCTAGAGAAGGAGTTTTTAAACATTTCAAGGGCTGGCGGTCGATGAAAAGAAAACACGACGCGCGTTTCGGCGTAAAAGCCTTCGTCAGGTGGACCCGTCTCAACTTTCTCTATAGAGGTACAAGAAATGAATTCAATCAATTACTGAAAAACTAAGTTGAAAAACATTTCTGGCCTGAACATATAATGCTGATATACATTTGAGCATTTTAAGCTTCTATTATTATATTATCTAAGTCCACATAACCAAAGACATATGCATAATTATTTTATACTTAGTTCATATTGCAATTACAAATTGCACATATTATGTCTATTAGTGAAACTACCAGTCTCCGTTTATTTATCTAAAAGAAGAAAAAGAACATGAGTGTAAAGATATTGTGAAGAGCATTACAGTAAATATACCTTTTATTACTCCATAGAAAAAGGATGCAGAACATAGAATAGATCACCCGTGAATAGCAAAAAAAAGAATATTAAGGTGTGAGGTTTATTCTCCAAAGTTCTTAACGAAAAAAGAAGAAATAATGAAGAGATATAATATTTCTTCAAGGTGAACCAATAGCAGCTCTAATTAGCCTTGAATGTACCTTCAGTGAAACTGCTAGAGCATAATAAAGCAGTGGTATCTACCTATTATTAGCTCTGGAACTCAAAATTGATGGTAGAGACCAGAATGAATGAGGACTTCTCCGTAGTTCATGGCACACCACCAAAACTGTGGTATCTAGAAAAGCACATAGAATTATAATAGCAGATGGGAAAAAGGGATAATAGATCGAGCCACTGCCTGTTTTAGATAAATGGACATCGATGACTATAAGCTAGATATAATCGGCTGCTATGTACCTGGTTAAAATCGATCCTCACGCCGCAAATGGTTGAAGGAGTTTGAGTAATGACTTCCTGAACAAAATATACGATCTGAAAAGATAATGATCAGGCATACATTAGTGGCTCCTATCGTTCTAACCTGTTGGTGTAGACCAACATGGTTCATAATTACATGCACTTGCATGGACTCGCTACATGAAGGTACTTACAATGTGTCTACAATTAGATGGTCAGTTCATCTGGGATACTTCCATAACGATCATTCCAAATAGGGTTTGTAGTAATGGCTACCGTCCTATGTAGCACGATTGCCAAAAATTAGAACTCTAGAGGGAACAGTGATATTATTAAAGCCATAGTACCCCATCATCTACGAATAAGACCAAATATGTTTTCTCTATATATCCATTGAGAATTATTATTACTTACTCGCTGTAACGAGTCCTTTTAAGTCATAAACGCTCTAGTGATGAGGAGCCAGCATTAGATCAAGATTTCTATTGATATGTTGCAAACTGCCGAATATATCTAGGGGTAAAATACATATGTCTATGTGTTATAAACACATACCCACTATAATGAAGTACATGCATACGATCGTATCGGTAGCAGGATTTCCCTGGCTTACCCTCCGGAAAAGATTACATATGTATTATTCTGTAAGGGCGAGGGGTTATAAATAAAGTACTCATAAAGGGTGCACTTCCTCAACATTTCAAAGTTAAAATGAATCAAATCTGGGTAATTACAAACAGATCGGTCCATCGTACAAAACAGCTGACTCGTTAACTTACTCGAGCCACGATCATAATCTCCAACCAGGTGAGGCACCTATTTTAAACGGACAATGTGACATCTAGTTCACCAAAATTTATATACAAGTTTTCCTTTCATACTCTTACCGTAAATATATAAAAGATCTCCGGAAGCCTCACGCTCTTTCTATCTCACGGAGAAGAGAACAATGCCTCTATTTTCACTTCTTTTAAATAGCCAAGCCAGTTCCATAAACTTGGCGTCTGACGTCATATCTACTGCGCCGTGCAGTCTTGGCGCGCATAGATCAAGACATTGGACTTACGATGTCTCTCCTAAATACCGCATCCATTACTAAATGGATATCTAAGCGCAATATTAAAACTGTAGTTTGAGCATGTATAGCTGGAGATCGGTAAATTTCAACTTAAGAGTGATTCACCCCTCATTATTCTATAAATCTATACGGTAATTGTTATAATGGCAGAATTTTTTTTTAAACTTTCAGTTTTTGACATGTTTACTTTCTACAGATGTAAACACCTGCTATTGCAATGAAAGCGATTGTAGGTAGAGTAGATAAATTGCATTGTAGTGCACAATTCTATACATAATATTTAGTTAACAGCCACACTTATATTTTATAGATACCACTTCTGACCCGTTTACTATCTCTAGATGCTGACACCTACCATTACAATAAAGGCGGTTTGATGCAGAGCAGATAAACTGCATTCTGATGTATAGTTATATACATGAAGATTCATTTACAGCCACGCTTATATTACTACAATGTGTCTGAGTCATATAAGTGAGGTACATAATAGTAAATCGCTATCTACAAAATCCAAATTCCCATATGCCGTTATCATTTTACGGTTATTTGTAAACAGACGACTAGTAACAATATTAAGACAATAACACAAGATAGAGCCATATTCTAACGATGGTGCTAGTGGGATCATATGGTTCCCAAAGGGATATGGAGCCATCTGTGTACAGGTCTAGATTGGAAGTTATATCAAATGCTATTTAGACCCTCGTCTTATTATGGACTACTATTGTGGACTTGAGCCCATGGTATCTCCTGGTTCAAACCTTTTTTATAAGTGTCCAGGGTGAATATCCAGTATACCTCCAGTTTTTTGCGGATTGGTTCACTACATTGATTATATTTCGGTATAATGGGCTCCAGAATAAACCATTTTATGTCATCCTCAGTGTGGTTCATTGTGGCATAATGTTCTACCATGGGTGCTGACATCTTTTTGGTTCGAATCGCAGAGCGATGCTCTGTGAGTCGTATATTAAAGCTCTGAGCTGTTTCACCAATATATCCTAGTCCACATGGGCAGAGCAAAAGGTATATAACGTTTTTGGTTTTACAGTTTGTCATGTGTTTTACTTTAACAGTTTGACCATTTAGTAGTATACTGTCATTTTCTATTGCCAAAGGGCAAATCTTACAAGTTCCACATCTGAAATTTCCTATCACCGGCATATTCCCCACAATACTTCTCTGTACTGGTTGTGTAACAGGGGGCATCCGTGATCTCACAATCAGATCTTTCAGATTCTTGTTCTTACGGTAAGCAAACAGAGGTTTTGGAATTTTCTCTCCAGGACCCTTATCAGCATTTAAGATGGACCAACTAGACGAGATAATCTGCCTTATCTTTGCATTCATCATGGAATGTCTAGTGACAAATACCAATGTAGGAGTTTTCTGTTTGTTGTTGCCCATGAGGAGATGCTGCCTATCATAAAACCTCGCTCTTTTGTAAGAGTCCCTTAATAGTTTGCGAGGATAACCTCTTGCTAAAAACTTTTTTCTCATTTCAGTTGCTCTTAAATCAAAGTCTTCAATGGTGCTACAGTTTCTGCATACACGCAGAAACTGTCCAAAAGGGATGCTGTTTATCTGTGACTTCGGATGGAAACTATTATAATGTAGGAGCGTATTACGCACCATAGGTTTTGTGAATAGATCAACCGATAGTTTCCCATCAACATGTTTGATAGTGATATCCAAAAATTCAATTTGGTCACCACTGCTAGCAGATGTAAAGCGTAAGTTTTGGTCACATAGATTTAACCATGTGAGGAACTCATGTTGATTCTCCACATTGTCTGACCAAATAAAGAAAATATCATCAATGAAACGCGACCATTTCCAAATTGATTCGAAAAATGGTGCAACTTCATTGTAGATATGTACATGTTCGAATTTAGCCATATAAATGTTCGCCACTGTTGGTGCACAAGATGCGCCCATACTTACTCCCTTTGATTGTTGAAAAAGTTGGCCATTAAACTCAAAAATATTGTCCTCCAGAACTATCTTGAGACATTTTACAATAAAAAGTTTGTTGCAGTCAATGTTCATGAGCTCTATGAACCATTCCACTGCTGATATCGCCCCTTAAATCGGTATATTACTATAGAGGCTTTCTATATCGAGTGTTACTAGCCATTGCTGCTGTGAATTAAAAGGGACATCTTCTATGAGATTTATTATATGTCGTGTGTCCTGGACATATGCCGGGGTCTTATTAACATGAGGGCGCAAAATGGCGCCCAGATATTTGGATAAAGGTTCTGTAACCGAACGTATTGTTGAGACGATCGGTCTGTAGGGAGGGTCTTTCTCATTTTTGTGAATCTTGGGAGTGCCGTACAGACAGGCCATTTTAGGATTCTGTACGTTAAGATAATCATATTCCTTATCACAGATATCCCCATCTCTCAATGCTTTACTGGTAATACGTTGTATTTTAGTTTTTATTTTCTCAGTTGGATTTCTACTAATTTTCAAATAGAAATTGGTGTCCTGTAACATGTTATCTATTTTCCTCACATAGTCAGTAGTGTTCAGAATTGCTATCCCCCCACCCTTATCACAACTTTTGATTGTAATATCAGAGTTATTTTTAAGATTAGCTAAAGCTTGATGTTCTAAGGTTGAATATTGTAGGGGGTTCTTTGTATATATTTGGTCGCTGCAATCATTTTTTGATAGACTACCTGCTCAAATACAATAGCCTCTGGTGGAACTTGATCAACCGTAGGCGTAAAGTTGGATTTTGGCTTTAGACCTGATTTGTTGATCTGCATTGAGCAGGTATTCTGTTCTGCAAAAAACAATTTTAATCGTATCTTACGGAAAAATGCTGTCAGATCACTAAACAGTTCAAATTTGTTAAGCCCAGAATGAGGAACAAAGGTGAGTCCTTTACATAACAATGAATAGGTATCAGGTGTCAAATTTGACGTCGTTTGACCTGCCTCCCGAAGTCTGTGATGTTATCTTGGCAGTCAGGCGTCCCTCCACTAAGACGGTATACGCCTATAGATGGAACAAATTTGTGGCATGGTGCGCAGCAAAGGCCGTGGATCCCCTTTCTGCCCCTCTTTCTGAGGTTCTCTTGTTCCTTCTTTCTTTGGCCCAGCAGGGCTCTGCTCTGGGCACTCTTAAGCGATACAAAAGGGGATGATGGACGGAACGTTTGAGCCAATCAAACACTCACCCCCAGTCAACTGATCTGGGTTTAATCCATCATCATTCTTTAGCTCACTCCACCACCCCAGTTCAGACATGGCCATATGCAAATCAGTCTGACCCTGTGCCTCATGGGAACAGTCCAGCCCGAACTGCCAAGCCATGTCTTCCCTGGACCGGAAACAAGCATCCTAGGACCGGTTTCTGGCATTTCAGCCGTCATCAGCCAGGTTGCTTGAATCCAGTGGCAAAGTGAGCAAGGGACCCACGTCTGGGCATACCCCCACCAACTTAGGGCGACCAAAGCGATACAAAGGGGATGATGGACGGAACGTTTGAGCCAATCAAACACTCACCCCCAGTCAACTGATCTGGGTTTAATCCATCATCATTCTTTAGCTCACTCCACCACCCCAGTTCAGACATGGCCATATGCAAATCAGTCTGACCCTGTGCCTCATGGGAACAGTCCAGCCCGAACTGCCAAGCCATGTCTTCCCTGGACCGGAAACAAGCATCCTAGGACCGGTTTCTGGCATTTCAGCCGTCATCAGCCAGGCTTGCTTGAATCCAGTGGCAAAGTGAGCAAGGGACCCACGTCTGGGCATACCCCCACCAACTTAGGGCGACCAAAGCGATACAAAGGGGATGATGGACGGAACGTTTGAGCCAATCAAACACTCACCCCCAGTCAACTGATCTGGGTTTAATCCATCATCATTCTTTAGCTCACTCCACCACCCCAGTTCAGACATGGCCATATGCAAATCAGTCTGACCCTGTGCCTCATGGGAACAGTCCAGCCCGAACTGCCAAGCCATGTCTTCCTTGGACCGGAAACAAGCATCCTAGGACCGGTTTCTGGCATTTCAGCCGTCATCAGCCAGGCTTGCTTGAATCCAGTGGCAAAGTGAGCAAGGGACCCACGTCTGGGCATACCCCCACCAACTTAGGGCGACCAAGCGATACAAAAGGGGATGATGGACGGAACGTTTGAGCCAATCAAACACTCACCCCCAGTCAACTGATCTGGGTTTAATCCATCATCATTCTTTAGCTCACTCCACCACCCCAGTTCAGACATGGCCATATGCAAATCAGTCTGACCCTGTGCCTCATGGGAACAGTCCAGCCCGAACTGCCAAGCCATGTCTTCCCTGGACCGGAAACAAGCATCCTAGGACCGGTTTCTGGCATTTCAGCCGTCATCAGCCAGGCTTGCTTGAATCCAGTGGCAAAGTGAGCAAGGGACCCAGATCAGTTGACTGGGGGTGAGTGTTTGATTGGCTCAAACGTTCCGTCCATCATCCCCTTTGTATCGCTTTGTTCGCCCTAAGTTGGCGGGCGTATGCCCAGACGTGGGTCCCTTGCTCACTTTGCCACTGGATTCAAGCAAGCCTGGCTGATGACGGCTGGAATGCCAGAAACCGGTCCTAGGATGCTTGTTTCCGGTCCAGGGAAGACATGGCTTGGCAGTTCGGGCTGGACTGTTCCCATGAGGCACAGGGTCAGACTGATTTGCATATGGCCATGTCTGAACTGGGGTGGTGGAGTGAGCTAAAGAATGATGATGGATTAAACCCAGATCAGTTGACTGGGGGTGAGTGTTTCATTGGCTCAAGCGTTCCGTCCATCATCCCCTTTTGTATCGCTTTGTTCGCCCTAAGTTGGCGGGGGTATGCCCAGACGTGGGTCCCTTGCTCACTTTGCCACTGGATTCAAGCAAGCCTGGCTGATGACGGCTGGAATGCCAGAAACCGGTCCTAGGATGCTTGTTTCCGGTCCAGGGAAGACATGGCTTGGCAGTTCGGGCTGGACTGTTCCCATGAGGCACAGGGTCAGACTGATTTGCATATGGCCATGTCTGAACTGGGGTGGTGGAGTGAGCTAAAGAATGATGATGGATTAAACCCAGATCAGTTGACTGGGGGTGAGTGTTTGATTGGCTCAAACGTTCCGTCCATCATCCCCTTTGTATCGCTTTGTTCGCCCTAAGTTGGCGGGGGTATGCCCAGACGTGGGTCCCTTGCTCACTTTGCCACTGGATTCAAGCAAGCCTGGCTGATGACGGCTGGAATGCCAGAAACCGGTCCTAGGATGCTTGTTTCCGGTCCAGGGAAGACATGGCTTGGCAGTTCGGGCTGGACTGTTCCCATGAGGCACAGGGTCAGACTGATTTGCATATGGCCATGTCTGAACTGGGGTGGTGGAGTGAGCTAAAGAATGATGATGGATTAAACCCAGATCAGTTGACTGGGGGTGAGTGTTTGATTGGCTCAAACGTTCCGTCCATCATCCCCTTTTGTATCGCTTTGTTCGCCCTAAGTTGGCGGGGTATGCCCAGACGTGGGTCCCTTGCTCACTTTGCCACTGGATTCAAGCAAGCCTGGCGGATGACGGCTGGAATGCCAGAAACCGGTCCTAGGATGCTTGTTTCCGGTCCAGGGAAGACATGGCTTGGCAGTTCGGGCTGGACTGTTCCCATGAGGCACAGGGTCAGACTGATTTGCATATGGCCATGTCTGAACTGGGGTGGTGGAGTGAGCTAAAGAATGATGATGGATTAAACCCAGATCAGTTGACTGGGGGTGAGTGTTTGATTGGCTCAAACGTTCCGTCCATCATCCCCTTTTGTATCGCTTTGTTCGCCCTAAGTTGGCGGGGGTATGCCCAGACGTGGGTCCCTTGCTCACTTTGCCACTGGATTCAAGCAAGCCTGGCTGATGACGGCTGGAATGCCAGAAACCGGTCCTAGGATGCTTGTTTCCGGTCCAGGGAAGACATGGCTTGGCAGTTCGGGCTGGACTGTTCCCATGAGGCACAGGGTCAGACTGATTTGCATATGGCCATGTCTGAACTGGGGTGGTGGAGTGAGCTAAAGAATGATGATGGATTATACCCAGATCAGTTGACTGGGGGTGAGTGTTTGATTGGCTCAAGCGTTCCGTCCATCATCCCCTTTTGTATCGCTTTGTTCGCCCTAAGTTGGCGGGGTATGCCCAGACGTGGGTCCCTTGCTCACTTTGCCACTGGATTCAAGCAAGCCTGGCTGATGACGGCTGGAATGCCAGAAACCGGTCCTAGGATGCTTGTTTCCGGTCCAGGGAAGACATGGCTTGGCAGTTCGGGCTGGACTGTTCCCATGAGGCACAGGGTCAGACTGATTTGCATATGGCCATGTCTGAACTGGGGTGGTGGAGTGAGCTAAAGAATGATGATGGATTAAACCCAGATCAGTTGACTGGGGGTGAGTGTTTGATTGGCTCAAACGTTCCGTCCATCATCCCCTTTTGTATCGCTTTGTTCGCCCTAAGTTGGCGGGGGTATGCCCAGACGTGGGTCCCTTGCTCACTTTGCCACTGGATTCAAGCAAGCCTGGCTGATGACGGCTGGAATGCCAGAAACCGGTCCTAGGATGCTTGTTTCCGGTCCAGGGAAGACATGGCTTGGCAGTTCGGGCTGGACTGTTCCCATGAGGCACAGGGTCAGACTGATTTGCATATGGCCATGTCTGAACTGGGGTGGTGGAGTGAGCTAAAGAATGATGATGGATTAAACCCAGATCAGTTGACTGGGGGTGAGTGTTTGATTGGCTCAAATGTTCCGTCCATCATCCCCTTTTGTATCGCTTTGTTCGCCCTAAGTTGGCGGGGGTATGCCCAGACGTGGGTCCCTTGCTCACTTTGCCACTGGATTCAAGCAAGCCTGGCTGATGACGGCTGGAATGCCAGAAACCGGTCCTAGGATGCTTGTTTCCGGTCCAGGGAAGACATGGCTTGGCAGTTCGGGCTGGACTGTTCCCATGAGGCACAGGGTCAGACTGATTTGCATATGGCCATGTCTGAACTGGGGTGGTGGAGTGAGCTAAAGAATGATGATGGATTAAACCCAGATCAGTTGACTGGGGGTGAGTGTTTGATTGGCTCAAACGTTCCGTCCATCATCCCCTTTTGTATCGCTTTGTTCGCCCTAAGTTGGCGGGGGTATGCCCAGACGTGGGTCCCTTGCTCACTTTGCCACTGGATTCAAGCAAGCCTGGCTGATGACGGCTGGAATGCCAGAAACCGGTCCTAGGATGCTTGTTTCCGGTCCAGGGAAGACATGGCTTGGCAGTTCGGGCTGGACTGTTCCCATGAGGCACAGGGTCAGACTGATTTGCATATGGCCATGTCTGAACTGGGGTGGTGGAGTGAGCTAAAGAATGATGATGGATTAAACCCAGATCAGTTGACTGGGGGTGAGTGTTTGATTGGCTCAAACGTTCCGTCCATCATCCCCTTTTGTATCGCTTTGTTCGCCCTAAGTTGGCGGGGGTATGCCCAGACGTGGGTCCCTTGCTCACTTTGCCACTGGATTCAAGCAAGCCTGGCTGATGACGGCTGGAATGCCAGAAACCGGTCCTAGGATGCTTGTTTCCGGTCCAGGGAAGACATGGCTTGGCAGTTCGGGCTGGACTGTTCCCATGAGGCACAGGGTCAGACTGATTTGCATATGGCCATGTCTGAACTGGGGTGGTGGAGTGAGCTAAAGAATGATGATGGATTAAACCCAGATCAGTTGACTGGGGGTGAGTGTTTGATTGGCTCAAACGTTCCGTCCATCATCCCCTTTTGTATCGCTTTGTTCGCCCTAAGTTGGCGGGGGTATGCCCAGACGTGGGTCCCTTGCTCACTTTGCCACTGGATTCAAGCAAGCCTGGCTGATGACGGCTGGAATGCCAGAAACCGGTCCTAGGATGCTTGTTTCCGGTCCAGGGAAGACATGGCTTGGCAGTTCGGGCTGGACTGTTCCCATGAGGCACAGGGTCAGACTGATTTGCATATGGCCATGTCTGAACTGGGGTGGTGGAGTGAGCTAAAGAATGATGATGGATTAAACCCAGATCAGTTGACTGGGGGTGAGTGTTTGATTGGCTCAAACGTTCCGTCCATCATCCCCTTTTGTATCGCTGGGCACTCTTAAGGGCTACCTCTCGGCCATTTCAGCCTTTCTTAGGCTTCCTGATCAGCCTTCTCTTTTCAAGTCCCCTGTTGTAAATCGCTTCCTAAAGGGCATTACTCATCTTTTTCCTCCTATTCCCTTCGCAATGCCTCAGTGGGACTTGAACTTGGTTCTGACTTACCTTATGTGCGCTCCCTTTGAGCCACTTCATAACTGTCCTCTTCGTCTTCTTACCTTAAAGACTGCTTTTCTGGTTGCCATCACCTTTGCTCGCAGGGTGAGTGAGCTCCAGGCTCTTTCTTCAAAACCTCCTTTCCTGGCTGTTCATCCGGACAAGGTTGTACTAAAAACCAGACCTTCCTTTCTTCCGAAGGTAGTTACTTCTTTCCACATTGGCCAAACCATCACTTTGCCCACCTTCGTTCCTCCTCCGCATCCTTCAAAAGAAGAAGAGAGGCTCCACCGTCTGGATCCAAAACGGGCGCTTTCCTTTTATTTGGATCACACCAAACAATTCCAGGTGGATGATCAGCTCTTTGTGGGCTACGTGGGCGCTAAGAAAGCTCGGGCCGTGCACAAACGGACCATCTCTAGGTGGGTCGTTTTGTGCATTAAGGCTTGTTATTCCTTGGCAAAGAAGGAGCCTCTAGTGGGGCTGCGCGCCCATTCTACCAGGGCGACGGCAGCTACTACTGCTTTGGGACGAGGAGTCCCCCTTAATGACATCTGTCAGGCTGCTACTTGGGCATCTCTGCACACGTTCACTAGACTCTACTGCCTGGGCAGCCAAGTCCGGAGAGACGGCTTCTTTGGCCGTTCTGTTCTCCAGGACTTTCTGGTGTGAACTTGGTTCGCAGACCCACCTCCGGGGTTGGTATTGCTGGGGTATCTATTCTAAGGTAAGGAATCTATAGCTAACTGTTTCTTTCAGATGAAAAAGTTACTTACCTTCGGAAACGATATATCTGTAAGAAACATAGGTTAGTTATAGATTCCTTACCGCCCCACCCAGCCTTCCCATTCTGCGAACTGATTTCTAGGGTCAGGGAATCCCTTTCAGGGCCCTAGTTTTGTGCACCAGTGGTCAGTGTCTTGCATGGCTCTGCGCTCCTGGCGTGGAATGTCGTGTAAAAGAACTGACGTCAGCGCGCGAGGGCGGTGTCTAAGTAGCTACCGTGACGTCATCCCGGCGACCACGACACCAACGACGAACGCGGAGCCGATCGACGCCACCTTTCGACGCGCAGGTGTACTGCTCACGAAAAATTCTCCAGATCCAGCCTGACGCCGGGGGGTAATTCTAAGGTAAGGAATCTATAACTAACCTATATTTCTTACAGATATATCTTTACCGAAGGTAAGTAACTTGTTTGTCTGGCTCATCCCCCAAGCACTCTCAAACGAGCTCATGCCTCCTTTCGTACTTGCCCATACAGGCAAGGCTCTATTATTCCAATCAGACGGCCGTCATTACAACTGACATGCCACCGGCCGTCCAGTTCTTTCTGCAGTGATTCTTCCCACCACAGCTGTCCCCAACATAAACCATCCACGGCAGGAGCTCTGGGGGAGTACCTTGGAAAGTGCCTCGATATAGCCTTGCGAGGGCCGGCTGCAGGATGTTTGTGGATGATGAAGGAGGTCCAGGAGCGTTCCTAGAATGCGTCCGCCATTTTGGCCCCCCTGGCCACGCCCCCCCCTCCCAAAAGAATATTGTTTTATAAACAGAAAATACTGACACTTGCTGGACTTAGCCTTTTTGCTGGGTCTCCTGCAGATTTTTTGCCTTCTGTTGCTGAACCCATTTTTTATAGGGATTATGAAATTTTTCCTGCTAGCCAGTGGAAAAGTGCTTGTGCTGTCCCTCTAAAACATGCTAAAATTGGCCTACCCCTGATTGGAACATTTAATTTACTTGCAAGTCCCTAGTAAATGGTACTCCATGTACCCATGACCTGTACATTACATGCTACTAGTGGGCCTGAGGCACTCATTGTGCCACCCACTGAAGTCGTTTTTTAAAATATGCCTCAGGCCTGCAAGTGCAGCCAATAGGGCAGTTTTAAACTGCCATTTTGACTTGGCAAAGTGCCACTGCAGCCTACTCGGGACGCTTTTAAACTGTCAATTCGACCTGGAAAAATATCCCTTTTGCCAAGCGTGAACCTTCCTTTTTAATACTTATAAGCCATCTTTAAGGTAGGCCCTAAAAGCCCATAGCGTAGGGTGCCCTGTATTCAAAAAGTAGGACATGTGCGCTTACGTTTTACATGTCCTGGTAGTGAAAAACTCCTTAAGTCGTTTTGCACTTCTGTAAGGCCTATGTCTCCCATTATCTAACATTTTGCTTACCTTATTACATTTAATAAGTGATAACTTTTGATTGGGAGCAGATAGAGATATGGTATTTACACTCCAATGAATTGTAATTTTAAATCCTTTTTTATGGTGTAGTCGGATTTTAAGTCACAATTCTGAAAATGCCACTTTTTGAAAGTTGGTATTTTCTTGTCCTAACCATTTGTACCTTCTGCCAGTGTCCTGGTTCACATGACTGTGAGTTGCTCTGCTGTTATGGTTTGTGTATTCCTTCCAGGCGACAGTGACACAAAGGGGATTCAGTGTAGACAGGATGGGCCATCCTGCCAGGATGGTTGGGGCCTGAGCTGTACCCAGCCTCACTTAAATTTCAAAGCTCTTTGCCTCCTGCACACACAAAGGGACCTGACACTAGCCTTTTGCCACCCCAGACTTCTTGAAGCCATGATAGCTTGAGAACTACCTTGACCCCCAGAGGACTGTGATATGAAGTAGGATGGACGCAGTAGTGGGTTTCCAGAAGGAGTATTTATTGTAGGGGTACAGAGAGCCGTCCCAGCTGGCACAGCCAAGGCACAAGCACTAACTGCCACTGAGAGAACACTCAGGGCACGATGCCTGTCAACACTCCAGATGACATCACAAGATTCTTGCTGAGCTCTGCCAGCATCACATCACCACACCTCCCCCCTTTTGACAAAATGACTCTGAAACAACAAAAAGGAGGGAAGGGGTAAAGAAATGAAAAGGGGTGCAGGAGCAAATAAGCAAAGTGAAAAACAAACATTGATGGCTAGACACAATCTCGTAATCTGCCTGGTCTGGACTCTGGTGGTCTTCCTGACACCACCCCCCCCGAAACATTTTTGTCAATCTAAACAGTTTCAGAGAGAAAACATGGGTCTCTGGCAACACGAGAGGTGCTCCACCAGTTTCCATTAGACAACTTTACAGCATTTTTGCGAATCTCAACAACCTGCTGTGAATCTAAAAACTTAGAGAGGCCTTTTCTTACTGAGACAGGGTTTTTAACCCTAACCCAGTATCCCACACGGAGTCTGTGGGTTACTTTCTCGACGGAAGGTTCATGATTTTTAAAACATGCCTCAGTTGATTTTTTGTTGGCAGACTCCCAAATGCACCTCATGTCACAACCTTGATGGAAGGACTTCACCATCCAAAAAGGGTAAACTTGTGAAGAAGCTTTTCTCCCCCTCATAAGTTCGAAGGGACTGAAATTGGTGGTGACATGAGGCGATGTGCGGTATGACCAAACTAGATCTTTCACAGCTTGGAAAACACAAGACCTGGATCTAAAAACTGCCTGGACACACTCTACCGCAACTCTATTGAATCTATCCGCCTTGCCATTACTTTGTGGGTAATAAAGGGGGGTTCTGGTGTGCTTAATGCCACAGGAATGCAGAAAGGAATTCATCTCTTGGGAAACAAATTGAACACCGTTGTCTGTAAGAGTTTCCTCAGGATAACCTTCCCTGAGAAAAATCGTATTAAGGCAGTTGATGACACTCTTAGAGTTTGGGACACTGATGGGCTCAACTTCAACCCACCTGGACAGATGATCGATGAGGACTAGAAAGTATCTTGAGTTAGCAGGAAGAACATGGAAAGGTCCAAGAAAATCCATACCCAACCTCTGACAGGCTCTTCCAGGAGGGGGCACGGGAGATTCAACAACACCTTTAAGGACCAGAACCTTGTCACTGGCATTGCAACATGAACATTGTTTAACCAATTCATCAATATGGGTGTCCGTTCTAGGCCACCAGAAATCGGTTCTGACCTTTCTTTTAGTGATGGTAGCACCAAGATGACCTGAATGAGCAGCTAAGACAATTTTCTCTCGGTAACACATGGGAGGTACAAGTTTGTCGCCTCTGACTACTTTTCCGCCCTCCACCGAAAGCTCATTGCTGACTTTCCAGAACATCTGTAGTTCAGGAGAAAGGCACTTCTCTTTCGGCCAGCCTTTCTTGATCAGCAAAGCAACTTCTTTGAGAACAGCATCCATATCAACTTCCATCACCCAATCTTCCTCTGCAAAGGACAAGCAATCTTGATTGATACATGCTACAAAACATTCCTCTACTTCAGTCTCCCAGTCCTGATCTTCTGTGTCAGAAATGGGGAGCCTAGATAAGCAGCCTGCTCTGCTATTATTTCCCCCAGGAATGTATTCTACACTAAATGTGTACTCCAGGAGTTTTGTAGACAACCTGGCTAAGCGAGCAGTAGTGCGTTTAACATTTTTCCCGGACAAGATGTCAACTAAGGGCCGATGGTCGGTCTTGAGAACAAAGGATCTGCCCCACAAGTATGACTTGAATTTCTCGACACTCCAGACACAAGCCAGGAGCTCTTTTTCAATGACGGAGTATTTCTGTTCAACAGGACGAAGAGTCCTGGAGGCAAAACCCACCATGTGCTCTCTTCCCTCAGCATACTGCGATAGGACAGCTCCCAGACCATACTCGCAGGCATCAACAGTGACACCAGTTTACCTTCCCTCCACAAAGGCTTGCAGAGCAGGAGCTTTAACAATGTGGTCTTTGATAGATTGGAAGCCTTTCTCACATTCCTCTGACCATGTATAAGTTGCCCCTTTCTTAAGTAGTGCTCTGAAACACTCTGTAGTTTTAGCAAAGTCCTTCATGAACTTGGCATAAAACTCACAAAGGCCAAGGAAGGACATAAGTTGTTCCTCGTTTTGAGGAGCGGGCGCCTCTACAATACTCTTGATTAAGCCTGGTCTGGGTTTTATGCCATGTTCCGAGATGATGTGACCTAAGTATTCAGTCTCTTTTACTTTGAAGGTGCACTTGCTTTTCTGTAAAGTAACTCCTCTGCTCTCTAGCACACTAAAAACTTGATCAATAACTGAATCCTGTTCGGCTTCAGTTTTGGTGAAGATGAGAATGTCGTCTTGAAAGACTACAACATGAGGGTTATGATGAAACATTTCGGTCATGAGTCTCTGAAAAACAGCGGCCGCAGAGGCCAGACCAAAAGGTAGCCGACAGAACTGGAAAACACCATCAGGAGTAACAAAGGCTGTGAGGTGTTGGGACTGAGGATGTAGCTCGACTTGATGATAGGCGGCCTTGAGGTCCAGTTTGGTATACCATGAAGAGGACCCTACTTTTGCGATGAGATCCTCAATACATGGAAGGGGAAAACCATCGACCCAGATGGCTTCGTTAAGGCTTCTCAAGTCGACACACATCCTCAAGTCCTCAGACCTATTCTTGGCCAAGACAATGGGAGAAAGCCAGAGTGTGGACTCAACTTTTTCAATTATACCTTGGTCACATAATGTTTGGAAATGTTTGGAAAGATCACCTCTAATGCTTAAGGGAACATTGCGTAACCTGTGTTTGACGGGATTAGCATTTTCTTTAACTTTAATGAAGTGTTGAAAATTAGTGATCTTGCCAAGACGGTCCTCAAAAATTTTGCTGAACTTGTGTTCCCAACCACTGGCCATTTGAGTACTAGACAGAGAGTTGATGTCTTTAGTGGAAGTGATGTGACTTTGGCCAGGTTGTTTGTCAATGAAAACAGGGTTAGCTAGACCAGGTTTTATGGTCAGCCCAAACTCGGCCTGATGGAGAAGACCGAGGACATTGATCCCCCTTTTTGCCACATACACCTTTCCTTTGATAGCTTCCCCCAGGACGCTGATGCTAGCCCAGAAATAACCCAACAATTCAATTCTACTGCCTTCGAAGGTCACAGTGAGTACATCAGGTGGTAACAAGCTCTTTTCAGCCCAAAACTTGAGATACTTATCTTGGGACACGATGGTAATGCGTGCTCCCGTATCGATAAGAAGTTGAATACGATTAGTTCGATGATGACATCAACTTCAGGGTCAGGAATATGTGGCGTGTTCTGCCTCTCATTGCAGTCCTTGACCACTACGACATATTCCTGACACGTGACAACGTCATCGTAGAGATCATCGGTCTCATTGAGGACACACCTTACACTGTTTCTTCTGCCACCCATGCAAACTCTGACAAAATAGCCCATTTTGCCACATTGACCACACTGCTGGTTAATAGCCGGACGGTTTTTAAAAGATGAAACGTGCAGAGATGAACCACACCTATAACAGCTGATTCTAGAACTGGACTGTCTACTTTGTGTGAAACTTCTTCCACCTCTAGGTATAGTAGATCTTCTGGTATTGACTTGTGTGAAAGCAAGAGGTTTTGCGGAAAGAGCGCCTGAAATGGTGATGTTAGATAAAGCAGTTTCAAGTTGCTGTGCGTCATCCATAGAGCTTTCAATACTCTTGGCTATGTCAACTGCTTTATCTAGGGTGGGATCCTTACAGGTAAGTAGTTTCTCTTGTATCTTTTTACAATAGCATCGAGCAACAAGTTGATCTCTCACGAGTTGAGAGGTAAAGTTGTCGAATTCACATTTAGAGGCTAAAACTTTTAAAGCAGTGATGAAAGTATCTATGCTCTCATTGGGTTTCTGCATCCTTGTCAAAACTTGTATCTGTGCACCACAATATTCTTGGTTTTAGTAAAATACTTGTCCAATTGTGCTACCGCTACATCAAATTCATCAGGGTCCTCACCTTCAGGCGGTTCATAAGGAGGTAAGTGGTCAAATACATTTTGACCCTCGATCCCTAAATGGTAACAGCTTGAGGACTGCCCTGCTCTCTGAGAAGGAAGACAGGACCTGCTTCCTTCATCCCAGGCTACCTGAGTGACTCCAAGGGTCAGTTGGCTGAACTCCTCTCTGAACTACAGGGGCACAACAAGCTCCAGAGGCCTCCATGCAACTGCCCAGCTGACCTGCCTAGACCTGCAACTAGATCTGCCTGAGCCCTGCTGGCCTCTGCTGGAGTGAGTTTCTGACCGCAAGAGGTGCCTCATCAGGTCCTGGATCCTTGGTTGCATCAGTTGAGATCTTTCTGTGAAAAATGTTGAAATCCAGAAGTTTTTGGCTCTTCACAACCGCAAGAGGGCCTGTTCATGCCGAGACTCTACCGCCCGTGATGACCACCAATGCAAAGCTTTGGTGAACCGGCACTTCGCACAACAGCAACGACAGCCCACGGTGACAGCCAACGTTAAGGTCTAGCAATGATTGACTGTGACGCCCGACAGGCTTTTCGAGCTACATCGATGGCAGTCTACACCACCCCGCCTGCTCTTCACGCTGCAGCAGGAACCATCCACATCGCTCTCCTTACTCCTCCTTGCGGCCTTCTCTGCGCTACCTCTTTGCGCAGGACTTTGAGAAAGGGACTTTGTTCATATGGACTAACTTGATCCCTGTATCCAACACACACTCCAATGCGATCAGCCTGAACATGTGACTTTCCCCTGGTCTAGCACGACCAGTGTCTGTGAGTGGCGCTTTGTGCTTATAAGCACTGTTTACACTAAAAACTTTGAAACTGCATATCTCAGGTTTTACTAATTGGATTTTTGTTGGTTTGGTATCATTTTATTTATTAAAGTGTACTCTATATTTCTAAAGTGGTTTGGGATTTTTCTTGTGTTGTGTTTCCACTTTATTACTGTTTGTGTGCTGCATAAGTAGTGCCGATGTCTCACACGGAAAGATAATGGGACAACACCAACTCTATTTTTTTAAATTCCATATTTATCTGCTTTTTGCACACACTCGTTATGGTTTTTATTGACCAAACATCAAAGTTTACTACTACTAAATACTTTACACTTTGCTTCTATGATAAGCCTGACTACTTTGTGTTAAGCTGCCAGAGGATTAAGCACAGGTTAATGTAGTGACTTTTGTGGTTCACCCTGACGCGGATTGTGATTATTGCCACCCCCCTCAATCATTAACCCGATTTCTTACAAGGAACGAGAAGTTCATCTAGACCATGGGTACTCACAAACTTTCTCTCGGGGGCCAAATTTAGAGTGTGGTTTGTCGCAGAGGGCCGCACCGGTGGGGGGCGGGGTCAGTGGGGGAGGGGGGTGGGGCCAGAGCAAGAAAAAAAACTGTGACCATGAGGTTGAACACAGGCCCCTGCAGCGGAGGCATTCGTCCACTGAGCCACCAGACCCGGCATACACACATCTATCTATCTATCCATCTATCTATCTATCTATCTATCTATCTATCTATCTCTCTCTCTCTCTCTATCTTTCTCTATCTCTATCTTTCGCTATCTCGCTCTCTCTATCTCTCTCTATCTCTCTCTCTCTCTATATCTCTCTCTATCTCTCTCTAGCTATCTCTCTCTATCTCTCTCTGGCTATCTCTCTCTGGCTATCTCTCTCTCTATCTGTCTCTAGCTATCTCTCTCTCTAGCTATCTCTATCTCTCTATCTTCTATCTCTCTATCTTCTATCTCTCTATCTTCTATCCCTCTATCTTCTATCCCTCTATCTGTCTATGTCTCTATCTATGTCTCTATCTGTCTCTGTCTCTATCTGTCTGTCTCTATCTGTCTGTCCCTGTCTCTGTCTGTCCCTGTCTCTATCTGTCTGTCCCGGTCTCTATCTGTCTGTCCCGGTCTCTGTCTGTCCCTGTCTCTATTTGTCTGTCCCTGTCTCTATCTGTCTGTCCCTGTCTCTATCTGTCTGTCCCTGTCTCTGTCTGTCTGTCCCTGTCTCTGTCTGTCTGTCCCTGTCTCTGTCTGTCCCTGTCTGTCCCTGTCTCTGTCTATCTGTCTCTGTCCATGTCTCTGTCTGTCCCTGTCTTTATCTGTCTGTCCTTGTCTCTATCTGTCTGTCTGTCCCTGTCTGTCCATGTCTCTGTCTGTCTGTCCCTGTCTCTGTCTGTCCCTGTCTCTATCTGTCTGTCCCTGTCTCTGCCTGTCCCTGTCTCTGTCTTTATCTGTCTGTCCCTGTCTCTATCTGTCTGTCCCTGTCTGTCCCTGTCTGTCCCTGTCCCTGTCTCCTTCTGTCTGTCCCTGTCTGTCTGTCCCTGTCTCTGTCTGTCCCTGTCTCTGTCTGTCCCTGTCTCTGCCTCTATCTGTCTGTCTGTCCCTGTCTCTGTCTGTCCCCGTCTCTGTCTCTATCTGTCTGTCCCTGTCTCTTCCTGTCCCTGTCTCTATCTGTCTGTCCCTGTCTCTTCCTGTCCCTGTCTCTATCTGTCTGTGTCTCTATCTGTCTGTCCCTGTCTCTTTCTCTATCTGTCTGTCCCTGTCTCTGACTGTCCCTGTCTGTCTGTCCCTGTCTGTCTGTCCCTGTCGCTGTCTGTCTCTATCTGTCTGTCCCTGTCTGTCTGTCCCTGTCTGTCTCTGTCTCTTTCTGTCTCTGTCTCTATCTGTCCCTGTCTCTGTCTCTATCTGTCTGTCCCTGTCTCTATCTGTCTGTCCCTGTCTCTATCTGTCTGTCCCTGTCTCTATCTATCTGTCTGTCCCTGTCTCTGTCTCTGTCCCTGTCTCTATCTGTCCCTGTCTCTATCTGTCCCTGTCTCTATCTGTCCCTGTCTCTATCTGTCTCTCTGTCTGTCTCTGCGCCTCTATCTGTCTCTGCGCCTCTATCTGTCTCTCTGCTCCTCTATCTGTCTCTCTGCGCCTCTATCTGTCTCTCTGCGCCTCTATCTGTCTCTGCGCCTCTATCTGTCTCTGCGCCTCTATCTGTCTCTGTGCCTCTATCTGTCTCTGCGCCTCTATCTGTCTCTGCGCCTCTATCTGTCTCTGCGCCTCTATCTGTCTTTGTCCAAACTAGGAAGCTTCCCAAAAGGCCCTTTTAAAAGTCAGCTGTGAAAGTGCTTAAAGCTGACTTTTAAAGGGCCTTTTGTGAAGCTTTCCGAAGGTGCCCTGACGTCACAGGAGCCGGCAGTAAACACAGAAGAAGGCCGCAGGAGCATACTTAGTGAATACCTATTTAATAGGTATTCACTACGTATGCTCCTGCGGTCATCTTCTGTGTTTACTGCGGGCCGTGGAAACTGCAAGGCAAGGTCCGTGGGCCGCCAATGAAGGCCTGCAGGGCCGCTGGCGGCCCGTGGGCCGTACTATGAGTACCAGTGATCTAGACGATGGAAGACTATTTCAGGACCTGGAGTGAGTGAGTTTTATGCTGCCCTCTGAAGTTAAGAAGTGATGGTTACACTGTGATGAATCATTGCTTGAATAGAAGGGTCTCGTTCTCTTTTCTGAAGCGGAGGAGGCATAGTGCTTGGCGGAGTTCGACTGAGATATAGTGCCTTACCCATGGCTTGTAGCAAGAGAGAGTCTGCCATCTATTGTTTTTAGGTCTCGCCGGAACCAGCGCATGCGCTGCTCTGGCGAGAGTTTTAGTAAGCGGGTTTTGGAAGTGCAAACAGCAGTTTGCTGGCGACCAGCTTGCGTTCACGCGAGCGTGCACGCGCGATCAGGCGCCATATGGCTTCCCTCGCCATCTGGCTTCCCTCGCGATTACTTTCGCGGCCGCGTCAGTTTCACGGCCGCGCGGCCATTGCTTGTTCTTTCAAACTGTGGCAAACTTTAGAGCACAAAACAAATGCAGCTGGGTTTTCAAAACGCCATTCTTTCTGAATCATGTACTACTTGCTATTCAATAAGATTTTTCTGAAATCTGTACATGTTGCTTTCAAAACTAAGCGACTTGTGTACATCTGCGTTTTATAATGTATTTTTAAAAACAACAGTAAAACGCTAAGACACGCAGAAGGAAATTATTAATGTTTCATCGCCTCTTTATTTTTGTCTGACTATTTATTTCTCGGAAGATGCTAGAGAGTACAAACGAGTCCATCCACAGACTGCAAGAGCGCAGATTCAAACAAGTAACAAAATAGAGCGCAAAAATTGCAATGACATTTATCAAAGTGGCGAAAGTACCTACACCGTTAACATTGATCAATTTACTCACCCACACAACCAATACCATAACTCCTTGTTCGCTTACCAGTGTGCCCTTGCAGTTCGGAATTAAGCCAGCTTTTGTTACTCGGCTAAACTGTTACGGATTTGTGTTTTTTTCTTTCTGTAAAGCGCTCCTAAAGGACTTTATGAATTCCAGAAATAAATTAAGTAGTTAATTGCGTGTGGTGATGCTGTGAGAGATTAGGAAAAATTTGAATCCTTTCATATTTTTTCTCCAGGAGTGCTTGTCGCAAGCAGTGTTTGTCAGGATTTTCCGTGAACAATTTAATATAAGTACATGTGTTGAACTTAGCGTCACGTTTCAAGGACACGATCCTACAATAAGCAGGCAGCAAGCCATGCCTTAATTTATCACAGATGTTACATGATTTTCCTTTAAGGACGAGTGTAAACTACACATTTTGCTTGCACAGGCAGCATACACCAACATTTCTCTGCTGCAACATTCATATTTTAAAAATAAAATACCGCTAGCACTTACACTCCACTCGAAATGCCAGTCTTTCCAGTGCTTGCTGCCAGATGGAAATTATTCTCCGAGTAAAACTGTGCGTCCTTCTCTTTAATAAAAATAGATGCGTAAAGGAGAACAACAAGCATTGGCATAGCCAATAGGTCTCGCCTTTGGGACCTTATAAGTGTTTAGCCATGCAACAGTTGATGTTGTTGCACCAATGATATTGTGCTGCATAACTAAATACTTATAAGGTCCCAAAGGCGAGACCTATTGCTATGCCAATGCTTGTTTTTGTTGCACTTCCTGAGCTCAATTCTGGCGATGCTGCTGTGTGTCTTATGAAGCCCTTCGACATTTCAATCTTCAGATTCTGTCCAAAGTTATAATGTAGAAGCTGCTTGCGTGTTCCAAGCCTCTCGAGCCGAGCCTCGGTCTCCTTTACTGACTAGCGCAATTCACCTACTATCAGGAGACAGCAGGCGCGTTTTCCTCTTTTCTTATGCATGTATGTGAGACAGTAAACCGTGATGAACAAACTCCCTTAGATAAAGACTTGTAAAGACCTAGTTTATATCCAAACAGCTGCTCCATAAAAGTTTTAATTGCAGTAGCTGAAGTTCTTGAATCTGCAGATGAACGAGAACAGCCTTTGCACGCCATCTCTTTTAATGCATGGGTGGCAATTACAAACCTTTCATTTCCTGGGATTTCTCTGAAGCTGCCTCTGCACCAGTTGAATACTGGAGTGATTAAAACCTTTCAAAATGAGGTTTCCACATCGTGAGTGACTCGTTAGCAGCAATTAAAAGTGTATGGAATCGGTTGAACTAAATAGATTAATTACTTTACCTTGACAACAAGGCAGTTGCAAAGTCACTGTCCCAACTGTGCTTCAAATCCATTGTAATTCATAATTATAGACTCAGAAGAAGGGAGCTAGGTATTTTTAAATGTGCTGGTCAATCAACATTAAAAAACAGCATGCACACCTGAGACATTTGCGGACTTGGCGGATGTTTAGATTGGCCTCGAGAGCCTACTGTTCTAAAACTAAAGTTCAGATTTACTGAGAAAATGGTCTAAATGTAGTATTTCCAATAAAGCTCTTGGGCCTTTTTTTTTTACATAATCAGTTGAACTAGATAATTAGTTTTTTCTACTCTTGGACCAGGCGGAAAGCTAACCAATGACAGCTAATTCCAAATGGTGCGCAGGAATTTGGTTCACGTTCACCAGCTGATTCATATTAATTATTAATCTATGATCGTGTCCATTTATTTTAGTTGTTTTGCGTGGTAACCCTCGAGACCTAGTGTCCTCTTCAGAGCACTTTGTTACACTAGTGTGAGCACACGTATGTGTAAATATACGGTTAGAGCACTTAGGCTCTTCTGCGACCTTTTGCAGCTGAGCCTGGAGGTGTAATCGCTTCTGTGTCTGAAGTACAGGTTGAGGTAGAGCTTATTTCCCGGGGAATTAGGGGTGGCAGTGGTTAATAAGGGAGCAGGAGCAGGCTTGCCGCAAGGGTGGAAGGCCAGCTCTGAACACCTGCATCCCACGACGCAAGCCATCAGTTAAACCTGCTTCCACAAGTAGAAAATAAATGCTTTTTGGGTGAACTGATCACTTGACTCTATATTCCAAAGGCCGAGTTGAGATCATTCCAGGCCATTAGCTCTGGTCTTCGAGGGATTCGTTGCATGAATTTTGGTAAAGAATAAAGGATGCTAGCCCGTGTATGATGTGAAGACAGCTACTTCAGGAATATAAGACTCGTGCTACATTATGCCCTGCTCTTAGTACAATGGTTTCCACTGTTCTTGCTTTTTAATGTGTAGACCCAGGGTGATTTTGAACTCTCAAAGACTGTTGATTGTTTTGACAAGGCCAGTGTTAATTATGTTTAGGGCTCCCGGTTTTATGGTATTTATTTTTTTGCCATTTCCGTCTGTATTTATCCATATTTATTTTTTGCTAATTTTATCTGTATTTATCCATATTTATTTTGGGTTTTGAGGAAAAATTAAGCTGAAATTAGTATATTTCCACATTTATTTTACCCAAAAATATGCACTCATGCTTGAATGCCTGCCCGGTTTCAGTGCTGTGAACACCCGCAGAAGATATATCATTGCACTTATATGAAAATATGCAAATTTCAGTATCAACCTTGTTATGTTATGTTATGTTATATAAGTTTGTAAAGCGCCAAGTTACCCAAGGGTGTCCTGGCGCTGAGCACTGTATGCCTGAGGCAGTGTATACCTGGTGACCTCCACCTCTGAGCACCAACTGAGACTAAGCTGAAAACAGTCAGGTTTTCAGGCCCTTCCTGAACAAAAGGAAATCCGTGCCAGTCCTTAGATATAACGGGAGATCGTTCCAGGCCTTGGTGGCTCTAAGGATAAAGCTCTTCCCACCCCGGTTAGCCTTTTTGCTCTAGGAACGACCACCCGCTTTACTTCCATTGAGCGCAATGTTCTCCCGGGGACATACCATTGAATGCGCTTTTGTAGGTCTTCAGGGCCAGTTCCCATCAAGGACTTAAAGAGCGTACAGAGAGCCTTGAATTGAACTTGTTGTTTGATTGGGAGCCAGTGAAGGTAACGTAGGCCATTCCTGACCGACATAAACCTCGGAGTGCCTGTAAGCAACCTAGCTGCCGCATTCTGCACCATCTGTAGTCTGTTGAGATGTTTCTTATTAATAGTCAAGTACAGACTGTTACAGTAATCCAGACGGGACAGAATGAGGGCTGAGACGACTGTTCTGAAACTTTCTTCCGTGAGGAAAGGTTTTATTTTCCTCAGGGTCCTCAGAATAAAAAAGCTTGTTGACACCACCCGCTGACCTGGTCCCCGAATGTGAGGGTGTTATCCATGATCACCCCCAGGTTCTTAACTTTCCGTGAAGGGGGTGGGGGAAGGCCCATATCACTAGGCCACCATGCTGGGGTCCAGAGGTTAGGGTTGTTCCCGAAGACAATCACCTCTGTTTTGCCTGCATTTAACTTCAGGCAGTTAGCAGACATCCAGCCAGTTATTGCTAGCATACAGTCGTGGCAGCTAGGGGCCTTTTCCGCTTCTTTACCTCTATGCAGGGATACCACAATTTGAGTGTCATCTGCGTAAGAGGTTAGGAGTAGCCCAAACGATCTTATAAGGGCAGCCAGTGGTCAACCATAAATATTAAAAAGCGTTGGACTAAGGGATGACCCCTGTGGGACTCCACAGGGGATGAAAAATGGTTTAGATCTGTCCCCACCTAGTTCTACCGTTTGTATTCTATCGGCCAGAAATGATTTAAGTAGGTTCCAGGCCGAACCCTGGACCCCAGCCTCCGATAAGCGGCCCATCAACACTTCGTGATGGACCGTATCGAAGGCTGCCGACAGATCCAGCATGATCAAGATGGCATAGCCTCCCCGGTCCACCGCCTCACGAACCTCCTCCGTGGCTTTGATCAACGCTGACTCCATACTGTGTCCTGCTCGAAAACCGTACTGAGAAGGGTCCAACATGTTGTTTTCCTCAATGAACAGACTTAATTGGGTGTTCATAGCCTTCTCCAGTATTTTAGGTGGTAATGGGAGTCGGGAGATGGGTCGGTAGCTATTAGGATCGTTAGGATCTAGGTTGGGTTTCTTAATCAGTGGCAGAATTGAAGTAGTTTTCCAGGCTATAGGGTAATGCCCTGCCCCCATTATGAGGTTCAGTAAGGAGGTTAGAGTGTCTGAGATAACTTCCGGGGAAATTTTGATTACTGCAGCTGGACAGGGGTCCATAGGGGAACCGGATCTGCAGCCCATAAGCAGATTGGTAACCTCTTTGTTCACCAAAGGGGTGAAACTACTAAACGTAGGAGAGTTGTTAGTTGCCATTGTCCCGGCTGCCGGATCACTGGCCTCACCCTGTAGATTGCTGAAGGAGGAGAAGATAACCTCGACTTTGTTCAGAAAAAGAGAGGCTAAGACGTCACAGAAATCTGGACTGCTGTGAATAGTAGGTTTAGGGGGGTTCATTAGAGTAGTTACTGTTCTGAAAAGTTCCTTCACAGAGGATTTGGCTCCAGTGATCTGTTCGGAAAAATAGGCCTTTTTCGCTTCCTGAAGTGATTTTTTATAGATTGTAAGACTGGTTTTATATACTTCCTTGTTGGCCAAGCTATACCCCTTTCTCCAGAGCCGCTCTAGCCTCTTACAGTCTGATTTGTGCTTCTGTAGGTTCTGAGTAAACCATGGGGCAGAGGGAAGACCACGTCTGGGGGTACACCATTTGACAGGGGCCAGTCTGTAACAAGCGGCATTAATCCAATTCGTATAGGCCGCTGTAGCATCCTCTATATTATTAGAAAGATTTGGGACCGAGTCAGACAGGGTTTTGTCAAAACTGACGCTATTAATATTCTTCCAAGCCCGTGTAGCTATTTTTTCCCTGGGCTTAGAGCTGGGTGTTTTAAGGGGGTACAAAGCGATAGCAAAAGTGATGGCCGTGTGATCTGTCCAGGGAAGTGGCAGTATATCCAAGACGGAGAGGCTGGAGGAATTAGAAAAGATTCCATCCAGCGTATGACCCGCTTCATGAGTCGGGCCAACTACCCTCTGCGTGAGGTCCCCTCCTGACATAATTTGCAACAGTCTTGAGGTGTCTGTGTCAATGGAGTCCTCCCGATGGAAGTGCACCTTGTGCATATCTACTGCTATTAAAGCCTCTTTACTAAAATTCCTTTCTTTTTTAACCCCCTTATCTATCAATCCACACATCTATTGGCCTGGCAGTCATGGCAGACAGTATTTAGAATTACTCAAAAAGCAACTCAATTTCCGTTTTTATCCACATTTAAAAATAAATACAGACAAGAAAATGAATGTTTTCTGTCTGTATTTATCTGTAAAAATCAGTAAAAAAAGGAAAACAGGGAGCCTTATTTATGTTGCAGCAGTCTAGACTTGCCATGATCAGAAATGTCATGAGTTCCAGCCTGCAAATAGTTGTAGGAATGCTAAGATGTTTTGGACAATGAATGCCCTGGCTATTTCAGTGCATTTATTTGGGTGGGGAGGGAAAGTCAACTCAAAGTATAAGATAAATGGGCACAACCACTCGTTTTTTTCAATTTTTCACCTGGGGAGTTTTTTCCCAGGTAGTGAGTTGGGCGAATGGTATCACCTTGTTCTAAGTGCATCAATGTAGGATTTCAGAACCTTTGTTTTGTTCCGTTTTATGGCAGACATAATTCTTCTTAACCATAAGCGGAAATGTCCCAAACTGTTTGCGGTATTGACCAGGCTCTCATTATCATTACCCAGATGGAAATGGATATGATTATCGTCAACACGCATCTTAAATTGAATTGGGTATTTTTCGACTACCTGTGCTAGTGGGGTTCGAAGGCATCAGGGTTCATGTCATTGAGCCAGGTATGTAGTATTTCTTCCTTGTTGTTCCTAGACAAATAACAGCAATTTTGTCTTGGTGAGTTTGATCCCACTTGAAGCCCAACCCCACTAAGACAGAATTCCTATCAGACTTTGAAACCCTGTTTTTATTGAATATCAAGCCACTCAGTTGGATTCACCCTGGACACCAGCCCCAAGTAACACATTGCCAAAAAAACAAAGACGGCATGGTACCAGCTCTCTCTTCTAAAGAAATTGAAACCATTTCTTCTGAAGAAATATGATCACATCAGCCTCATCATGATGGAACTCCATTGTCTCATCCTGCCGGCCCGCACAATCTTTAAAACTGGCTGCATCAATTAGAAAGACATCACGCCCAGCAGCCTGCTGATCTTGCAGACAGGCTCACCATCTTGTGTGGCTCTCAGCACACCCGCAGCCAGGTCATCATCGGATTGGAGACTTAAGAAGTGTAAAAAAGAACAAAAAAACAAGTCTGCAGGTTTTTTCCATCTATCCACCCAGTACCAGTAACAACATCCTGTACACATCAGGAGTGCCCCAACTCTGCTTTGAGTTAGAGTGAGGAATGTACTTCTTTATAGAACAATACATAACAATTAGGGCTCCCGGTTTTCCGTTTAAACTGCTTTTTACATATAAATACAGACGGAAAATAAGTTTTCCTTTATCTGTATTTATATATAAAAACGGGAAAATACTAGTACATTTTGCCGCGCTGCCGTGCTCCAGCAGACCAGCCTACAGTAACACAAAATGCTTTTGTTGATGCCCCAGCTCCGCTCCGCCCCTCGAGTGAGGTCTTCATTGACATCAATAGAATCACACACCCAACCATCTGGTGTCTCCCCCTCCTTAGATGGTTAAGAGGTGTCAGCCCGGGCTTCCCGTGCACACACACAGCCGCATCCGAGTACTTCACAGGTCTTTGATAGACCATTTACTTGTTAATGAGGCTTTGTTGTTCTTTTGCCCCTTCTTAGAGCCCCTGCCTCTTCACTCAGAATCGGATAACAGCATAAGGAATTGGACATGGCATTCCGTGTCCATTTCGATTTTCTCTATTCCACAGACAAATTCATAATTGATAGTTTTAGATGGAGAACACCAGCCGGAATCCGAGAGTCTGGCCCCAGGTATCCCCGCACAAAAGCCTGCCAACCTTATAACGAGGGCCTGAGGCGCCCTGGGGGCACATCACACACAACCTAATGCAAAATAGAGGTTGAGACAGTCGTTATGTATGTCTTAGCAGAGCATCCTTGCAAAGCAGGAACACATGAACCATCTCCGCCAGACACAGGTGGCAAGAAGTCGAAGCAAACAGATCGGGAACAGGATTAACAATTCAGTTCCAGTGAGAGATCGAATTTCCATAAGGACTGCAAACTTGCAAACTTTCAAGAACTTTAAAATACACGCCCTCCCAAAACTCTCCCGTGTGCAATAACAAGCCTGGTTTGCTGAGCGGAACTAAGAGAAAAGTGTCCCGAGCTGACAGGGGAAAAACATGCCTGTTTGCTGAAGAATTAGCCCCCCCCCCCGAAATTTTTATTAGCCCCCCCACCCCGAAAATACAAACAATAAATACATAACTAAATAAAGCAAGACAGAGTGGTCGCAAAGTGGCCAGATTGGTTTTATTTACACTCAACACATTAGCGCCACCCTCCAGAGTTTGCCAGTGAAGCGCTACTTTTCTTTTCATGTCGTTTGCTTTTCAAGCAAAAAACACTCATTGATTTCTGAATAATGAGTGTAAAAGCGTTAAGTTGTATTCCCTATGAGTGTTTGCATTTTTCCAGTATGTTGTTACTTTTTTTTCAGGCAGCATATTACTGTAGTCTAGTGCATAATTTGAATTGAATTGCTTTCAGGTGTTTATAGCTTGGCACAATTGGGCTGTAGCTGAAGGCAGTGTGAGTTTCTCTCAGTGGGGCAGTATGGTGTTCAGTGGGGAAGAGGATGTGGCACTCTGCGGATGACAGAAACTGCAAGGCTCTGAGACAAATGGCTTGTCATAGCACTTTTAAGCATATTTGGGAAATTCTGCAAATGGCAAAGTCTTCAGATTAATGTATAGTGTTGACCAATAACAACCGAGCGCATGTGTGCATTGTCAATTTAAATAAATGTGGAAAAATACTAGCTGTAGCGTCGTCTTTTGCTTGTGGCAAAAATAAATGTGGATAAATACAGAAAAAATGGCCCAAAAATAAATATGGATAAATACAGACGGAAATGGCAAAAAAATAAATACCATAAAACCGGGAGCCTTAATCACAATGCAGTAATTTTACACTTCTGCTCTGACAACCCAGCTATCTTTCCTATTGTTTGTTGACCCTATGCTTACCTGTGTCCTTGTACACCTCTCTGCTGCCTTTTGCTTAGGTTTGTAGTATTCATATACCACATAATAATAATAATAATGTTTCTGATGGATATTTGTCATCACAGATTCCTCACCTTGTGAATGCCTCCAGGAGTCATGGTTTAGCATTCTCATGGACGCCTAGACCACCAAACGTACAGTTATAGGGTGTTGCATGAGAAAAACTGAGTCACCAGGAGCAGGACTGTGTCTTCTGGCCCTTACCTATTTACCGGCGGGCAAGGTTTGACCCAAGTGTCCCTTAGAGTGTCCATCGGAGCTTCATTGAAAGAAAGATGCGGGTCTCTGGAGGCCTGAACGGGTTGCAGGACTTCTGTCAGGATATTAGTCTTGATCACATCAGATGGGAGCTGCAGGTTTAACACTTCGGCAGCCCTTCGGATAACCACTGCAAAAGAAGCTGATTCCTCTGTTGAACAACCCGGGGGGAATTCAGCTCAGTGTCCGGAGAGGTGTCTAGCCCAATGGCTTCCTGAAAGTTGATATAAAAATTGTCATTGTTATAGAAATGGGACACTTCATCTGCATCATCTCCAGTCTCAATCTGACATATTGACTGTGTTCAGAATCTGAGCCTAAAGCAATATGTAGCATTTGTGGATGTGTTCTGGGTAATGGCAGTGATTTGTGAGAGTCAGAATGTGGTTAGGCTTGCTGCGCCAAGGTTGTGTCGGGTTCACCTCAGAGTCAGATAAAACAATAGGTTCCTCTGGTGTTGGCGGCGTTGGTGTCAGCGTCCACGCTGCTGTGACTGGCATGTATCCTAGCTCCAAGTTCGAAGTCTTTTTGGGAATCAGCCCCTTTGTCGGGGCAGACCCTGCAGTTGAGACAAGTGGTACTGATGGTTTTGAGGACGGATCTGCCAATGGTTTTGCGACAGGAGATCTCCTCGGATCCTTGGGGCTAGAAGGAGTGCCAGTGGGAGCCAAAAGGGTGGCGAAGATGCACAACATGGCTTTCTTGAAAGCCTCTACGGAAAGAAAGGTACTGATGCCACGTGTAGTCATGGTGATTATATGTGACTCTGATGTTACTTCTGGGGTGAGACAGAGTCAACTCGGAATAGCACAACGCCACCTGCTGGCATGTGGAAGCAATACTAAGAAAAATCTATGGATCCAGTCTGGCCTCTGGGGGTATTCACAAGTTAAGGCATCTGAGGTTACATAGAGCATCCACCAGAAACAGTGTTACCAAAGGTAAGTAATGTATTTTTGTTCGTTTGTTCAAGCAGGCGTTTTTTCATCTCCTTGCGAGAATTCTGTGCATAATTACTTGCTGTATAATTCTCTATGGGCACTTTGGAGACATAGATCTTGCTTGCTAGCTACAGAACTTCATCAGTGATTTATATTTTCTGAAGAATACTTCTAACCGCAAATTCCTCACCTTTAAAATAATCCCCAGATGCCAGACTGGATCCGGAAGCTTTTCATAGCAGTACTCCAGCATGCCAGTAGGTGGCATCATGAAGCTCCATGTTGACTTTGTTCCGCCCCAGAAGTGGCAAAGTGGACGTGATATAGGCACAACCCCCATCCGCTGTCAGTACCTTTCTTCCTGCGCCTTCAGAAGCAAACCCGAACTCTTTTTTTCTTTTTCATTGTCATTTTACAAACTTTTTGCAAGATTTTTTCTCAAAGAAACTTCAAACCAGTGTGCAATGGAACGATGTCCCCTCTAATGACTTCAAGATTTAAACCATACTGGGATTGTTGCAAATAAATGTCTGTTACAGACCACCACAAAATATGCCTTTGGTATTTGGGCCCAAAGCATGACTCCAAAAACCTGGAACGACCTGAATCTTCACACCAAAACCGCCTCCTCAGTTCTTCATTTCTGCTTACAACGGAAGACCTGGTACTTCATGTAGCCATGACCCTGGCTTGGCCCATATAGCTTCTGCTACAGTTTGAGGATACCCTACTGGGTGAGTTGTGCTCAGTACAAATACAAATAACATAAAATAACTCCAAGTCATGTGAGGAGTGCACCCTCATGAACCCAAAGGTAATCCGGGAATGTTAAGTGAAGCTGTATGCCACCAAATAGCCAAAGAATCCTTGCAATTCTCATAATCTTTTGAAGTCGAGGGCGCGGACTCGTTGTCGTTCCCAAGGCCATTCCCATAACAGCTGTTTGTCATGGTCAAAGTCTTCAGTTAAGTTCAGTTCTAAATCGATTGGGAACACACAAGAAGACCAAGCTATACTTGCCCCATCCTGCCATTCTCTGTCTTCAGAGAAGTCGCAAAGATGTCAACGTGACATCCAGTCTCACTCCTGATCCTTGGAGGAGCTGCTACCACAATTGGTCCTGGTGCATCATGAATTCTCCTAATCATCAGTGACATTGCAACAGATGGAGGCATTCAGGAAGGTCACTTTATGCTTCTTCTGCACTCCCCCGGTTTCCTCAGGCATGTCTCTGAACCCCAAGGATCTGCTTAGGCCTCCAGTCAGGTTATGTTATGTTACTATAATTTGTAAAGCGCCTGAATCACCCCCGAAGGGGTATCTCCCTCCACGCTACTATGGAATCACAGACAGGTAGTGTTAGTTACTGAAAAGCTCAGTTTTGAGAAGCTTTCTAAAGTGAAATCTGTTCACTTCTGAAGGTGAGAGGGTAAGTGGTTCCAGTAAAGGGGGGCCAGGTAGGAGAAGGCTTTTCCCCCGGAGCGTATTTTTTCTAAAACGAGGGATGGTGAGGGGAGATTTTTCCCCAGATCGCAGAGATCTGCTCGGCTGGTACAGGGTATGTTTTTCTGTCAGATAACTTGGTCCCCTGCCATTCACTGATTTATGTACTAACCAACAGATCTTGAATGTGATTCTCTTGCATATAGGAAGCCAATGAGAGGGAGAGAGAGGCAGTTTTGGCTGGCATATTCTGGACCAGGCAGGCCGCTGTGTTCTGGACCACCTGGAGTTTGTTCAGTAGAGACTCACTAGCCGCAGCCATAAGAGCATTACAGTATTACAAGCGGCTGATTACCCGTGCCTGAACCTGAGTTTTTCGCATTGAGAGTGGGAGGAGTGGGAAAACTCTGCGCAGAAGACTCATCATATGAATGCAGGTGCCAGTGGTAGCCACTACGCGATCTTTCATAGTAAGAGTCTGGTCCAGGCGAACATCCAGATTTTTAACCCCTGTCTTGGGGGCAGGTGCTGCGCCCAGGTTTGTAGGCCACCACTCCGGAGACCAGAGCATTTGGGCTTTACCAAAAAGCATAATTTCTGTCTTGCTGGCATTCAGCTGGAGAAAGTTTTCCGTCATCCAAGACGAGATGGATTTCATGCCCTCAGAGAAGCGTGCTTTAGTGGTAGTTATATCGTTATTAAAGGATAAGAGAAGTCGGGTATCGTCCGCCCTGGGAACCTGCTTCGAATTCCATACCGGCCGGTGCCGACTTTCTTTTCGGCAGCAACATCTGCACGAGTCCCTTCGACATCGGCATCGACGCTGCAGGAAGACGCTATACTGTATTCAGTGTGTGACTCCAGGCCAAACTCCTCTTGTCCTCGTCCAAGGTTGCGTATGGTATCCACATTGATGTGCCAGATACCAATCCAAACTGATTCTGACAGAGCGCTACCCCTGCCACAGATCCGCCCTCAGGCGTACTACCAGCTTTTTCATTCAGACTCCGATAAGAGTCTACCACTATTTGGAGATGGCAATGCTGATGATCGGAATGTATTATCTCTGCACTAAGATGACAACTATATGCATATAGGCATGCAGGAGACCAGTTAGATTGATTCATCCCCTGATACTGATTTAATTTCTACCCCATGGCCATCAACATAGTAAAGTGCGTCCTTTGCTTTAGTCATTAGACCTGCAGTGGAGGTCTTGAACCTACAACTCTCATATGTGAAGGTTAAAACTAACGTCCTTACAGAGGTCTTGCAACCTGGGCAGGTTCCCTCTGAGCCCTTGTTGCCCTTTAATGAATATTGATGGGCACATGGGCAAGTCTTGTTCATGCCCACCATTGAACTGGCAGCATGCCAGATGCCACCGATCGACACCGGGTGACCCTGATTTCCTGGCTCAGCCTCCTACTCCTGAGAGGCTGGTGGTTCAAACTCAACCAGTGAGGTGATTCCCGACTCATTCCCTACGATTCCTCTGGACAGAGAATCAAAATGGAGTCATTTGGAAACATCAGTCAGCCCTAGGTTTGAGCCAGTTGTTTGCTTGGCTGATTTACGCAGTGCCACTGGAATTATGTGATTCTGCAGCATTTTCTGCACAATTATGGATTTGCCCCATTTGCTATGTAATCCATCATCTGTTGCATTAACTGCAGATTTTACCCAAAACATTATTTATAGCTCAATCGTATCAAAAGTTACTAAAAAACAGGGTGACACGTGTTCCAGTGCAGTGTAAGTCCGTTTTCAAAGGTTGACTGGTCATCTCTCAGTTACTTATTACTGTATTTAGAACTTCTGGATGATGAAATTGTAGATCTGTCACATTTCTTTGTAAGTCACCCAGCCTTAAACATTTTCTAGAAACCACTGTATATTATTTGCCTGTAATACCAGTGATTCAATTTAGTAATTTAGTTACCGTTGTTATTGAAATATACAGATTATTTACCTAACTATTGTTGCACAGTTTCAGTTTTTCTTCTCTTAAGGGATGGGACATCCTACATTTGTGATTGCTTCTCTGAATTTTCACTGAATCTTGGAATCGCTGCTTAAGGCTACCATATTTTCCAGTTCAGTAACGCATAACCCAAACGTGGATATGTTATACATATGTTCACCCATTTAGTGAAGTATCCATTTGTTCATTAAATTCTGTCTGGAATTGTGCGCGAGTTGTATAACACGACTCAGTGGCGTAGCTAGACCTTTGGCCGCCCGGTGCGGCCCCGGAGTTTGCTGCCCGTGGCGGCGTTCCGCGCGGCACCCTCCCCGCGACGGCTGCAGCTTACGAGCGGGGGTGGGGGGAGACCGCCGCCCCCCCCACTTGCTACGCCACTGACACGACTGGCGATATTAAGAAGGCATCTGGTTGGTTTGGACATTCGCTGCTCTGTCGTTATCCCACATAACTAACCCACGTGCTAAACGTTGACACCGTGACGATAGGGTGACCAACTGGCATGGGTGCAAATTTAGGACGGTAAGTGTAAAAATTCAGGACAAAGGGTCAAAATTCAGGACAAACATTCAGGACATAAGGTCAAAATTCAGGACAAAACTTCGGGACAAAAGGTTAGTTTTACAGACACATCAGAGGAAGTTGCGCAATAGTATAAAAGTAAGTAAATAGACAACCACTTAAGTACAAGTCAAAATAAGTTTATATTAGGTTGAGACAATCGTGCACTTCATGGTTTTTCAGTATGCGCGCAGCTTTGAGCAACTGTGCAGGTTTTTTGTTGTATTTCATATGATAATAATCTATTTATATGGTTACTCCACTGGGTTGTCCAGTCCAATATTTCGTTTACAACTCATGGTCCTGAGCAGGCATTTTTGGTGAGAGAAGTGGTCAGGAAGATCTGCTCGGATAGTCTTTGTTACTAGCATCTCATATCTGAGTGCCATTGTGAGATGTAAAGCGGCACGCATAGGCCAACTAAAGGGAGGATTGCTGTGATGAACCCACTACAGGGAACGCATTATGGGTGTTTCAGCAAGTGAAAATTAAAATATGGAATTTGACTTTGTTTATGGGGGCTTTGCAGAGAGTTGCACTAGCTGACGAAGTCAGAAAGGTGCTTCTCCCTGCAAATTTCTTAAAGAAGGCACTGTCGATACACTATTACATCGTTTATTTTTGACGCCTTGCCTTTTGCTACAAACACAATATACATCTCAAGCACAGCTCATGGCACTATGAGGCTCTCCCTAAAACCTTACACCTAAAACAAAACATGCAAACATTTACCATTATTAGTGTAACATTCAAGGAGCAGTTGGGTGTCACTCAAAATGTCATATGCATGATGTATAGATCCCACACATAAGCACACAGCAAATACAGAATAGTAACATATAGGCAAGGGAGTAGCCAGAAAATTAAAATACCTCCCACTTTGAACTAAAGCTCCTATGGCACTAAGAAAGCAAATAAGTCATCACAACCCTCCCCAGAAGAGCTCTCTTGTCCAAGGATCTATCCATCCATCCTTCCATCAAACTCCTGATATCCACGATTTCAAATTTACATTCTGTCATCTATTAATTCTTTCATCCATCATTCAGTCTTTCACCATTCATTATGTCCTTCCATCTGTGTGCCCATCCATATCCAAACCTTTTCAACCATTTGCAAACCTATCCATCATCTATCCTTCCATCCATCATTTCACTCATCCATCCCTCCATCCACCCTTTCACTCACCCATCCATCCACCCTGTCACCCAATCCATCCTTTCACTCATCCATCCACTTTTCCACCCACCCATCCATCCATCCACTCATCCATCCAGCCATTTACCCTTTCATCCAAAGCCATCCTTTCACTCATCCATCCACTCTTCCATCCATCCACTCACTCATCCATCCAACCATTTACCCTTTCTCCCATCCAGCCATCCTTTCACTTACTCATCCATCACCCAGTCACTCATCCGTCCACCCATTCAACTTTTCACTCATCCATCCATCCTTTCTTCCAGCTCTCCACCCTCCCTTTCACTCATGTATGCATTCTTTCACTCATACATCTTTACATTCTTCTTTTCACTCATCCAGGCACCTATTCACCCATCCATTCTGCCAATCATTCATCCATGCTTTAACTCATACATCCATCTATCCTCCTTTCTCTCTCCATTCCCCTTTCACTTAGCCAGTCATCCTTCCATACTCCCTTCACCTATCCACCCACTCATCCACTCATAAATCAATCCATTGACCCTATCACTCATCCATCCTTTCACTCATCCATCCTTTCTCTCATCCATCCACCCTTTCACTCATCTATCCATCCTTTTTTCCATCTACCCTCCCTTTCACTCGCTCATGCATCCACTCGTCCACCCATCCATACATTCACTCATTCATCCAACCATTTACCCTTTCACCCATCCAGCCATCCTTCCACTTACTCATCCATCCACCCAGTCACTCATCTGTCCACCCATTCAACTTTTCACTCATCCTTTCTTCCAGCTCTCCAACCTCCCTTTCACTCATGTATGCTCCACATTTCAATGTTCTAATGTTATTTATTTCTTCTGCAAGCATAAGCAATGTGGAAAAAATAGCAAACATATTAAAAATTAAAATAAAGGTGTTGCCCAGCAGCCCAGGCACTGAAGGGCACCCCTTTTTGGGCTGTTGTGCACATGTGATTTGTCACTTGCCGTGAAGAGAGCCAATGTGGGTTCACTCACTATGTATAAATGCATGTTTATTATAAACTTTTGAGAAAGCATGAGTTGGGCCAGACCTAAAACTAAAGCATCATTTAACGCGCAAGAGACAGCCAAGTCCAACAAAGATGTTTACCAACCACAGCGTCCCGCAGAAGCACCAACTTCTCCCCAAATCTTCCGATTGCCTTTATGCCAATACACTTCAAGAAAGTTAGGGAGCATCCTTCATCAGCGTTTATTAACTACGAGCTATTGATAGAATCATTCTAAAGCATCTGTGTATTAAAACAGATGAGTACGGGGTCAACTGTTTACAGACCGAAAGTGCGGAACAGTTTGGAAGGGCAGGGAGGTATGAATCTCTTAGAAAATAACCGTCAGGCCACAGATCACGTCAGGCTTAAGGTGGTTTGAGTTGATTATAAAGTTATTAAAGCTAAAAACATGAGCGCATAATCTTCAGAGGAAAGGACTGCCGATTTGGGATCGAGGAGGCGTGTTGGAGGCAAATCTGGAGGTGGGTGACCGGGTGAATCTGCAGCAGGCACCAATTGTGCGGGAGAAGGGTTTGTCAAATTATTTGATCAGCGCTGCCCCAGCCGCCTTGGCAAGCCAGCGACTCCTTGTGTGAAACACTGAGCATTAAACGGATTACTCCAGGGCAATCTTCTCAGCATGTGCATCATAAGCGTAATCATGACACTCACAGGAAGGCGGCCAGGACAGACCAACGGGGGCAAAAGGACAGCTAAACAGAGAGCAGGGTGTAACAGCTCAAACTGGCCCATTGTCATTCTGTATGTGGCAATCAGCCGCAGACAGAATGACAATGGGCGGGGTGAGGCTGCTCTTGTGCTCGAGGTGGAGTGCGAGGCGGCCCCATCAGGGGACTGAGGCTTCTTGCGGCTGCTCCCTGGCCATAATTACGGACAAAAGGCGTCCGTAAAAAGGACCGTCACGGACAACGGACGTGAGGTCCAAATTACGGACGGTCCGTGAAATTTACGGACGGTTGGTCACCTTACGTGACGAACGCTGCTACTTCCCAGACTGGTCACGATTCAGTGCAGCCATGAGTCTGTGAGAGGGATGGCTTTGGGTTACATAATCGTGTTCTGTTGCATTGTAATGTAGTGCAGTAATAACCTCCTGTTGTGAAGAGTTGTCGATGATCAACGGTAGTTCATTAAGTGAAGTAGCCAAGGCCTGGTTAGTTTTCTTTTGAGAGGCAAATATTTATAGCATTATTTCTAATTACAGCTTTTTAATACAGCCGTAAGTCTAGACTAATAATGTCACTTAAACAAAGATCACTATCTCCAGATTAACTATTTATACTGTACAATATAATAGACATGTTAAGCATTTTTATTAAACAAGAAATCATGTCAAGGGCAAAAGTTATATTTTCATGGTATTTTTGTGGCCTGTATCACGGCTTTGCTTAGAGATAACAATCTACAGTATTCACTGAAAGATGTGATTGGCTGCCATGGTTACAAGTTAAAGTGAATTATAATAAAACATAAATATTTTATGAAAGAACTTTTGTTAAAGGGAAGGTAAGGTTGCAATCCAAAATCTAAAAAAACAATGGAATTCTCTGGTTTTGGTTAGTTGTGAAATCATAATGCTCCCAAATAAATTACTCATTATTGTTCAGATTACATCATCGATGACATCACACATGAGTTAACAATTGTGGCTTCATTGGTGACATCAGAGAAGCCATAAACTATTACACTTTTTGAACTAAGTTTGCTGAGAGGAGAAATAAAATGTTATTCTGTATCAAATCTTGCGAGAACATCTAGATGTTGACAGTGGTATGGAGGATGCTCCCTGGGGCGCTAAGTGCAGAAAGCTGTTGTGTGCAGTCTCTGATCTTTGCCCTTGCCTGTGACTGCTCCTACCATCCTCATAGCCCACTAGGCACTCTATTGGATGTGCTCCGACGACTCTGACCCCTACATTTTTAAAACATTTCCCCTTATTCTGGATCTTCATTAGCATTTTCTGGCATCCTAAGTTTAGAAATAGATTTAAAAAATTGCATATCTACTGGTAAATCAAAAACTGTGGAAAGACTTACTAACTGAGTGTGTTTGACTTATTTTCGTAGGAGAGGGTGTTATGTTGCCCCCACATGGCCCCAGCAAAAAATTCTTTCGCAACAAGATTTGTAGACCACAAGAACTGGTTCACAAATTGCAAAATACTGCATTGTAGACTAACCACTATAATTTGAATTTTGGTTCATGTACCCTACTGTCAGTAGGTCCTTTTCCCCTTATTGTGAATATTTTAAAATGAGCAGACAGATTTGCCTTAAACTAAAAATGATTCAAGTTGGTCCAGATGCTAACATCTTTACAAGTTTTGAATTTGGAAACATAAATGATAGTCAAAAAAATACATTTTGATTTCAAACAAATATTAAACAATTTTCGCTCTCCGGCGGGCAGAAGAAAGGAGAGAGCACAGCTTCTTTATTGGCTTTCATGTATTATGTTGAAAAAAATATTAGCTGTATTTCTTTTGAAATCGAGACAGCTAAACTAATATAAAGATACTTGCGCCAATACGTCTAAAGGAATCTGACGGCTAGGCTTGTACCCTGTCAGAAAGATAAATCCCAGCAGGAGAAGCTAGCCAAAAGTGCAAATGCAAAAGGGAAAATGACCTATGATACAACGTTTCGAACGGGGGAAGTGATATACACTAGAGGAAACAAGCATATTAGCTTGTAAGAGCAAAGTGAAGAGAGGGTAAAGAATGCTTGAAATTTGAGGGGATGGAGATAGGGGGCGATGTAGGGAGGAGGAGCAGAGGTGAGAGGCAGGAATCAATATGAGGCAAGAGAGACAGTATGTTGAGAAACAGCTGATAAATTCAAGAAGAAAAGAGGATAGCTAGTAAAGCCAGGAAGAAAAAAAGCTAGGTAGGAAAGGAAACTTAGAGGGGGAGTGTTCTTGAAGGGCTTCAGCAGCTGTTGAACGGTCAGCCTTTTTAGGTCTTGCCTAAAGACAGCTTTAGCTGTGTGTTGTCAACGACTTATTATGAACTATACAATACAATACATGGTGTGCTTTTGGTCAGCGCCTTGTGCATGTTTGGAAGGCTTTGTTGTTTATTTCAGTTCCCTACTCCTGATTTGATGACATTTCTCCCTATTCTTGTGTTTGTCCTGCCCAAGTGCATTTCGATCTCGCAATGTTTTTCCTTAATGGCATGTATCCATCCATCCACTGCTGATGTCAGACATTACATTGCAGTGCATGTAAGGGGCTATTTTCTGTCCCTTTCTACCTTATCCTCCACTACCCCCTCCTCTGTTTATTAACCCACGCTCAATAGCTGCATGCCTACGAGCCCCTTAGCCGCTCGTGCTTTGAACACTGGTGGCACTATCGGAGGTGGCCTTCCTAATTTTTTTTTTAACAATTTCAAGATGGCTACCCTTGCATGGGCATGCACACATATGCACTGCTTAAATCTTTGAATGCATGTTTTTATATTTTAAGAAATCACATTCTAAGATGGCTGCAGCAGATGTGGGGCATCCATGGTGGCCATTTTTTAACATATTTTCATATGTCCACAGGGGACATCTTTGAAAGACTTTACTTATATTTTAAGAAAGTTTATGCAAAGATTTCCACAACTGATGCCTCTGTCCTTAGAGTCCATCTTTGAATGGGGTTTCTTACAATATAAGACAATTCATTCAACGATGGCCACTACAAATGTGTGCCCATTCGCAATGGTCATTTGGGAGGAAAAAATATGCATTGGCAAAGTCAATATGTTAAGCAGGTGAGATTTGAGTAATAAAAACAAAGATTCTTTTCTGCATTCTCTGGGTATTTAGTTGCAGCTGCTAGAGAGAAGCCTGAGAAAAAGTGGAACATTGCCAGTGTTTTATTGCTTCTGGCGTTATGTCTACTTGGGTGGTGTTATTTCCATGCCCGTAACCTCGCCTGAGTGAGCTGAAGACTCAAGCTACAGCTCACTGGTGATAACCAGCTAGGTGAATATGTGCCTCGCTTTGCTTGTTATTTCATACACAGTAGATGTGCCTCAGTAGCAGTATTCTGACTGGTCTGCCCCTTTTGTGGCAGTGATTGATTGTTCTAAAAATGGCTTGGTGACTTTAATAATTGCACAAACAAGTTAACAAATGATGGAGTGCTACTCAGAGGGTGTGAATGTAACAGAGCCACCTAACATGGGTCTCTTCCAAGCAGGCCACATTGTTTAGTGTGTGCCATATTATTCCTGTGGAAACATTCAAATTCTTTAACAGTGGAACACATTCTGGCTTCTACTGAAGGCAAAAATGATCATACACAGTGTGGCTTAAGCCAATTTAGAATGCTAGCAATTGACATCTGACGCTTACCTGGATTCTACGTTCACTAAAATTCCGAGGCAGAGAAATGAAAGGATTTCCGACATGTTGGGTGAGAGATTGGGCGGACAGGTGCTTTTAGGCAACACATTAGTCGCAGCACTGACAGATGTCATTTTTCCTTTTACCTTACCCTTCTCTCCCATCTGGTCTAAAATTGCTAGGTGGGCCACTAAAAGCCGTGTATGTCTTCCGCGAATTGTAGAAGTGCTCTACTAATTCCTATCCCGGATATACTATTTTAAAAGGAACTAGCCCAGCTCTTCAGAGGTTATCAGTGGGAGAAAATCTCGTGCATTTTTTAATAAGAGGGCTGGATCCTACAATAACCTGGCTGAAGAAGGGTGACATACCCTGAAACCGGTCCCAGGATGCTTGTGTCCGGTCCAGGGAGGACCTGGCCTGGCAGTTCGGTCTGGACTGTTCCCATGGGGCACAGGGTCAAGACTGATTTGCATATGGCTGGGTCCAAACTGGGGTGGCGTAGTGGGCAAAAGAATGATGGATTTAACCCAGATCTTTTGACTGGGGGAGAATGTTTGCATTGTCAGCATTCCGTCCATCATTTGTTTGCTGGATCCTACAGTACAGCAAAAAAAATGGGAATAAATAAAACGTATATTAAAATTAAAGGGGGGCGTGGCCAAGATGGCGGCACGGTAGGACGCAGGATTTCGTCCCTCCGGCTTCGCCTGCAAGAAGCTTTGTATTAAGCCCCATCCCCGGTCCTTAAATACGCAAATTGGGACCGGAGACCGAGTGGGATTGCCGCGGCGTCACAGCGGAGTCCTTTTGCCGCCTCATGCGACCTTGCTGACCCAGTTTACGACATTCTGGGAGCAGGGCCTGGGCCGAGAGCGTGAGGCGCGGTCCCGTAGCTGCGGGCAGCCTCCGGCGGGGACTTATGCCGTGCCTCCCTGGAGCGCGACTCCAAGCAGCGGCCCCGTCGAGCACGTACTCACCGCCTGCACACGTCTTCCCTCCGGTGGGGCTCAGTGAGGAAGGGGCCGCCCCGGCCGGTGATTGT